>CM057450.1:657323026-658523026 GCA_016271365.2 Neoceratodus forsteri
GGGTGTGACTTGGGATTCTTGCCTGTGATGCTTATACCATTCCACATCCTGCAGTCAGTGAGAGGCATCGAGGTATGCCTTGGACTCTTCAGCCCTATACTTCACCCATTCTCCCTATGTCGCACCCATCTCACCATATTTCCTAATGAAATGGGATGCGCATAAGGGCCAAAGACCCCAAGGAACACCATGACACTTGTCAGTGTCTGCAGGGTGGGGTGTGGTGAAATGGCATGGCTGTTACGCCTGACGACCCAAACGCACACCCCAATGCCTGTCACTCTCTGCAGGGTGGTGGTGGGGTTGGCTTCAGTTCAATACTTCACTGCCATTCCTATTACGCAGCTCTGTAACTTCTACACTACCACTGCCAATGCCAGCAAGCAAACATTTGGCATTGACAAATGCTTGTTTACTTTTAATTTTTCAATAAAAAAATTCTCTACTCTTTTGAAGAAGTGTCAAGGGATGTTTAAAGTCCATGTGTACAGACAGATGGGGCAGCAGTTTAACATCTTATCTGAAAGACAGCACCTTCATGAGTGCATGCCCCCCCTTTATGCTGCACTACAGTGCCAGTAATGAGACTGTACCTCAGGTTTCTGGTGTGGGCTAGTACCCACAGCCATCTAATATTCTGGCATCATGGTGAGTGTGCAACCTGCTGAGCCACTGACACTGCCTCTTCATTAGCCACTCTTCCTCAAAGTTTTGTGTTGTCTACTCAGAGAGATATGTTAACCTGTTGGGAGGGGGTTATCTTGCTGGAGGCAATATAGCATAGTGGTTAAGGGCACTGAGCTGCAAACATGGAGACCTGGGTTTGAATCCCATCAGCTCCCAGTTGCATACTGTGTGACCCTTAGCAAGTCACTTAACTTCCTTGTGCTCGCAGGTTGCACCTGGAAACAAGCTCTGGCTTAGTATGCCTTTCCTGGTTAAACAATTTCCTCTTTCTTTTCTATCTATCCTTGTATTAGGGCAGGGTGTAGGGTGCTCAGTTCTAAAAAGGACAATCAATTGTGTAGACCAGGTGGCAGACATCACTCAAGGGACAGCAGCACTCCAGACTGTGTGATACTGTTCAAGAAACCTTTCTGCTCCTTTGGGTCAGCGGCTGTGGTTCTATTTAAGACTGAAAGCACATACGGCAGTATACAGTAAAGATGTGTGCTCCCCCACCCTGCCTCGTTACCAGCTGCAGCTTCAGATCATGCAGATCATGCAGTTACAGTACCCACAGGACACAGACTGGGTGTGGTGCTCCACAAAATTGAATTTATTTACACAGTCATAGTCCACACACATGATTTCAACAGTATTAATGGCAGCTACAGCCAATCGGAAGCTGAGCACCACTTTAAAGTCCATTCTGATTGTTCCAATCCACTCTGTCTTTTCCTTGCAGCCAGGTGCTACTAGACTGTTCAAATTTAAAAGTACTATGTAAAGAAAAATTAACCGTGCCTGATATTGTTTAAATTTTGCAGCTTCTACCAAGTGTTACAGCTCTTTTCAGACTAGTTTCTCCTGCACTCCTTCCCCCCAACTCCACTCTCTGCCCTTGGTGCCTAAATTTCCAGACCCCTTTGTCTTGTTAATTTTGATCTACCTGCCCTTTTGTCTGCCCTGTACTTAAACTCTGTCTTTTTTCTCTCCTCCCAGCTGCTTGCCCTTGAACAGGGCTGCTACAGCTCCCCCGGCCAGCCGGCACCTCCGCAGCCACCGACCAGTACCAGAAGCTTGGACTCTAACTCTGCCAATTTTTTGCCCTCCCTCCCCCACCACTCTTTAAATAAACTACCTGCCCCTATCCCCGGTTCCCTCTCCCACTGGCTGCCAAACTCCCTCCTCCAATTGGCTTCCTAACTTATCCAGAACCAATCTTATTCCTGGTTGCCTATCTCCCATCTAAAGTAAGTAAATAGCCATATAATTTAAATTTGTATATAGATAGGAAAATAAGGGGCTGACTCTAAAGAATATCATTTGAACCCGAAGATTAAAATAATGATATTCAAGTATCTTAAGGCTGTCATTTTCAGTAAATAGGCATTGTAAAACATACAGCGTTAAACTTTTTAGTTAGCACCATATGATTCCTATATGGCCATAGAATTGTTATGTTAAAATTATATATCTTAGGCTTTTGCAGCAATGTTAAAATTTACTAGAGGGGGACTTAGCGGAGTTTTGTTTTTCCGCTTAGTTTCATTATTTGACCGGGCCGCACAAGTGACATCACTTATGATGTCAACACGCCATCAGGTGTGTTTCTAGCATGACCCGGCCCTTCTTGCTCACCTGAGAGGTGCAGGTAGTTTGATACACTAAACTTTGGAGTGCAATGGCGTCGGGAACACCCGAACGAATGTATTTTGTTTTTTGCGGTTTAAACCAAAGAAATTGACCTTCAAACATAATATAATGTAAAAATTAAGAAGCTGTAGTTATAATTGACAAGGTTGGATGTATAAATTTCATTTTAAATTATGATGTCCTTTTATTTCTTTGGTACAGTGTTCTATCAGCATATGCATGAATAGTTAGAGCTCCTTAAACAAGATCGTGACTCTGAAACTTTTTAATAAGTTATAACCTAATATAGAATCTGGTAAAAACTTTTTGAGAATTATTTAAATACAACTCAAGTGACCAAAAAAATAACAATATATTTTTTTTGGATTTATAGATAAAGACCGTAATGGTGTTTGAATTCTTGAGAACATAGTGTCCTAGCCATACAGCACGAGGGTTTTTTGAACATTAATTGGTCCTCATTCAGGTTCGTTCCACCTGAATTCTAAACACTTTCAAAACTTTAAACACTTTAAAAACTTCAAATAGAAAAACAAATATTAATGTTTAAATCTAACAACTAAAAAATAATTTTATTTTTAATTTGTTAATAGTGAACTAAACCAAAGCTCCAAGTCTGATGAAGGAACACAATGATTGGTTCTGAAACGTTACTGATTAAGGGAATATATTTCAGAAGCATGTGAACTTTGTGTGGAAATATATTTCAGGAGCATGAGAATCAAGTTTTTGGATACATTAATTTGAATCTGAATTGAAGAGATAACATTGGAATAAATAAAATAGAATACTTTTGAACACTTTTTTTGGGTTGAGTAAGACACATTTTTTGAATTTTTGTCATTGTCCGTTTTTGGTCTTGCTCCCCTCATTTATATATAAAAGTTTGAAAAGGAACCTTGAGAGACTTTACCAATGGACTGCCTATCTCCTGCCCCTCTCATCTTCTCCTCTCGAGCTGCCTGAGCTAGTAGCACAACACTGCTCCTTCAGATCCAGAGCCATGTTCCTTCTGCTCGGACACCTGTTTCTTCTAACCACCTTACTCTTCTGCCTCCCTCTCCTTCTGTCTACCATGCCGCCTTTCTCCCCTAATCTTCCATCCCCTACCCTACCATTCCCCAAAAGGCTCTCCTACCCCTCCAACTCAGTGACCTCTCCACACTCCCAAAAGTGATCCCACTCTGCTCCATGTCCCTGCCCCTTTCTATTCAACCCCTCACACTCCTGGATAATTTTTCAACTAATTACCACCAGTCCAACCTCTCATGCTCATTCTCTCTTGCTACCAAGGCAGCATTCACTCTCTTCATGGTGCTTGCACATGATAGCACACTACATAACAGTCACCCTCCTGCTTCTTGCAGCCGGGGACATAGACCCAAACCCTATCTACCACTACCCTATCAAACTCAGAGGGCCCCTTCCCTACTGCATCCCTTACCACAAATCTCTCTGGTGGCCCTCTCACCTGCGGTTTGCGCCTCCTGCACCTAAACATAAGCAGTCTAGCCCTCAAAACTGATTCACTCCAGGTACTCACAGCTCACTATGCCCCGATATCATCACTTTCTCAGAAGTGTGGCTAAATAAAAACATATCTGATCCTGCAATTGCTATCCCAGGATATTCTATGGCCCATCAGGACAGAGCCACCAGAGGTGGTGGAGTGGCCATATAAGTAAGCTCGGACCTGTACTACTCAGTAGTCCTAGCTAAGTCTGAACCAAAAGCCTATGAACTTCTTTTGGTACAGCTGGCTCTCCCCCCCCTCTCTCAATTTATATTGCTGGTATATACTGCCGGCCTGGCACTCCCACCTCATCTGTCACCGACCTACTCTCGCAACTCTCCCCCCTAACCAGTACAGGGGAACTATACACTATGAGAGATTTCAACCACAATTGGCTAGAGCCAGCTCTTAATAAAACCCGGACAGAAATCTCCGCACTACATCTAACCCAAATCATCTCCGAGCCCACTCACCTCAACCTCAAATCTAGCAACCACTTGTTAACAGACTGGGCTTTGACTACCCACCCTCATCGAGTCATCAATGCTGGACTACTCCCTGACTCCCTGACTGACCACCATATTATTTACCTAGCCCGTAAAATTCACCGCCCTAAATCCCCCCAAGTTTCTAGTTCAACGATCCTACAAATCCCTCAACCTCGCCCCCTTACTAGACAACCTAGCCCTCGCAAACTGGGTCTCCTCACATATAAACTGCTCCATTGATGATGCCCTCCTACACTTCCAAACCACATTCCTCAATGTCTGGGATACTCATGCCCCACTGCGTCGCACGAGGGTATGTGGCAACCACCTGCCATGGATCACCCAAGAACTTATAGCATGTCAACGCACCCGCGACAAAGTATGGAGAGTTCATAAATCTTCCCAACCCCCACAAGACCTCACCACATACTGCATGCTACGCAACAAGTGCACCAGAGCAACCTGACTAGCTAAAATGGATTACTTCACCTCCTCCCTACAATCAAACTTAAATAGTCCGTCCAAATTTTGGAAGGTCATTCATTCCCTCTTCTCTCCTCCAACTGCCAACCCAACTCCACTCCTGAATGTAAACAACACTCTTCTTTTGGATCCCCACACAGTCACTGCTGAGTTCAATGCATATTTCACAACATGTGCAGCTTCTCTCCTCTCTTCCCTGCCTACCCATGCACCCCAGGGACCTACCACAGGAACAAAGAAAACACTTGGGCCTTGCACCTTCTCCTTCAAAGACATCTCACCAGCTGAAGCTCTAGATGCCCTACTTACTCTCAACCCATCGAAAGGCAAATCCTCTGATGGACTGGACCCCAATCTCCTCTACCTTTCTGCCCCCACCATAGCAACCCCGCTTGCAAACCTCCTAAACCAATCTTTTGCCACTTCAGCTGTCCCCCAAACATGGAAACATGCCATTGTCATTCCCCTCCCCAAAGGGGTGCCCCCACCTTCACTTCAAACTACCGCCCTATCTCTCTCCTCCCTAGTCTTGCAAAACTACAAGAACACCTTGTGCTCTCACAACTTACCTCCTTTCTCTCAGACTCAAATTTTTTTTTACACCTTTCCAGTCTGGATTCAGGAAGGAGCACTCCACTGCCTCCTCCCTGTTAAGGCTCACTGACACCATCCTCTCTGGAATGGACAGAAACATAGAAACATAGAATTCGACGGCAGATAAGGAACACAAGGCCCATCCAGTCTGCCCATTTCTTTTTCTACCTTATAAATGTGCCATCGGCCTTTGCTCTGTCAGTGGCCTATCTATTCATAGTCATTTGTATTGCTCCCTTACTATGAATAGATAGGCCACTGACAGACCACTGATAGAGGGCAGTTTACCACGGCCATCTTCATCGACCTTGCTAAAGCATTCAACACGGTCTCCCACCCCTTACTGTTATCGTGCCTCTTGGAATCAGGCTTCTCTCTCTTTCTTCCACCAACTGGTTCAGCACCTACCTCACAGGTAGAACGCAATCAGTTAAAATAGCAGATGCCACATCCTCCCCCCTTCCCATGACTACCGGAGTCCCTCAGGTGTCAGTACTCAGCCCCATTCTGTTCTCCATTCTTCTTAATGACCTGTCTCAAATCTGCTCATCTGCATCTATCCATATGTATGCAGATGACACTGTCCTGTTCTCCACTGGCTCTTCCACGGAACAGGTTGAAACTGCCCTTCAGGCTGATTTCAGCAAAGTTCAGCTCTCGCCAGCTCTCCCTCAATGCAAAAAAAAAACAGTCACCATGACCTTCGGCATGAGGCAACGTCTGTCCAGGCTCCACTCACTCCCTTCCTACCGCACCCTGGATGGGACAACACTACAGGGCGTAAATACCTTTCAGTACTTGGGGGTTTGGCTCGACTGCCATCTATCCTTCTCTGACCACACCGATGCTTTACAGAAAAAACTGTGTCCTATGCTTAGCCTCCCACTCACCATGCGACGTGATCTAGTCCAAAAGAGGATACTTCCTTCCCTCAACTGCTGTGACGTAGTCTACAGTGCCACTCCCAAATCTACCCTATACAAACTGGACCCCCTTTTCAATGCTTTCTGCTGTTTTGCTCTCAGTGTCCCCTCCCACACCCATCACTGCATTCTCTACTGATCCCTTGCATTTACATCACTCAAAAATTGCCACATACTGCATTGCGCTAAATTTGTCTCAAAATTCTGGTTTGTTGCCCTCCCGTCCTATCTTACAGCCATACTATCATCAGCCCCCACCCCCACTCATGCCCTTAGATCCCTTGACTCCCACCAATTGTTAATCCCTCGGTGGAGGACCTCCACTGGCCAAGCAGCCTTCTCGTACCACTTCCCTATACTTTGGAACAAGCTCCCCCCTCAAATCCGCCTCTCCTCCTCTGCCCTCTCCCTGTCTACTTCCCTGGCAAACCACCTCATGGTATAATGCTCCTGCATGTGATATCTGCTTGTGTTGCCCCTACATCCCCTATCCCCCCGATTGCCTGACCAGCGGCACCTAGCTTACACTTGGATGCTGGCTTATTGCACCAACTTCTGCACTTATTATTGTTTCATCTTTCCGTGCTGTCATTTGTCTGCACTTGTTTTCCTTGTATTAAATGGATCAATGTTTATATCTAAGTGGCATTGTGCCTACGGTAACCTATGTAAGCTGTACTAAAAGTAACCTCCTCCCACTGTATAATTATGTTAATTGTATCTCACTCAATAACCTGCTAGTTATCCACCCCTCTGTTCCACCTCCCCCAAGGCCATACCGGGAGATGAGCAGCTTGTTGCTCAGCGTGCCTTTCCTGGTGAAACATTTCAATAAATAAATAAAAAATTATATAATGTAAATATGACTTGCTGCTTAATGCAATTTATTTATTTATTTTTAAAAGAAATAAATCAACAGAACAGGCTTCTTGCCAGGAAACACCCTGTAATGCCTGGGAGGAAGCACATCTGCAGCAACAAGCACTAACATTTCAGTAAATGTGGCCCTGCCTTCTTCAGCGTGAAAAGTGTGCCTCTACAATGGTCTGTTTTATATCATTATGACAGCATGACATCACTGTTAGAAACTGATTAGTAAGAAAACATATATGAACAACAGAAAGCAACCATTACATTCTGTGAAGGTGAATTAACAACATCCTGATCACTACAGACCAGGCTCTAAAACTTAACACGTTGTTGTGAACTCAGTCACATGCTAGTCCCTAGTCACCAGCCCTGCAAGTCCACTAGAACCTGATGATACTGGTGTGCTATATACCTACTATATAGATATCCTATGGTTCGAATTTTTGCACATATATTTGGTATGCCAAATTCCTAATAGATTTATTTGATTGTTTGCAGTTCACGTTGTATCTGTGATGCAGATATCATACTGTCTGATTCAGACTGTTGCTGTGTCAATCTGTCCTGTTCTGTCAATGCAGAACAGGATTTTAAAGAACATTAGAGCACAACTGGTGCTACGGTGTCTGATATACAGACTTAGGGCACATTCTTTAAAGCAACATGTACTTTAGGTGTACAGTGTCCATTATACAGCCTGAAAGCACAGTTGCAATTAGTGACTCCACCTGATCATTTTACCTTATAAGTGACAGAGATTTTGTGACTTTATTTTGTAAAAACTTTAATTTGTGATCCAAAAATTAACTGGCCAATGTACAGTTCAGTTGGTGTTTTGGTGGACAGCGATAGTTGAACTGTACTGGTTAGTGCTCATGTGTGGTAGCTCTGTAGTGGGGGTCAGGCAAGCTGGGGAACTTCCATGAAAGAACTTCGAAAATCAGATCAATTCCACTGTCACAACTTACTAAATGGAAAATTACATGCAGCCTTTGCCATTCACACTGAATAAACCACAGAGTACTGATCTAGAACAAACTGTATATCTCAAAAAATACATATACATGCAGTTATGTGAAAACATTTCTATGTATAAAGGGGTATAATTACTGGTGAGCAATTTTTTCAATGGGCTCACCGAGTTGATATTTGCTGTAATAACCAGTTGGTTATTACGACATTCATGCACTCTGTCTATTAAAAGGGAGCACTCCCTCATTGGCTCCTGTTTTGTATCTGGGTGAGCTAAGCAGTTCCCAAAACATGGTGTCTCTGGCTCTGTATCTTAGCCGGGCACCGCCACGGTTTCACCATCACCTTCCTGTAATCATTGTTTTTTTTTTAATATATCTGGTTGATCCTACCTTAAATATTACGTTTTTTGTAGTATCTGGTTGATCCTGCAGTTTGCTACCTTTGGGGAACACAGAAAGTCGGCAGAACGAGTCTGCAGTTAACTAACACGGGTAAGCGCGAGCCTAATTGCAATCGCGATTTCAGCTGTTAATTTAAAAAAAAAGAATAAAACTGGGAGCAGAGTGAGCTATAGGGTAAGAGGGAGAGGGGCTCTGGGGATTGCTGCACAGCTCAACTGGGGAATTTGGAGTGGGAGCTGGAGGAGAAGTGAGCAGCTGCTGTTTTAGTTGGTGTCCCAGATTACAAGAGTGAAGCTGCCAAATGGGGATTTCTTGAGAATGACGGAGGGAGAGAGAATGTGTGTGTGTGGGGGGGGGAGAGATAAAGTGTGTATGTGTGTGTCTGGTGTGTAGAGAGAGAGAGAGAGACAAAGTGTGTGTATGTGTGTGTGTGTAAAGACTTTGTCTGTTGGGGGGTTCACAGCATTTACACTGGAAAAAATTGCTCACCAGCAATTATATAATATAAAAGATAGGGAAGTATGTGATAATGAGAATTTAATGCACACCCTCGGTGTGGGATGCTTTGATAAACCCCTCGGGCCTCGCCCTAAGGGTTTATGTAGCATCACACACCTTGGGTGTGCATTAAATTCTTATATCACACACTTCCCCATCCATTATTCTCTATATCTCATCAAGACTGCAGATCCCAAAAAGTGGTGAAAAAAAATGCCATGATAACCACGCAAGAAGAAACAGTGAAAGTGCTGCTATACAACCTAGCACACTTTTCCTTTAAGAGCTGCTGACGCCTGAAAGGAAAACTTAGAAAAATATAATAATTAGGTATAATTCAGCTTGCATTCTGAATATATTCTACAGATTTTTCCTCCCAATTATTTATCACTGAGGAGATTTGCATGAATATGTGATGTTTATCCCTTATAGTTCATTTGCCTCTACAGCTTACTCCCTACTTCATCATAATCCTGTGTTGTGACATCACAATCTGTTGCCATGGAAGTAACTGTGATGTCACAAGCAGTGTATTATGACCTCAGATAGGGAGAAAGCAGCAGGGACAGATAAACTTTTCAGGAGCAAATATCCAGTTTTCATGCAAATGACCTCAGTAAAAATTAATGGGCAGGAGAAATACGGAACTAATGTGAAATACAAGCTGGACAGTGTCTAAATATTATGTTTTATGAAAGTGCTCCTGAAGGCATCAGCTGTACTTTTATGTTATTATTGAAATATATTCATTGGACTAGGGATGAGTGAACTGGCTATGCCACAGTTCTGACCCCGGACCGAGCTGACTTGGCTCTGACCAGGAAAACTGAGCCTTTCATGGCTTAACCCAAATCGCCAAGTTAGCCCAGTTTGGAAATGTGGTTTGGTCTAGAAATAACACTCCAACCATCAGTACTGCATAGAAAAGGCAGGGCAGGGTGCAGAAATAAAACAAGTATTTGTCAATGCCGAATGTTTGCTTGCTGGCATTGGCATTGGTAGTGTAGGAGTTAGAGAGCTGCATAATAGGAATGGCAGTGAAGTACTGAACTGAAGCCAACCCCGCCACCACCCTGCAGAGACTGACAGGCATTGGGGTGTGCCTTTCGGTCATCGGGCATATTGGCCACGCCATTTCACCACACCCTACCCTGCAGACACGGACAAGTGTCACGGTGTGCCTTGGGGTCTTTGACCCTTATACTCATTCCATTCCATCAGGAAATAGGGAGGCAGTATAGCGCAGTGGTCTAAGGCTCTGAGCTGCAAATCTGGTGACATCCTGAAGACCAGACCTGGGTTTGAATCCCACAGCTTCCACTTGCATACTGTGTGGCTCTGAGCAAGTCACTTAACTTCCTTGTGCTCCCAGGTCGCTCCTGTAAAAAAGCTTCCAGCTTAGTGTGCTATACCTGGTTAAACAACTAAATAAAAAAAATAAATAAATAATAGTACGGTGAGATGGGTGCTGTAAAGGATAATGGGGTGAACTTTGGGGCCGAAGAGTCCAAGGCACACCTCGGTGCCTCTCACTGGCTGCAGGGTGTGGAATGGTATGAGCATTACAGGCGAGAATCCCAAGTCACAACCCTGATGCCTGTCAGTCTCTACAGGGTGGGGCATTATGGTTGGAAACCCTAACGTCTCAGGCGTTTGTTGGCATTTTCAACATGGGTTTTTTGTGACCTCCACCTTATGAACAGTTTGTTGAATTTTGTTGACCCGGTAAGCCCATTGGGCCTGGGGCCTAGAAGTCCCTTTTTCAGGGGCGACTGGGGGGGAGATGGGGATACAGATGGTAAGCAACTGAAAATTGAACCAGATTAAGCTGTTGGTGGTATTTTTAGTGAATGAGGGAAATTTGGCCAGGACACCGGGGAAATTCCCCTACTCGCAGTCTGAGTGTGGATTGCTATGGAGGAGGACGTGCAGACAGTGGCTCTGCAGATGGAGCTTCCTGAGCCTATGGTGCAGGCGCGGCCTGCTACGGAGCGTACCGAAGAGTCGTCTTCTGGAGAGATGCAGGCTTCTCAGCGTGCAGTCGGGAGTTGTGAGGAGAAGGATGTTTTGGTTACGGGAGCGGTGCAGCAGGATGCTGTTACCATTTCGGCTTCTTCCGGGAAGGTGCTTGGTGAGGATTGCAGTCCCATTGTGTTGCCAGAAGCACTACAGACTGCAGAGCAGTCAGAGCCCTCTGCTATCGCAAGGATAGCGTCAGTGGCGGAGGAAGTGGTGGAGTCGGTTGTGGAGGAGAGATGCACTGGTGGGGCGAGAATGGAGACTGTTCCCTCTGCAGACTGGTCCGAGGATGTTGCGTTATCACAGGCTGGGTGGATTCAACAACCGAATGGGAGATGGATTCCAGATCCTACCTGGCTGTCCTTTTCACCGAAGGAATCGGGTCCTCCTCGAAAGATTGTGAAGGAGGGTGAGTTGCCTTTTTTGGGTACTCAGTCTGAGTTGGGACAGTCTTCAGAAAAACATGGGAGCTCTCACTCTGCTGGTATTCTGGGGGCTGGGGCGGATATTCCATTGAGGCGTCCCTCTGTGCAGTTGCAAGAAGAGCATGAGACTAGGAAGGGTCCTCATTTTGCAGACCTTTTCAAACGCAATAAATTGGAACAGGCCCCGAGAAGGAATGCGGTCCGTCTCCGTTATAGGGGTGGTTTACCTGTACACCCGGATCGGCTTTATGTGGCAAGGAAACTGTTACTGGACTCCATGTAATTTCTGCCTGTCGATATTTATGCTTTGATTAATATTCAGGGGGAGGATACGTTTGATGTTAGCTTCAAACAGGTGGCTGGTTTGAATAAGTTCTGGCAGAAATATGAAAGTTGTAAGTCCTTGCCCCTATGGCTACCTTTCTGGGCTATTCCCATCACTAAACCTTTATTCAAAACTATTAACGTGATGTTTAGGAATGAGGGGGTTAATGTGGGGGATATTTTGTATTGGTTGGAACACAAATGCATGGTTCTGGGCCCTCCTGAGCCAATTCTAGATACTGAAGGGATTTGGACTGGGGCATGGCGTTTTAAGGTTAAATTACATGTGATAAATAATGAAGTCCTACATGTTCCAAATAGCTTTTTCTTAGGTAAAGACAGGGGAGTGTGTTTTTATCCGGGACAACCTAAAGCATGCTATCGGATTGGTAGCCGGCGGCATTTAGCGGTGCATGTGACAAAGTTAAATGTGCACTATGTGGGAATTTGATCATGATAGCGAGGTTTGTAGAAATGTGTTTCGATGTAATCTATGTGAGGAGTCTGGCCATGCATATCATCAATGTCCTTGGGCAGGCCAGAATAGATAGGGGGTTTGAGTAAAGAAGACTTGATATCCCAGGCTCAGAGTAGAGGTCAGTCTCATCCGGCCCCTCCTCAGGGTAGGGAGTATACTCCTTCTGCTGGTAGAGGTCAGGCGATGGTCCCTGAAGTCCCAGTTGAAAACCACTGAAGTGGAAAATGCTGGGGATCAATCTGCAATTTTGGTTCCACAACAGACTTCAGATCTCCCCCCCCCTTCACATAGCTCAGAGCCCCCTGTTTTATATCCTCCTGTAGAGGATCCTGTGGTGGTGCCTGCTTCAGACTTTCCTTTCCAAACTCCTCGGAGGGTTACACAAGCTAGCAGTCATACGGTGGGGATGGGAGGGGCCTGCCTTATTCAGAATTCTTTTTCAGCATTATCGGACCTCGAGGGTGAGGTAGGCACTGAGCTGCTTAAATCTGATGAGACTTCTAGCATGGAAATTGAGGATGATGGGGGAACAGAGTTGTTGGAGGGGAAAAAGAAAAAGGGTAGAAAGCGAAAACAAGATAAACCCTGAATTAATAACCTTTGTGTTTTATGGCCTGTTTGAATATTGTATCTCTTAATTGCTGTAACATAAGGAGCTATAGGAGACGCTTAATTTGCCTGCAGCAGAGTAGGGATTTCAATGTCGATGTCATCTTTCTACAAGAGACGCATTTGTCTTCTCTACTTGAGGTGACTCAGGTTAAAAAACTTTGGTGGGATGGCCCTTCCTTTTGGTCGTTTGGGGAAGATGCTGCGGATGGGGTGGGCATTCTGTTTTCACACCCTTCTGTTCACGTCACACGGTTGGTAGACGTTCAGCCTGGCCGAGTGTTACTTTTGGACTGCTTATTGTACGGATTTAGTTTCAGACTGATTAATACCTATGCTCCTCAAACGAAGACATCTTGTATTGCTTTATTTAACCAACTAAAACCTTATTTATTCACTCACCTCTAAACATGTGGTTTGGGGGGGGATATGAATTGTAGTTTGGATATTCTAATTAAAAATGATATTCAGCAGAAAACGTACTGTGATGCTCATGCTCTTTCACAGACGGTAGAGGTGGCTAAGCTGAAAGATGCTTTTAGAGGATTACATACCTCTACTGGCTTTACTTATACAAGGGCTTCTTTTCAAACTAGAATTGATTACCTTTTTCTTTCTCAATATTTAGTCCCTTTGGTTTGTTCAGTTCTGCCTTGCGATTTTTCGTACCATAGGGTATTATATGGTAAACTTAGTTTACATCAAATTCCTGCTTTTTTTCCTGCTTTTGCCAGTAGATGGATGTTGAATTCCCTCTTATTGTCTGAGGCAGTTTTTTTGGCACAGCTGAAGGATTTTATGATCCTTAGGAAATTGGTGGCTGTGTTTTTTTCTGATTGGATTACATGGTGGACAGACACCAAGTTTGCACTAAAGGATTTTTTTATTGCTTATGGTAAACGGAAATGTTCTTCGGAATACTTACATTTAGATTTCAGGAATCAATATTACAAATTACAGTCACATCCCAGTCTCGGATTTGAGGTTCAGTCTCAGATGAAGTTTGCTAAGCAAACTATGCTTCAGTATCAATACCAGAGGGCTGCTTCGCTTCATGCTCGACTGAAGTTTGGTACCCATCAACAGCCCTTTCAGGACCCGTACATGGCGTGTAAACATAAGATTGAGAAGAGGCTTATGACAGGGCTTCGGGATTCCTTTGGACATTTGAAAACTTCTTTAGCAGAAATGCTGGCGGTTGCTGAAAGTCAGGTGTCCTCACAGTTTAGTATGGAATTTATTATGACTGCGTCTTGGTATGATGTTCTGCATTTTCCAGTCCCTGCTATTTCCCAAGCAGATGCTGATCTATTACATGGGCCCATTACCCCACTGGAGGTGCAGGCAGTCATTGGCTCACTCTGTACTGGGGTTTCACCAGGTGTAGATGGACTAACGAATGAATTTTATAAAGTCTTTTTGGAGGATATGTGTGTCATATTGACCGCAGTCTATAATGATATTCTTCATTTTGGTTTTGGTGATTCAAAGTTTAATTTGGCCATTTTAACGTTTATTTTTAAAACCGGTGATGCCTCGGATCTTGGTAATTGGAGGCCCATTGGCCTCCACAATACTGATTACAAGATTCTTTCTACCATATTGTGTAAATGGCTTCAAGTGGTAGCACAAGGGGTGCTTCATCCGGCACAGACTTGTTCTATCCCTCACCATTCAATTCAACAGAATTTAAAACTCCTGAGAGATATGTGTGAATTTGGATCTCAAAAAAAGCTGTCAGGTTTTATTTTGGCTCTGGATCAAGCAAAAGCTTTTGATTCTGTGTCACATGCTTTTCTTTTTCAAGTATTATGTAAATATGGGTTCCCGAGGGCCTTTATCCAGTTTCTTAACACTTTATACTCCCAGGCCGGCTCTTGCCCACTTATTAATAATTATTTAGGTTCAGAACTTCTGTTGCTGCACGGGGTTCGGCAGGGTTGTCCTGTCAGCCCTTTGTTGTATGCTTTTGTATTGGACCCCCTCTTACAGGAGATTGAAAATAACAGGTCAATTCAGGGTTTATCCCCTTCACTTACTTTACCTGCTCAAAAAATTTCTGCATATGTGGATGATACATGTTTATTGGTGGTAGATGCCCCTTCTGGATTAGAGGCACTACAAGTGGTTGCCCATTTCTCAGCCCTAAATGGCACCAAGCTAAATTATGGGAAATGTAAATGTTTGGCAATTGGAGATGCTCCAGGTCTTCATGATGTTGGGGGTATCTTAGTTTCTGATTCCCTCACCATTTTAGGTCTTATTTTTGGAAAAGGGGATTTAGCCTTTTTTAATTGGGAGAAGTGTCTTGTTGCAGGAGAAGGGAAAGTACAACAATGGAAATCCTGGGGTTTCTCAAAAAAGAAGCAGGTGTTAATTATTAAAAAAAATTTATTACCCAATTTTTTACATGTCTGCTCAGTTTTTCCGGTGCTAATTTCTTTAGAAACCAGATTATATAGTTATTTTTTTCAAATGGTGTGGGGCAGTCGATTGAATCCGATTAAACATGCTTTTACTTACTTGAAGCTGAATCAAGGGGGATTAGGGATGATAAACCCTGTCGTCTTTTATCACTCCTTTTTCATGATTGCTTCTTTTCAAACAGAGGTCAAGCCTCAGGATCATCCCTGGTCGGCATGGACTCAGTTGTTATTTTCTTCTTTTTTGTCCCATTGGGAAGGTGGGGGTGTTCCTAAAAAGAATATGTCATCTGCTGTGCCTTCCTATGCGGACTCAGCAGTTAGGAAACTGCGGGAATGGAAATTGGGTAAGGCACAATTACATGAGGTTCCTAGAAAAGACTTTTATTTGGAAATTATGAGGAATTATTTCTATGTTCAAGTGGATTTCCCTTTTTGTACCCCTACTAAACTCTCACAGGCCCTTCAGCTCTTAATGGACCATAGGATACCTCCTAGTATGTGGGATGTACAATGGCTTTGTTGTCATGGGAAACTGGGTGTCCAGGGTAACCTAAAACATAAACCGATTATGGACAGAGTGTGTCTTAGACCGGGTTGTGTTGAACAGATTGAAACATTAGAACATTTCCTTTTACTCTGTCCCTATGTTATTTCCTTTTGGTCAGACTTGGCCATTCGGTGGGGCTGGAGTGTGTTGAGACACATTACATATCAGAGATTGATTTTGGGGGATTATTCAGGTTTTCTAAGGAGGTATCATCCAAGTACATTGAATGTGATTTTTGCATGTATTAAATATCATTTATGGCAAGCCAGATGTCAGTTCTCCTTGCAACACACCCTTCTTCCTAATAGTGTTATTCTTAACCGTATAGAACTAGTGTTGGGAAAGCAAAAGAGTTTTGAACATCGTACCTTGGATAACCAAATTTTTCTTAGTTATTGGAAGAATATTATTTGGCTTTTATGAATGCTGTAAAGTACTTTCTGTCTGACTGTATTACAGTTCTTTAAGAATTATGATTTCTGTTCATGAATTATGCTGTTCCACTTTTTTCTTACTGTTTTTTTTCTGTTGTCTTCTTTATTGATGTATGATTTATTTTCAAATAAAAAATTCCCCTACTCTTTTGGATAATTGCCATGGGATCTTTAACATCCACCTGAACTACCATCAATCCAGGCAGATGGGACCTCGGTTTAATGTCTCATTTGAAAGACAGCACCTCAGAAGTGCAGCACCCCTCTCATGCTGCACTACAGTGTCAGTAGTGGGATATTAACCCAAGTGCTAGATGTGGGAACTGAACCCACAGCCCTCTGATTTCTCAGCAACAGAGGCAAGTGTGCTATCTACTGAGCCACTGACACTGCTGGCAATATCAGTTTGTTAGCTGATGGCTGATTTTGCACAGCAACTACGCCATTTGGCACCACAGGTGTGAAAACACATTTCGAACAGGATGTGAAAAATGACAACTGTACTGTTCATGGGGAGGTGGAAAAAATGGTAATAGTGAAAATCTGCAATGAAAATATTAAAAAAACTGGTGAAGTCAAGAGCGTGTGTAGAAACTGGGCAACGCACACCCATAATGCAATTAGTTTGGGGATGTTTTACAGCAGACTGTCAACACAGGCATTTTGGAACCTCTGCTCATGAACAGTGTCACTGTGATTTTCTTAATCTGTCCCGAACAGTGATTTCCCACAGCGACCACGCATTTCTGTGCTGGAAGTGCGAAAACACATTTTGGCCATGGTGTGAAAAATGACAGCTGTACTATTCATAAGGAAGTGTGGAAAAATGCCAGTGGTGAAAATCTGGACTGAAAATATTAGAAATCCATGAACGTACAAGAGTGCGTGGAAACTGTGCAATGGTCGCTCGTAACACAGTCATTTTATGGACTTTTTCACCAAATTTTTAACATAGCCATTGTAACACCTCTGCTCACGAACAGTGTCACTGTGATTTTCTTAATCTGTCCTGAACTTTGATTTCACACACTGACTGCGCCATTGTGTGCTACATGCGCGGAAACACGTTTTGGGCAAGATGTGAAAAATGACAGCTGTACTGCTCATAAGGAGGTGTGGTAAAATGGCAGTATTAAAAATCTAGAGTGAAAATAGTAAAAATTCACGAACGTACGAGCGTGCGAAAGAACAGCGCAACACATGCTCGTAAAACAGTCATTTTGGGTAATTTTTTCACCAACTTTTTAACATAGCCATTTTAACACTTCTGCTCATGAACAGAGTCACTGTGATTTTCTTACTCTGTCCCAAACATTGATTTCACACCGACTGCGCCATTGTGCACTACATGCGCTGAAGCACATTTTGGGCGAAATGTGAAAAATGACAGCTGTACTGCTCATAAGGAGGTGTGGTAAAATGGCAATGTTGAAAATCTGGAGTGAAAATATTGAAAATTCGTGAACTTCTGAGCGTGCGTAGGGAACAAGCGCAATGCATGCTCGTAACACAGTCATTTTATGGAGTATCGTCACCAGATTTTCAACATAGGCATTTTAGGACCTCTGCTCATGAACAGTGCCACTGTCAGTTTCTTAATCTGTGCAGAACACTGATTTCCCACACCAACCGAGCTATTCCGTGCTGCAAGTGCAAAAACACATTTCGTCCAGGGTGTGAAAAATGACAGCCATACTGTTCACAAGGAGGTCTGAAAAAATGCCAACGTTGAAAATCTGGGGTGAAAATGTTGCAAATTCACAACGTTACGAGCGTGCGTAGCAACTGCGCAACACACACTCGTAAAACAGTCATTTTTTGGATTTTTCCCACCAAATTTGTAATATAGGCTTTTTGAGAGCCCACCTCATGAACACTGGCACTGTCATTTCGTTACTCAGTCCTGAAAGGTGATTCCGCGCAGTGACCACAAAATCACCTTTTGGGGCTGATTAACGCCATGACAGTGATAGAATTCATGAGGAGGGGTTCCAAAAACCCCATGTTGAAAATTTGGTGGCAAAATTCCAAACAATGCCTGAGATATGCGTCAAATTTGAAAAACACTATTTATTCCATTATACAGCTTACCGGCATTTTCTCAGTTCACGGTCACCTTTGAAGAGTGCAGACATGTTCACGGTCCATCGAAGATCGTCGCGCCAGACTCCGGAGGTAAGTATGGGGTGAGGAGGGGGTGTGGGGAGGCAGGGTGCACAGTGGGTGGGTGCGGGCTGTGGGAGGGGGACCAGAGAGACCGTAGGGGACCGTTTCCTTCGTTACAGGTGGAAAAAAAAAAGACATCGCAGGACGGTTTTTTATTTACAGGGCAATGTGGCATGCTGGGGTGGGCTCCCAGCATGCCAACTGAGTCTTTGTTTGGGGGGACCACTGTAGCCAATGGGGATTGGGCACCCCATTGGCACACAAAAGGGGGTACATTATGCCGATGGGGATTGGGCACCACCATCGGCACACAACAACGGGGGATTGATTATGCCGATGGGGATTGGGCAGCCTGGCCAGCACACGACAAAAAGGGGAACATTAGGCCGATGGGGACTGAGTATCCACATCGGCGAGAGAACTGTCCCGCCACTGCCCGGCAAGGGTAGAAGCCCCATGAAACCTTTTATACATCTAGGGCACTGCAGCCGACAGGGATTGGGGTCCCCATCGGCAAACAAACGTGTTGGGGGGCACATGCTGCCAGGGGGATTGAGCACCACCTCGGCAGGGGAGGGGGTTAATATTGTTTGTGAACAGGAGGCAAGCCGCAGCCATGTTCACAAACAATATCAGGGCTGCAAGGTCCCTTCCTGCAATGACGGGTCGCTCCCTCATTGCAGCAAATGGCTGATGCTACAATGATGAGGCGGACCCTGATTGCAGAGGCTATTTTTTCACAAGTTGGCGGCAAGATTCCAAACTAGTGTCACTGGCTGTGTCCCCCATTATTGGTGGACATCACACATGCCCCAAAAGTCCATGCCAGTATTGGCCTCAACAGTGCCACACCTCCAGAACCTGCTTCGGCACCAAGCTGCCACAATATGTTTCTTGTGCTGTGCGTAAGCAAACATAAAAAAGCATTTTTTCTCCCTGATCTCTGATGAATACTCCCTAGTCCCTGGACCATCACATGACCAACAAAGGCAAACACTCATGGTCCTGGGGCACTGAAGGGAGGCAACTAATAAGGATATCTGTTCTGTGATTGACTGATGTTCTTGCCCAAATCCAGTGAGACAGCCACCACATGACATCCATAGGAAACAGTGTATCGAGCGCATTTGGAGCTTTGCAATCAAAGGAGACAATCGTGTCTGTGTGTATATGTGTGTGTGTGTGTGTGTGTGTGTAGAGAGATTCCAAAAAAAAAGGGTGAAAATGACAGGAACCATTTTTTATTTTGTTAGAAAGAGAGGAGAGGGACAGTAAAGAGACCAAAGAATTCAACAGCAGTCAACAGCAGAGTGCAGTTGTTGCAGCAGAGTACTCTGTAAAAAATCATTTTTCATTAGAAAGAAAGAGTAGAGAGAGACCAGTGCATTCAGCAGCAGAGTGCAGAGTAGGCAACAGCAGAGTGCAGACGTTTCAGACTCCACAGTAAAAAATGAAAAAAACACCTGTTTTTTGTTAGTCAGAGAGATAGAGAGTAAAGAAACAGAGAGACCAACACGTTCAACAGCAGAGTGCAGAAAAAAAGTATATAAAGGGAGCAGCAGAGTCAAGACAGGACAGGAGGACTCTGTCTAAAGGTCATAGTGCCTCAGTCGTTTTCAGTAGGGGCTTAGTGCTGTACTGATTTTGAAGGGGGATGTCACTCATGTCTCAGACTCTGTGTTGCCCATCGCTGTGCTGCCCTGAAAGGGCATACTGCTGTAGACTCTGTGTTGCCCATCTCTGTATCTGAACTACTACTAGGTCACAGCACCATACAGATTGTGAAAGGGGGGGGTCATGTCTCAGACTCTGTGTTGCCCATCTCTGTGCCTGAATTACTACTAGGTCATATAGTTCCTCATGTATTTTAAGAGGGGGTTGTCATGTGTCACACTCAGTGTTGCCCATTTTTATGTTTGAACTAATACTGCTAAGTAAGCAATTAAGCTGGACCCAAAAAAATGGATTCAGAATTAGAATCTGCTGTGGAAATGGAACATGTGGCAAACACCAGCAGTATGACTGAAACTGGTACATGTAACAATAAAATTATTTTCCAAAAATAAATTCAGAAAGAAAGGGAAATTCACTGCTGAAGATATCACTACTACAACTGATGAAAGTGAAGTAACATGACCCAAAAAAGATGAAGCAACACAACCAGAAAATGAGAAGAATGTTGGTGAATCCCCTGATCAAAGTAGTGCAGCGCTGTCAGCACTACCAGAAAAAAATCAAATAAAGGTAAAACAGAAAAACAGGTAGCCAAAACACTTAGACCTAGAATGTCAATGATTAAGGAAAAGGCTCTGTCTAATAACACTAGACGTGGCACTCCACGATATGCCACTCATGCATATCAGGCTCCTTTATCAGAAAGCAGTGCCTCCGATGAAGAACAGGTGGTTAATGTACAAGAACAAAATCATGATCACGATGTATCACAGTTACGCTCTTCCAAAGGTGATGAATCAGAATGTGATACTGAAGAGGTAGAGGATGCCACCGGGGTTCCCCACCCAAAAAAACAAACAAAAAACGCATATAGCAAGTATCACCAGTAGCCACAGTCAGCAGTGGAAAAACAATCAATAATCTTGGTACAGCAGCTCTTCTGGGGACAGCCACAGTGTGCATGAATCAGGTCAGAAATAACTACCACAAACACTGCTGCAGTTCTTGGCATGACGGCAAAGCATTCCACCTCTGTTGTGTGGAGCTAGTTTCATATAAGTCTCAAAAATAAATGTGCTGCTGACTGCACCTTTTGTCATCGGTAAGTTAGCAGGGGGAACATGAGGGACCAGTTTGGGACAACATCACTTAAAAGGCATTTGCAAAGGACACATCCAACCATTCAGCTGAGCAGAAGTCCTGAGCAAGACCAAATGTCTGTGATGAAAATAATTCTACAGACAATAGTGATGGTGAAGAAACTGAGAGGCAGGGCAGAATAAAAAATGTGTTCGACTTCACAGAGAAATATGTCTGGACAAGCTACAGCTTTGCCAGTGCTTTCCCATGGTTTTTGCCTCCCTGCACTAACTAAACAGCAGACCATTACTTGATCACATCAAGTCATGTTAAAAAGTAATCAGTGGAGAGGCGGCCCCTAACGGCATGATGGTAGCAGCATAAGTTTTTAGCGCTCTCTCAGGGGTAGTTGTTTTTCCCGAATCCATTTATTCGCAGCTGATGAAAGAGATTGTGAATAGGCAAGAGCGAAAGAGAAGAGCCTGAGCTTTCATCCGGTGTGACTTTTACTCTGTTCAGTGCTGCCTAAAAGTAAAGATGAACCGAAAGAGTCTGCCTACTTCTAATCGACAGGGCCCGGTGTATCCAGCTCTGGGAGTAGTTCCCCCTCAGGGAAAAGCAAACAAGGAAGCGGCGTTGGTATTTCCAGATGGCCCGGGAGTGCCAAAAACACTCAACGATGACAGAACAGCTGATATCGTTGAGATAAAGTGACAAGTCTGAGCGTTAGTTATACAGGTAGTGTCTAAAGGACCATCGCTAAACCATAAAGAAGCTGCGCATCCTGAAAGGGCAGGCCTTGCGAATTCTGCACTGGTGGTAGTACATTTCAGGGGAACTGTGGCCATAGGAGACGCCAGAAGAGCGTAGGGTGAATAGAATCAATGAGTAACATTAATATGGCCGTGGTAATGGCCAAACTTGACCAAATATTACTGGACACTGCAGATCTGAAGCAAACTGCAAATGAAACCCACCAAGATCTCTCCAACTTAGCTACTCGGGTGGCCCACACAGAACACAAGTATCAACATTTGCACGATATTGTACAGGACCAGGAGAAAACTGTGCAGGTCCACCATAAAAAGCTCAAATATTTATTGAACAAAGTGGATGACTTAGGAAACAGGGCTAGAAGGAAGAATTTAAGGATTGTGGCGGTACCGGAGGGGGCCGAAGGTAAAGATATGGGCATGTTTCTCAGAGTATTCCATCCAGAGCTCATTCAAGATAACAACTGCAGCCCTCCGGAGATTGAATGGGTGCACTGCTCACTGGCCCTTCCGCCCCAAACAAGGGGAGAGATCCAGGCCTATACTGTGCAAATTTGTAAGGTTTCCTGAAAAAGAGTACTATTTACGAAGGGCAAGGGAGCAAGGTTCCTTCTTGTGGCATGGCTTGCGCATTCAGCTATATCAGGACTTCTCCCAAGATTTCTCCAACCGAAGAAGGGCTTACGAAGGGGTGAAGCAGCAGCTCTATAAGCAGAACATACCAACATCACTGCGCTACCCTGCAACACTACAGATTTTCAATAAAGGTGAATATATTTCATTTGAAAGCCCTACTGCAGTGGAGCAGTTCCTAAAAGATATTCAAGGTACTGAGGAGCCCACTGTTCAATAAACCTATCAATCGGCAGGGGACCGACCATCCAAGATGGAAGTGAGCCAGGCAGGTCAAAAACAGGACAATAAGCCAAATCCCCTGAACAAGAACAGCAATCAGACCTGTTACCAGATATCAAGGGCCCGATCAAAGAAGAAGCCAACAACAGTTGAGAAGTCTTCTGCGATGAGAGATCGGTCGAGGAGCCGGCAGAGGCGATCTTTACAGTCAGACATGAGCAGTTGCTCTCCGGGGGGCACTCCAGTTAAATTAAGTAATAGGTATGAGCCATTAACCAATCTCCTTCCTTCCTTCCTTCCGAGGTGGACATTTCTGAGGTGCCCCAACAATCTGGAGAGACGCGAGACGACTTGGAGGATTGGTCCCCAATGTCAGGTGAATGGGCTGATTGCACACCTATTGTGGAGACCGAGGTGGATGAAAACTCTGCCAAAAGTCTGGAGACCCTGTTTGCAGCCTCAGATGACCCTATTGGTACTGTAGCACCCTCTTAGATTACTGAACTGGGAAGGGTAAAGTTAATCTTGATTGGATACTATCAGGGGCATTTGGGACGGTGGCTGGGTTCGTATGGAGATGGGGCTGTCCTCTCTGTCTCAGCAGGCATGCTTTAGGCACCTGAGAAGGTTTATTAGGGCAGCTTGGCACATTTCATATACAAATGCTACCTATGACTGTAAAATGTATAATATGGCAGGGTACCCACCTGGGTTCCCGCTCGCAGTCGCTTGCCAGAATTATATATAAAGTTCAATGAATGGCTATAGGTACTGGTCCTAAGTTCAAGTTGGATGGTTAATGTTCACTATATACACTTCTTTCTTGATGTTTAAATGTTGTAGACACTGTTTAGAATCTACTTGTATGCAAACTGTGTACCAGGCCTCTATACAGGGGAAAGCTTGTTCTGGCTTTTGATGTAGTGTTAATTAGGATCTCTTATGTATCCGGTGTTGGGGAAGAGTAGTTGAAATCCTGATGAAAAGGGGATAACCCCCCCCCCCCGAGTGAGACTGGAGCACAATAGAAGGTTTTTTTTCATCTTTTTTTCTCTACTGTAGAAATGTCTGTTATGTTGCTGCTTTTGGCATCGCCTCCAGAGGGGTGCGCTCTGGGAACTTGGGACACTTGATGTCTTCCTGCTCCAGATATAGTGCACCACCTACATTACAGGCTTCAAACGGCACAATGGTGCCTTGGGAGGCACCCCATCACAAATTATCTATGGGTGTCAGTACACTGTTCAGGAATGGTGGGGGTCTGCGGAGGGGCATAAGAATAGGGCAGGGCCTCTCTGTAGTTAAGAAGGAACAAAAACTAAATGACAACAAGCAGCAGCAGGGATTTGAATCTGTAAAGGCACACACAGAAGGGAAGGCTCTATATGGAAGGGGTTGGGTGTTTTTGAGGTTACAAGGACAATGGATAGTTTAGCGGATATTACCCTGACCTCTTGGAATGTTAGGGGAATAAATTCCCCAATTAAAAGAAGTAAGATTTTGACAAGACTTCAGAAAATTAAGAGCCATATAGTGTTTCTTCAGGAGACCAAACTAAGTCACAAAGAATCCAAGAAACTTGTTAGAGAATGGGTGAGAAGGGAAGTTCATAGTATCTCAGGGAAGGCTAAAAGAGGGGTATCTATCCTATTTCACAAACAACTGAATTGGGAAATAACACTCCAGAAATCGGACAAAGAAGGCAGATGGGTCCTGGTTAAGATGGCAACACCAGTGGGTCCGGTCTTACTAGTTAATGTTTATGCCCCCAATGAAGACGCCCCAGAGTTTTTCAACGCGATATTCCAACAAATACTGGATTTGACTATGGATAATCCAGGGATAATAATAATTGGGGGGGACTATAATTTAACAATGGATTACCTCCTAGATCGCTCAAATCACAAACAAGAAACTCACACTAGATCTCATAAAGCCCTTCAAGACATGCTTTCATTACATAGTCTTGCCGATATTTGGAGGTTACAGCACCCAGTAGGCAGAGACTACACTTACTTTTCGGCAGCTAAAGCCATGGCGAGTAGACTGGACTACTGGTTCACGTCTGAAACTGTGTCAGTTCAGACTATAGACGCTCACATAGAGCCCTTATATTTGTCTGACCATGCGCCACTGCTTTTAAAGGTAAATATGTCCCCATCCACCTCAACCAAATCGGCTACTTGGCGGTTGGATCCCCTCCTCTTGGCGGATGCAGATTTTCAAATTTTAGTCCGTGAGGAAACAAAGAAGTTTTTTCAGTCAAATCCGCCAGGGTCCTCCTCGGCAGCAATGATATGGGAGGCATATAAAGTCACCATGAGGGGTCAAATTATAAGTTTTTCCAATTATCGCAGAAAACAAAGGGAAAGTGAGATGGTACAATTAGAGGAAAAGTTGAAGCAATTAGAGGCAGAATATAAGAGAAACCCAGGGAGGCTCAAGAGCAACTGCTTACGGGCAGAACTGACCAGGGTTAGGCTACAGCCTAATACGCTAATGTCCTGAAGGGCTGAATTGAATATAAGACGTGCTCAACACAAATATCAAGCGGAGGGAGAGAAAGCAGGCAAGCTTCTTGCCTATAGATTAAAGAGAAGGCAGGTGGATAGGCATATTTTGGGTCTTCATAACTCAGTGGGGTCAATGGTATACTCTCAAAAAGTAATGAATGAATCCATGGTTCTATTCTATCAAAATTTATATACATCCCATGTGAAATGGGATCAGGGAAAACATAATAAATTAATGGATCACCTGCCTCTGCCCACCCTGACAGAGTCCCATAAACTAGACCTAGATGCCCCAATCTCTAAGGAGGAGGTGAGCAGGGCAATTCTGAGCATGGCCCCCCACAAGGCCTCGGGTGGTGATGGATACCCGGCTGATTATTATAAAATAGTACACCACGATATAATAACCCCTTCGTGGATATGTTAAATGAAGCCCAAGGTAAGGGTGAACTCCCCCAATCCATGAGAGAGGTGATGATTACTGTCCTCCCGGAAGAGGGAAAGGACCCCTCATTTCCCAGTAATTATCGACCAATCTCATTAATTAATGCGGATGCAAAAATTTTGACCAAGGCGTTGGCAGCAAGACTGGAGAAGGTACTACTGGAAATTGTACACCCTTCTCAAGTGGGATTTATTAAGGGTCATCACAGCTCGGATCATGTCAGAGCCTTGGTTACACTGATTCAAGCTACATCGAAACTCCCCTCTCCAGCCGCATTAATTATGATTGATTTTGAAAAAGCCTTCGACTCGGTAGAGTGGGAATTTTTGCACGTGGTCTTGAAGCAGTTTAACATAGGGCCATATTTCTCCTCCTGGATATGTACCTTATATCAAGCACCAGCAGGCAAAATACTTACTAATTCTACTCTGTCCACCCCTTTTCGTCTTTATAGGGGCACCAGGCAGGGTTGTCCCCTCTCGCCTCTACTCTTTGTTTTGGTGATGGAGCCCCTGTCAGCTGCTTTACGCATTCACCCTAAAATACACAGCATTAAAATGGGAAACCAGGAGTATTGCACAAAAGCATATGTGGACGATTGTTTGATTCTAACAGGAGATGCCCATGAAAGTATGCCATTTATTATGGACACCTTTGTGGAATTTGGCAACATATCTGATCTCCAGATCAACAAATTAAAGTCGGAGGTGTTACCGCTTAATTCCCTCAAATCTAGCGAGAAAATTAAAAACCTAGGTTTAAAGTGGGCTGATCAAGATATTAAATATTTAGGGATTATTTTATCAGCCAATGTCTCCTCCATGACACATAAAAACTTCATGCCAATATGGATGCATCTGTCCAGCAGTATCACACGGTGGGAGCAGTTACACTTATCGATGGCAGGGAAGATTGCAGCCCTAAAAATGATGTTCGCCCCCAAAGTGTTTTATCTGCTAGCCCACCTCCCCATAAATATCCCCAAAATTTGGATACAGAAGCTTCACACACCTATGAGTCATTTTCTATGGGGGACCAAAAAACCTCAATACAGCAAAGCTAAGCTGGGTGCCCATTGGAATAGAGTGGGATGGAATCTTTCCAATTTTAATAGATACTCACAGGCTTTCCAGATAGCCAAAGTCTGTAAGAGTCTTTATAGGTTCCCCCAGGTCCATCCTGAATGGGTAGAAATAGAAAGGGCTGCCTTGGGAAATATCTCCCCCCTCTGCTTTATGGGTCACTCTTGTCCTAGTGCTGCGCAGGAATGGTTAACTATTAAATCCAGCCTTCAAGCTTGGCAGACCTTAGGGAAAAGCAGTCACAGGTGCTTGAGTATTGGGCTACATACCCCATTGTGGAACAATCCTTATCTAAAAATAGATCAGAAACCCTTTGACTGGCCAATTTGGAGAAACTGTCAGATATTCACATTTCATGATCTACTTCTGGGTGATGAGAAAACATTTGTGTCCTTTCAACAATTGAGAGACTCCCACTCTCTGCCACATGATTGCTTTTGGCAGTACTTGCAACTTCGTAGTTTATACAATACATGGATAAGATCTAAGTGTTCATGTGTGATGTGTGGGACACGGGTTGGGCCCCTCAAGGAAAAGCTTCCGTTATCCCTGTGGTCACATCAAAATAAAAGGTTAGTAGGCAGGATCCAAGGCTGGATCAGGGGAGTTTTACCAGACCCCTTCCTAGCAGCCATCAGGGGTGTTTTACCAGACCCCTCCCTAGCAGCCAAGATAAGATGGGAAAAGATGTTGAAATTTACAATCACTCTACACGAGTGGTCCATCTGTTGGAAGATTGCCCATAAGGCCTGTATAGATCAGAGAAGTCTCCTTATTAAAAATAAAATTATTCATCTGTGGTATAGAACCCCTTTACAACTTTACAAAATGGGACTGACACCTCACGACCTTTGCTGGAGATGCCAGTCACCTGCAGCAGATTTACTTCACATCTTGTGGAGTTGTAAACCCCTTCAACCTTTATGGGGAAAAGTAATACATTTTTGCTCTAGTACCCTAGCCATTTACTTACCTCACTCACCTTCTTTCTGGTTACTGGGTTTAACATCGGAGGTAAGGTCATTGTCCCAAGCTCAATTGTTATGACTCATCCAAGCATCAGTCAAGCTTCTTCGGCTTATTCTTAGGAAATGGAGAACATCATACCTCCCATCATTCCAAGACTGGCTAGCTGCTATGGATTCATTAGTTGCCCACACTCGCCTAATTCATTATGCAAAAAAAATGAGTGCAGCGTTTATGGAAATATGGGCGCCATATATAGGTCAGGTTATACAATCCCAATTTGTACCACTGATGCCAAACGCAAAAGAGTTATTAAAGCCCCCCTTAAGTAAATAGCCTATCACTTATGGACTGAAATACTGTGGTGCCTGAATATGTATATTGGATACCAGTCTATTAGATATTGTTTGTAAAAAAAAAAAGGTTTACTGTTATTGCTTGGTGTTTGACCTGCTGCGACAGGTGTGCTGAACCATTAATAAAAAGATTAACTGCAAAAAAAAAAAAGTAATCAGTGAATAGCTGAATCTATTGCCACAGACCTGTGATCATTTTCTGTGGTGGAGAAGGACTAGTTTTAGAGCCCTTCAAAATATGCTTCTCCACGTTACAGCATACCAAGCCGTAAATATTTTGTGACTGTGGCTGTTCCCAAAATGAACGAATGTATGCAAAGTAAAATAAAATTGTCTCTTCAAGAGAGTTAATATGGTTCTGTGCACCTGACCACAGACATGTGGATGAGTTCTCAAACCACTGATCATATGTGCAACACAGCACATTGGGTGTCACGATCATGTTCAAACACCATCACAAGCAGCAGTGCACAGGAAGGAAGACAAAGAACGGCAGCTCTTTACATTAGCATGTTTGGTAAGCATCATGCCACTGGCAATATTCTGGATGATTTGCATGACAAAATTTCTGACTAGTTAGTGCCCCTGAAACTCACTACTTTATTTGTGGTTTCAGATAATGATGCCAGAATTGTTAGTGCATTGAAACGTGGTGGTTTTACTCACAATCTGTGCTTTGCATGCTCATTACATCTGTTAGTATGAGCTTTCCTTTCTAGTGACAACAGTATAGTAACACTAGTGGAATCTGCAAAGAAGATCTGTGGCCATTTTAATCGGTCTGTAAAATCACGCAGTATCTTGCCTGACCTCCAGAAAAAAAAGGCTCACCAGTACAGCAAATAAAACAAGATGAAACTCAACATTTTACATGTGTGAGAGAATTCTCACACAAAAGAAAGCAGTCCATGAATATAGCACGGAGCACAACGTAGCAGATGGTGGTGTGCTGAATTAATTCCAGTGGAAGACTCATGGAGCATCTCACATTGCTCTTGACTCCCTGTGAGGAAGCAACTCGACAGATTGGCAGAGAATGCCACTGTAAACCAGGTTATTCCCATGTTAAATTTATTGAACGAGGAGCTCAGGAGGCTTCATAGAGGTTTTGAACAAAAAAGGAGACAAATCTGGTGGATCCCTCACAGACTGACTGATACAGCAATTCCAAAATTGCTGAAAACTTCACAATATCATGATGGACAAAAATGTTTTTCATTCCACTCTTGTAGACCCACAGTTTAAGATGCAACAGCTGCCTCCTTCAGATCTGATGACTCTCATCTTGAATACAAAAACATGCTGATTTCACCAACTACACAGGAAAAGGAAGGAACTGTATTTGGAAGGCTATAGCCTGTAGTTCAAGGGGGGCGGTGCAACTGGCCACACACTCCTTTTTGCCTATTTAAAGGGCTGCTCTCCTCACTCCACACACACAAGCATTTTTCCTTGCAGCTGGCTGGAGGCTCTGTCAGTTTGCCTTCTCTACTGGGGCCTACTAGGGTTTTGCCCACCCAACTCCCCCTTGTGCATACTTGGACTCTGCTTGGTTTATGCTAGACTCCTGTTTTTCTGCTTTTGGTTGGCATTACTCCGTGCTTCTGTGTGTGCTAGTTCCCTTCCTGCTCCTATCCTTGTGTTTGCCTTGTTTGTTTCTTTTGGGCTTTCTAGTTTTCTAGTGCCCTGTCTATGCATTGCTACTTGTGCTTCAGGTTATACTCTGTGTTTCCTTGCCTCAAACTACCTTGTGCCTGTATCCCAGGCTCCATTTCTAACCTACTATTGCAGCCATCTGTTAACTGCATTGTTCTCTGTATGCTTTAGCTCAACCTGCTTTCTGCATAACAAGCCTCAGTCCCTGCTATTATCATTGTCTATTTCAACTCACACTGCAATCTGCTGCCTTGTTCCTCTTACACCTGTTCATGGCTTTGCTGCCTAGCAAACAACTTTTCCCTGTATTTACTTCCTCACTTTAACCTCAGCAACCTAATTCATGGAACTCAATCCTGCTTCCTGAACTTATATCAAGCAAATATTGCTGCTGTTTTCAGTGCATTGCCTCTCCCTGCAGTTTCTATGTTCATTCAGATTGCTACACCTATAAGCTATAGTTAATTGCTGCTGGATGCTGTTCAATTACTTTTGGAGCCCTGTTGCATTACTCCTCACTTCTATGTTTGTGTTATTTAGGCTAATTTATTTCTACTTCCACCTTTACCAAACCTTAGTCATACCAAACCCTTAGCAGTTTGTTTGTTTCTTTTTTTTGGTGCCTCCTCTCTTCCTGGCTGCCCACTCCTTTGGGTCTCCTTCGCCCTTCCTGACTGCTTGCCTGTCCCCAACACTGGCTACCAACCTCACATTGTAATCTCATATTGTAACCTGGCATGTCCCTTCATCAGACAGGTCCCCCTTCTCTGAGGAGAAAGGCACCAGTAGGGGTGGCCAGCGCACTTCACTATTGGCCTGGGGTGTCACTGAGGTGTGCTGGTCATCGGTTCAGTGGCAGCAGAGGACAGAGACACCATCATCCAGCCAGCCAGGAAGCATTTCCTGGTTTTCTGTGGGGGAGTGACATCCTGATGTCAAGGCATACACCAACGTCTGCCACTCCTCTTTAGCTCTCGTGCCCTGATGTCCTGCTGTGCTCCCAGCCTCCACCAGGGGCCAGGAGGCACCGGTGTGCATCCTCACCCTCCCCCTGGAGAAGAAGAGCTGTTTCCGGATGCTCCATCCTTCTCCACCAGGCAGCCCTCCAGCAACCCGAGTTTGTTTCTGAACCCCGGTCCCAGGCATTGCAGATGGAAATCCAACTGCTGTGCCAATGGGCCGGCAGCAGTTTGTTTCTGAAGATAACCTAATCCTGTTTTCATGACTGGCACATATTTAACTTATTTCATTAGCTGCTTGGTGTTGTGGTGTCATATTTGGGGTTTCTTTGTTTTTCCTATGGCAGGGGACTGAGAAATCAAATCATGCATCATGCCTCCAGCAATGATAGCAGCTTCTTACATGTTTTATTGGTCACTGGCTTGCCCCAGCCTTCTATTGCTGCTCCACATGGCCTTTATGGCATTCTGCAACCAGCTATTCCAGGCAACTCTCTACCTTAGGGCAGCTGGCTCCACCCAGCCTTCTATCATCTTTTCCCTGCTATTCTGCACCTCATTTACACAGTCATCCCAGCCTTCCTGTCCCTTGCACTACCAGTATTGCTAATATACTAGCTGTCATGGCACTAACGCAATCAGCTTGCAAGTCCATTCATTCCAGGACTTCTCCCCTTTCAATACTGGCATCCCCTTCCAAGTCTGAGAGCATATCATATTCATTTGCTTCGAACCGCACCTCCTACCATACTGGCTTTGCAGCCTCCTCCTACCTAACCGGCATCACAGCCTCCTCCTCTTCAACTGTCAGCCCCGGGTTTTGCCCGGCCTTGTCGTTCTCTTACTCATAATATACTTTCCAATTTACTCCCAATTTGGCTTTCTATTGGACTTGGTCAGCATGCATTCCTGCGGTTTACAACTGCTATTTGCCTTACCTAGTCCCACAAGAGTATCCATATTGCTCAGCTTGACCTACGTACAGGTCTCATCCAGTCAAGACCCACGAGAGGGTCCACAGTACTCAGTCTGACCTACGTACAAGTCTCCCTATGTCTCTATCATCCATTATGACCCACATACGAGTCTCTTGCTCCTTACCATGTGCAGGTCTCATTACAACTCACTTTTCCACATTTTGGAGACATGCCGACCATATCCATTACTCCAGGACTCAGGGCTAGCCCTGTGGCTTACGGTCTCTCTTTGCACCTCGAATTCTGCATCTTGAGCATGCAAAGCTTGATGCGGGATCTTTCTAACATGGCCAATAGTTGGGAAGGTCCTCACTCTAGGTGGACCTTCAGTCATCAATAATACCAATGGTACCTCTTGATGTAGCATTTAAGACTTCAGCAGTGACAGGGTGCAGCTCTAATGGGAAGGGCCCCTTTAGTTGCCTGAGTGGGTTCGAAGGCACCCTTTCATGCTATTCTCCCTACGACCACCTCTGGTTCACCTGGTTCATTCATAGATAGGTAGGCCGGCTGAGTGTCTTGGCGGTCGTTACTCTCTTCCTCCTGCCTTGGTCACCTCTTGTTGCAGAGTGCACTCGCAATGCTCCACCGCATTCCTATTAGAGAGATAGAGTGAGGGTGTTTCCCAAAATTGCAATTTCCTTGGATTGGTCTACTAAATTGTAGTAGCAGAGCCGTCGCTAACCAAAACTGTCCCAAAGCTTGGAGGAAAGGTGACCTAGGCCTTGGATTCCCAGAGGTTTCCTCCTCAAAGGGTTTTTTTCCTCTCCTCTGTGCCAATGGTCATAATACTAGATAGGCATCCTTGTAGTCCCTAGGTCACTTAGGTAGGTTTCCCACTTAGGTAGGTTTCCGCTATTGGATGGAGTCAGGTGTATGTCCCGTAATCATCCCATCTCCCCCTTTGGCTGTTCTCTCTCTCCTTAGGAAGCAAAGCCTCCATGACTTACAGTCAGATCTCCAAGTGGGTCACAATTCACCTGTCATTTCCTGCCTACTTTACTCAAACAATACGACCAACTGACCTATGCTTCCAGCTGAACCCCAGTATCAACCGACCTACGTACAGGTATTCATTGACCCATACTACCAACTAAACCCATACTAACAACCAACCTACGCACAGGTCCTTGACCACGATATGTGTTCACTACCTTGTATGCTTTGCTTGACACTCTTTTGGGGCTTCTTCCTAAGGTACCATTAGACAAGGGAATCGCTCCCACGGCTCCTCAAGTGGTGGAACCCTCCCCTAGGGTACCTTGCCTTCATACTCCTAAAGGGTGGTATAACCCATGAATAGAGAGGTGAGCAACCAAAGTTTATGTGTGTTACATAAGCATGAAACCAGCTGCACAGGTACATTGAACTAACAATACAATACAAGTGAATCACGTGATGTGGATGCTGCATCTGATGATGCAACATCTATTGGTGGTGACAGCAATAATTTCCACTTAGTGCTGGCATGTACTCCTTCATCAACATTGGGTAGTCCTGTATAAAGTCCTCTTTCACGGCACTTGAAAAAGGCATGTCATTCACAGATAGCTCTCACACTATTTGGTCAAAACTCATGGAGAATGATAATTCAGAAGTATCTCTCATGGAGCCGCCTTCTTTGTCTTTGTTTAATATTGTGGCTGCCTATTTACCAGAACCACTCATTAATGTTACTGATGACCTTTTTGAGTACTGGCTGGAAAAGAAAAATATCTGGCCTGCACTATCTGCCTTTGCTATTAAGCTTCATGGCAGAAGCAGGTGGCAGTCAGTGCCAAATGGATCTCTAAAAAAAATGTAGCCCACACCATCGCTGGTAAATACTACATTTCTTGGGATTGAACCTCAGCTTCCAGGTGCATGATCACCGCTCCAGATGCACTGCTTCCTAGTCGATGAGGATGTCATAGTTCCCCAGTCAACCCCTGGCATATTAGGGTCATCCAGCATCACGGTTTTATCCTCCCCCTGACCACAGTGGCCCTGAGATTTGCCAGCAGGCCCTTCTCAAGTTTTTCTGCCTGTATAGGCAGCCTATTAACCACCCCCAGGTTTACCCTCTTACCCCCAGGTGCCTGCAAGGTAACCCATAACTCCTCTACATTTCCCTCTGCCCCCTCTACCCTGCCTATATCGAAGCCATTCCTAATGATGAGTGCTACCCCTACCTCCCCTGCCCACAGCCCTGTCCTTCCTGAACACAGTGTACCCCATCAGGTTTAGGTCCCAGTTGTGCCGAGGAGTGGCCCAGGTTTCAGTGATTGCCACCAAATCCACCTCCCCTTCATTTAGCATCGCTCATGCTCTAGTCAGTCTCGGTACACCAAAATTGATTGGGTCTATCTTTTCACTAAGGCCTCCTCGCTTCTGACCAGCAGAAATGGCAAAAGTACTTACAGAGGTGCAGTCCATAGCAAGTTCAGGTGCATTATCCATGGTCATCCAAATGGGTATAGGTACAGTGGGAGAAGGAACACTTCATATTCACAAAGAGAAAAATAATAAAACTTGTGCTGGCACAGATGCTCTCTCTCTCTCTCTCTGATGACCACAAGGCTCCTCCGATCAGACACACCCCAGCAGAATGGGAGTGTTTTTAGGCACACCGCTTTTTACACTGGAGTCCAATCCCTGGTGCAGTATGCAGCAGATTTCCTTACACTTGCGTATTCCTCACATGTTCTTGCCCCCTGGCCCTCTTCTGCCACTCCAAGAAGACACAAACTTACTCCAATTGGAATGAAATTCCACAGCTCTCCAGAGCCATTTTGTATTCAAAATTTTTAAAGCAAACAGTCCCCAGCTCCCCAGCACCATTTTTTTTGCAGAATTTTTTAAGCAAATGGTCCACATCAGTCCATAACTTCACCAAGCCATATCACAGGGTCACTTTAGTGTAGAAAGGCATCCCACAAAACATCTGGGATGAGGCCACACTTTTAGCCTACCCCCACCCCGGTGTCTAGTGACATGAATTGTAACTGTCTGTGGGGAGGAGGGAGCACAGCAGAAGCAGCAAAAGATGACTTATGTTTTTGATTCCTCGGGCCTGGGGTGCAGACTCCATCCAGGGGGTGTTGGAATAGGAGGGAAACTTGATTAGCAACACTTTGAAATCAGAAAGACAATGAAATAAATGCCAACCAGCAATTATAAACAACCTGGATGCTTTAATGAAACTTGATTTCTCCATGGAGCAACAAGTTGACAAACAGTATCCATTGAGGGAATGTCCACTGGGCCCAGGGGCCCTTTAGATCAAAGTCCAAGCAATGTTCATAGACCTGGAAGCTTCTCTTTTTTAGTGAAACTTGAATGTAAAAGAAAATGTATAATTTAGCAGAACATTAGAGAAAACTCTACGTAGGAAATTGACCATGCCAACTGATTCTAGAACTTCAGAACTGAATGATGTTGTGATTTATATTAATATAAATAACTGGACAAGGTGAACTATAGATTAAACTAGCAGTGTATGTTATGGTGAAAAAGTTTGACCTGTACTGTTTTATTCTGTTTTATTGTGCTCCTGTTATCTTGTAAGATGCCATTTTCACTATTTTAGGTCGGCTTTAGAATTTGTCTACTGGCATTTGAAATAATTAACAGGGATGCTTCACTTAGCACTGTATGACTATTCTCCAGGTTTTCATCTTTATTCATGAAAGCCCCCCTCTCATTTTGAGAGGAGCATACACCCCTTTAGGGACCCCTTCCTTAAACTGCCTGAGATCTTAGGGAGTTAATAGTGCTCTGGGGGTACAATTTCTGTTTTCCATCATGTGGCAGCAGCAGAGAGCAGGCTAGTACGGCTATACATAGGGAGGAACAGGAAGTTTCAGAGAGGCTGTAGCTGGGAGAGTGGAAGGAGAGGCAGGCAAGGCAGGAGCTCAGCAATCCGGGTTGGGCCCCCAAGTGAGTAGGCAGGATCGGTGGGTGCAGCGTTGTGGCATTGGCAAGTCATGGGTGCTCCAAGGGAGGACGGCTAGATAGCCTGGTGGCGTCATTTGGGAGATGGGCTTCCTGGGGCAGAGTGGTGAGAGTGCCTGGTAGAAGGGAGTTGTAGGGCCTTAGGGAGGATCCTATCCCCATGTCTGTGGTGTCTCCTGGGTCATCAGGGCCACAGGGGAGGGGGCAGTGGCAGTGCTCCTCTTGTTCCCGGTATTGCAGGTGGCCCAGGTTGTTGAAGGGGTGCAGAAGAGCTTCGACACAGATATGGGCCTGCTTGGAGGGGCAGGTCCTTGGAGAGCCATTCATAAACTGTTCAGGTGGGCCACAGGTCTTCATGGACAGGCCCTGGAAGGCTCCCCTGACTGGATGCTTATCTCAACATCAGGAGTATGTAAACGGGGACACATTTGAGGCTTGGGTTGCCATCCTTTGGGTTATCGGAGGGGCACCCAGGGAGTGGAGCATGGCCAGGGTATGTGTGGGCCTACCATACTGTTGCCTGTGGGTCCCACAGCCCTTGCACCCTCATGGACATGCCAAAGACAGCTGTTTTATTATTACTGTGATATTGCTGTATTGCACTAATATGTAATAATGGGTATCCGCTGTACAAGCATGGGTACTAGGGATCATGCTTGCTAAGTGTATACACTATACAGTATACATTTATTTTACAGTATTATTTCTTAGTTTTCTGTTAGATGTAATGTTCATTTGCTTATATGAGACATATGTGCTTTGCGCCTAACCATATCTTTTTACCAAAGTATTCCTGTACACATGTATTTCTGCTGACACTGCTTTGCACCATAATGACCTTGCACCTGTTACAATGGGAGGCAGTATGGCGCAGTGGTTTATTTATTTATTTATTTATTTATTCAAGAGTTTAACCAGGCAGGCATACTGAGCGGAAGAACACTCATTTCCAGATGCGACCTGGGGGAAACAGGGTGGGGTACATGAGGGAAGGAGCAGTAGTTATACAGACATTCAATTACAAATGAGGAGGCAGTGTTGTGGGCCTATACAGTAGGTAGCTAAGGTAGGCTTGTTCTTATATCCAGATAAATGCAACAGGAAGATAGAGCTTTGGTGTAAGGGAGCAGAGTGCCATCAATAGCTTATTGAGCTGGATTAGGAGGAAGGATTGGAAGAGAGGGAGGGAGCCCGGTGGAAGTGTAGCTAACTAGCGGTTAGATTTAAGGTGTAATTTTAGGCTGGTTGGTAGGCCATCAGGTAGTTAAGGTAGGCAGTTGAAGCCTCTTAGGGGGCAGGGTGGGGAGCAAGAGCAGACCGAGTGGAAGTGCTCTGAGAGACGGTATTGAGGTGTCTGAGATTGTAGTAATGGCGGATATCTGCTGGTAAGTCATTCCAGAGTTTGGTATACGGTAGCTTAGTGCTGCTTGGCCCATGGAGTGCGCATAAGAGGGATGTGGAATAGTCTAGCATCTGAGTGCGGCGAGAGTACACTGGGGGAGCTGAGAAGTTAAGGATGCAGCCAGGTATGGGGGGAGAGTGTGGGACCAGAATTTAGCGGCAATTTTGGAGCCGTGGATTAGCCGGCAGTCAGCAAGTGAGGGGAGGGACAGGGCACTATAAAGGTCGCAGTGGTGTGTTAGTTTTGGACAGTCCAGTATGAACCGGCAGAAGGAGTGGAAAAGGGTGTCCAGGCTGGACAGAGTGGATGGTGCGGCGGTGCCATAGATCACATCCCCGTAGTCAAAGATCGGCAGAATCATTTTTTGTACGAGTTCCCGCCTGACTGTGGTGGACAGGCAGCCTTTGTTGTGGTAGAGGGCCCCCAGTTTGGGATTAAGTTTTTTGTGCAAGGATTCCACATGGGTAGAGAAATCTAGGTTTTGGTTGAGCCAAACTCCTAGATAACGGAAGGAGGTACAGGATTCTAAGGGAGAGTGGTCCAAGGTTACGAAAGGGGGGTGCTCAGCGAGCCGGGAGAGGCGAGGCTTCGAGCCGAAAGTTAGCGAGACAGTCTTTTGCATTTAAACAGCTGGTTTGTAGAGAGCCAGAGTTGAACAGCATTGAAGTCATGTTGAAGGTGGCCATGTACTGTTGCTATGGAGGGCCAGTGTTGTATATTATTGTATCATCTACGTACATTTGGATAGATGATGGGAGCAGGCTAGTGGGAGTTCGTTAAGGAAAACCGAGAATAGGATTGGGCCCAGGACTGACCCTTGAGGACACCTGTGGTGATGGGAGAGGGGCGATAGATGGGAGCAATTTTCACCGCTTGATGTCTGTCATCTCAAAGTAAGCTCGAGAACCAGTTTGTGGCATGAGTGGAGAGGCGGAGCCATTAGCTTGTCTATAAGGGAGAGTGTGAGACGGTATCAAAGGCTTTGGCCAGATCAATAAATATAGCTGTCGTGATATGCCCTTTATCCATACCTGAGAGGATGTCGCTTGTTACTCTTAGTAGGGAGGTAGTGGTGGAATGAGATTTACGAATCCAGATTGGTAAGGGTGAAGAAGCAGTATCAGCTAGGTACTGGTAGAATTGGGCCAGGGCAAGTTGTTCATGTATCTTAGCCAGAGTTGGGAGGAGGGAGATGGGAGGCGGTAATTCTCCAGGCAGTGTTGAGGTCACCCCTTGACAGAGGGATGATAGTAGCCATTTTCCAGGTGGAGGGGAATTGTGAGGTCGAGAAGGAGAGGTTGAACAAGTCGTATAGAGGAACGGCTATTGCAGGCGCCGATAGCCGGAGTAGTCTGGAGTTCAAGCCATTGGAGCAAGAGCCCTTCTTTGGGTTAAGGTTGTACAGAGCTTGGTAGACTTCAGCCGGAGGACAGGTCGGAAGGAGAAAGAGAGGTGGGAGGAGGGAGGCTGTGGGCTGGGAGGGAGTTCTCCGGGGTGGGAGGGAGACTATTTACCAGGAAGCTGCACTATTGGTAAAGTGAATGTTGAAGGCTGTGGCTACATCAAGTAGGTCAGTGATGGCCCGGCCGCTGATTGTCAGGACAGGGCAGGTGGTTGGGTTGGCAGGGGTTAGAAGAGATTTTATGGTTTTCCAGAAGGGGGTGGTTCTGATTTGCGCATGAGGCGATGCAAAGTAATTCTGTTTGGCTAGTCAATTGCCTTGGTACAGGAGTTACATAGGGCATGGTAAGTTTGTAGGTCTTGGAGGGTGCTGGTAATTTTGTGTTTTTTCCAGGCCATGTCCCTGGAGCGGCTTTGACATATGATTTCGGAGGATATCCAGGGTAGGTGGGAACCCCTGACTCTGGTTTTTATTAGTGGCGCATGTCGATCCCAGACCCTCAGGAACATGTTTGTGAAGCTTTCTAGTGCAGCATCGATTGAGGGAGCCTGAGGGATGAGGGACCAGTCAGCCATAGACAGATCCAGCAGGAGTGGTGTGAGTGCTAGTGACTTGAAGGATCTGGCTAGCAGGGTCCGTGAGGGAGGTTTGGGGCTTTGTGCACTTTCCGGACCACATAGACCATGTGGTGATCACTTAGGGAGTCAGGAGAAGTCCTGCTCTATCGCTCTATGGGGTGAGTGGTCAGGCCCAGTCCAGGAGGAGTGGTTGAGGGTTTTAGGTTCGTTCTGGTGGGTTGGGAAATTTGTTGTGTGAAGTTCAGGGCATTAACATTGGTGCGTAGCTTGCCGAAGCTGTAGCAAGCCAGTTGTGATTGAAGTCACCTAGGACATATAGCTCCCTGTAGCGGCGGTGGATTTTAATTTGGCCAGATGGTCTAAAATACTAGGTGCAGGGTATTAGGGCACAGTAGATACCGGCTATGAAGATTGGGGCGGTGTAAGGCAGTGAGAGTTTAACAGTGAGGGACTCAATTAATGTGGAGGGTGGGGGGAGGTGAACAGGGGTGAATCGGTGTTTGGAGGAAATGAACATGGCTATGCCTTCAGCCCTTTTTTTTCCCATGTGGTCCTGCCGAGTTAGGGAGTACCCGGGGATAGCAACAGAGGAGTCAGGATGGTGGGGTTTGAGCCAGGTTTCCGAGAGTATCAGGATATCTGGGCAGAATGTTTGGAGTGAGAAATGGAGCGTATGGGTTTTGTTAAGTATGCTGCAAATGTTTTGGTGAAGGATTTTCAGTCCGTTTGGAAGGGCCAAGGGTGCTGGGGTCAAGGGAGGGGCCGGACCGGGGTTGGATTCAACGTCCCCGGCTAGAAGTAGTAGGAGAGTAAAGAGATGGACAAGCATGTGGCGGGTAGCCCAGGCTCTACGTTTGGAGTTGTGATAGCTAGGGGTTGTACTGAGGACGTCAGCCTTGAGGCTGCTCAGAACAGATAGACCAGGGGTAGAGAAGGGGAAGAATGGTCACCCCGATAGCCCAGTTGAGGGGGGGGCTGGAAATGGGTAACATAGGGAGAGTGGAAGAGCGAGTTAGTTCAGCATTTGCGACCATGTAGTGATGCAGGGGCAGTGGTTGCCTGAGCGGGCGAGAGGCAGGGGGGAGGGAGGCTAGTGGGAAAGTAAACAGGCAGAGAGTGAGAGCGAGGAGCATCATTTTACTTCAGTTTTGTATATAGCAGTATATACAGTGTATGTAGATGCTCAGGTTAAGTGTACCTGTGTTTGCAGTGTAAATAGACAAGCTGTTTATAGCGGCCACTAATGGCGAGAGGAGATAACCTGCTAGTGGGAAAGTGAGCTGATTGTTTTTTCGTCCCTATCACGTGATTAGGACTATAAATTTAAGGCTCTGAGCTGCAAATCTGGTAATATCCAGCAGACCAGACCTGGGTTTGAATCCCACAGCTTCCACTTGCATACTGTATGACCCTGAGCAAGTCACTTAACTTCCCTGTTCTCCCAGGTCACTCCTGTAAAAAAGCTAAAGCATAGTGTGCTACTTCTGGTTAAATAATAAAAAAAAAAATTTCTGTGCCGTCTTTGTTCTAACTAATATTATATCTTATGTATAACGTAATGCTTTTCTTCCTGCTGACTCTACATTTTCTATCCAGCAATGTAATGGTACCACTTGCTTCAGCCAATGAGAACTGTAGCACCTTTTTCCTTATCTCACTATAAGACGCATGGTTCTAAAAATATTTGCTGAGAATTGCTGTGTCTAGACGTTGGGGAACTTGTTTTCTCCCAGTATTTATTACTGCAGGTTATAAGTCTGTGTGTTTGTAATAAACTTGTTCATTACATGATTTACCACTGTCTGTCGTTCCTTCCACTTGCTTATCTCTAACAAGAACCCATAGTGGAGTCCTTTCACTCCTTACAATACCCATGTCTGGGTTATTAAGTTAGTAGGCCTTTAGGCCCAGTTAGGGTGTGGTTCTCTTCCAGTGAAGGAGATTAGAGGGCTGCACAAAGGATGAGGGTCTGGAGAAGATTCAAAGCTCCGAACTGCAGCAGTGGTCTGGTCAGGGGAGAAAATTCCTGTGTTCCCTGAGTGTGTGTTATTATGGGCCAGGGATCAGGTTGGGAGGTGCTGCTCGCTTCTCCACTCTTGAGGGAGATAACTGACCAGGGAAGAAGCGTGAGGAAAGAGCAAGTAAAGGTGGTTTACCAGTGCCGGACATTTCTGGAGCCCTGTGCTTCTGTGTGAAGTTGAAGTCCAGTTTCGGGTATATCAGCTGAGTTTCCAAAATTAAAATCTGTCAGCCTTGTTTCTTCTGTCTGTAAAATCTGTCTCCTTCCTGTGGTTACCAGCAAGTGTACTATAGTTATGCCCCATGCAGCAGGAGTATTTATGTATGGAAAAGCAATGAACACCTGTGGCCCTGTTAAATCATTTTTACCCAGGAGAAAATAAAGTGATTAATTTTGGGGAACAATTAGTGACTCTTGATCTCGTTTGTAAATAGGGATGAAATGAAATTTTAAATCCTCAGTTTTTAATTCCTTCATGAGTTAGTTTCCAGTGGGCCTCTGATCTAAGATCCTGCACTTATAGGGGTCTGGAGACATGGGGATGAACCTTGACGTCACTAGTGTTCCTGTTCCAGTTTTTGAGGCCTTTGGGGGCGATTTTGTGCTTACAAAAGTGTCAGTGACCTGGGAGCCAGCCAAAGTAAGAAGTCAACTTCAAGTAAGGCCCAGAATTATTTCCATTTGTATTCTCTGGAGATATTCACTCAATCAATCAATCAAAATCTTTATTTTGCCAGGTGGAACATCATTGAAACAAGTTCATTTACAAGATGGACCTGGGGCAGAACAATTGCCAACAGGGTTAAGACATAACAGGTTGAGTGAACGTACATAACAATTACATAGTAATAAGAACAAAATAATAACATATGACCATCACATGTAACAAGATACTTCCACCAGAACATTGCAATAGGTTCAACAGGAGGTAGTGCCATTTAAATACAATTGCATAGATACAGATACATGCACGTAAGGTAATGAGCTAAAGTTTATACAGGAAACATCATTGGAGGAGTCATAGTGAGCAGGAGTGGCAGTTTCTCTAGTGTCAAAGTGCAAAGAAGATTGACATGTAAGAGTCCTGTGATAAGTATTGTAGGCATGGCCTGGCAAGTGGGGTGGGAAGGGGAGAGGGGTATAGGGAGTGGGGAGGGAAGGTCAGATGAGATAGGAGAGGATTGGACATGATGACCTAGGGAGGAAGGACTGTTCTAAGAGAGAAACACGACACATCTCACAGACAATGGTTGGGGTTTAAGTCCAATATTTGAAGCAAAGACCAGATATTGCGGAGTGCTGGTAAGTTTCTTTGCTGTGGGACCCCCTCTCCCAGAAGATCAGGACCACTAGATGTTCGGGGAGGGGATGGCTGCATGTGGGGGCTCGTCTGGGATTCCCTCACACCCAAGAATAGAGCGATGCCACAAAAATCCCAATCCAAGGTGTTGGCGTGCCTCCTGCCATGTGTAGACCATGTGGTGCACTTACAATTCCTGTGGTGGTGTGGGAGCTAGGCCTGAAGCAAAAGGTAGGTCTCTGCTTTCCTGGTGTAGTATGCGCACATGACTGGCTGGTCATGTGATGCCCCTGGCATCTCTGATTGGTGGATGGCTGCAGGGAAAAGAAAAACAGCCTGTATGCCAGTGTCATTTTGCAGCAGCATTGAGAAGAGAGGACGTGTGGAGAGTATGCCGAACAACTGTGAACCAGCATTCAGGAGAAAAATAGTAAGAATGTTCCTTTTATTATCTGAGCACTGTTGGGAGGACAGAGGGAGAAGCAGAAACCGTAGAGGAGATTGTGTGGTGGTCATATGGACTGATATCACAGAATGGCAGGCAGGGGATTTAAAGCAGAGGAAGAAGCTTCCCCCCAAGAGGAGCCGTTGGCTACGGTTTCTGCCTCCTTGTTAACATGGCTCTGGCAAGCAAGAGGAAAAGGACAGTCAGATGAGTAGTGTGTGAGGTTTGGATTTCAGGGGGAAGGAATTGTGTGACTGCCTGTATGTGGAATTTTTTCACGCTCAGCCCCAGGAAGCATCTTTGACTGTGCCCTACCAGTCTTCCTCTGGGGACCACCTCCAAGTGTCTCAGAGGGGTCTCTTTCTCTGTGGTCACTGGGCAGTGGGGATTCTGGAGCATTTGAGAGACTTTCCCTAGGAGAGAGTGCCCTAGGAGAAGCAACCAAGGCCAGGGGCATCTCTTCCGATGTGGTTATTGAAGCTGAAGAGGAGGAGGGTGTTGCTGAGGAAGAGAAGTCAGGGGGTGATGGGGAGCACATACATCTGCCCTGCTCCCTGGCACTGAGCACTAGCTATCCCCATTGCATAGGGAGGGGCAGGGGCTAAAAAAAAAACATGGGAGACACCCCAGGGCCCATGGGGTCCCCACCTCAATTCCTGTCTGGTGGTAGCCCCGTGGCCCTGTCAGTTAAATCAGATTCCTCAGCTGGAGCTAAGTTCAAACTATCCAAACCCAGTGGGCTTGCCAGTTCAAAACCTGATGCATCCAGAAAGAGATTAAGGAGAGTGCCAATGCTCTGGAGGAATTAGAGGAAGTGGATGAGGAAAGGTTTCTAGGAAAGAAATTTCATTTTGCTGACTACCAAGTATACTATGCAATCCCCCCACCTTTCCACTGCCCAGTGGTCACCCTGTATGACCACGCCCCACAGTTGCCAGTATGTGCTAGGACCCTCCAGACCTGGAAGGATGGGTTGAACAGAAGCAACCCCCTAAACATCAAGTACAGAAGGGGAGTATGGTTGCCTTCAGGACAAGCAAGGAGGACCAGCATCCAAGACCTTCCAGGGTAGAGTCAGGCCAAGAGGTTGGTCTGGAGAAGATTGCGTACTAAATAGCCATTTCTAGATTATCCATATGTGTCAGAGAGGGTTTGGGACATCATAGAAGAGATGTGAGAGGAATGGATTTACAAAGAACTATTGGAGAGACTGAAACATCGACCTGGAGGTGGAGGTTCCCTTGCAACAACTGCTCCAAAAGGCACAGGCAGTGTGCCACACTGGGCCAATGTCCGGACTTACCTTCTTCGAAAACTTTGTGTTGGTGCAGGACTCAGCTGGGACTCGCACCAAGTACTGTGTGGTGGATAAACATTCTTTTGGAGACATCACCACCAAGCTGGACCCAGATTTCTATTTCCCTCTTGGTGGGGGACCTGCTACTTAAGCCCCCTGTAAAAGAGACTCTTTGAACTGTGCCAGGAGGATTGCTCATCGGAGTAAGTTATGGTGACTGTTGCCAATCTAAATGAATAATGAAAAGACTGTAGTATTGCCAACTGTTGAATTAGAGTTAATACAGAAAGTAACAAAGTTAATTGCACTTAATATGTGTGGCTGTTGTGATTGTGAGAGCGTGTGTGTGTGTGTGTGTGTGTGTGTGTGTGTGTGTGTGTGTGTGTGTGTATGGTGTGTGGCTGTTAGAATTTTTGAACTGTATATAAAGTTACTGATTGATTAAGAGGGAGGTACCGTCATGGGATAAAGGTGATAATAACTGCAACTCTACCTCATTGATTGTACATAAATGTGTAATTACTCTTGTTCTGAAGTTAAATAATAACTGTTTCCTTGTTAGTCAATATTAATAGTTTTGCAATTTTTCTAGTTGTGTTGGACTTCCTGGCACAGGTAAGCTTTATTTTTAGGAATTTAAGTAGGTTAAAGTAGACAGTTTGGAGAGGGTGCCCCTGGGACCACTCCATGAGTCTCTGGCAGGCTGGAGAGATGCACATTACCTAGTCTGTTGGGGGAAGGGTCATGTTGGACCTTTGCCATCGTTTCCAGGAGAGAATGGTTATCTGCATAGGGGGAGAGTGTAAGACCCCTCTCAATTTGAGAGGGGGTTTATGCCCCTTTAGGGACCCCTTCCTTAAACTACCCCAGAGCTTAGGGAGTTATTAGTTCTCTGGGGGGCGCAATATCTGTTTTCTAGCATGTGGTGGCAGTAGAGAACAGGCTAGTAAGGTAATAAATAGGGAGGAACAGGAAGTTTCAGAGAGGCTGGAGCTGGGAGAGTGGAAGGAGAGACAGGCATGGCAGGAGATCAGTGGTCCAGGTTGGGCCTGAAGGGGGCCCCCCAGGTGAGTAGCAAGGATCAGTGGGTGCAGCGTCGTGGCATTGGCAAATCAAGGCTGCTCTGAGGGAGGAGGGCTAGATAGCCTGGTGGCATCATTTGGGAGATGGGCTTCCTGGGGCAGGGTGGTGAGAGTGCCCAGTAGGAGGGAGTTGTAGGACCTTAGAGAGGATTCCATTCCTGTGTCTGTGGTGTCTCCTGGGTTATCAGGGCTGTGGGAACTGTGGCAGGATTCCCACAGGGGAAGGGGCAGTGGCAGTGCTCCTTTCATTCCCGGCATGGGAGGGTGGCACAGGTTGTTGATGGGGTGCAGGAGAGCTTCCACCCAGTTAGGGGCCTGCTTGGAGGGGCAGGTCCTGTAGCACCATTCATAAACTGTTCAGGTGGGCCACAGGTCTTCATGGACAGGCCCTGGAAGGCTCTTCTGGCCAGATGCTTGTCTCAAGCTCAGGAGTATGTAAAAGGGGACACAGTTGAGGCTCAGGTTGCCATCCTTTGGGTTATTGGAGGGGAGGGGAGTGGAGTGCGGTCTGGGTATGTGTGAGCCTGCCATGTCCATGTCTGGGGCAGGCCACGGGGCCTATAGTAAGTTAGAAGGCCTTTAGGCCTGGTTAGGCTGTGGTTCTGCTCTGGTGAGGGAGATTGGAGGGCTGCACAAAGTATGAGGGTCTGGAGAAGATTCAAAGCTCCTAATTTCAGTAGTGGTCTGGTCAGGGAAGAAAATTCCTGGGTTCCCTGAGTGTGTGTTATTATGGGCCAGGGATCAGGTTGGGAGGTGCTGCTCGCTTCTCCACTCATGAGGGAGTTGCCTGACCAGGAAAGAAGTGTGAAGAAAGAGCAAGTAAAGGTGGTTTACCAGTGCCAGACGTTTCTGGAGCCCTGTGCTTCTGTGTGAAGTTGAAGTCCAGTTTCGGGTATATCAGCTGAGTTTCCAAAATTAAAATCTGTGAGCCTTGTTTCTTCTGTCTGTAAAATCTGTCTCCTTCCTGTGGTTACCAGCAAGTTTACTATAGTTATGTCCCCATGGAGCAGGAGTATTTATGTATGGAAAAGCAATGAACACCTGTGGCCCTGTTAAATCATCTGGGCCCAGGAGAAAATACAGTAAAGTGATTAATTTGGAGGAAGAATTAGTGACTCTTGATCTCGTTTGTAAATAGGGATGAAATGACATTTTAAATCCTCAGTTTTTAATTCCTTCATGAGTTCCTTTCCAGGGGGCCTCTGATCTAAAATTCTGCACCTCTTGGGGTCCGGAGCCGTGGGGAGGAACCTTAAAGTCACCAGTGTTCCTGTTCCAGATTTCAGGGCCTTTGGGGTGATTTCATGTTTCCAGAAGTGTCAGTGACCTGGGAGCCGGCCAAAATAAGTCATCTCCAGGTAAGGCCCATAATTATTTTCATTTTTATTTGCTGGAGATATTGAGGAGTGCTGGCGAGGTTGTTTGCTGTGGGACCCCTACCACAGAAGAGCGGGACCCCAAGACGTTCTGGGAAGGGGTGGCTGCATTTGCAGCTGTTTTTTTTTGTTTTGAATGCTCATTGTTTAACATAACTTTTCTTGTGACTTGGCTGAATTATTTTTTAGATAAGCTTTTGTAGGCCAGGAAAGGAGGGCTAGGCAACTCTGATTATTTTCAACCTCCTTTGAAGGGGAGACACAGATGGAAGCCAACTGAAATTGAACCAAATTAAACCGCTGCTTAGCAAGTTTAGTGAATTAGGATGTAATAGCTCAAGAACCTTGTAGGACTAGGAAAGGAAAATACAGCAGAATAGATGTGCCTACTGGTCCTTTTCTGCTGCAGTTCTGTGTCAGTTCTGTTTCTAAGATAGGATGATAAGCAAAATAAATTAGAAAAACTATGGGCTACAGTTATCACTGTAATGTGCACTGCTGCTTTCAGTCAGAATTTCACAGGCAGTCAGGAAGTAAACTCCAGATCATCTGGAACACCAGTTGTCACCCCACCCCCACCCTTACCACCACACTTGCTCCAATTAGGCTCCAGTATCTTGTCTTGACTTGCAATGATCCCTTGTCCTTTCCTCCACTGGCTCAGGACCTATTCTGTATTTGCCATCCACAATTCATGCTCTATCCAGCTTACCTTGCCACATCTGTACTCCATGCTCCAATTCCCTTGTTCACCCTAGGGAATAGTTAGAGATAGAGAAGTCTGTTTCTTCTTTCTGTATTTCTTTCAGATAATCAGTTTTACAACCTTTGAGTCAGAGACTTTGTTTACAAAGGTACCTCGTCGCAGGGAGGGTGGACAAACAATCATGTGAAGTTTAGACAATGGTAACAATACAAGTGTGATACAGGTGTAAATAGGCAAACACAAGTTGTTTTAACTATACAAGTCATAATCATACTCAGCAATAGAGACCAGTGCTTAGTAGTTTGTGAGATCCCAGGGTACTCTGGGAGGTACTATTTGGGACAGAATACAGCTCCAATTATTGGCAGTTACAGCTCCAATTATCAATAAGGTATTTTCGAAGGGCTATTTTGAACTGGCCAATTCTGGGAATATCAGTGACGTGCACAAGGAGGGAGTTATACCAGGCAGGTGCTCTATGGTGAAAGGATCTTTGGCAGAGTGAAGTCCTAGCTCTAGGTACTTGGAAGGTGGCTTTACTGGAGTTACGGGTGAGTGCCGGATGGGTAGCCTGTTGCAGGGATGTAGTGACCCCTGGAGGGCATAGTCCAGATAGGGTCTTTTTTGCTAGCAGGCAGGTGTGGTATTTCGGCCGTTCCTCAAAGGTGAGTATGTTCGAGGCAGAATATAGTAGACAAGTGTGGGTTCTGCTATAGGCACCAGTCAGGAGCCTGCAGGCTTTGTTAATTGACGTCTGGACTTTAGTAAGGGCGGTAGGGTCTGCAGCTGCATAGGTTGGGAGTCCACAGTCTGCCAGAGACAACACAGACGAGGTGATGGCAAGTTTTAAGGCAAACTCAGGGAGGCTGTCTTTGTGGTGGTAGAGGAGACCAATCCTGGAGTTCATGGCCGATGACAGAGCTTTTAAATGTGCATGGAAGGTAAAGCCTGAGTCAAAAGTGATGCCCAGGTACTTGTAGGTTGCTACCTGTTCAAGGGGGTGGAGAGTGCTGGGGGTGATAAGAAGGGGAAAATCACTGGAGTTGTTTTGTCGGTGTGCAAAAAGCATCGATTTTGTTTTTTTCTGGTTTAGGACTAGTCGATGGCTGATGAACCATTTTTCTGCTTGGCTAAAGGTGCGTTGCAGGGAGCTTTGGAGCAAGAGTGGGTCCGAATGTGAGGCAATAATGACAGCGTCATCAGCGTATAGAAGAACTTTATCAGTGCAGGAGCTGGGGAGTGTGTTTAGGAAGACACTGAAAAGGGTAGGCCCAAGGATGGAGCCTTGAGGGACCCTGGAGCATACTGGTAGGTTAGTAGACAAGGTCCCATTCAGTTTGACCCTTTGGGATCTATTCTGTAGATAGCTTGAGAACCAGTTCAGAGGGCTAGATGAGAATCCCAGTTGGCTAAGAGAGTTTAGCAGCAGAGGGTGACACACAGTGTCAAAGGCTTTAGATAGGTCAATGAATACTGCACCTGCAATTTTCCCAGCATCAAGCACAGTGTGTATTTGGTGGGAGAATTCCAAAAGGGCTGTGGAGGTGCTGTGACCTGGGCGGAAACCATGTTGCTCAGGGCATAGTATGTCATATTTAGATAGGTAGTCCATGAGCTGCGTGGATACTATTTTCTCCAGGGCTTTTGGGGATGGAGATGGGCCTATAGTTATTTGGTAGTGTTCGTCTCTGGACTTAAGGATAGGTGATTTCAGCCTGTTTCCATGCATCTGGGAATTGACCAAGGCATAGGGATCGGTTGAGGACATCCGTGAGGGATTAACATGACATCCAACATGAGGCGGAGAATCCTGGAGTCAAGGGTCACTGCCTGGCTTGGGAAGGAGAGGGCTTTAAGAGGAGAGGTTTGGCCACGGGTGAGAGTGTCCTGAAGTGGAATAGGGCCGGGAGGTAGGGGTGGATGGAAGGGAGGATGAGGTCAAAGAATTGGGCAGGAAGAACTGCACTTAAGTCAGAGAAAGTTTTGTTTAGGCAGTCTGCAATGCACGTTTGGTCCGTAGTAACTGCCCCATTGATAACGATCTGAGAGGGGGGAGGGGAGTAGGTATTCCCATTCAGTTCTTTTATATTATCCCAGAAGGCTCTGGCTGAGCCCCAAGAAGATGTTAACGCTACCTGATAGTGTTTGGTTTTTGCTTGTTTAATCGCCCAGGTGCATTGGTTACGGACTGTTCTATAGGCTTGCCTATCCACCGTATTGCCGGACTCAACTGCAATGTGCCATAGATTGTCCCTTTGTTTTAGTTGCTGGATCAGTGCGGGGGAAATCCATGCAGCAGCCCGTCTCTTTGGGTGAGATTTGGTGATGGGAGCAAATAGGTCACAGGCCTTGCTGAAGGCACTGGTGAGATAGGTTAAGGCAGTATCTATGTCTGGTGCAAGGGTGATTGGGGACCAGTCGAGTTGGGCAAGGTGCCGCTTGAGATTGTCAAAGCCCCTGGGGTGGAAATGACGACGGGGGATGCTATTATACTCAGGGCTGAGTTTGGGGGAGGACCAGAAACATAAAACAGGAGAGTGGTCACTGAGTGAGTCTGCTAGGATGTTAACCGATTTTAATTTGTGTGGTCGATTAGAGAGTACTATGTCTAGGAGGGAGCTGGTCCCCTAGCTTGGTTAAGTCTAGTGGGCTGAGTGACCAATTGAGATAGGTCAAGGGCCGCAAGGTCGCCCTTTATGTATTCTGATGTGGGGCTGAGCCAATTGGTGTTAAGATCTCCTAGAATAAGCTGTTCAGCCTTGTGTGGCAAGGTGGAGAGATAGTCTATGAGGGAGCGGATGGCTACGCTTTGCGCTCGAGGGGGTATGTAGGCGGTGGTAAGGTATAGGGGGCCACGACTGGGGTGCAGGGAGATTTTCAGGGTAATAGCTTGTGCCCCGTGGCCAAGCTCAGGGGTTGGTAACGCGTGGCCTAGGATGGAGTCGCACAGGTAGATTGCACACCCACCTCCACGCTTACCCACCCGATCAGCCCTGAACAGTGTAAAACCTGGGAGGGAGACAGCTGAGTCTAGAAGTTGGATGGGGGTATTTAATGGTGGGGTGGGATGGGATGTTTATCTATGGGGGTGTTTAGATGTGGGATTGGGTATGTAGAGATGGAATGGGGTATTTTGTGTGCTGAATAGAGCCTTATGTATATAAAGGTGGTGGTTACACATGAGATGGGGGTATGTCATATGGGATGGGGTATGTAATAATGAGATATGGGTGGGTGCAAGATCTACCACCCCCATTCTTCCCCCTGCCCTGCTGTTGTAAGAGCCGCAAAGCTGCATGGAGATTGCTGTGGGACCATTTGCATAGCACTGGGTCAGTTTACACTGAATGCCTTTGGATTGTCCACAGTTCATAAATAAAAGCCTGCTTATTCCCTGACTGAACTGATTGCTAAGGGGGCTTCACCTACAGTACTGGGGAAATGCTGATGACCATTATATGGTGCCTTTCAATGGCTTTGATTGCTACTGAATTATTGTATCAGGGTTTGAGATTTTCTACCATTACAGTGCAACCTCCTTATTTCAGACACATTCACTTGACCCAAATTTCTCCTTTGTAAGGGTTGTCCACCGTATCCTGAAGTCATAAAAAACTGTACACACACTCACAGCTGATAACCCTGCCACAATTGTAATACAGTACTGTGCATTTTACTGCTATTGCATTTTGTTTACAGTGTTATTACAGTATTGTTTATTCACTGCTTATTCACTTTGTTTTAATTTTATTTATTATTCACTATTTTAACAAAGCCCAAATCATCTCTGATTCACAAACATCTAAACAACCCCCTCCTGTCAGCTGTCGAACTGGAACAGACCTCACGTACATCTTAACAAACAAACCGGTACAGAACAAATCACAAAAAAGAAAGAAAAAACAGCACACATGTGTGTGCAGCAGGCACTTAATAAATATAGAGATATCGGTGTGTGTAAACTTCAAGTTTACACACCGACCTTATTTTATTTTATATAATTGCTGGTTTTCTCCTTTTTGCCTCAGCAATTATATAAACTATAGATACATTACTGGCAGCCACAGTCCAGCTAGTGAGACATATTTATTTATTTGGGGGGGGGGGGTTTGCAAGTCATGGGCTTTTTAAATAAAAAAGAAGTGATGTTGTGTTTTAAATAACTTACCGCCATGTTCCAGTGGCGGTTTACTGTCCAGGGAAGATAAGGTGGTCAGCGGTGAGTGGTCAGGAGCACAGGAGGTACGGCATGCTCATGCCCAGAGTGAGGGAAACCATGCACATGTTTGCTGTAATAAACATTCCTTTATTATGGTAAATTATGCCACGGTTTCCCTACGGGTAAAAGGGAAACTCAGTTATTATTTTATTATATCAAACGGACACAGTACATGAATTCCCAACTGCCAAAATCGCACCAACTGCCGGACCTCAGGCAAGGACAGACCTAGTAAATATTTTTCTCCCTCCTTGCTACACACAGACAACTGATTTAATCTTCTTTGAACCTGTCCTTTGTGAATGGTCATAGTGCAAACTCATTCAGCTCATTCATCTTTGGTAAGGGCTTTTGGGTGAAAAAAAAAACATTTTTTTATCTTGTTACCCCCACAACGTTTGCTACACTGAGCTGTCCCTTGTTCAAGTGAGCGGGTATAGCGGGCATAGCTTGGCGATGACTTCTAGGGGAAAAAACAAATTTTTGTCTTTTTTTAACCTCTGCTATGAACAGACAACCTACTTCAGCCTTCCATTAGCATCAATAGCTTAACATGTATCAGCTACTGAAATGCTCAGCCAATGTGCTACTGCAAATACACGGAGTGGGGAAGAGGCAGATTACGCATTCAGTGTTACAGCTAGAGACAAGGGTTAGGGAAACCATGTCCATTATAGATTTCCTCTGCTAAGCTGTTTGGGGGAAGATTCAGACAGGAGAGGGGACTAGCTGCAGGGCTCAGACTGACGAGAACAAGTGGAGCCAGGAAGCCAGGATAGCAGGGAGGATCTCTTTGTAGCATGAATCAGGGGGTAGTGGTTGATGGGATGTGTGCTGCCTGGCAGCTGCGTTGAGAGTGCACCAGACTGGGTGCATGATAGGTCTTGTTAGCCAGCAAGAATCCAAAGAGGTGGTTGGCAGTAAGAGACAGGATGAATGCAGCACAAGGCCTCTGAGTGCTGGGCCAGGGCTCGAGCCAGTTCTGTATTACAGGAGCTAACTTCATGGAAGCAGCAAGGGTGCTGATAGGCAGGTTGGTGGGCTTCCCTTTGCTTCATGGGGAGAGAGCAAGGGCAGTCTGGCAAAAAAGGCAGAACTCTCATTTACAGAAATAGTAGTATAATTACAAGAAAAAAAAGGTAGCCTTTGGGAAGCTTTAACTGCTGATACAGAAGGCAGAACACAGGTTTACTGTGAGACAGCGCAGCGTCATGCCAGATCAGGACAGTGAGTGCTGCATGTATGGGGACAGCGACCGGAGGGTGGGGGTACCTCTAGACACCAAGGAAACATTAGAAAAATATAGTGATGATGACTGGAGAGTGGGGAGGTAAGTCACCAAACGAATGTCTGCACTAGGGCTGTGGTGGTCATCCACAAAATTCAGAAACAGTAGTACATGAGCTCTGGTGTCCAGTGTTTAAAGTGGGTGTGAGTGCCACAGTATGTGTACTGCCAAGTGGGGAGGTACTGGTGCCATTCTCGTATTCATTATTGTTTACCTGGTGTATAGTGGAACCCACTCACCCTCCAGTTGCTGTGCCAGTATTTTTTAATGTTTCCCCAGGCATCTAATGGCACCCCAAGCTCCGATTGCCCTCCTTGTATTTCATACTATATACAAAAAGTACAGACATGGGTCTTTCCTGCTACTGCTCCTATTTTATAAAAGGTAGAATGCCACAATGGAAATACATTTCCATTAGATCAACAAGGAGTATTGCAGTATTACTATGGCATCATTTTAAGTTTAAATAAATACATGCATCCCTCTTTACTTGTGTCTGGCTGCAGAACTGTACTTAAAATGTGTCCACCCCATTGCACCCAGGAAATGATTTGGGGCCAACTGACTAGAGATGCGGCAAAGTTAAATTCCGCCCATGAAGTAGCCCACATCGCGTTACTCCCCAGCTATGGGACATGCCCATTGAAAACCACTACTTCACCACTTCGCCTTGTAATAATGATGATAATGACTTTGTGTTGCTCACTCTGCCTTACTTTGCTTTAAAGGTGCAGTGAGAATTTACAGGCAGCCCACACACATCACATGGCTTACACAGTCTAGGTCACATGCTTCAGGCAGGCAGGAAGTGAATCATTGGATGGAACAGGCAACATCAACAGCACTGGGAACATGAGATTGCAATGACTCTTCATCAGCATCAGAATCATCTTCAACCAATGTGTGGACAGGGATGGGGACGTCAGGGAGTGGGGCATCTACTACACTCTGACTCACAGTCACTCCTTTAGACTCCACAATATTCGGGGAAACTGGCTAACTTGTTGCCATTGGCACAGGTTGAACATGGGGCAATACTCATGCCATCAGCAATTTCACTACTACTGGAGAGGACAACAGCATCTCCAACCATGATTGAAGCTACTGATTGCGCTGTGAAAAACATAGTCGGAGAAATCCCTTTACTGGCATTAACTATGCGCTTCTGCTGCATACTACTACCATACCCATGGCCACTCTTGTTACCGGCAGCAGTGCCATGGCCAGAAGTATCTTTGCATGCACATCTCTTTAGTTTGCAGGCATTTTTTGGGATTACACAGAAAATTCACAACAAATTGAGATTTCTAAACTTTGTGGTGGTAGGAAGCCAAAAAACAACTGTGGCTTGCGGATGGAGAATGGGCACTAAACAGATGCAAATGTACAGACAGATTAAGATTGTTCTGGACTCTCAAGAGATGCAGGTGCAAAGGTACAACAACACCTTAACCAGTGCTCACAAATCCAAAACTGGAAAAGAATACTTTTTGCCGGGTGAGGGGTGGGGGGCAGTGCACTGCAGTAACAGTCCACTACCAAGATACCACAAAGCAGTACAGAATAATGCAGATGGATAACAGGTTCAGAGTGCTGCAATTACTGTGTGGCACAATAAAATGGGTCTGACTTGATGGCATGCATCGTACACACACTCACACACACATTACAGGTAATGTGCAGCAAATTGAAAACTTCAGCAATATAACCAAATCTTTTAAACAAACTGAAATTATGCACTGCACCACAACAATCAGCAAAAAAATTTCAAAAATTATTGAAAATATTACTGTGTGTACATGAACACAGTTATACAACAAAACTATAACCAGAACAGTTAGAAAGACTGCCTTTCTCCCAATTAATCTACCTCCACCACAGATACACTCCTTCCCCAAGCACACTTCAACAGCTTCTGTCAGTACACAGACTGACTGTTCTAAATTAACATTCAAATTTCACACAGAAACAATAAACATTTGATGATATGAGCACAGAAGGGTTTCCTACAATAGATGTACTAAATTTTGAGCAGAAAAAATGGCTCGAAAAGGCTTTTTGAATGATTTTTAGAGGGTTTGAATCTCAGAGCTCTGAGAGCAAACTGTCTCTAACTACCACTACACAGAACTGAGGCTGTGCAGAACAGTCTAGAATCCATGTGACCTGCAATCCCATGAATCACTGCAAAATTAGCCTTAGCGCTCACAAACAAGGCGAAGTAATGCAAAGGACATTGATTTCAAGGTCCTTCGCATTAAAATTGGTGTAGAAGTGGTTGGGGAACGGTGGAGTAACACGAAGTCATTGCTTCCAATGGACTTCACAATCATAATTATAAGGCGAAGTACTCCACTTCGTGTTATGGATTACTTCTCGGATTCCTTCTTAATACTTGAATTGCTCCGCATAGTGGATTTTGGCCACTTCGGCCACCTCTACACCCGACTCAATAATAGACACATCATCTTCCTCTCTAGCTTTACTCAGAATTCAAACATTTTCTTACACTATGGTAAAGGGTTTACTTACAGATGTAGGAAGAATAGTAAAAGGTACTAAAAATCAAAGCAAGCAGCAGCCATGCTAGCCCATCGGCGCAGCAGTGGGATTTCCACTTGCGACGCTGGCGACCCGGGTTCAGGAACAGACCCGAGTCATTGGAGGCGCGGCGGGGGGAGAGAAGGATGGAGCATCCCACGGGACTGCTCTCTCCTTCTCCGAGGTGGGGTGGGGAAGTGATCGGCATGTTGGAGACTCCTGTCGGAGGCTGGGGATCTCACGATACCGACGCTCACATCTCTGGGGGTGGGGCGGACGCTGGCGGCATTGCACGTCCCCGCCTCCGTAAGGAAAAAGGCAGAAAATCAAGGTGGCAAGGACCACTGTCCATGTGAAGCCCTCCCTGAAGGCTCGATCAACTGCCATCGCTGCAAGTCCCCCAGCTAGATACTGGTTCCGTGGTCATGGAAGAGAGCCCCATGGCCATGGCCCCACCTTCTGGGGGGCAAGCCGGGGGTGACTGGGGACAACAGCAGCAGTAGATGGGGGAAGAGGCTTTCAGGGGCTGTGACCAGGGACGATTAATGACAGGGGTCCTGCTAGAAAAAAGAATAATAATAAAAAAAAGCAAGCAGCAGCCGTTATGAATTTATTATTTATTATCTTTGGAATTCACCAGACCCAAGGAGTTTAGATTGGATCATGGCTTCAGTCTGAATAGGCTGCAACATGTAGGGAAGCATGCATCCAAGTTCCAGTTTGTTGTATTTTACCAGGATCTGATGGTGGAATGCACAAAGAAATGGTAAGTGCTTGAAAATGATTATACACTGTAAGACTAAAATCACTGTAGCTGATGTTGGAATGCAGCCTGGCTCTTCCTCATTTCCAGCTGTGACTTATTCACTGTTAAACAGTAGTGCAGGCACGTCTAGGAACTGGGCAGGGTACAGGCATCTGTAACAAGAAGTGTGAAGTGCTGCCTGGTGAGATTTAATAACTTAAAAAACTTGTTTGCTTTGTTGGGGAAATAATATGACATTTATTGCAGAAGCGCCTGAGCGGCACTACGATTTGTCCCAGCGGTGCAATCGGCCAGCTCCACGGCTGCCACCCGCTTAAAGCTACAAGATCCAGCTGCCCTCCTGGCTCTCCTGCTTGGCCTCCGAGGCAAGGAGGAAGCACCTGAGCGGCGCTACGATTTGTCCTGGTGGTGTGATTGTCCAGCTCCATGGCCGCTGCCCGCCTAAAGCTGCAAGATCCAGCCGCCCTCCTGGCTCTCCTGCTCGGTCTCTGAAGCAAGGTACGGTCGCTATTTGCCTTCATAGCATCTGATTGGTGCGGCATCTCTCTGGCGAACCCTGATTGGTCCGCCTGCTTCCTGGACTTCATAGTGATTGTTGCACCTTTCCCTATTGCTATAACATTGCTGTTTCAACCGCTTTCTAGCTGCTGTTCTCAAATGTTTTTCTCCCTCTCCCCCAACCCCTCGCAGGCCTCCTTTAAATACACTGTTACTCTGCCTCCATTGCTTTATCTCACATCGGATTGGGTGTTCTGTGTCTTCCTCTCACTGTATCCCTGATCAATATTGTTGTATGACCTAGATATCTCACCTTGATTGTACTTCAGCTCAAATACTACTAATTTTACATCTACATAAATCTCGGACTACCTAGTCTTGACTTGCCCTCTACCCACTTTTTACACTACTTCTCTGTGCTACCTTTCCCCAAATTTCATCACAGGTATCTGAACCTCACTAATTTTGTCATTCCAGCAGCTCTGACCACTGTCCTTGCTAAATGTTATATTTACCTAATCCTGGGTGTCTTTAAGCCATATCAGGCCTAAGTTTTCTGTCGCAACTGAGGTTTGATTATATCATTTCTTTCCTGTGCCTGCTTTGGCTTTAACCTATTTTGGGATCAAAATCCCAGTACCTGTCCAATATGAAATCCTATTTGCTGCTGTCTCTCCTTGCGACCTCAATGGCAGCGATCCACCTACGTATGTACGCTTACTCCACTCCGAGCCCACTCTTCTATCTCAGCCTTTCAGCCCCAAGATTTCTTATTCTCTAACCTACTACTGGTGCCTCCTCAAAATTGTGACCCTACTTCGATGCTATTAAATAAGACCTGGATCAAACTGGTTGCCTATGCCCTAAAAAGCTCCACCTCCCTATTTGTATTCCATGGCTTTATCAGCAGTGCAAACTATGGTATCTACTGCTGCTTGCCTTATTACTCTCAGGTGACGTGCACTCCAGTCCTGGGCCTGTTGGCAACTCATCTACCCCCTTTACTAATGCTAAAGGTCTCACTGTGGTGCACCATAATAGTAGAAGCCTTGTGCATAATTTAGCTGAATTGGAGGCTTGGGCAGCTCTCCACAAACCAGACATTATCTGTCTCACTGAAACTTGGCTCAAATCATCCACCCTGGACTCACTATGCTCCCTCCCATCTTACAACCTGTTGAGACTGGACAGAACTGCCCCCAAAAGAGGTGGTGGCACAGCTATCTATTTCAAAGAGCACCTCCATCTCTCAAAAATCAGCTCATCTCCTCTAACCCACTGTTCTCCTTTCTCTCGGCTCAAAAAAATTACATATTGTCTGTGCCTACAACCCCTCCCCACAGGAGGCCAAACTGGTCTTGATGAACTATTGGAGCAAACCTCTCTTCTTTCTGGGAGAAATGAAGTCCTGATACTCAGGGACATCAACATAAATTGGATAGGAAACTCTCACCCTACATCCCTGACCAAACTCCAGCATTTCAATCTGCATCAGCTGATTGGTGATCCTACCAGAACTGCCCTGTGAACAAACTCCAGTACTGTGCTGGATTGGATAATGTCAAACCATCCTGAGACTATAATCTCCTCTGGAGTACTAGCAGACGCCATTACTGACCACTCCCCCACTTTTTGCATATGGGGTAAGAATAAGCCACCTTCCTCCAATCCACGTTTTATCATCTTCTGAAACTATTCTCATCTAAACCCACTGGCTTTCCAATCTGATGTTAGTGCTATAGACTGGGCCCCTATTTTCAATTCTAGTGTTGTCCAGACAACTCTAGACCTATTCCTCACTTACTTTCTTGCGCTCCAGGATAAACACTGTCCCCTTACAAGCCATAGGATTAAAAATTGTCACACTCGCTGGCTAAAACCTGACCTACTCTCCAAACTCCGGCAGTGGGACAAAAGCTGGCTACATTATAGAAACTCTGGGTTACCTGCTGACCTAAACACCTATCGAGCACTGTGAAATTCATGTAAGAAGGATATTAAAAAGGCTAAAAGTGCCTACTGTAAGGAGCTATTAACAAACTCCTATGGGGACTCTAAAAAGTTCTGGTCCCACATAAAGTCCCTTCTGGGTACTAACCAGGCCTCTACTTCTAATGACATGCTACTAAATGGCGTGCACTGTAACAACCCCTATACTATTGCAAATTTCTTCAATACTCAATTCTCCAATCTTACCAAATACACTTCTTCCTTCCCTGTCCTACCTAACTCTACCTCCCCTCCTGTTAACACTGCACCTAATTTCTTTTTCAAGGCAGTCTCTTATCGTTATATCTTAAGGCTGCTCAATAATATCTAGGAGCATGAAGCGACTGGGGCTGATGACCTTGAACCTAAGCTGCTAAAACTTACTGTCCCCCATGTAGCTGCCCCTCTTGCTAAGATTTTTACCCTCTTCCTCTGCCAAAACCATGTCCTGAATATTTGGAAGACAGCTAGAATCACACCGGTTTTCAAGAAAGGTGACCGTAAAGATCCTTCCAACTATAGGCCAATTGCCATCCTGCCAGTTCTTAGTAAACTTCTTGAGAAACTTGTTGCTACTCAAACTATACACTTTCTCCAGCAATTTGATCTTCTTACAACTGCCCAACATGGATTCCGTAAAGGTCATAGTACCACTATGGCACTTCTCAAGTTTACATCAGATACTCTACTGGCCATGGACTCTGGTTTCCTCACTGGGGCCATTCTCATTGACATGACTAAAGCTTTTGATTTAGTCGACCACCCCATCCTCCTAACAACTCTTAAAACTTTAGGCTTCTCACATAATGTTGTCAGGTGGTTTGGCAGCTACTTAGCTGACAGGACTCAGACAGTTAAACTTAATGCAACCTTCTCAGACACTGCTTCCATTAATATTGGAGTGCCACAAGGGTCCATCTTAGGTCCCCTACTCTTTTCCTTATTTATAAACAACATCACCTCCAACCTTGAACACACTCATTCCCTGCTATATGCAGATGATATTGTCCTGTACACCAGTGTGAAGTATATAGCTGACATCAACACTTGACTCTCCCAGGACCTCCAAGCTATTCAACAATGGCTGCTGACTAATAAACTTCTCCTGAATGAAGAAAAGACTTAAGTCATGCTATTTGGTTCTAATACCAAACTCAAAATCTCCCAATCTAATTTCAATGTCTCCTCAGCAAACGGCTCATCTGTTGGGGTAGTAGAATCGTTTAAATATCTCGGTATCACCCTTGACCCAACTCTTAACTTCAATCTCCATATTCAGCAGACTTGCAAATTGGTAAACATGAAACTTGCCATTGCCTACCGGACTAGCTATGTGCTCACACCATCTGCTAGGCTTGCTATAGCTCATGGCATACTGCTACCATGTCTCAACTACGGTGTTGCAACCTATGCCAATGCTGGTAAATCTAGTCTTCTAAAATGGAATGTTACCTATAATAACATCTGTAGCTATGCATCCTCCTTGCAACGTTTGAAACACCATTGCCTCCTCTACTCTGATCTTGGTTGGCACTCCCCTTCAGCATCTAGATCTTATGCATATGGGTCGCTTATACATAATACCATCAGATCCCAAATCCCAAAACCACTTGCAGAACTGTTTCAAAATCACTTAACCTACTATGGTCTTCGCTGTGCTGATAATGCCCCTGTCCTCATCCCCAGACACCGAACGTCCAAAAGTGCTAGTGCTTTTGCCTGTCATGCACCACAATTCTGGAATTCCCTTCCTCTAAGTACTCGTGCAGCATCATCCCATGCCTCCTTTAAAAAATTACTTTGACGCTACCTAATAGACTCCAGCAGTTGCTCCTGTTTCAATCCACCCTAGATCTCGTCTCCTCTCCTTAAGTCTTCTGAACCCACTCCACTTCATTGTTTTACTGACCCTTACCAATGCTTAGCTCTTCTTCATAGCACCTACTTCCTGCTTTCTCATTACCTTGGGACTCTTATCTCTCTCTCTGGGTCCCCATCTTCTTATCTTACCCTCCCCTATCTATTCCAATTTCCCTATTACAACCTTAATCTCTACTGAATTTATCCCATATTGACTAATTTAATGTCTCTGTTTCTTCTTCTCATAATCCTCTCTGTAATTCCATGGTATTGCTAGCACTTCTGACCTAATCAAACTGTTATCTGCCGTATTGTAATTTTTACTTTCCTTACTTTTGTCTTGACTTTGACTCTGTTTGAGTATATTGCCAAACCTGTTTTTAAACTCTAGGCTGTTCTAATTCCTATGTTTGTATATTGTGAATCCATATATTGTAACCTGTTATTTCTGATTGTTTCCGTCTTGTACCCTCCCGGGTCATGCCTGAAAATAGTCATTGCTATGGCTAGTGCACCTACCCGGTAATCGGAATACTAAATAAATAAAGTGGCTTTTACTTATTCACACTTGTTTTGTTGGTCATATGAGATAAGAAACCGGCAGAATGTTTTTGGGCTAATAATGGAGGATCAGGATTCAGAAAATAAAGTTAGCAGTCATGTAGAACAGTTTAATAATGTTTCACCAAGACAGCAAAAGGCACATCTGCCATCCAGCCACTTTGTACACTGAAAATCTCAGACCAAGATTCCAACCCATCTGAGCACTGAGGGTGGTCAAAGAAACAGCAAAGACGCAAAATTTTTCTCCGTATGTCCGGCTCCTTTTTTGTACGAATGAAAAAGGCCATACAGAGAAAGCGGAAGTCAGTCATGAAAAAGCATTAAAAATGTTTAAAATAAAAACACTTCTAAATCACTTTTCAAGCAGTGTACTGCACAATCCACCTAAAAAGGTATCAATGAGCAAGATACCTGTGCTGCCTTCGGTGCAGCATGTTATTTTTATGGGTTTTGAAAATGCTTTTTGTAAATAAATGGAAAACGAGATGGCAGCATATGAAAAAAAAAATGTTCACATGAAAGAGGATTAACCAATACAAAAAAGATCCTTTTTTGTATGACCCAATTCTTGTTTTGTTCTCTGCAGCTAACCTGAAAGTGCCTACTAAGCATGCTGCTCAGAACTAAGGAGGCAGTATAGCGCAGCAGTCTAAGGCTCTGCGCTGCAAATCTGATGACATCCAGCAGACTAGACCTGGGTTTGAATCCCACAGCTTCCACTTGCATACTGTGTGACCCTGAGCAAGTCACTTAACCTCCTTGTGCTCCTGTAAAAAAGCTTTCAGCTTAGTGTGCTATACCTGGTTAAACAACTAAATATGAAAAACCTGAAATTTTAAAAATCAGTAACTTTAGAATGGATTCATATTTTTTCACCAAACTAGCAAAATGCACATGTGTGGACCAGGCCTGTTCTGCCCTGAAAATTTCAGACCAAATTTCCAAACTGTCTGGGTGCTAGAGGTGGACAAAGAAAACAGCAAAATAAATCACTTTTTTTCACTATCCAGATCTTGGAATGCGTGCAACTGATCAGAGCAAAAGCTGACACATCAAGAGATCTGTCCCATAGGTCCGCACATGTAAAATTTCATGCAATTCCATTGAATGGGGGCAAAGCTATTGAGGTGCAAAATGTGGGGAATAACATTAAACACTCTACTCAACCCTAGCTGTTCTCGAACCTGGAGTACCATGTCCAGTCCTGGAATTCTTACCTTAGTAAAGATAACAACAGGCTACAGACAACGCAATGAAGGGTGCCCAGGATGATTCAGGGCCAGCAAGGCAGATCTGATGAGGATCAGCTCAAAGCACTGAACATGTACTCGCTGGAGACCAGACCATAGAGGGATGATATGAGAGAGACCTTCAAGTTCCTGACAGCCATAAACAGGGTGAATTGTGAGGAACTATTTAACATGAGAAACAGTTCAAGTACACAGAGGTATGAGTGGAAACAGATGGGATGGAAGCTGAAGAGGGACATGAAAAAGTTTTATTTCACAGAAAGGGTGTTAGTACCATGGAACAGTCTTCCAGACAAGGTGGTGGGCACCAAAACCATAAATGGTTACAAGCAGGGCTGGGAGAGAGTGAAGTGTATAGTTGTTGTTCAGGGTGGCAGTAGTAGGGAGGGGAATGGGTGGGTGTACAGTGATACAGAAACTATGGGCAGACTGTATGGACTGTTGGTCTTTTACTGCCACTGTTGTATATGTTTCCATCAAAACACAGCTCACCTGCACATAAGGGCAACACAGTACGCATTGGGCCAATGGCTGGCATTGCACACATTTCTTCGTAATCTTTTCCTTAAATTTTGACTCAGAATTTTAAACATAGTTTTTTTTTTCATAACTCTTAGCTTCTGATCATGACATGAGTCATTTATAAAAAGAAAAAAAAAATACTAGCCAAACTGTCATTTTGCACCACAATTCAAAAACATGTCTGGGCAGAATTTAAAATGACACCTGTAACGTTCATGCCACCTCAAGACAGACAGACACACATGCAGACAGACAGACACACACTGTAACGGGCATGAACGCACTGTTACAGTTAATCCACCAAATATAGGTTACAGACACAGCCTGCAAACATGCACACATGCACGCACACACACACACAAACACACACACACACACTCACACACATTGTAATGGGCATGAATGCACTGTTACAGTCAACCCACCAAATATAGGTATAAGTCGAGAGTCTCTTACTTGCGTACTAGGGAGCCTGAGGCAGAAGTCTTTAAGGGATGATGTCCATGGGAATTGTGAAATAAAATATAGAAAATGAAGTCACAAAGGATCCACAGTTCTTAGAATGTGAATGAAGTGGAAAGGACAAGTTAGGCATAGAATGATACTTATCTGATGAGGAAAGAAGGAGTCAGTGTCCTGTCAGACCTGTAAAGTAAAGAAAATTAGGTTGATAAGGAGAAAATACAGCAGCAAGAGCAGAAACAGAGAGCTGAGAGATACAAATAGTACAGAACAGCAAAGAAGTAAGGAAAAGGGGAAAAATAGAATTAAAGGTTACAATTGGGTCAAAAATAGGAAAACAGACATATAGAGAAAATAAATAAAATAATAAACAGATAGAAAAGATAGGAAAGGGTGGATAAAGTATTGTTTGAGGAAGAATTAATCTAAAAACCCTTAGTGCTCTGGATGGCCAGGTATCCAGTATTTTAGAATGGTAGCCAAGGTGGACTAGTGGAGCCTTTTGGGCTAATGACCCAGCTTTACTGAAATAAATTTAGCATTGGTGGTCCTGAGGGCTAGGGATGTTCTAAGAGGCCTGCTCCATAGAATTGGTAGCCCAGGTGGGCATGTTCCCTGGAGGGCCAATGGCCAATGATGTTAAATAAAAAATTAGAACCCTTTCCTCAGGACTAGGGGGTCTCCCTGTTCCCTGTTTTTGTGTTGGAGAGGAGGGAGGAGAGTAAAGGAGGAGGACAAGCTGGGGTTGCTGCAGCAGCCATCCATGTAGCGTGACTGCACTAAAAGTGAAAGTGCCTGCAGGCACATGTTACACCTAGCCAGTATGGAGCTCAGGCTGCTGCCTGCTCCATGTGGGTGGGAGAGAGGGAGACAGAAGCTCAGCGGGAGGTGGGGGAGGCCATGGTAGGAGCCCCTCCCTCCATCTTCCCGAATCACCACTCTAGCAACAATTTTGGTAAATGCATTAGGGCTTGGGAGGTGGAAACAGGAATTCAGGGAGAGTGCCACGCTTGTGGGAAGTTAAAGGTCCCAGTCCAGAGCAGGAAAACAGCAGGAACCACCATCAGTTAAAGCCATACCACGTCAAAATGCAAACTGGCCAGTGGCCAATGTTTTTAAAAAGAAAATAAAATTACAATGCTTTCTTAGGGTCTAGTGGGGGCCCCCTGGGTCCTGATTTGTGTTGAACAAGCAGGGAGTGGGAGGAGGACATGAAAGGACCTGTAGGCACTCTGTTACTCCCAGTCTGTACTCCACAGAAGTGGGAGAGGTAGAGACAGAAGCTCATCAGAGGTGGAGGAGGCCATGGTAGGAGTGCCTCCTTCCACCTTCTTGAACCACTGCTGTGCCAGCAATTTTAGTAAATGTCTTAGGGCTTGAGATGCGGCAAGAAGCAGCCTGGGAGAGAGAGCTGAACTCGTGGATTGTTAAAGCTCCCGTTCAGAAGCAGAAAAATGACAGGAAATGCCAGTATATGAAACTGCTTCTGTGGCAAACACAAAGTGCACTGAGAGGGCTTTTAAAAAGCTGCAAAGGTCACAACCACGTAGTCTGAGAAACAAACAAAAAAAAAACCAGCAGTGCAGGGAAACCTGCAAATGCTGGGAGTGGTATCCATGGCTCTGTACACTTCCCAGAATTTAAATTTGAGCACTACTCCATATTGATCGCTATGCCCCCGTACTCAGGCACGTTACGATGTGCACAATGAAGAGCATAGGGTGTGCCCCATTGAAATGAATGGGGGTATTTGTTTTACTATTTTATGCATTATGATGGTGAGTTTGAGATTAATGAAGGCTACCGCTCAACCAACAAGGATGCTTTTTATTTATAGTAGGCCATTTCAAGATAGTTGCAGAGAATGAAGCAAGAACTGGGTCTTGGATCTTGAATCTTTTTCATATTGGCGAATTCTCTTTCATGTGAAAACATCTTTTTTCACATGCCCCCATCTTGTTTTCAGTTTTTTATTTTTTTTAATTTCCAAAACCCACAAAACTGACATGGGGTAGTGAGCCCAGTATATGTAGACTAGGTGCATTCTGCAGTTAGTCTGTGTACAAATTACCCACAAAAATGTGTGTGTGTTGGGGGGGGGGGGGTTCTGCCTTTTTTTTGACTCACTTTCACTTTTTCTGTATGGCCAAATGAAAAAAGAATTTGACCATGTGGAAAAGGATCCCAAGTCATAACTACTTGATTTTCTCTTCCCCCTTTGTTTGTCTTTCTATCTGTCTGTCTGTCTGTCTGTCTGTCTGTCTGTCTGTCTGTCTGTCTGTCTACCTACCTACCTATCTATCTATCTATCTATCTATCTAACTATCTACCTATCTATTTCCCAACCTAAATTCATATATAAAAGACTTCTGTAAGACTGATTGTCTATGGGATCTAGCAGCTATCAACTCACAGAATCTCTGTCTGGCTCCCTTAGTGCATGTGCCTATTGAAATGCTTCTTAGAATCACCAAGATGTATGCTCCCTGGTTAAACACAGGGTGGAAAAGACATGCTATTCTTATCAATCAGGAGCTAAAGGCAGCCTTAAGAGAGGCAGGGACAAGCATTAGGCTAAAGCCAGGAGCACAGAATTGACACTTGATTGGGCTATCTTTAGGCAAAAACAGAATCACTCTACTAGGCTAATCCAAATCACTAAAGCAGATCACTACCTGAACCTAGCTGAAGGAAACAGAAACAATTCCTCCAATTGTGGACAGCAGTAAAATCTCTGGAAGGGGGAACTGCTACCTTATCACTGCCAAAACAACTTGTGGTTAATGATAAGGTTATCAAGTGAAACACAAAGAATTCTAGAACAGCTAAACTCCCACTTTGCCTCTGTATGACTTGCCTTCAACAACTCTCATATGGCTTTCTATCATCTCCCTATCATGGCATAGTCAGAGAATGTGATCAGTGGCAGTGCCATTTTCCATTTTAAGAAAATTTCCTATAAACAGGTTGAAGAGGTCTCCCTAAAGTTAGACACCAAAGAAATGCTGGGGTTGATACCCTGGACCCACTTTTCCTTAAACAGGGATGCCCCTTACCCCAATAACCCACCTTTTCAATCATTCACTAGCCCATAATGACCTGCATGTAATATGGAAAATGACACATACTATTCCCTTATTTAAATCTGGAGATAAGGATAATTAAGCAATAAGGTACAACAAGGGGTTATGTTAATGTTCTAGTTAACAACCCGGGGGACATAATGTGGCATGAGGTGCAGCTGAGTGCCATATTGCCCCCAAGAGGTGATTAACTTGAACATTAACATAGCCCCTGGGAGCACCTTATTTCTATTATTATAATTGGGTTCAGTTTTTCTTGCATTTTTCTAATGACACACAGTATTTGCTGTATTTCAGTTATCCTTAACAACTGACATAAAATAGTCCTTATGCCACAGGTTTACATTAGTAGTCTAACAAGAAAGCCATGCTGTGAAGCCCTAGTCAGATAGAGGTCAGTTACAAAAAACTGACTTGGGCTTAACGAGAAGAGGCTTTATTGCATCAGTAAGAATCTATTGACAAGTTCAGCATCTCACTTCAGTTCCTGTATCATCTCTGTTTTCCACAATTAAAATTAACTGTCTGACTGGACACAGGAGCTGGAAGACTGTCTGTCAAAGGAGAGTGGATTCACTGACCGCTGTCATGTCTCACTACAGTTCATGCATCATTTTTGCTTCCTTCAATTAAAATAAATAAATAACCTGACTGGACAAGGAGGGGGAAGACTATAAAAGGACAGCTGATTCACTGAGCACTGCCATGATTCTGCTACTGGATCTAGCGATGTGGTAAAGGAGAGATTCCTGTACAGTTAATTTGTTTAATTCTCCTGTCTGGGAATGTTGAGTAAAGTGGTTTAGTTCCCCTGACTAGCTAAAGCAAAGCAGAACAGAAAGCCTTGTAAAATTAGCGAGACACGGAGTGAACTTCCCACAATGTACTGACACTGTCCCCAACATGCTTAGATTGATCATGATGTGGCACACAGTGGTATGATGTACAGTAGTGGCAGAAAGTTTAGAGAGAGAGACGCACACCTGGAGACACACCAACAGCGAGAGAGAGAGAGAGAAAAACAGAGACAGAGAGAGTGAATTTCCAAGTCAGGAGAAATAAACAAATTCAATACCGGAATGTCTGTCTCCCTTTACCACACTGCTGGCAGCACTCAGTGAATTAGCTGTCTTTTGAAAGACAGTCTTCCAGCTCCTGTGCCCAGTCAGACAGTTTATTTTAAAAAAAGTCTAAAAAAAGATGCTATTGGAACTGTAGTGAGAAGCCACAGCACTTAGTGAATCCATTCTCCATTGAAAGTCTTCCTACTCCTGTGTCCAGTCAGACAGTGAAGTGAGAAGCTGCAGTGCTCCTATGCTCCGTGAAAGCACCTACTAGGGAGGGTGGGCAAAGGGAGGATAAAAAGGGGAAGGACAGTACCAGTGAACAAAAGAAGGACGAAGGATAAACTCGGGAAGGGGGTAGCAAAGTAGGGGCAGGGAGAGACAAGGGGAGTGAAAAGCCATGAGTGCCAACACAGGGAGCCTATGAAACAGTATTCCTAACAATGAGGCTGCTGCAAAGGTGGACATGGATCTGATGCCCATAAGAGAACCATGGTGAACTGACAACCACAGCTGGGAGATGGCCATACTGGGTTACAACATGTTTCAAAAGGATAGGGCAGGGAGGAAAGTGAGGGGTTATATGTAAGGGAAGGTATAAAGGCAATGGAAATACAAAGGTAAAGGGGGGGAAAAGGAGGGGCTGGAGGTTCTTTGGGTTGGCTTAGACATGGGATCCAGGGTTGTTATATGCATGGGGTGTAGTACAAGCCACCAACATGGGGAAGGAATTTGACAGGGTTTTGGGGGAGGCCATAAGCAAAATGGCAAGTAAAGGGGAAGTAGTAAGTATGAGGGACTTTAATCTGCTGGATGTGGACTGGAACGTTCTAGCTGCAGCTACAACCAGAAGCAGGGTGATTCTAGACTCCCTGTAAGGGGCATTTCTCAGGCAGCTTGTTACAGATCCCACTAGATAAGGGGCAGTGCTAGAACTGGTACTTACAAAATGGGACAGCATTGCAGACGTTACAGTGGATAGCACCCTGGGTACAAGTGATCATCATACAGTGTGGTTTGGCACACTGAGCAGGAGAAAAAAACATACTAAGACAAGGGTCCTGAACTTCCAGACAGTAGATTTTAAAGAAATTGGAGACTCCTTTAGGATGTGCGTTAAAGGTGGAATACTCAGAGAGGGTGCAGGCACAATGGAATAGAACAAGCATCTGTCAATGCCGAATCTTCACTTGCATGCTGTTATACTGGGTCCTGCTTGTACACGTTGGTTTGTTCAAGCCTCAGTTATACGAGTTCACACCTGAACAAAGCACACTGGCATGGTAAGGCAGTGTGTTTCCCAGTGGTGCAAGGGACATCCCTGAAAACAATCTTACTTATTACATTGTTTGTTTTTTAATACTTTTACCCAAAACTTTCCACAGTCTTCTTATGACCCCACCTCATAAACCCCGCAGGTGACAATTTTCTAATCTGTGCCGAAACACCATTCTGTGCCTCGTGTGCAAAAACATGTTTCGAATAGGATGTTAAAAATTACAGCTGTACTGTTCATGAGGTGGTGTGAAAAAATGTCTATGTTGATAATTTGGAGTCAAAATATTGAAAATTACCAAAGTTATGTGTGTGGCTAGAACATTTTAAACAAACACTCATAACTCAAACATTTGTAGGAATTTTCTCACCAAATGTTCAACATGGCCTTTTTGGGACCCCACCTCATGAACACTGCCAGTGAGATTTTGTTGTTTGGTCCCAAAAAGTGATTTTGCACAGTGAGAGTGAAATCATCTTCCAGGCCTGACTAATGAAATGACAGTGACAGTGTTCATGAGGTGGGGTCCTAAAAAGATTATATTGAAAGGTTGGTGAAAAAAAATTCCTAAAAATGGCAAAGTTATGAATATAAGTTCAAAACACCATTAAAATACATTATACAGCACTTACCTTTATTTTTCAGTTCATGGTTCAGCTTTGAAGAGTGCAGACTGTCACAAACCCACTTAGCAGGTCAGCCCTCTACTCCCAAAGTGCCAACCTCTGAGCACAGTCTTGTGAACAGTTTAACAGAACAAGGTAACCCTCTTGTCTGTTTTGTGAGTTTGGATCAACCTTTGGTCTCCAGTCTTGAAGGGATTCAAACTGTGAACCTCTTGCTAGCATACCCAATGTACAGGATGAGATAATTCTGTCTTCAGGGGGCCAGATATCTTTGCCTACGGTCACTAAACCAGGTGTACAGAAATGAACTCTTAAAAACTTTAATAAAGACCTCAGATTTAAAACGCTTCTCTTTCCAGTTTGGTATCACCATTCAAGCGTATGCCTAGTGTCAGCTATAACCATATATACTTTTCTTGCAAATGAAAGAAAATCAAAGACAGACCAAGTAAGCTCTAAAAAGAGTTTTACTAAAATAGATAATAATATGTAAAACATACAATACAGAACTATTATATCACAAGACATACAAATCTATTAAAAGAACAAGGTTTTAAACAGTGCAATTCTTACTACTGTGCTTAGATTTGTCTCTCTAAATACCTGCTGAAAGTGCTCCAAAGATGTTTCTTTGTCAGAGTCTAGATAGAAGTGTTCTAAAGAAAAACAGAATTAATGTTTAAAAGCTGGTTTTCCCCATCTATTTTGCATGAGGTCACCTAGCTCCTCCTTGTCAGAATATATATATAAAAATATATCTAAATAAAAACAGGATGTCTTTTTCAAGTATTAAATTCTGTAATCCTCAGCATGACTTATGTTCTTCAAATTATATTTCTTTGATCTATTGATCGGTTTCCCCTCTCACACAGACATCAGTATTTATGATTTTGCACCAGTTTACTAAACCTGGCTTTCCTCCTTTTGAAACGTTATAAAATGGATATGCTCAACTCAAGCCTCTTCTAGCCTGTAATTAGCTTCTGGCCTTCCACATCACACCTTGTATCTAAAACCTTGTGTGTGTGTGTGTGTGATCTCACATGCTGTTTCTGCATTTTCTCATGGCTTTCATCTTTCAGCTGAAACCTGGGGGGGGGGGGTGAGTGAGGTCACTCCAAGAGCACCAGATTTCTCAGCATCTCTCATGACAGACAGTCCATAAACCATTTTTATTTTACGAAAAATGATGCCGTGATCAGAACCAGCTGTCCAACGGTCACATTCCTCCCTCTCTAGACTGAATTTGGGGGCTGTATCCCCTGCATGGGATGAGCTTCCCAAATCAATTCACTCCTCATAGACCCTAGAGAGACCATCTGAGTTTGGATTTTGTTTTCCAGCCCTATGTACGATTTTTAGATCATATCCTTGCAAAGCAAGACTCCATCTTAGCAATCTACCATTGTTTTTCCCGATCTGCGTTAGCCAAACCAGGGGGCTGTGGTCAGTCTGCACCACAAAATGCTGCCCATACAAGTATGGCTCCAGCTTCTTTAGGGCCCACACTATGGCAAGACATTCTTTTTCCACCGTGTAGTATGCCTGCTCCCTGGGAAGTAACTTTTTACTCAGGTAGGCTATTGGGTGATCCCTCCCTTGGCTGGATGTCTGACTCAGTACTGCTCCAATACCCACGTCTGAGGTGTCAGTCTGAACTATAAAGGTTTTGCTATAGTCAGGACTTGTCAAAACAGGAGCACTGCACAGTGCCTCCTTTAATCTGGTAAAGGCTTCCTCACAGGCTGGGCTCCAGGTAATTTTCTTTGGCATCCTTTTCTTTGTCAGGTCAGATGGGGAGCAGCCGGGGCACTGTAACTGGGTACAAATTTCCTGTAGTACCCTGCTGTCCCTAGAAAACTCCTAACCTGCTTCTGGGTTTCTGGTCTGGGCCACACCTGGATCACCTCTATCTTTATTTGGTTAAGACGGAGCTGTCCCTGGCCTACCACATGCCCCGAGGTATGCCACTTCTCCCATGGCCACCTGGCACTTCTCGGCTTTGACAGTGAGCCCTCTGTATCCTGTCCAGCACTTCCCTAAGGTGGGATAGGTGTTCCTCCCAGCTGGTACTAAAGATGGCAATGTCATCCAGGTACACCATGGCGTACTCCTCAGCACCATTTAACACCTGGTTCACCAACCTTTGGAAAGTGGCCCGGGCATTCTTCATTCCAAAAGGCATTACTTTAAACTCAAATAAGCCTATTGGAGTGATGAAGTCTGAACTCTCCCTATCTCTGTCTGTCAACTCTACCTGCCAATACCTCTTTGTCAGGTCAATGGTTGTAAGGTAGGTCGCCTCTCCCAACTTGTCCAGGAGTTCATCTGTCCAGGGCATCGGGTGGGCATCTGACTTTGTGACTGCATTCAGTCCATGATAATCCACACAGAAATGAGTAGAGCCATCTGGCTTAGGTACAAGGACTACGGGTGAGGCCCAGGGGCTGTGGGATCTCTGGATTACCCTTAAATCCAGCATCTCCTCCATTTCCCTCCTAATGTCCTTTTGGGCAGCCTCTGACACCTGATATGCTGTCCGCTGTATGGGCGTCTGTGTTCCTGTCTCCACGTCGTGTGCCGCTAAGGGGGTTAGTCCAGGCTTGGCGCTAAACAAGGGGGCAAAGTCTGCTAAAACCTCCCTTACTTTCTGGTTCTGGTCCGGGTTCAGCTGGGGAGACAATTTTACCGCCTTCACAGAGGACTCCCGCTTACTGTCTTCCAGCAAATCCAGAAAGGGGTCTTTTTCAGCCATCCCCTTCCCATGACTATACACTGCAAACACTATGTCAGCCCTATTTGCATATGGCTTCATCATGTTGACATGGTACATCCTTTCTGTCTGTCTTCTATCAGGTAACTCCACAATGCAGTTCACATCATTTACCTTCCTAACTACTTTGTACAGTCCTGACCACTCAGCCTGCAGCTTGTCTTTCTGGACTGGAATAAGGACCATGACTTCCTGACCCACCAGGTACAAGCGAGCTCTAGTTCTGCGGTTGTACCACACTTTTTGTTTCTGTTGGGCAGCTGCTAGGTTGCTCTGGGCTGTCCCCATAAGCTCCTTCAGGCTTTCCCTAAACCTAAGGACATAATCCACAATGGGAGTTCCCTTGGTGGCATGCGTGCCTTCCCAATCCTTCCAGATCAAGTCTAGGGGCCCACATACCCAGCATCCATATAAGAGTTCAAAGAGGGAAAACCCTGTCGACTCTTGGGGCACCTCCCTGTATGCAAACAACAAGTGGGGAAGGTATTTCTCCCGGTCCCTCCCATGCTGTTCAGCAAATGCCTGGACCATTGACTTTAGGGTACCGTTGAATCTTTCCACAAGTCCATTGGCTTGTGGGTGATACGGTGTTGTGCATCTCTGCACCACCCACACTTCTCCTATAAACATTTCATCAGGTCCAACATGAAGAAGCCCCCTCAATCGGAGATTACCTCCTGCAGAAACCCAACACAGGAGAAAATCCCAAGAAAGGCATCTGACATTTTGTCTGTCCTCAGTGAGGATAGGGCAACTGCCTCTGGGTACCGGGTGGCATAATCCACCACAGTCAAGATGAATCTCTTCCCTGAGAAACTGGAGGTATTTAAAGGCCCCACAATATTCATTCCCACCCTCTGGAATGGCTCCTCCACTATGGGCAATGGAACTAGGGCAGCTTGGGTCTTCTTGCCTGCCTTCCCTATTTCTTGGCACCGGTGACAAGACCTGCAATACTCCTTCACCTGCTGGGTGAAGTTAGGCCAGTAGAAATTCTGGGCCAAGCACTGTGTTGTGCATGTGATTCCCAGATGACCAGACAAGGGAATATCATGTGCAATCTTGAGCAACTTGCTCACGAAACCCCTGGGGAACGAGAAGCTTCTTGCCTAGCATCCCTCCCTCTGTCTGTACTGCCTGAGTATACATAAGTCCATTTTCCCAATAAACCTAATGTCTGCCATCATCTCCTTGTGCACCGTCCGAGCCTGCCCAAGCCCTCAGCTTCTCTAAACTAGGGTCATTCCTCTGAGCAGCTGCAAACCCCTCACACAGTCCCAAGGCGTGGTACAGGTCCCCTTCAGTGGCTAAACTAGGGTCCCTAGCACTAGCATCGGGGCACACAGGATCACTGTCAGTCCGAACCCTCTGACAATGGGTCACCCCTCCCTCTTTGGAGTAACCCTCTGTAGCTGTGTGGTTACTTGCTACTGGGGAAATTTGTTCCCCCTCTTCATTAATCTCCATATCAGGAGACACAGGCTGGGGAACCAGCCTCTCAGTGGCTTCCATAATGGCTTCTGTGGGGTTCAGGGAACTACAATTTTCCCTTGCCACTTGGCTACAGGTAACTGCACATACCATCCCCTGTTTTAGATTGTTGCCCAGGATCACATCCACTGCTAATGTTTTGGCTACAGCCACCTGTTGCACAGTTCCCCCTGTTTCACCCCATTCTAAGAGAACACTAGGGAGGGGCAATGTTTTTGCCTCACCAGTGAAGTCCTCTACAGTGACGTATTTATTGGGTATAAGTTGACCAGGCTCTACCAGATCCCCCTTTACCAAGGTCAAGGATGCCCCTGTGTCCCTTAACCCTTGTGTCTGTACATCATTCACCATGACTGGGTGCATGTGTTCCCTCACGTTCACTGGCATGCTTCCAGGGACACACAAACAACCTACTTCCTTTCTAGCACCCTGTTGTGTATTATTGCTCGCCTTTTTGGGACACTGTCTGGCAATATGCCAAGTTTCTTTACACAACCAACATTCATTTCTTCTCTTTTCAGAGAAATCTTTTCTCTGAAACCTGAGGCTAACTGGTTTCGGTGGAGGCAGTTAGGGTTTTAGCTGCCCTGAAGGCACGCTTTTCCCTTTCTGTGCTGCCACGCCCATCCCATTACCTCTCAGAGCAGGTCTGCTCTTGGCATAGTGGTCCGAGAGTTCAGCAGCCTCTTGCACTGTTTTGGGATCTCGGTCCTCTAGCCAGGTTTTTAGCGTGGCTGGGCATGCCCAATAAAACTGTTTTAATAAAATCACATTTTCAATTTTATCAACAGAGTTTGCCTCAATTCCTTCCCACCAACGTTTTAAAAACTGAAGTTGTTTCATGGCTAGCTCCTCATAGCTCATATTAGGGCTTCTGAGCTTACGGAATTTAGCTCTGTATGATTCAGCAGTTATATCTAACTTTTTTAACAGTGCAGCTTTTGGTTTGCTGTAATTATTACTGTCGTCATTGTCCATTTGACCCAATGCATCCCACGCTTTCCCAGTAAGTAGTGGGGATAGCTGGAAGCTCCAGGACTCCCTAGGAATTTTAGCCTGACTACAAACTTTTTCAAAAGAATTTAAAAAGGCACCCATATCCTCCCCCTCTTTAAATTCGGCTATTAATTTGGAGTTCAATTTATAACCCAGTCCTGCAGTCCCAGTTAGACCCAAGCCACTTACCTGCTCTGGTGCTGCTGGTCAGTTGTAGCTTCTCCAGTTCATGTTGCCTCTGGCGCTCCTCTCTCTTCTCCTCTGCAACTCACTGATGCTCATGTTCCTTATGGTCTGTGTCTTGGCGTTCAAGCTCTGCCTCACGATCCGCCTCTCGTTTCTCTCATTCTCTCTTCTCCTGGAACTCCAGCTCCATCCTGCGCAACTCAATTTGCAGCCTGAGTACCTCCAGATTCAGGATACTGGTGACCTTCCCCTGCTGCTATATCCCTTCACTGACAGTGGCCCTGTTGCTCTCCTCATCGGATCTGGATACTGCACTGGTCACCAGCCCTGCCACACTCAAGGTTTGGTCCTTTCCAGTCACGGTCCATGACTCGCTGCTCTGGGTATCTGTTACCATCAGTGCATCTATGAGGTTCTGCTTTTTGCCTGTCACCTCGAACAGGACTCATCTGTCCCTGCACAACTGCTTTAAGTAGTCTACAGCGTGCCTGTTGTAGTCGGAAGCCATCTTCTTCCCTGAATATGGCTACTCTGACTTGCACTTTAGAAAAAAAAAAATAAAATGGGTAGGAACTTGACTGTACACCAAGTAATATAGTTCTGTCTCCTTTTTAAAATAAAACAATGCCTTTTCCTTTCTTTGCAAGTGAGCTTACGGTCTCAAGCTGACACAGAACAATAAAAGCCTGTGATACCAAAATTATCTGCACTGCTGCCAACCAAATCTGTCACATACCCACTCAGCAGGTCAACCCTCTACTCCCAAAGTGCCAACCTCCGAGCGCAGTCTTGTGAACAGTTTAACAGAACAAGGTAACCCTCTTGTCTGTTTTGTGAGTTCGGATCAACCTTTGGTCTCCAGTCTTGGAGGGATTCAAACTGTGAACCTCTTGCTGGCGTACCCAATGTACAGGATCAGATAATTCTGTCTTTGGTGGGCCAGACATCTTTGCCTATGGGCACCTAACCAGGTGTACAGAAATGAACCCTTAAAAACTTTAATAAAGACCTCAGATTTAAAACACTTCTCTTTCCAGTTTGGTATCACAATTCAAGCTTATGCCTAGTGTCAGCTATAACCAAATATACTTTTCTTGCAAATGAAAGAAAATCAAAAACAGACCAAGTAAGTTCTAAAAAGAGTTTTACTAAAATAGATAATAATATGTAAAACATACAATACAGAACTATTATATCACAAGACATACATATCTATTAAAGAACAAGGTTTTAAACAGTGCAATTCTTACTACCGTACTTAGATTTGTCTCTCTAAATACCTGCTTAAAGTGCTCCAAAGATGTTTCTTTGTCAGAGTCTAGATAGAAGTGTTCTGAAGGAAAACAGAATTAATGTTTAAAAGCTGGTTTTCCCCACCTATTTTGCATGAGGTCATCTAGCTCCTCCCTGTCAGAATATATATAAAAAATATATCTATATAAAAACAGGATGTCTTTTTCAAGTATTAAATTCTGCAATCCTCAGCATGACTCATGTTCTTCAAATTACATTTCTTTGATCTATTGATCAGTTTCCCCTCTCACACAGACATCAGCATTTATGATTTTGCACCAGTTTACTAAACCTGGTTTTCCTCCTCTTGAAACGTCATAAAATGGATATGCTCAACTCAAGCCTTTTCCAGCCTGTAATTAGCTTCCGGCCTTCCACGTCACACCTTGTATCTAAAACCTGTGTGCGTGTGTGTGTGATCTCAAATGCTGTTTCAGCATTTTCTCATGGCTTTCATCTTTCAGCTGAAACCTGGAGGGGGGGTTGAGCAAGGTCACTCCAAGAGCACCACATTTCTTAGCATCTCTCATGACAGACAGTCCATAACCCATTTTTATTTTACAAAAAATGATTCAGTGATCAGAACCAGCTGCCCAAGCATCACACAGATGTGTCCCGGTCCACAGAAGATGATACCGTGCAACCTATGCAGGAAAATATAGGGTAAGAGGTGTGTGGGGTGGTGGGTGCTCAGTGGGAGGGTCAGAATGGAGGGTTGAGGACTATGGTGATGACCAGGGACTGTTTTCTTTGTTTTAAGTTAAAAAAAAAGACACTGAGGCAAGAAATGAAGTACATTATTTTGGGACACACTGGAGGTGGGCTCCCCAGTGTCCCACACTGCTTTGGGGGGCCTGTAAATACTGACACAGGGACTGCCCCTCTCCCAGAGTCAGCAACCATAAAATACAAAAACAGGCACTTTCATGTAGGTAACAAACTTAAAACATTTACTTATAAAATTAAAATACATTTGCCATTTCTCAAATCCCTGTATGTGTTATATGTGTATTTCCAAATGTGGTATAACTATCTAGCTGTATAGTGCTGTAGGTCATAGTATGCCAGCAGCAGTCAGAATGCACAGAAGACAGGCATGTGTTTCTGTGGTTCACTGAAGACAGTAAACACTGACCACAACCAGGGAAAGGCAGTGCCCAGGTCTAACAAGTAACAGTCAAATGCAAAGGGAGTGGCACCTGCTGAAAGATCCATGTGGATACATGCTGCTTCAAAGAAATAAAGGGCTGTGGATCTAAAGGAGATCTATATCTGTGCACAACTGTGATTGCATTTTTAGTGTATTTAAATAAAAGCAAGGACACAGTATTTATTTTTGCTGTTTTAATACATTTTAGAAAACAGAAACAGACATACATACAAGTAAAAAACGATGTTAACATTGTCCCATTAAGCTGGTTTTCCTATGCCATGCCTTATGTGGATTTGATGTCATACTCGGCTAAATGTTTTATAGTATGTAAATGAAAGGAGCCATCTGCTCTCTGATTGGAGTGGTTGACTCCTTTCAACTACACAAAGTTTACGCCCCAAAACAGAAACACACATCAGGATCAGCCTTGCTGATTACTGGGGCTGTCACTGCCATGCTTATTGCAGCATGAACTGCACTGGACCTGACAGAGACACATCTCTAAACTTCCATTCCTTGTAACAAAATGTTCTTTGCAAACGCACAAGCGAACATAATAAAAAATGGAATACCTACAGTAACAGCAAACTGTTTAACGGTAACAAGCAAGGGTAAGAAGAGAAAGAGGCCACTTTGGTTCTGAAACAAGATAACAAGATGCTAAGGGAGAAAATAAAACAGAAACACAGAATTTTGATAGCAGATACGGACCACTTGGCCCACCCAGTCTGCCCATTTTCTTTACCTACATTATTACCACTGATCATACTTGATCTACAGCTTTCTCCCTCCCCACTTCCTTTCCATTATGATTCCCTTGTGCCTGTATCATGCATTCTTGAACCCCACCACTATTTTCACCCCCATTGCCTTTATTGTAAAGCTGTTATAGGAATCCACCACTTTCTGTGAAGAAGTACTGCCTTAAAGCTCCCCTGAATCTACACCCCTCCAGCTTCATAGCATGTCTCCTTGTTCTTGAGCACCTGTTTTCTGAAAAAAATATTTCCCTCTTATACCTTATTCACCCCTGTCAAGTATTTAAAGGTCTCTATTATATCCCCCCTCTCCCTTTTCTCTTCCAGGGTTTACATTCTGGGGTACTTTAGCTATCCTCATTTGGCTTTTGATGCAGACCCTGCACCATTTTAGTTGCCCTCCTCTGGACTGCCTCCACTCTGTCTATGTCATTCCAGAGATGTGGTCTCCAGAACTGGACATAGTACTTTAGGTGGGGTCTTAATAGCGATCTGTTGAGAGGCAATGCCACCACCCTTTTTCTGCTGGTGATACCCTCCCTGTGCACCCCAGCATCCCACTCACCCTCCCTACTGCGTTGTCACATTGCCTGGCCATCTTTAGGTCTTCCAGTATGATCACCCCCCAGATCTCTTTCCTGCTTGGTGGTCGTCAGTACCACTTCCCCCGTGTTGTACTCTACCCCATGGCTTCTGTGCTCCAAGTGCGTTCATTTGCACTTTTTCACATTGAAACCCAGCTGCCATATCCTTGACCACTCCTCGAGTTTTCTCAGGTCTCTGCTCATCCTTTTCCACCTCCCCTTGAGTACTGACCCAATTGCAGATTGTTTGTCATCCACAAAGAGGCAGCCCTTTCCTTCCATCTCCTCAGCAATGTTGTTTTTAAAGAAACTAAAGAGGATCAGTCACTGCACTTTTCCCTGAGGCACCCAACTAGTCATGCACCCTTCCTCTGAGTGAACTCCATTTATCACCACCCTCTGTTGCCTATCCTCTAACCAATGTCTATCCAGTTTACCACCTTTGGACCCACTCCTAAGCTACCCAGCTTGCATACTAGCCTCCTATGTGGAATGGTGTTGAAAGCCTTATTGAAACCTAGGTAGGACATGTCCACTGCTCCACCTTGATCTAATTCCTTGGTCACCTAGTCAAAGAAATTTATCAGATTTGCTTGACATGACCTCGCACCTGTGAATCCATGCTGCTTTGGGTCTTGTAACCCGTTGGATTCAAGATATTCCACAATTCTTTCTTTCAGCAGTGACTCCACTAACTTTCCTACCATGGAAGTCAGGCTGACTGGCCTATAATTGCCAGCCTATTCCCTGCTACCACTTTTATGAAGTGGGACTGCATCTACCCTCCTCCAGTCCTCCGGAACCATTCTTGTTTTCAATGAGCTGTTAAATAGGACCATTAGAATTGCAGCCAGTAACTCTGTGATTTCCTCAAAACCTTTGGATGCACCCCATCAGGACCCATTCCTTTGTCCACTTTCAGATTATCGAGTCCCTTCAGGACAGTCTCCTCTGAAAACGGACTAGTGGCCACCTCCCTCCCTGTAATGCTCCTGTTACTTCTTTGTGGCACTTCTCCTTCCTCTGTGAACACTGAACAAACCTATTTGTTCAGGATGGCTGCCTTTTCCTGGCCCCCCCTCTGCATAATCCCCCTTTCCCTTTTTAATCTTACGATCCCACCTCTACATACCTAAAACTTGTCTTATAACCCATCGTTACCACCTGTATTATTCTCTCTTCAGTGCGTGCCTTTGCACTTCTTATTGCTTTCTTTGCTTCCCTCTGTTTCCTTTGCTACACATCCCTATCCTCCTCTACACTTCCTTATACCCTCTGAATGCTACCTTTTAGCCTTTACCTTTTCTGCCACCTTTTTCAAGAATTATAGCAGTCTCTAATTTTTGCTTTTGCTCAGTTGGTTGATGCAGTGGTTTGTTGCCTTCTCTATGGCCCTATTTAGCTTTGCCCACTGTTCCTCTACCCCACCCAGGTCACTGCCCCCTGCCGGATCATACCTGAGGCATTTGCCCATCATTTTAGAATTTGCCCTCCTGCAGTTCAGGACCATTGCCCTTGTGTGGTTCAGTTCTGCAACCTTCCTTATATTGAACCACTCTGTATAGTGATCGCTATTCCCCAGGTGGCCTCCTACCTTGACATCAGTAACAGTCCCTAACAACTTTTAGGAAGTACAAGGAGACCCCAACAGAGGTGGACCAGTAGATATATCTAGAGAAACAAATGGAGGCAGAAAGGAAGATGAGGAAAGCAAAGGTTCAAACTGCAGAAAGGATTGCCCAGGAGGTCAGGAATGGGGATAAGACTTTCCTCAGGAACGTGAGAAAAAAGAAGGAAGCATGGGGTGGTATAGTGAAGATTAGGAGGCCAAGAGGGGGAGACTATGCAGAGGAAGACCAAGAAAACACCAACATTTAAAATGTATTTTTCTGCTCTGCCTTCACAGAGGACGGGTTGGGGTGCGGGCTGACATGCATTTACAGGCGCCAGTGGGAGGTTGGAGTGAACACAAGTCCACTTGTGGAAGAGATAGTCCGATAGGGGTGGAATCCCTAAAAGAAAACAAGGCGATGGGGCTTGATGGGATCCACCTAAAGGTACTTAAGGAACTGAGCACGGTGATGTTAGCCACCCATCTGGCCACACTGTTTCGCACCTTACTGGAGACGGAAGTGGTTCCAGAGGAATGGAGGAAGGCTGATGTCATCCTTCTGCACAAGGGCAGCAGCAGGGAGGAGGCCAGCAACTACAGACCAGTCAGTCTCACATCAGTGGTGGGGAAGTTAATGGAGTCCCTGCTGAAGGAGAGACTGAAGGAATAACTGGAGACATATGGGCTACAGGACCACCGGCAGCAGCACAGCTTCATGGGGGGAGATCATGTCAAACAAATCTCACAGATTTCTTTGACTGGTGACTAAGGATGTAGATCAGAACAGGGTAGTGGATGTGTCCAATCTGGACTTCAGTAAGGCCTTTGACATTGTACCACACAGGAGACTAATAAAGAAATTTATTAGCCTGGAGGTGGAGAGAAGATGGTGAGCTGGGTATCTAACTAGTTGGAAGATAGGAGACAGTGGGTGGTGGTAAATGGCAGTCACTCAGAAGATGGGACAGTGACCAGTGGAGTACCACAGGGATTGGCACTGGGCCCTGTCCTCTTCAATATCTTCGTAAGTGACACTGCTGAGGGACTAAAGGGAAAGGTGTGTCTCTTTGCAGATGGCACAAAAATCTGCAACAGAGTGGGCAACCGGTGTGTGGGTGGAGAGAATGCAAAGGGGTCTGGGGAAGCTAAAGGAGCGGTCTAAGGAGTGGCAGCTGGACTTCAATGCCAAAAAGTGCAAAATCATGCACCTACAGCAGGGAAACCCGGGGGCTGTGTATAACATGGATGGAGGTACTTACAGTTACCAAGCAAGAGAGGGACCTTGAGGTGATCATATCTGATGATCCCAAGGTGACAAGCAGGGCCACAGAGCAATAGGCATGGTGAACCAGATGCTGGGGTGCATAGGGAGGAGGATCTCTAACAGGAGAAGTGAGGTGATGTTGTCTCTGTATTGATCCTTTGTGAGACCCCCCACCAGAGCACTGTGTCCAGTTCTGGAGGTCCCACTTCCACAAGGACATCAGCAGCATGGAAGCAGACCAGAGGAGGGCTAGTAACATAGTGATGACATTGCATGAGAAACCATTAGAGAAGAGACTGTGGGAGCTCAACATGTACTCTCTGGAGGAGAAGACAGTGAGAGGTGACATGATTGAGACCTATAAGTACCTCACGGGGGGGGGGATGGTTCAAGAGAGGAGTCTCTTTCACAGGAGGAGAAGCAATAGAACACGGGGTATGCTATGAAACTTAGGGTTGGGGAGTTTGAGAAGAATGTGAGGAAATACTTCGTCACAGAAAGGGTGGTAGATGCCTGGAACAGCCTGCCAGAAGAGGTTATGGGGCAAAGACAGTGGAGAGCTTCAAACATGCATGGGATAGGCAAATAGGTATAATAAATAGAGGCAAGAGGAAGGGAGGGACACCTTAGACCAAAAAAGAGTCCAAGGTATAGTGTTAGGCAGGGAAAATAGGGCAGACTAGATAGGCCTACCGGTCCTTTTCTGCTGACACACATTCTGAAAATCCTTCAGCAGAAGCTGTCCAGAGTAGGTGTTAACAAGTCTACTTTGACTTGGTTCTGCAGTTATTTATCTGGATGCTAGCAGCAATTAAAGTAGAAAGTCTCTCCTCCTGCTGTCCTCCTTTATTCAAAGAAGTAGCCACGGGTCAGGCCTCGATCTGCTTTTCTTTATGATTTACATAAAACATATTGGGTTAATATAGATGAGGCAAAACTGCACTTCTACACAAATGACACAGCACTATATATCTCCAGGCCTACCATAGCCTCAGTTATGACTGACCTACTGGCTGCATTCATTAAATTACAAGTTAATCTATGTCATTCTAAACTGTTGCTCAATGCCTCAAAAACCAAGGTCATGTTATTCTCTTCTTATGATAAACCATCCTCAAATGCACCTCTTTTTTCACCTCCACTGTAATGGGTGATAACCTAGAGCTGCTGGGTTTTTGGCTTGATACTAAACTGTCCTTGACCACATATATCGATGTCTTATGCAAGAAACCCTGTTCTAGATTGGGATTCTACTCTAGGAATACATTTTGCTTCATTGTTGATGCATGGAAAAGATTGGTACAAGTCATATTCCTACCAATAGTAGATCACAGTGACTGCCTCAGTCTCCCGGGATCCATCCTGTACCCTCTAATAGGCCAGCCATAGGCTGGCCCTGCCTAACCACAAGAATGCAGAAAAATCTCTATCTGTGGATCTATAATACTCTACAGATTGACCTACTGCCTTACAGTGTGTCACAGTGTTGATCCATGGAACCACCAGTCCATATGAACTGAGGAGAAATACTGTTATTCTCTTTGAAGTTCCACGATGTCACACTTTCTGGAAAACAGCATTCAGCTGACGTGCCCCTAACACTGGAATAAGCTACAAAGCACCCTAAAACTTGGTAGCTTGATTAGTCTTAATGATTTTTGACAACCCTTGTGTTGATGTTTGTAACTGCTGACAGACTCCACTGAAGTGTCTTGTAATATATCTCTGCCTCTTTATTTAGTAAACTAACATACTAACATACTAACATACTATTTGCCAGCAGATTAGGCCTTATGGTCTATCAAGTCTGCTCGAACCTAGATCCTTAGTTGGGTGCCGAGACCCTCCCATCCCTTGTGCTCCAGAAACCCCTATCATCCATCCCCACCCCCCCGGGATAGGCCATCATCTGATACATCCACTTTCTGTGTCTGTCCCACCCTCTCTTAAAGCTCTCCACTGTGGATCTCTGAACCAGCTCACCAGGCAGAGCATTCCAAGGGTCCACCACCCTCTCAGTGAAAAACCTCCTCCTCTTTTCCCCCCTCACCCTTCCACCTTCCAACTTCAAACCATGCCCTCTGGTGATGCCTCCTGCTTTAGTCTAAAGATCCCTCCATGTTTACCCTATTTATTCCCTTGAGGTACTTGAAGACCTCAATCATGTCCCCTGTCTCTCCTCTCCTCCAATGAAACAGGCAGAGCTCCTCAAGTCTGTCCTCGTAAGTCAAATCCCTAGCCCTCGTATCATCTTTGTTGCCCTCCTCTGTACCTCTCCAGGAGCTGTATGTCCCTCTTCAAGTGTGGTCTCCAGTACTGTACACAGTACTCAAGGTGTGGTCTAACCAGTCCATTGTACAGTGGCAGAATCACTTCCTTGCTCCTAGAGGTGATCCCCTTCGATGCATCCCAACATCCTGTTTGCCTTAGCTGCTCCTGCACTGCCAGTGTTATTCATACATTATCCTACCATGACCCTAGGTCTTTTTCCCCTGTTGAGGCTTCCAGCACCTCCTCCCAGGGTGTACCTGTGTTTAGGTTTTCCCACCAAGATGCAACACCTTGCACTTGGTGATATTGAAATTTACTCATGTGTGAGCCCAGCTTTCCAGGGTGTCCAGGTCTTGCAGGGCCAACCTCCCTCTTCTCCCTCAACTACTGCTCCCATCTTGGAGTCATCCGAAGAGACTCATTTCACACCCTATACCATCCCTGATGTCTGATATGTATGCATTAAACAGGATTGGACCCAGGACTGAGCCCTGTGGTACCCCACTACCAACCTCTGTAGGGTTCGAGGCTCCCCACAGACCACTACTCTCTGAGTGCGTCCAGCTATCCAGTTTTCAATCCATCTGACCATCAAAGGGCCTACTCTAACCCCATCAGTTTCTCCACCAGACCATTGTGGGGACAGAGTCAAAGCCTTGCTGAAGTCCAAGAATAATACATCCACAGGCTTGCTCATCCAGTTCTGATGTTACCCATTCATAGAACTCCACAAGGTTGGTTTGACATGATCTACCTGGCACAAACCCATGCTGCCGACTATCCAGACCTCCCACCTCCTCCAAGTAAACCCCCAATCGTTCCTTTTAGTATACTCTCCATTAATTTTCCCACCACGAGGTTAAACTGATGGGTCTATAGTTTCCTGGTACTTCCTTCGACCCCCTTATGGATTGGTACCACATGTGCCTCTCGCCAATCCTAGGTACCCTCCCTGTCTCAAGTGACCTGTTGAAAGCTCCGCCAGGTGCAGCCAGTATGTCCGCCAACCCATAGTACTCGGATGAATGCCATCCGCCCAGGAGATTTGTCTTCTTAGGCCTTGAGGCAAACCACACCCTTGGTGGGATGGCATCATCCGTCCCCTCCACCTTACTGGTCTTTTATCCTTAACCAGATGTGACACCCTGGGGTACCTTTCCTCCCTTTTGCTCCATTTCTGCTGCTCCCTGATCCCACTCCCTGCCGCTTCTATCCCCTTTGTGCCTTGCTTTGTAGATATCCCATCCCCTCCCTAGTGAACACAGAGGCAAAGTACTCGTTAAATACCTCTGCCTGTTCCTCGCCTCTCCACCCACCCTCCTTCTGATCTCAATCTGCTGAGATGGCCTTAGTTTTTCTCCTCTCCCAATGTACCGGAAGAACCCTTTTCCCCTCCATGTATCCCCTGTGCCAGCCGATGCTCTTTACTGGACTTTGCTCCCTCACCATACTGGTGACTTTTCTAGATGCAAGCTGGTACATTTCTTATCCTATCCCTCTTGTTGTTTTATATTTTGTAAGCCGCCTTCTTTCTCTGACTGCTACCTGGACCTCACTGGACCACCAGCATGGTTTATGTGACCTTGCTCCCTGCGTTTCAACTTAAGCGCAGATCCTGACTGCCTCTTGAAGTCCCGCTTTATGACCTCCCATCTCCTTTCCACACTTGTTGTTGAGGTAATCCCTTCAAGTGATCCTTGAGAATATTTCCCATGCCCATAAAGTCTGCCCCCTGAAGTCCACTGCCAGTGTCCTAGATCTCACCCCCACTCCCCCAATGCTTATTTGAAACCAGACAGTATTGTGGGTCACTCCCAGTCAGGGGTCCTGTACAACCATGTCCCTTACCAGATCCCCATCTGCCAGAACCACATCCAGGACATGCCCTCCCTTGTGGGCTCCATCACATGCTGTGTTAAGAACACATCCTGGAAGCCATCCAGCAGCCTCTGCTCCTTGGCCACCTTAGAGGACATGGTTCCCAGTTAGTACCTGGCATATTAAGGTCCCCATCACACCACTCCTTTCCCTTTTGGACCACACTGGGCAATGATGTTGTCCAGCAAACCATCCTCTAGAACATCACTCATCCCGGGGCCTATATGCTACACCCAGCTTGACCTTATCTCCTGCTGGGGATGGCAGGTGACCCATAAGGCCTCCACGTTTCCCTCTGCCTCTTCTACCATAGCAATTTCTATGTCATCTCTCTAATGAACATAGCCACTCCACCCCTCTGCCCTCCTTTCTATCCTTCCTAAGCATAGTGTACCCCGTACATTAAGGTCCCAGTCATGGTTTTGTTGTCCACGTTTCCGTGACTGCCGCCACATCCACCCCCTCGAACAGCATGGCCTGGAACTCTGGCAACTTGTTTCCCAAACTCCTGGCATTTACTAACACTAACCCCCACCCCTTATCCTGATCCTTTTGTCGAACCCACCCAGATTCCTTATACTTCCATCCTCCCTGCTCCTCCTGAAACCTCCACCTCCAGTCTGTTTCCCTCCCCTTGGGCTTGAAGGCTACTCCCCTCATCTGGAGGAGAGGGCTTCTGGTCAGCCACTCCCTTATCCCTTCCCCCTTACAAGTTTAAACCCCACCTTTCTTGTTGTAGTCAGCCATCCCTGTTTAAGGACTTCCTTCCCTAATGGGGCAAGATGAAACCTGTCCTGGCATATAGTCCCTTATCCTCCCAAACTCCATTCCAGTTCCCTAACACCCCAACCCATTCTCTTCACCCCACTTCCTGAGCCATTCATTAACCTCTGTGAGCTTCATTTTTTTCTCCACTGAGGCCTTTGGTACTGGCAATATCTCCGAAAAGGAAATGTTGCATCCATTATCCCGACAGACTCTGGCAAGTTCTTGGAACCTTGCTTGATTTCCATAATGCTATTTCCTCTAGATCATTAGTTCCCAATGCACCAGGAAACCGGTCTCTCCACAATCCCTAACCATTTCATACACTATGAACTTTGCTCTGTGCACTGTCAGCCCAGAGATACTCACTACCTTCATCTGGCTATGGCATCACCCCCTGTCCCTCCCAATGGATACCCTTAATCATCGAGTCTCCCAGTAACAGAACCTTAACACCGCCATCATCCTTATGGTTACCACCACTTGCCCTCTCAGCCCCCTCCCACTTTATTCATGATTACAATTTCATGGGAGTCTTCCTGCCTTATTAGAGACCCCTTGTCACCCCCCTTTCTGCCTCCTTGCTATTTTGCCCACTTAACTCAAACCCCTCTGAATAGGTGTCCCTTTAACCTCTCTTATCTGAACCATTTATCCTGGCCCTGATGGTTTCCCTTCCCCGCACCCTCATCCCCCTTGTAATAGTACCCCTGTCTCCAGAGGTCTCTGTGGGTCCCTTAGCTAGGGCCCCATCCTTGGTACTGACCTTCCTGCTGAAGGGGCCCTCTCCCACCTCCTTGTCTCCCAGTTCCTCTCAATCATGCTCTCCTCCCTCATGTCTGGAATATGTTGCATCTCCCCCATTTGCTTAACATATATGTTTCCCCTTCTCCCTCTGGGACTATGTCTATCCTTTCCATAGCTGTTCTGTGATGCCCTATGGGTATCTGACTCCCTCCCCCCGGCCTCTGTATAAGTTTCCTCATTTCCACCAACCCCTTCCTCCCCCTCTAGGATGCTTAGTATCTCAAATTTATTGTGACACTCTATGTCAGCCTCCATCAAGTAACCCGAGTTTCCCCTGACTGCATCTCTAAACTGACCCTCTTCTTCCTCTCTTGCACTGTTCACCTTAGGAGCTCCCTTCCCACAGTCTGCTGTTTTAGGCTTCCGCACAACAGCCCCTCCTGACTTTTCCCCCTCCAGTCTCCTTGAATTCAGAATTTTCACCCTGTACGCTTTCCCCTTAGCATCAACTTCCCTATCTAAGGGTCCTCTGTCCCTAATATCCCCCCTTCTGCTTGCTGTAGCATAATGTCCTGTAATTTCAGAGCGTTGCCCCAGCCTCCCCTCAGCCCCACCCTTCTGCTGCCCATATCCACACCCCTTATCCTTGGACACCCCCCAGCTCCCACAGCTTACTCCTTAACCAATATACCTCACTCCTAATACAAGATAGCTGTCTACAGAGTGGGCAGCCTCCCTCTCCAGGCCCAATTTAGAATTATTGCCATCCCACAGCCTGTGCAGCCTACAACCCTTCCAAGATGCCTGCCATGGTGGAATATGGCCACCCTGATTATCCCCTCTGTTTATAATAGCACACCCCTTTCTCAGTCCCTTTCCCTGGAGTACAGTTTCTCTATACTGACTGTAGTTATTTACAAACCCAATTTCAACCCCACCAACAAAGTTCCCAAGTCTCACAAACACATACAGTCCAGTATGTGTTCAGTCCCTAACAGTGTGTAAGCAGACTCCAGGCACCGTATGATGTCACAGGCCCACCAACTCCTGTTGCTTCAAAATTTCAGTCCCAAACAGAAATACTCAGCCCTTCAATCCCAACCCCAGTGGCTTTTCAGTATTTAAGTAAGCCTACAAAACAGGGTGGGTGGAAGGGCTCTTACCAAAGACCAGGCAAACACATTTAAATTACCTTCTAATTTTCCTCACAAACATCTATCCCCAAACCTACAATATCACAGCCCAAGTATCAGTTCAAATTCAAGGTAATAATTTTTAACACATAGAACTAATTTCACTAACAAACTAATCAAATATTTCAGTTTAAAACAAATATAACTCCTGGCCTATCTTTCTACCAACCTGTTGCTTAAGCTCCCAAGTGAACAATGAAAGCCACAGTAATTCCTGTTTAAAGACAAGTTAATTGCAGCTAATGTCCCCTCCTCCAAACACCAGGCAAACACATTTAAATTACTTCCTAATTTTCCCTGCCAAACATCTATCCCCAAACCTACAATATCACAGCCCAAGTATCAGTTCAAATTCAAGGTAATAATTTTAACACACAGAACTAATTTCACTAACAAACTAATCAAATATTTCAGTTTAAAACAAAATATAACTCCTGGCCTCTTTTCTACCAACCTGTTGCTTAAGCTCCCAAGTGAACAATGAAAGCCACAGTAATTCCTGTTTAAAGACAAGTTACTTGCAGCTAATGTCCCTCCTCCAAACACCAGGCAAACACATTTAAATTACCTTCTAATTTTCCCTGCCAAACATCTATCCCCAAACCTACAATATCACAGCCCAAGTATCAGTTCAAATTCAAGGTAATAATTTTTAACACATAGAACTAATTTCACTAACAAACTAATCAAATATTTCAGTTTAAAACAAAATATAACTCCTGGCCTCTTTTCTACCAACCTGTTGCTTAAGCTCCCAAGTGAACAATCAAATCAAAGCTTGTGGGATTCAAACCCAAATCTTCAGGGTTGTAGCGCAGAGCCTTAAACCACTGCGCTATACTTTCTTTTTCATTAAACTGCTTGATGAGCCAAACTACGTAACTAATTTATGCTGTTATATATACCCTGCCTCTATATACTTGTCTTGCTATGCCCTTGATACCTATTTTCTGTACCTACTGCTTTATATAATTTTGATTTTTTCAGATGTTAAAAATAATGGTAGCTTCAATATTTTCACTTGCAAGGTAAAAAATCTGTTTCTTGCCTTTCTCCTCTCGTCGTGCTGGCAGTCAGTAGTGTGGCTTAGCGGTCTAACTTAGAGAACACTCTGACTCATTGAGCCTTTCAACTGCTGTGTGGAAGTTACCTGGTTGAGTGCCTGGCTTCATATATAGCCACTTTTCAAAAGTTTTATTCGAGCGGAGCTGCAAGCTGTCTGCAAGTTCTTCTACTTTCTCCACGTTTTTAATTTAGATTATAATAAATAGCATAATATGTGAATCTGGTACCCTCAAAAAATAGATCATTATTGAGGTTTATTAATTTTTGTCAATTTCAGGACTTCTTACAAATTTGATTTTTATCGAATTTTACTGATTTAAATAAAATCCTGGCAGATTATATTAGCTTTCTGTTTATATTAGTTATATTAGCAGAAAGCAAACAACCGCTAATATAAACAGACTGCTAATATGTACAACTGGAGCCATTGCGCTAAATATATCAGGCACTAATATTAACTGCTATATAGTATATTCTAGTATGTTTGATATTTTTGCCCTGTATTTTCCCTTCATATTTTGATTTGCACCATTTTCCACTATGCATCATATCAATTTCTATTCTGTATATGTATCACCATAAATATAATTTAACCTTTTGGCTGTCCTAACCAGGACCTTCTTGTAAATGAGCATTACTCAATGTAGCTTTTTCCTGGTTAAACAAATAGCTACAAATACAAACCACACAGTGTTTTGTTGTCTTGATGCAGGTTTAGGTCTCCCATCAGGACCACATTCCCCATCTTGTCACCCTTCCAAACGTCCCTTTCTAGCAACTTGTCTCCTGCCTCACTCTGGTTTGTGTGCCTGTCATACCCAGCTTGATACTTGATGTTCTTACCACCAGCATTACCCATAGGAATTCCACCCTTTTGCCTCGATGGATTTATCCGCCATTACACTATTCTGTTCCAAACGTACAACGCCACCACCTTCCTTGTGTCTCTATGTCTCCAGGAGAAAGCTTATCCTGGAATTAAGAGGTTCCAATCATGGTTAGGCATAGCCCATGTCTACTTACCCTTCTGTAGCTAATATGTGCAGGCCCTCAGTGTTGTTTCCAAGGCTCTGGCATTTACAATAAGTTGATCACCCTCCAGATATTGCTTCCTTTGTATCTACCCTAATCCCTCCACTTCCCCTTCAATGTCATATTCATTATCCTCACCTATTATTATTCCTGCTGTGCCTTGCCTTCCCGGTTGGGGGAGTGTTAGTTAGGTCCCCTATGCTTGTTACTGTGCCCTGGGATCCCGTAACATCAGCCTCTCCTGTATCTAGTTTAAATGCCTAGTAATGAAGGCATCAAACATTTGCCCCAGAGCATTTGCACCCTTTTTTAGTGGGATGAAGTCCATCCCTTCTAAAGAGTCTACTATCTCTGAAGTTTCCACTGTTTCCTGTATATCTGAACTCCTTCTCTCTGTATCACTCCCTTAGCCATGAGTTGAACTGATTTTGTCTTCAGAACCCTCTCATTCCAATATAACACACAGGCAGGAGCTCTGAGAGAGCCAATGATGCAGCTACAGCCCTCACCTTGTCTCCAAACATCTGAAAAGGAACTTTCATCTCCTCCAAGTCATGGTGGCTAGCCAGGTCATTGCTCCCCAGATGGGCAGTTAGATCTGGCTCCTCCCAATATGCTGAAGTATCCCGATCATCCCAGTGGTATCCCTCTACTCTGTGATCCCTGGAAGACTCCTCAGTACTCTATTCTCCTGAATGCCTGCAGAAACCACTTTCTCTGCACCCCTCCCTTACAATAGAGCACCCAGTAATCATGACCTTTCTAGCCACTCTCCTGGTTTTTGTCCTCTCCATCTACTTGCTGTAGGTGTTGCCCTAGAGGCAGTCTTTGGAGCTGGAGATGTAACTTGTGCCAACCCCCTTTTGGAAGTTCTTGAAGTAACCGCCTCCCCAGGGAAGCAAAGCAGTTTACAGTCACAAGTCCAGGACAGTCTTTAGTATTTATATATCCCAAAGTCAGGTAACAATGTGAAGAACTGGTGGTTCTATGTCATAATAGTGAATGTGAAACAGTGATCACAATTATGACGCGTGTATATCACCAAAAGCAAATCGGCGATGTATACTTACCGGTGAAATGACACCCGGCATACAAAAGTGTTTTTTGGGGGGGTGGGGCTTTGCCAACTGCACCCCTCTGAATTAGGATTCCTAACTCTGTGGGGGGGGCAAGTCAGGGAAGGGGTACAATCTGACTTAACAAAAAAAATTAAGTCTGGGAGCTGCAGGCAATGGTAAAATTCAAACCCTCCCATCCCCAGTCCCTGCTGTGCCAGACCCAGCCTCCCTCACCACTACACCACATGGCTTGCTCAGTGGAAGCAGGCAATCTTCCTCAAGATAACCCTCTTCCCAATCTCTCCCCTTCCACTTGCCATTCCCCCTTTCCAGTCACATTCCCCTACCCTTGCGGTAGCAGTAGTCACTACCCTTGCAAGTCACCTATGACAATAGCACCAAATATGAGTCACCATTTTCACGGTCACCCATATTTGGTTGCTATTATCACAGACTATTCTAACGTGTACAGTATGTATGCCGATGATACCAAAATGGGGGGGGGGGGCAAGTGGATACACCAGAAAAACATATTTCATTACAAAATTTTCTCAGATCTTTGGAAACTGTGCTATTGAATGGGGGATGAGATGTAATTTATGAAAATGTACAGTTATGCACTTTGGGAAATCTTATCCTGGCTATGGTTACCATCTACAAAACAAATAATTAACTTGAACCTCCAGCCAGTGAGAGGGACTTGGGAATAAAAATTAGAAATGACTTACAAAATAAACAATAATGTGATGATGTTTAAAGGAAAACTAGTTTAACACAGTAAACAGGCATTTTATACAAAAATCAAAGAACATAATGTTATCACTGTATTCCAGCTATACAAGACCATGTACTGACTATTGCTCTTAGTTTTGGAATCGTCTAAATAGAGAAGAGAGAAATAAAGTTGAGAGACTACAGAGGAAAGTTACCACATCAATAGGGCTTGATAAACTCAGTTATGAAGACAGACTAAGTAACCTTTGTTTATTGTTATTGTATAGATGGTGTATTATTGGGTTTTATTATTGGTGTATGATGTACAGAGGACTCAATATATTTTGGAAAATATGAATATGAAATACAGACCTAATACTATTGTAAAGAGATTGCATAATAAATTCTACCGCGAGCATTTAAAATATGGACAATAATGTATGGTCTTTGGTTAATAACCACACTGTAAACACTTCTGAGAGGTTGCCATGACAGTATTATAAATCTTGAGAGCACAGTTCAAAAGGTTTTCAGATGTCATGGCAATCTCGAGAAGTGTTTTCAGTGTGTTTTTTAACCAAAGACCATGCATTATATTTTATAGTGCATAGGCTACTAAGATTGTGTAGTCGTGGATTGAATTACTTTACTTTACTGAATTACTTTACGGAACACTGATTGTTGTGAGCATTCCGTTTTGTTATACCACTGATATGACATACTTAAGAAGGGTTAACAACAGAGTGCTATATCGATGGCATAACAAGGTTGGAATCTGCTTGATTTCAATTAATAATAAGGGCTCCCCATACATTGTAACAAATGTCAGGTGTTTTACACACACAGAGTAGTTGGACTTTGGAAATCCTTATCAGATGTTGATAACAGTGAAAAACTTCAACTAGGTTGGCTGTACATATGAATGAGATCGGGCCCACTGAATATTAACTCTAATAGTGTGTGTTGGGGGGGCAGTTTACATGGACCTTAAAATCTTTTCTTGTCTCTAGTATCCAGCTGAATCCAAGTGAAGAAACTCCAAGAGACTTCTTCCTCCAACTGGAGGTCCCACTCTGGCCACCTGACCCACTACCCTCCATCTCCCATAGTAGGCTCCATTGGTTACTGTAGGAGAGGGGTGGTAGCCACCAGTCCATTCCAGTCTGCTGCACAGCAGAAGTATTTCACCCTGTGCTGCAGCTAGCTTCATCATCATCATCATCAGTTTATTTCTAGCAGACACCCTTCCATTGCTCAGGGCACCCTAACAATGTATACAAACAAACATAAACATCAATAAAATACACAATAAAATAAATAGCTGTACAATATTCTGCACAATTTATCTTTAAAATAGTCTCGAGGCCCTTCAAAAGCCTTGAGAAACAAGTGCATCTTGAGGGCAGCTTTAAAACCCTCAAGTTAGGAAGTGACCATTACAAATCTCATACAGTGGGCAGGCGTCGTGACTCCAGAACCCCCCCCCCAAAGACAGCCACTCTACAGTCCTGCAGTTGATTATGCCAACCCGCCATTCCTGTTGTCTGGCTAAAACCTTTTCCTTCGCCCACTGTGCTTGCTTAATTCACTTGAGCTTTATAATACAGCACATGACTTCCATCTCCTTGATGACCATGTAATGCCTGCAACTGTATAAATCCCATTGAGTCACGAATGTTGCATTACCTCAGTTCCATGTTTGATGCCGAACCAGTACAACCTGAAATGCATTCTCCCCTATTTATGAGCTTAGTAGACACTCAGCACAAAACTGAAATGCACTCTACTCCAAATCTTTTTTGTGCCCACCATCATTAAACAGTCAGGAGACTATTGTACTAGGGGATTTTAACTCTAACTGGCTTGCCAGCTCCAGTGTGGTGCATAGAGATCATGTATCAGACTCTACTGTACCTAACACAGGCTGTCAAGAGCTGCACCAGAACAAACTACTGCACCGGTACAAGCACTCTGATCGATGGGGTACTAACAACTTACCCAGAAAGGCTAACTGATGTCAAGGTACTCCCGGATACTCTGAGTGACCACTCACCTATCCAATGTGAGTGGTCAACAAAACGGGCCAACCCCCCACCCAAATTGGTGAGGAACAGAGTTTTAAAAAATAGCACTATGACCGACTTCAGAAATTACCTTTCAGGTATTGACTGGAGCCTCCTTGACTTATGCCCTTCTGTTGACACTGCCCTCCAACTCTTCCTCACTCATTTCAATGCAGCTGTGGACAAGTTCGCCCCATATCATAAGAAGATGATAAAAGGTTGTAGTATGGACTGGGTCACCACTGAGCTTCTCGGTATGATGCGGCAACAAGATCTCCTTTGGCACCAGGTGAGGACAACAGGGATAACTACGGATACCCAAAACTACAAAGTGGCCAGAAACAGGTACACCTGGGCAATATGACAGGATAAGGCACTATTCCCAAAGAACCAGCAATCTCACTGCTGGAGTAGCGGGAAGAAGTTCGGGGACTCAATTAAAAACCTCCTCGGGTCTGATAACACAACCCCCCCCCACCTCCACCATGCTCTGGCACAATGATGAAATCATACTTGATGATGCTGGCATGGCCAATATTTTTAATAAGGCTTTCTCTGACTACAGCGCAGTCCTGCCTCCCAGGCCTGCCACACACCCTGATGGAATGCCAGCCTCCAGCTAATTGCCCTCCTCTACCACTAAGCCCAGTCCAAGTTTTTACTTCAGACAAGTGACCATAAAGGAAACAAGAAAATACCTTGCAAGTGTCCTGGGAAAAACAAGGATGGAGGGGTGACGGAATCGATATGAAATTGATGTCCATTGCCTTACAAGAGGTTGTTGTTCCCATTATCAAGCAATTTAACCTGTCTCTCCACCTGTCCACTTTCCCCTCTACTTGGAATTCTGCTCTGGTCACTCCTGTGCACAAAGGAGGTGACCGGGCACTAGTATCCAACTACCGACCTATCTCAATTCTGTCTCCTCTCTCCAAAGCACTGGAGAGAATCATAGCTGACCAACTCACTGACCACCTGCATAAATAGAAACTCTTCTGCCCCCAACAGCATGGCTTCCACAAGATGCATAGCACTAATATTGCCCTAATTGCCTTCACAGACTACATGCACCAGGCCCTTGACCAGGGCCTACTGGCAATCTTCATAGACCTAACCAAGGCTTTTGACCTTATGAATCATTAGCTGCTGCTGCACAGACTAAGCTGCCTTGGACTATCCCTTATTTTTTTGTTAAATCTGTTTTTCCTACTTACTGGCCCGCTCCCTTTTCCCCCATCTCCCCAGCTCCATCACTCTGGTGTCCTCCAGGACTTACCTGTCTGGCCCCCCCCCCGAGGTCTGGCCCTTCCTGGTAGGGTCAGCGGGGTCCAGGGTTCGACAAATCTAGTAGTCTGATGTCCTGGGCTATAGATTTTGTTGGGTGGACAAGTATTTTTGCAGCAGCGGGTTGTTCCATGGACAATCAACTCAATGCTGCCAAGGTAGTGGTTTTTTTTTTACCTTGCAGTGCAGGGCAGGTCCTGTCCTGACCACTAGGTGCTCCCCAGCACACCACAGCGGCTCTGTTTGTTCATTCTGGTCTGACTGGTGAGAATGCATTGAAGCAGCATCATGTGGGATCAGAAGGACAGCCACCATTCACACAGAATGGAGGACCCTTCCCACCCATCGCAGCACCACTATCACAACATGTTCAGCAGGACTGACAGATGAGTCACCCGATAGGAATTAGGAGACTACCTGTCAGTCCTTGCAATTAACTGTCTGTGGTGGTGGTGGGCAACAGGTGGAAGAGGGACAGACACTGGTGCTTATGAAGAAGTGCCATTTCGTTCTTCAGTTTGGCAGTGGACAGTTGATCCTTTCACTATAGGTGACTGATCTTTGGGCCAGGGTACTGTTATAATGCAAAGAAAATGGCAGCAAAGGAAATAAAAATACATTTAAATCAAGGGAAAAACAAAACAAAATGAAAGAGAAAGCAGAAAGGAAAAAAGCATTTCCCTGAGTGGAAAGGATTGAAGTCGGGGGGGGAGTCGGAGATCATGAGATTGGGAACAACATGCAGCAAACAGCAAAGCAAAAAAAAGCATTCAGAATTAGTTAAAAAAAGAAAGAAGCCTAAATTCAGTGTGGGGTGGGTGAGATCGTTGGAAACAAAGGCAGGTGTATACGCCAGGACCTGTTGGTGTAGAACAAATTCAGCAGCAAAAAGAAAAAATAAGCATAAAGATTTTATAGTACAAAGGGAAAAGAACTGAAGTTGGTGGGGGAAGGGGTGAGATAGTGGAGTAGCAAATATAACACACATGAGTGTCAGATGGACTGGTGTGTAGTGTAGAAGAAAAAAAAATACTAAAGGAAAAAACTAAGGTGTTGCAGTTGGGGGGTTGGGAGGCTAGAAAACTATATAAACTTTGTTGTGCCTTTAGTTCATTGAGGTAGTCTAGTTGTGCCTTGCCAGTGCCGGCACGCTAATAAAGCCAACAATAAGAAAGGAGTGAAGGACTGAGTGAAGTGGTGTGTGTGTTATTGCCTAGAACAGGGAAAAGTAAAGGGAAGAAAGTTAAAGAAAAACAAACTCTTACCGACCACTGTCTGACCAGGGAAAAGGAATCGACACATTGTATTGTTGGGCCAAGATTTATATACTACCTGTGCGTACACATTTGCACAACAGTGGCAAGTGAATGAGCAAGAAGGAAAATAAAAAGGCAAAAGCTGCCTGAGGATTGGAAATAAAACATTAAAAAAGGGAGGGTGACCTCCTGGACTGGACTGACCAGTAATGGGACTAGTGGAGTGTGATAGGAAGGGAACTGTCTGCCTGAAGGTGTCAGGTGAGGGTGGGACACTGGGACTCACTGGGACAGGACAAACTGTAGTGTCAAAGAAAGGTCATAGAAAGCAAAAAAAAAAAAAAAAACTCTGGTCAGAGCTGATATGATTGCCTAGAGCAACTGCAGTGCTTTTGTGCAGCAAGAGCTCTGAGTATTGTTTTACCCACTCTTACTGCATTGGAGCCTGCCGTGGTGAAGACAATGGCTCCGGCTAATCTGTGTAGTTTCTTGACCTCCTCAGCGAATTCATGCAAGTAAAGGATATCACAAATAATTCACTAATATTGTCAGAATCTGCCCAAAAAATTGTCACAAACTGTCCGGTTGCAGTCTTTTGACTGGCAGAGATCAAGAACGGGCCATACTGAGCAGTTTCTTGACCATTTCGGCCAATTCATGCAATTAGATGAGCTCACAAATAATTCACGAACATTGACAGAATCTGTCCAGAAATGTTCCCAAACAGTTCAGTTGCTGTCTCTTGATTATTTAGGAGCAAGAACAAACCAAAATGAGCAGTTTTGTAGTCATTTTGGCAAATATGTGTAATTAGAGGAGCTCACCAATAATTCATAAATTGTGTCAGAAATTGACAAAACTGGTCCCAAACTGTCTGGTTGCTGTCTCTTGATTATTTAGGAGCAAGAATGGGCCAAACTGAGCAATTTTGTGTACATTTTGGCAAATTTGTGTAATTGGAAGAGTTCACCAATAATTTACCAATTGTCAAAAATTGACAAAACTGGTCCCAAACTGACCAGTTGCAGTCTCTTGACAGTTTGGAAGCAAGAATAGGCCACACTGAACAGTTTCATGAAATTTTGTCAAATGCCTGAAGGCATACCCACTTGTATTTGTAATTGGCTACAGTTTCTGTTTTTTCTGCTGCTAGAAATGCTGGATTATTGATGTTATCATATTGTTTGTAACTACTTGGTAGCTGTGTATTTTTGATGCTTGGAACTTTGGAGTATAGTTATCCTAGAGTTATAAGCTGATTTCTTCTACTTAACAAAATATCTCCCTTGTCTTTCCTATCTTAATGTATTCCCCTTTGCTAATCCTTTCACTACTTTTCACCCTATTGAATTATTTCTTCTCTCCATCCATCTCTCCCCTTGGCCGACTGGTGCCCTAGCCCCCCTTGTTGAATCCGGTCAACTTGTCTGCATTTTAAATTTCACTTGGCACCTAAATGCAGCAACTGCCAGCAGCTGCTCCTCAGGTGCCCCCCAACCCCACTTAATCTTAATCACTCTTTTGTCTGTGACTAAGACTTCCCATTCAATTCAGAGTAAGCTCCTCTAAGCTCCAGACCTCTTTGTCTGCGCTACCTAAATCCCATCCCCGATTTAGTCCTCACTGCTCCCCTGTCCTTATACGTGGCCCTAACCTGCCTTTTTTCTCTTCCCAGGAAAGCGCACTGCTCAGGCGCTTCCGAAGTACCAGCACTCCATCTCAGTGAGTCAGCAAGCCTCCTGTGGCCACCGCCCATGCCTCCCCGACCGGCTCCAGTCACAAAGGTACACTGCTCACCGAACTTTGTTCTGATTGGGTAGTAGCAGTTCTCGGGCTCGGCAATTGGCTGGCTTGAACAAGGTAGCCACTGCCATTGGCTGCCTGCCACCAAGCTGATAAAGAGCCGATAGCTTGCACTTTCCTCTTTTGCCCAAAGGCGTACTCACTTGTATTTTCTGCCGCCTGCCCTCCCCCACCACCAGCACTAATTAAATATACCTCCTCCCCCCAGGACCATCTCTTCCTTCTTTAAGGCCAGCCCCTTAAAGAGACTTCATCACATTTTAAGAACTATGCTACAGCTGACAATCACTCCCCCTTTTAGACCCCCCCTACAGCCTACTGGGAAGCTATTATGATGGGCTCCTCACACTTCCGTGGTATACTGATCCTCCTGATTCTCTTCTCATTGGTGGAGATCTTTGAAGACTCAAATGGGGGTACCACCACAAATGGGGTGCTATCTTCTCTCAGGAGCATTCCCCCTCTCAGAACTGGCACCATGGCCTTCGAGGCAGCCACTGCAGCAAGCCCAGGTTTCTGCTACAACCACACTGGCAGGAAGCAGCCTTCACACATAACTACTGATCTTGTCATGGCTCTAATGGGTACCTATCCCTACACCAAAGGTTGTACCAAACCTGGCAACATCAGACGTAGGCACACCCATGCCCTCAGGGCATGGTGGAGGTGCTATGTCTTAAGGATAATCCTCATCCTACTGCTCCTGTCTGGGAATATTCACCCCAGCTCTGGCCCTGTCACCTCCCCCAAACCATCATTCCATGGGTTTATCAAAATTGCCTCAATAAATATTGGTAGCCTTCTACCTAAACTACTCCAACTCCAGGCCTGGGTATCACAGCACACGCCAGACATTATCTCAATAACAGAATCTTGGCTGTCTCCCAAAGTCCAGGATATTGCCATTTCCCCTTGAGGGATACATCATCTTCTGCCTGGATAAACTGGCCGAATGTGGGGGAGGATGCCTCATCTATCTGAGTAATAACATCAAAGGACAGGCCATGCCCTATAACACCAACATGAAAGAAGCAGAATTATTATCAGTAAAACTCTCTGTCGGGCAGCAACAGAAAACGCTGCTATTAACAACAGTGTACATTCCCTCTGGTAAGCAAGGAATAGGGCTGAACCTTTTCTATGATCACATCAGCAAGGCTAAACTGGATTGGGAATAGATAATTCTGGGGAGCTTTACCTTAAACTGGTTAGCGCATAATATGGTAGCTGTAAGAGATAAAATGCAAGGTGGTGCACCTCACTCAGATGGTCAAACAGACAACCAGAATGAACTACTGCACAGGGACTAGCACCCTAATAGACTGGCTACTAGTAACATCCCCTGAACATATCAAAAACGTCTCGGTCCTCCCAGATACCTTGAGCGACCACTCACCAATAGTCTGTTCCTGGACTAACAAGTGCCCAAAAGACCCCCCCTCTACTCATCAAAAACTGATCTCTGAGAAAAGGGCAACTGCACCTATTCAAAAGGTACCTAAAGGATGCTGACTGGACCCCTTTAGATGATTGCGCTGACACTAACAAGGCCCTTGACTACTTAACCTCAGTCTTTAACAGAGCTTGTGACCTATTTGCACCCATAAAAACTTCCAAAATTAAGAGAACTATCAACCCATGGCTCAGAGGCCCCTTAATTGAGCAAATGAAATCAAGAGAACCTCTGGCACATAGTGAGAGCTACTGGTACTCAGGCTGACATCACTGCCTACAAGTCTGTAAGGAATAAATGTACCAAATAGGAATGCCAAGGCTACGTTCTACAGAGAAAAATTAAGACAGAGCTGGGGGAAAGGAATAGAATTCTGGGATAACATTAAAACACTAACAGGGAGGGAGTCGAGAGCACCACCTGATCTCATTGTTACTCCCTTGGGCCCAGTGCAACATCTTAAAGACCATGTAAATGCCTCTAATCTAGCCTTTATGGACCTAAGCTCTGTGCTACCCCCAAACTACCTAGACCCCAGTCTTAACAGGACGGCCCCCAGTCCCCACCCCTCACATACCTTTAACCCCATACAACCCCTCTTCTACTTCAAGCAGGCCTCGTGGTCTGAAAACATCAAATATGTTAGAAGGGTCAAAACTAGAATGGGCAGTGACTCTATTGACACAAAGTTGCTTGCGCTTGCGCTGGAAGAACTAGCCTAGCCCCTAACTAAACTTTTCAACATTTGCCTTAGTACTGGCATATTCCCAGATTTATGGAAAACTGCCCTAGTCACACCGGTTTTCAAAAATGGAGACAGAACTAGCCTGGGTAACTATCGCCCAATCTCCATTTTACCACTCCTTTCCAAGGCCCTTGAGAGACTGGTGTCAGACCAGCTTACTGAATACGTGAACAAATACAAACTACTCTGCCCACAACAGCATGGGTTCCATAAAGACCATAGTACCATCACAGCACTCACAGACTTCACATCTATATGACACCCTAGACTCTGGTATGATGGTGGGGTCTATTTTTATAGACCTGACCAAAGCATTTGACACTGTCAATCACCAGATCTTGCTCATAAACCTCTTGACCCTTGGCCTATCTTCTGACACAGTCTCTTGATTTTCAAGCTACTGTACCTCTCCCATAGGAATCAGCACATTAGGATAAATGGAGTCACATCTGAACCGGAATGTAACACTAGGGGTTCCCAAGGGGTCAATCCTAGGGCCATTACTCTTCAGCCTTTTCATCAATTCACTCCCTAGTGCTTGCCCTACCAAAATGCTGCTCCATGCAGATGATGCAGTGATCTCTGTCCCTGGTCACCACTTGCAAGATATAAATGCTGCTCTTCAAGACAGCTTCTCAAAACTTGAGGCCTGGTTCTCACATAACAGGCCCCTATTAAATTACAAAAAACTAAATCCATGTACTTCTCATTTCAGCAGTCCAAAAATAATGCCTACCCCCTGATCATCCTATGTCATAAAGGTGACATTGTAGAACAGGTCTTCACCTTCAAATATCTGGGTAACCACATTGATGACTCCCTCTGTTTTGCTACCTATATTGACCATGTCATAAAATCTGCAAATATCCGACTTGGGATCCTATACTGGCACAGAAAAGCTATGACCCCAGATGCCCTCAATCTCATCACACGGAGCTCCATATTGTCAATTATTGACTATGGCCTAGTCATATACAGTGCAGCCTCCGAGACCTCGCTTAAACAAGTAAAACTTCTCAATAAAGCCTGCCAGCTCATATTGGGGGCTGATCATCACACTCATACTTGCAGCCTCTATTCCTCGATAGGGTGGCTCCCCCTTTCCCTAAGGACCAAATACCAAGCCTGTCTACTTGGGGAAAAAAGCACTACTAAGACAAACACTGAATCATCATCTACACTTTTCCAACACAACCTAACTTACATAAATACGAGAAGTTCAGTGAAGGGCCTCTTGCATGTACCATTTAAAAGAACCTCCTTGGCCCAGCGTTCCCTTTCTTATCGTGGCCCACAGTGGTTGAGTGACTTACCCTCCACCATCTTGCAGCATGAAAACATTGGCCCATTTAAGAAAGCCCTACATCTCCACCTGGCTGGTGCCCACAACTGTGACTGTTATGCTTAGCGACCGACCCCTGGCCTCTTCTCATGCCTTCTTCCCCAATTCATCCTCTACCCCCAACCACCTCTAAACCCACTCTAAGCCACCCCACCCCCATAGCTCAGGTTCTTGGCTCCTGATCTGGTGGTCCTCACATGGCTGCCCCTCCTTTATCCCTCACCCTCACTCCATCTCCTCAGCCATACCTGGCAGCTACCCCCTCACTCCCTCCCACCTCACCCCTTCCTCTCTCCCTCCTCACCCCTTCAGAATCTGCCATGATAAAGCCAATTCTGGCTGCTATTTTTCCCACCTTCAGCACTTAGCAACTTATTTCTAAGCACTTAGCAATTGGTTTTGTTTTTATCTGTGACTTCTTTACTGGAGTTAGTTACTCCCTGCTTGTTTCCAAGTCCGTGTATGTTTTCTGTTTTTCGTATGTCCCACTGATTTACTCCTAACTACCTACCCTGACTATTATTGCCACTGCAAGTCTTTCTGTTATGTATTGTTGTTAAGTCCAGGACATGGAGCCTTTGTAAAAGAGCCCCTTGGCTCAAAGGTTGTAGTTCCGAAACTGAAATAAATAAAAATAGAGGAGCTCACCAGTAATTAATGAATTATGACAGAAATTGACAAAAATAGTCCCAAACTGTCTGATTGCAGTCTTGTGACTGTTTGGGAGCAAGAACGGGCCATACTGAGCAGTTTTGTGGGAATTACGGCACATTCATGCAATTAGATGAGCTCACCAATAATTCACGAACATTGACAGAATCTATCCAGAAATGGTCCCAAACTGTCTGGTTCTGGTCTCGTGACTATTTGGGAGCCAGAACGGGCCATACTGAGCAGTTTTGTGGGAATTATGGCACATTCGTGCAATTAGGTGAGCTCACAAATAATTCATGAACATTGACAGAATCTGTCCAAAAATGGTCCCAAACTGTCTGGTTGCTGTCTCTTGATTATTTGGGAGCAAGAACAGGCAATACTAAGCAGTATCGTAACCACTCCGTTAAATTCTTGTAATTAGAGGAGCACACCAATAATTCTCGAATTATGACAGAAATTGACAAAAATTATTCAAAACTGTCTGGTTGCAGTATCTTGACTGGTTGGGAGCACGAACAGGCCATACTGAGTAGTTTCATGACCATTCTGGCAAATTCTTGTAATTAGAGGAGCTTACCAATAATTCACAAATTATTTCAGAAATTGACAAAAATGGTCCCAAACTGTCCATTTGATGTCTCTTGATGGCACAGTCCTCCATGTCCAAGATATCACTGGAGTTCAGTGCACGTGAGAGTCATCGCACATGCTCAAAAAGCTCCAGTCACCGTCTTCAACAGGGACAGTGCCGTGTTTCTGTGGTCCTCTGTGTTTCTCCATCAACTTGACTGCAGCCATACTGGCTCTGGCCAGAATATGTTGCTTTTGAGGGTTATATTCAAACATGCTTGGGGCAGTCACACTTTGCTCCAAATGGTAGCATGTAATAACGGTGACGGCAAAACCGGGACTCAGTAACGGTGAAGTTAAAAGAGCAAAAACAATAACAGTGAGCTATTATTAAAGGTGACTGGGTGTAAATGGTGAATCTGAGGTGTTTACCTACCCCAGTGTCAAGGAGCATCTTGGAGTAGGAATAATAGAGATAGTGGGGGTCTGGGGGGTGCAGCAGAACCCCCACTTACAGAAAAGTCCCTGGTGTGCACTATTTATAGGGTGCAAAATTGCCAAATATGTCAGTTGCTGTTTCTTATGGTCGACGTAATTGTAGTCACCATTATAAATTCACCATTTTGCCGGTCGCGGTTAGTTTTTCACTATTATCACATGGAACTGCTCTAAACATGTTTGAGTATAGAAAATTTAGTGAACTGTGTTAATTTGCACTAAGGAAAGAGACTTAAGGGGCAGCCTGATGCCTTTTAATATGGGGCCATTACTCTCTATTGGTCTTATATATTTTCATATACTTATATATAGGATCTGTCTAATTTATTGAACTATGTGTTAGAGGTTTGATTGTAACTGGTGGGTGATGAGTTCATAGACTGTAATTTCATAAACCAGACCTGCTGTTTCTAGTACACACACACACACACACTCTCACACTCCCCAACTTACTTACAGAAAGACATGTAAAGAGCAGGTGTTTACTTCTATGAAATAGACAAATTATTATTTAAGCTATTGTATTTAGATGTGTTAGTAATTACTTTCTATTTTTGTAACAAAATATGTGTTTGTGCAGTGAAACAAGAAGGTTTTTGCCTTTACATTCACACTGTTAGTAAAAAAGAATTCAATATAATTCTGGAAACGTTATGTAAGAAACTGCCAGCTAGTTAGGAGCCCAATGTAGTTCAATGAGAAACTAAGTATATTTTGCTATCTTTTTTGAAATAGATAATACTTATTTCAGTAACAAATGTTGCCCTTTATTAGCAAACTGAATGACTGTAGCAAAGGACCCAAAACCTTCATTCTTTAAGGTATGCATCCTTACTAAGCACTTGCTGTCAGATAATTTACTGCAGGAAAATTCCATTCTTTGACATTTGACCCATTCCCTCCTATGGATTTCAAGGATGTTTCCCTACCTCTTTAGTTCAATTTTTTAACTAATTGTTACTCTAATCCATCACACTGATGTGTAAAAGTTTTTTTTTCTGCTTAATATTGCTCTAGGTTCTTAAAAGGCAGCTCTTGTATTTGTTTAATGAATTGTTCCTCTGCTCTATCACACTGATGTGTAAAAGGTTTCTTTTTCTGTCTAATATTGCTCTAGGTTCTTAAAAGGCAGCTCTTGTAACAGATAAAGTGATGCAGACAGCAATGAAATAAGAGTCCAGATGTAGTGCAGGCAGGCTGAAAGGAAATGAAACAGAAGACAGACAAAAACAGACCACAGCTTTAAATGAGATAACCTGGCCCAAAGCATTGACATTTGTCCACTCTGAAACACTCAAGGGAAGAACACAGTCATCATTTCCTGTCAGTTCCCTCTTTGTCTCTCTTAGTAATCCCAAAACGCCTGCAGGGCTCCGCTCATGCAGCCGTAAAACTAAAACTAAAAAGAAAGCCTAACAACACCGTTCTCCATCCTGTAGAACAAACCTTCCCTTGCTACTTGTCCAATTTCACATTCTATTCCGCTGCCTTCGTTCCTCCCTCCTGCCTACCTATTTGCCTTCCTTTGTTTACACAGTCACAACTTTCAAGAGAATACAGTAGGCTATTAAGCTAAGCAATATATAAGCATTATCACTAGTGTCTGTCTGTTCCCACTGACCTGCCTCCATCCCAGTCTAATAGTACTTCCACCCAGTGAAATACACACATCACATAGTGGTTGATAAATTAATTTTATTAGCATCAAAAAAAAATATATTATTTTACCCGTCTTCTGATGTTCTACTTCTACATACTATTAACAATACAACTCCCACACCAGGTACTTTGTTTCTACAGTTCCATGCGATAAGGGCAAATTCAGAATGCTGAATACCCTTATCGCAACTCCACATCACCAAAATTGAATCTCAGCGATGTGGAATCCCGGCGCCAGTGAAAGCAGGGCAAAACAAATAGTTTTTATGCATTTATGTGGGGGGCTGCTCCCCCTGCACCCCCCCTAAATTAAGTTTCTCAACTCCAGGGGGGTGCATGTTGGGGGTGGTGCATATCGCATAAAAAAATATATACTTTCTCAGGCTGGGCCAACAAAAACTACCAGTGCCCAGTCCCAAACCCTGCATCCCCGCCACCCCAGGCCAGCAACCACCCCACCATGCCATGATGCCAGCTCGCCGGCAACCCACAGCACCACCCCTCACAAACCCTCCCTCCCCTTGTTTGATGGGCTTGCACCCCCTCCGCGCATATATACACATGACATCCTGTCGCCTTTTCACAACCCTCCCTATTCGGTCACCAACCCCACACCCTCGCCGTCGGGGCAGAAGCCGCAAGTGGGTCACCATTTCGGCAGGTGCCCACTTGCTACTTGCCCACATCACAGGATACTGTTTCTATGCAAGTTTTTTTTTTTTTTTTTTTACTTACATTGAAATGTACTGGACTACCACTTGAAACTCAGGGACTACCATTTTTTGCAAACCCAGTTGTCCTGGACTAGCATGCTATTTTGAAATTTGTGAATCCCTGATGGGGTCTCCCTCATAGTCACACTGCGACAGGATCTGGATGGCTCAGACTTGCCCGGATAGCCAGGTGTGGAACCTGCAAGAGATCGGCATCATCCTGCAGGTTGTCCCTGTTCTCCTGCTTGTTGTTCCCCAGTTGAGGATGTGGCGTGCAATAATGCCAATGGCCAGGCCACGCATACTCCTGCGTGCAGCATGCCAAGCATCTGCCCCACTGTGGAATTGTTGTGGGATTCAGACTCAGACATCAGCTTAGGTGAAACGTACTGGACAGGTTTTATTCAACACAGGAGACAAAACAAAAGAAAATGAACTGTTCGAATAACAAAATAAAAGAGGAATACTTCTTCCAGTAAACAATCCAGATGTTCCAAAATCCAGGAAATGAACAAAGCAAATAACTTCCCTTAGGATGCACTAAGGATGGGGTCAGCTCCTTGCTGAGCCCTGGACTAGACTAAGAACAGCTCTTTGCTGCTTATATAACACAAAGTTAACATGTGATCCAGGAAGCCCATCCCCTTCTTACATAACTACAACTAAAATCTTTATAATTTATTTTAATGTCATTTTGGATATATCTAGATATTAATATTCAAGATATCTAACATATAGGAGGGGTTGGAGCATTTGAATAACTGTTTTTAACAAATAGTAACACAGAAATGGGCTCTACCTATGATCTCCAGGCTCCTCCCACAGATTCTCTGTATAAATATATGATGTGATTGGCCGGCCAGCTCTTAGGTGAACAGAGAATACACTGGAGGGAATGGAGCCCTGGAATTGTAAGGCTACAGCACTAAGCTCTTCAGAAAAACATCCCAGAAGGTACATGTACAATTTTACTACTCAAACATCCATTATGACAGCTCAAATAATCATTATTATAGCTCAAACATTCAGTATTATAGCTCAAACAATCAGTATTATAGCTTTGTGCTTTGAAACCCCAAGCAAAAGACTACTCCTCAAAAACTAGCGCTTGAGCTTTGTTCTAAGTTGAACTCACACTCAGCAGGAAGGCTGAGTCTCAAGCGAGCGTTAAAGCAAGTAATTCTATCCCCTAAACACAGAGGAAGCTGTACTAGAAGATTTTCTAAGCTTTTCCTGCATTCCTAAAGTCCCTATTGCCGTATTCAGGCTTCCGTTTTTACTGAACAGCTTGTGCCCTATCTAGGGGCTTCTTCAAGATGGCAACAGGTATTTTCCATGAATTTGTCCCTTCAGCAACATCCCCTTACAATTGCAAACTAAATAAAGGGGGTTTTGATTCTTAAGATGCCGACCGCCACACACGACGCATGCGCATATCTGCAGAGCCATCGTGGCGCATCGCTCGTAGGTGAGTGTGCTAATAGTCGCTAAGTACAGGACGGAGTCGGAACTACCTCTAAGAGACCATTTCTAAGAGGATCATGGATAGGGAGAACATTAGGCAGGTGGCCTTCCTACCTAATGGGGAGCATAGAAAAAAAAAGGAGGACAGAGAAAGCAAAGAGGGGAAGAAATAAATAATAACTGCTGTTGCAACAGACTTGATGGGGGGGGGGAGAGGTCTCTAGAAGGTAGTAACTCAGACCCTGTCACATACTCCTTCCCACCTAAGAGGGAACCCTAAAAGGGGTTTCTATTTTTGTGCATTCATAACAATTCCTAAATAACCAGATCTCTCCAAGGAGAGATGGAGCTCAGCCCACCCACTCTCCGAAGCTCCACCTTGGGGTCCCTTTTTAAGACATCATACAAAAACCAAAACAACGGGATGATATCTGAAAATCAACTGGTGCAGTCTTTTTGGACCTCAGCAAAGCTTTTGATACTGTTGATCACAAACTATTAGTCAATTGCCTTGCAAAGTTGGGTGCCACATACCATACCACACCACCCAGTGGTTCTCTAGCTATCTAACTGGAAGATTCCAAAAAGTAAAGGCGGAAGGCTTTTTTTCTGCTGCCTTGCCAGTTGCAAGAGGAGTCCCCCAAGGATCCATCTTAGGGCCCTATCTTGTTTTCTCTGTACATCAATGACTTAGATGCTAACATATCGTCCAATCTGCACTTTTGCAGATGATACTGTGTTGTATACTTCTGGCTCATCGTTATCTGAAGTCAAGGGAGTGCTTCATGCCGACTCGCACAACTTGAGCATAATTCAACAAAGGCAAAGCTTCTGCTCAATGCCAAGAAGACTAAAGCGATGATATTCTCCGCAGTGCTGTCTCAGGCCCCCAATACTTTTGCCCAAGACTTCATTGTCACCACGCTAAACGAGCCTCTGGAAGTTGTAACCAAATTTAAATATCTAGGTATCTGGATCAACAATAAATTATCTTTCAGTGACCTCATTAAAGATGTCTCTAGAAGGTTAAAAGCAAGGTTAGGTTTCTTCTACAGAAATAGGCCCCTTTTCCCCCTTGAAACTCGAAACAAGCTTGTGCAGGCCACTTTTCTCCCCCTACTCGACTATGGCGATGTAATCTATTCCTCCACCACTCTTGCAAATCTAACTAAACTGGACATCCTTTATCACCGTGCGTTATGGTTCATTACCAACTCCCCTTACCGTTCGCACCACTGTGACTTATATGCAGCTGTTGGTTGGACATCCCTTACTACTAGACGCCTGCTCCATGCTGGGCTATGGACTCTTAAACTGCTCCTGCAGAAATTGCCACGCTATCTCTCTTCCCTTATTAGTATCTCACATAGTGCATACTCGTTAAGAAAATCTGACTTTATTATGCTTGACATACCAAGGACGCGGACTTCCTTTGGTAAATGTGCTATTGCATATGCCCTTCCCTCCATTTGGAACCAATTACAAACCGTACTGAAACTAACTAGCACAGTTTCATTAAACTTCTACAAATTGCTAAGTTCAGCCAAAATAAAAGACACCTGTAACTGTCATTAAGTCTCTTCCTTCCCGATGTGTGCCATATTTATCCACTGGTAAGGTATAATTGATTTGTCATATTAATTGCTTTCCCTTCCCTTTCTACTCCTGGCTTTATCTTTGCTTACGCTACACTGCTACTCTATCAAATCTCTCCTCCCTCCCATATCAGTTGTAGACTGTTTGTTCTAGCTGCCAAAATACTGTATATTTGATTTGATTTGATTAAATCAAATCACACCAGTCATCATGTTTCATTTATCAGTATGCGACCTATAAGTCGCTTCCCTGTCTCATATCAATGTTTACCACCTACGGCCACCCTATGTGGTACCCTTGTATGTATATCCAGCCTGCATCATGTAACGTGTATTTCATGTATATACTGTTATTACCTATCTGTGTTTGTACTTTAAGTGTTTATGTCACAGGACCTCCTTGTGAATGAGCTTGCTCAATGGAGTTTTCCTGCAATAAACTTGAACTTGAAAATATATTCAGATACCTATTACTTCATTACCCTAAGGTCTGTTTCTATTTGAATAGACTCATTGAGTCCTACTCCATATCTGGACATGTAATCTGCATTTTTATTAGCGGAACCGGGTCTATGTTTGATGGTAAATTTACATGGCTGTAGCGCCAAATACCATCGCATGATCCGGGGATTCTTGTCTTTCATGGCTTGAAGCCAGGATGGGGGGTTGTGGTCTGTTCACACCTCAAAGTCCACCCCCCAAAGATAAAACTTTAGGGCTTCTATCGCCCATTTTAGGGCCAAACATTCTTTTTCGCTAGTTGAGTATTTCGTTTCTCTTGTATTCAACTTCCTGCTAATGTACACTATCGGATGCTCTTCCCCTTCCACCAGCTGAGTTAATATGGCACCTATTCCTGTGTTGGAGGCATCAGTCTGTACCACAAAAGGAAGGTTAAAATCAGGACTCTTAAGTACAGGAGAAGCACATAGATATCCTTTTATGGTGCAAAATGCCTCCTCACATGCCGGTGTCCATTTCACCTTGGACGGGTTATTTTTCTTTGTTAGGTCTGTCAAAGGACTTGCTAAAGATGAGAAATTAGGCACAAAACACCTATAATAACCAGCAAGACCTAGGAAGGATCTTACATGATGCTTAGTTAAAGGATGGGGGCTATTGGCCACGGCGTCAACCTTGCCTATGTTGGGTTTCACCTGACCATACCCTATCCTGCAGCCTAAATACTTAACCTCCCTCATAGCCAAAGCACACTTTGTTGGATTTATTGTTACTCCTGCCTGAGAAATGGCTTCCAAAACCTGGTTTAGATGACGTAAATGATCTTCCCAACTGTGACTGAACACTATCATGTCATCCAGGTATGCAGCACTATAGCCCATATGTGATCTGAGTATAGTGTCTATAAATTGTTGAAACGTGGCGGGTGCCCCATGAAGCCCAAATGGCATGGTTTTAAACTGGAAATGTCCTAGTGGGGTGCTAAAAGCTGTCTTGTCTTTGGCTAGGGGGTCAAGGGGTATTTTCCAGTACTCCTTTGTGAGATCCGGGGTACTGACATATTGGGCCTTCCCTAAATGGTCAATGATGTCATCAATTCGGGGCATAGGGTATGCATCAAATTTTGAGACAGCATTAAGACGGCGGAAATCGAGACATAGCCTTATGCCTCCTTCATTCTTTTCCACCACCACCACTGGTGATCCCCATTCACTAGTAGAGGGTTCTATCACCCCTAATGCTTGCATTTTTTTTAGTTCTTTAATAACCTCGCCCCGTACCTTCTCTGGTACACGGTAGGGCTTTTGTCTGATAGGGGTCTCTTGTTTTAAATGTATGTGATGTTCTACTCCAAGGCCTTCCCATGTTGGCAGGAGAACAGTCCTTTAAAAGTCTCTAATATGTTATTTAGTGTTTGTCTTTGTAGAGTGTCCAATTCTGGGTTCATATTCAATGTTTCATATCCCTCATTGCCTTCTAACCTCTGATAGGCCTGTTCTAGCTCAGAGTCACTTTGCTCAAGATATACAAACAAAACGGGGGATGGTTTTCTCTCTTGCCACTTCTTTAATAGGTTGGCATGATAGATTTGCAACCTTTTCCTTCTTTCGGGGACATCAGCTTCATAGTTTACAGGCCCTACCTGCCTTTGAATGATATAAGGGCCTTGCCATTTCATAGTTAACTTGTTATCTGTAGAGGGTAGTAATAACAATACTTTGTCCCCTGGCTGCAGGTCTTTTTGACACACCCCTCTATCATAAGACTGTTTTTGGGCTGCCTGTTTTCCTTCATTATAGTGCTGTGCAATGTCAATGTATTTCTTTAATTTATCTCTTAACTGGGTAACATTCTCCAATGGCGGTGTACCCTCTGTGCCCTTCATGCCTTCCCACTGTTCCTTGATAATATCTAGAGGTCTTCTAGGGTTTTTCCCATAGAGCTATTCAAATGGGGAGAACCCCATAGAAGACTGTGGTACCTACCTGTAGGCGAACATTAAAAAAGGTAACCGTACATCCCATGTCTTGCCTTCTTCTGTTATGAATTTCATTAGCATCTTTTTCATGGTTTTGTTAAACCTCTCCACCAGCCCATTGGTTTGAGGGTGATAGGGAGAAGTGTATAATGCTCCTATACCTAAAGACTGGTGAATGCGGGTCAATAGACACGACGGAAAGTTACTACCCCTGTCTGTCAGGATCTCTTTGGGTACCCCCATTCTGCTGAAAACCTTCAACAATTCATCTGCTATGCAAGGGGCTGTAACATTTCACAAGGGAATCGCCTCTGGATAGCGGGTGGCGTAGTCACATATTACCAGGATGAATTGATTCCCTTTACTGCTCCTCAGTAATGGGCCTGCTATGTCCATTGCCACGCGTTCAAAAGGTTTGGTTATTAATGGGAGTGGTTGTAGGGGTACTTTGTCTATCCTGGTAATATTGGCTACCTTCTGATACTCTGGACAACTGCTACAATATGTCGATACTTGTGCATGGATCCCTGGCCAAAAATACCTATATAATAACCTACTTAGGGTCTTATCTCTACCCAAATGGCCTGCCATAGGGACATCATGGGCCAGAGATATTAACTGTTCTCTATACTGGGTTGGAACCACCAACTGTTCTATTACCAACCCCGTCCTAGGATGTTTACATTCTCTATATAACAGTTGGTAATTTATAACATATCTAGGATATTCGTCCTTGTTGTCAGATTTCATCACCTGTGAAAAACAAGTTTGTAAGGTTACATCTTTGCTTTGTTCTATTTTGAACATGTTATGTACGTTACGTTTGTCCATAATCGAGACAATGTATTTTCTACAGTTCCATAACGATGTTTCCCTTTTCCTTATATGTCTTGTCTTTCAATCCTTCCCAGGGCTGGAAAAAATGTCATCTTCAAAGGGAAACAGTTGAGTCACTGATGGTACCTGTTGGCTTTGTGCCCTAGTGGTGACAGCAGCTAATTCACAGATATTGGGCAGAAGATTGTCAAAATCTGGATAGTTGTGTCCAATTACCAGAGGCACAGGAAGGTTGGGGACTAAACCAACTGCCAATTGTTGTTCCCGTCTGTGCACCCCCAGGGTGACATATTGTACTGGATAGGTGTGGACATCCCCATGTATGCATGTGACCCTGGTTGTATTCACATTATTTTCCCTCAGTAGCAAAGATGCTTGTACTAGTGTCTGTTTACTGCCAGAATCTAAGAGGGCAGGCAACTCCTTTCCATTTAGATGCACTAGAATCATATAGTGACCCCAATTGGCTAGGGCTAGATGGGAGTGCTCTTTCTTTTTACAAGGGCAAAATCTAGCAATATGTCCCTTTTGTTGACATCCATGACAAATAATGTCCGAATTCTGCCCCTCCCAGGTTTGATAGGCCCTGTAGCTATAGTACTCGAAGTTCCCCCAGATTTAATAGCAGTGTCAATAGTATTAGGCATTGAGAGTCTTACCATGGGTGAGGGTCCTCGTATTCCATAGTGGCTTTTCGGTCTAGAAGTTCTAGCAGATTTGCAGTCTTCTGCTAGGTTGATGGCCTTCTGAGATGTCACTGGGTGATGTTCCCTCACCCACATTTGAGTTTCTTGTGGCAATATTTTGATTAATTGCTCTAGTATAATAGCCACCATCACTTGTTGTATGGTCTTTGTCATGGGTTATAGCCATTTATAGCACAGATCCTGCAGGTGGGTATATGCCTCTTGTGGTGAGTCTGCATTATGATATCTGTAGGTTCGGAACCTCTGTCAGTAAGTCTCTACACTAATATCATAATGCTTCAGTATTGCCTGTTTCAGATAGTCATAATCATTCACATGTCTACTGTAAATATAACTGTAAGCATGTTGGGCTCTTCCAGATAAATATGGAGCTAATCTCAGAACCCATTGTTCCTTAGGCTATTTGCAGGCTTCCGCCACCCTTTCAAAAGTTGTCATATAGGCCTCAATGTCATTGATTTCTGTTATCTTGGACAGTTTAATATCTTGGGTCCCTCCACTTCTCTGGATACTGGAGGTCTAGCCACACCTATAGCTTGGATGGCCCATAGGGTGCCTGTCCAACATGCTTCGTTTTGCACGCGATCATATTCTTGTTGTCTCTCCAAGTCTAATTGTCGGGTACACAACGACCTCAACAGATCCTGTGTCTCCTCAGGGGATCTTTCATCAGGAATGTAGTCCTCTGCAGTGGTAGCACCTTCCTCTTTGTCCTTTTCCTCTCTCTTGGTCTTCCTTCTCCTCACATCAGGTAAACCGGTCCATAAAGGTTCTTGAGTTAGTTTCGTCATCTTGCGTGTCCATACACCCTCAGGTAAACCGGCAGCTGGGGTGCTGGAAGCAGCTTGTTCCATCTTACAATGCTGTGAATACCTTGACTGATATTCAAATCCCCAGGACCGCTAAACACAGTCCTGGAATATCCCACTTCTGACACCAGTGTGGAAGTGTTGTGGGATTCAGACTCAGACACCAGCATAGATGAAACGTACTGGACAGGTTTTATTCAACACAGGAGACAAAACAAAAAGAAAATTAACTGTTCAAATAACAAAATAAAAGAGGAATACTTCTTCCAATAAACAATCCAGATGTTCCAAATTCCAGGAAATGAACAAAGCAAATAACTTCCCTTAGGATGCACTAAGGATGGGGTCAGCTCCTTGCTGAGCCCTGGACTAGACTGACTAAGAACAGCTCTTTGCTGCTTATGTAACACAAAGTTAACATGTGATCCAGGAAGCCCCACCCCTTCTTACATAACTACAACTAAAAAGCTTTATAATTTATTTTAATATCATTTTGGATATATCCAGATATTAATATTCAAGATATCTAACCTATAGGATGGGTTGGAGTATTTGAATAATTGTTTTTAACAAATATTAACACAGAAATGGCCTGTACCTATGAACTCCAGGCTCCTCCCACAGATTCTCTGTATGAATATATGATGTGATTGGCCGACTGACTCTTAGGTGAACAGAGAATACACTGGAGGGAATGGAGCCCTGGGATTGTAAGGCTACAGCACTAAGCTCTTCAGGAAAACATCCCAGAAGGTACATGTACAATTTTACTACTCAAACATCCATTATGACAGCTCAAATAATCATTATTATAGCTCAAACATTCAGTATTATAGCTCAAACAATCAGTATTATAGCTTTGTGCTTTGAAACCCCAAGCAAAAGACTACTCCTCAAAAACTAGCGCTTGAGCTTTGTTCTAAGTTGAACTCACACTCAGCAGGAAGGCTGAGTCTCAAGTGAGTGTTAAAGCAAGTAATTCTATCCCCTAAACACCGAGAAAGCTGTACTAGAAGCTTTCCTAAGCTTTTCCTGCATTCCTAAAGTCTCTATCGCTGTATTCAAGCTTCCGTTTTTACTGAACAGCTTGTGCCCTATCTAGGGGCTTCTTCAAGATGGCAACAGGTATTTTCCACGAATTTGTCCCTTCAGCAACATCCCCTTACAATTGCAAACTAAATAAAGGGCGTTTTGATTCTTTTAAGACGCCGACTGGCTACCACGACGTGTGCACATTCATGCAGGCATCATGCTCACGTTCGTGTAGACGAGTGTGCGAACAGTCGCAAAGTACAGGACGGAGTCGGAACTACCTCTAAGAGACCATTTCTTAAGAGGATCAGGGATAGGGAGAACATTAGGCAGGTGGCCTTCCTACCTAATGGGGAGCATAGAAAAAAAAAGGAGGACAGAGAAAGCAAAGAGGGGAAGAAATAAATAATAACTGCTGTTGAAACAGACTTGGGGGGAAGAGGTCTCTAGAAGGTAGTAACCCAGACCCTGTTACACCTACCTCCACTCCCCTCTGAGGACAGTCCCTGTTGTGCTGACCCCCAGCCACTGCTATGGTCCAGTCTAACACCAGGCATCAAACCCATCCCTCCTTGGAGGAGGAGAGCAGTCCTTGGGATGCTCGATCCGCCTCCTTCCTCGGCCTACCCTCTGACTCCCGAGTTTGCTTCCGAACCTGGGGCATAAGCATCACAAGAGGCAGTGCTACTGCTGCACCAATGGGCTGGTCCATTATTTTCTTGGTACTGGGTCATGATATCGAGGCTGAAACTACGCATGATTAACCACGCTGTAGAAAGTGCGAAATTATCTACAGGGACAGGAGTTTCACAGCGGTAACAACCCCTATGCCGTAGGCTCACATGGGAGGAGTGTCTAGTATGCTGCTGGTGTGGAGCCTGGCTGAGCCACTCCCATGGTGGAGTGGCTACAGCACCAGCACCCAGCAGTGGAGGGGAACTAGGGCCACAGTTTGGGTCCCCCCAGGTCCCTTTCTGCTGCAGCATTTTTGTTTTACAATAAAAAGATTTTTCCCCACTTCCAACGTGCCCCCCATCCCCTACATCCACAGCCCCTCAGAGGCAGTTACTTTTAGTCCAGGGGTGTGGGGGGTTGGAGCACCCTGCAAAAACAAAGATTTTATTGTTGTCCTAATGGTGTGTGCTGTTGTTTTCCTGTCAGCGTTTTCTCCCCCAACCTTATTTTGCTGCACGCCGCTTTGTGTGCAGCATTGTTGTTTTGTATGATTTCGGCCATGACCCCGTGCTATTTTCTTTATGCTCCTAACTCCCCTCCACCCTTGACCCCATCTTGAGCCCACCATGCACCCCAGCTCCGTCACCTCACCTTCTCCCAGGACATACCTCTCCTCATGTTACCCCTCATGGTTTACCCCCAATGGTTGAAGCCTCCAGCTGGGTCAGTTCCTTTGGGTGCCAATATGCAGACATCCAGGAGTTTCCCAGGTCAGCAAGTGCGGGGCCTGTGGAAGCCGGGGGGGGGCTGTCATGATGCATGGGGGGGATCTTTTCTTCCTGTTTCTTCCTGCCCCAAGACTCAGGTGGCTAGAGTGTACATGCGCACACATGCAGGCATGCAAAATGCAATACCAGCCTGTACTTTCCCTCCCCATAGCTGCTCCATTGCAATTCCACCTATGGTCACCCAAGTAGCAATATAGCCTTGGAGCAGGTTGCCCTCCTTCTGTGGAGAAAGTGAGTGTCCTCTGGGATGCTCAGTCTTCCTTCCCCCTGGCCAGCACTCAAAGACCCACACTCTTTACCAAACGTGGGTCACTGCCATCATGAGCGGTTGTGCTACTGCCATGCCAATGGGCTGGCATTCTTGTTGCTACATTTAGTGGCTGGCCAGTATCAACCTCTCCTCTATCATGGGGGCTCCCTTCAACACTAGAGTTCCTCCCTTGTTATTAAAAATTGGGAGTTCAAAGCACTAACTCCCTATAATGTAGGATATATGTAGCAATGAATACAAATGCTATATCCTAGTAGCCATTGATGTTGAGAGCATTTGTTCAAAAATACCACATGAAGGAGAGCTGGCAGTGGTTCAAAAGGTACTTTCAAATAGGGATGCTGCAATTCTCCCACATACCACTACCTAATGGACTTGGGTCCTTTTGTTCAGGAGGCTAATAATTTCCATTTTGAAGGTTCCTTTTTTTTTGCAAAAGAAGTTAACAGCGATGGGCACCACATTTGCCTCAAACCTTGAAAACTTGTACATAGGGGTTTAGGAAGATACCTCTGTTTATATCCAGAGCAACAATATCTTTTTTCCACATGTTAAATTGTGGAAAAGATATATCAATGACAGTTTAAAGATCTGGAGCCCAATATGTAAAACGGTGCAAAGTTGAATGCAAAGTTTTGTTCTGCACTTTGCCCATGCCCAGGAGTCGAAGGATGCTATATGCAGTGAGATAATGTACTAGCACTACCCAACTGAATATAGGGCCATGTCAGCGCAGCACTAAGTCAAGTAGCACTGCCCCAGCATTGATCCCTGCCATGCAGGGAATAGTGCCACCAGAGTGGGTAGTGCTGGAGTGCTAGCCACAGTATTCAGAGGGACCCATGCAAATGAGCTCACTGGGCATGCAAGCACTAAGGGGTCACGTGTATGCCCATTATGGGCTCATTTGCATGGGTAGCAGCAGCAGGTTTGCGCAGATCTGCTTCTACTCTGAGTGGCTGGTCATGTATAACAAAAGTCCTTGATGCCTAGTGCCACCCCTCCCTTCAATCACTGTCCTGTTACATATTCCAAGTATTCCTGGTGTCATACTGATCCCCCACACTCTGATCACTAACCCAGTACCCTGTGTATATATTCCTGGTGCCATAGTGGCATCCCACCCTCTGATCACCATCCCGGTAGAGAATACTTGATTCCCTGGTGCTCAGAGGCCCCTCTCCCACCGATACCAGCCCATATCTGAAAAGAAGGATGCTGGTATCCAGTGCCCAGTGGCTACTCCCTGGCCTCTGTAATGACACCAAGCTCCCTTCTGGCCAGAGGTCGTCCTGGTTGCTGATGTCCAGCTGCATTACAAATACAAGAACTACTGGTGTTGCCACTGTGTAAGCACATATAAAAGGTGTCAGGAAAACATACAAAAATGTTATTATACAATGGTCACAAAAAAACTCATAGAATCCTGCATTTTTATTGGCTGCCTGACACCTTTCCAGCGTTGTAAAATTCAACATTACCAAAGCAAAAGGTGCCAACCAGCCACATCTCAGTAACTCCCCCCACAAAACTGAAAAATCACTCCAAGCCACCATCTTATTTTCCTCGCTAAACCTACCAACCGAAACCCTCAAGACTGCCTGGCATAAACGAGCACTTCATCCAAATGGCAAACACAAACAACCTCATAAAAACAGTGCCAGCTGTAAAAATCATGAACAGTGTCCAACCACTATTTTCTAACTCCAGAATCATTTCTTTCATTTTTAAACAGTCGTTCATTAGTGACAACTCCCTCACAAACCTACACTACCATTTCAAGTCCTTACCAGTATCGACTCCATTTTCCATTACCCCAGGCCATGTTTACCTCACAGTTCGATTTACAAATAGTCAATATCACTAAAAAAAAAAAAAAAGACAAAACAATGATTCCGATATACCAACCCTGATGACTCCACAGTTCAAATTTGTGACCGTTCCAGCTCTAAACCTGTGATCTTCGACCCTCTTCAGTGTTCCGGTACAGAAGACAGCCAAAATCAGCACTGACTAAAAACTGCTTTTCACAGACGCTGGTAATTACCCTTCTTTCTGATATCTGTTTTGCCATCACTTCCACCTCATCGGAAACCCCAAAGCACTGTCATTTAATACCCGTTGCTCCCGCACCACACAGCATTTCACAAGCTGTCTCCTTCTCTATAGAACAATGTTACAAGCATGGCAGTAGGCAGCAACCAAGAACTATTTTTTATTGTGCAAGAATAAACTAAATCAAAATTCAAAATACAATAAAAACATTTTTGTTTGTTTGTTTTTTTTAAACCTAAAAAAAGGACACCATTGTATATTGGCCAGCCGCTGTATAACAAGGCAGAGTGCATGTGTCCTAGGCTGTACTATACATAGCAGGTGTGCACTCTGCCTAGTTATACGGTGGTCAGCTGAGGAGGTGAGCAGAGGGCTGTGCCGGTCACTGTATTTCAGCTGTGGCACAAGAACATGAGGTATGGGGGGGTTGGCAGGGTGGTTGGCTGGTGCCATGGTGCAAGGGGGGGGCCACTAGAGACCAGGGATGACTTTCTGTACAGAGAATGGCCAGCGGAGGGGGAGTACCACTAGACACCATTTTATAATAGTAATAACCCACTCCAGGGTACTGGTGATGCTGGGTTTACCCACGCCTGGTGAGGTTTAGTCACTCAGCCTGCGGCCTCGTAACCGAACCACGCCAGGCGTGGGTAAACCCAGCATCACTAACACCCTGTCTTGGTTTATTGCTTAATTATTCCCTGGTGTCTAGTGGTACTCCCCCTCCGCTGGCCATTCCCTGTATAGAAAGTCACCCCTGGTCTCTAGTGGACCCCCTTGCACCATGGCACCAGCCACCCACCCTGCCAACCCCCCATACCTCATGTTCTTGTGCCACAGATGAAATACAGTGACCAGCACAGCTCTCTGCTCACCTCCTCAGCTGACCACCGTATAACAAGGCAGAGTGCACACCTCCTATGTATAGTACAGCCTAGGACACATGCACTCTGCCTTGTTATACAGCGGCTGGCCAATAAGGTGATCAGAGGGCTGTGCCAGTCACGGTATTTCAGCCATGGCACTGGAATGTCAGGTACGGGGGAGATGGCAGGGTGGGTGGCTGGTGCTGAGGTGTAACGGAGGCCTCTGGACACCACGGATGACTGTCTGTACAGGGAATGAACAGAGGAGGGTGGGGGGGTACCACTGGACACCAGGGATAATATCATTTTAGAATGTTTTCCTGACACTTTTCATACATGATTACACAGTGGCAACACCAGTAACTCTTGTATTTGTAGCACAGCCAGGCGTTGGTGAACAGGATGACCACAGGAAACCAGGGATCTTGGTATTATTGCAGGGGCTGGGAATTGAGAACCAGGGGGACCACTAGATGCCAGAGAATTTCCTCAAACATATGGGGACAGGGATCAGTGACCGGGGGAGCACTGGATGTCAGGGTCCTGGTCAGTGGGAGGGGGGACCACTAGGCTCCAGAGATTCAATTATTCTGTACTGGGATGGCAGTCAGAGGGTAGGGGGACTACTATAGCACCAAGGATACTTAGACAGGGTAAGGGGACAGCGATCGGGGGGGATGGGGGACCACTATGGCACCAAGGATACTTAGACAGAGCAAAAGGATGGTAATCAGAGTGAGGAGAGACCACTGGACCACCAGGGATGTTTTCCATAATGTATGACCCAGTGATTGGTGGGAGGGTGACTGCCAGACACCAGGGATAACTTACTTGAGCACAGGGATGGCAGTCGGAGTGAGGGGGAGGACCACTGTGCACACGGGATGTTCATTTTTAAACCAAGACATCAGTCATGGGGGGGGGACAAGAGTTATCAGGGATGTTTTGTTTTTACACCAGGCCAACAATTGGAGGGGGCCACAAACCTCTAGGGAAAGGTGTGCTCCCCCACCAGCCAACTTGTTTGTTGGCTGCTGTAACTTCAGCAGCCACTAGGGTTGCCTGGAGTAAGATGGGGTTTTGTTTGGTGGTATTTGTGCTGTGCAAAGTGACCACATTAACCCCCTTTGCACAGCATAAATGCACTGAATATTGGATTGCGTGGGTATTCCTGTCCCCACCCCTCTCTTTGCCCACCTGCATGCATTATTTTTTGTGGGGGTGCTAACCCTGTTTGCCCGCACAATCTCCCCTTTTGAGTATTGCACTCCAGTGCAAAATCCAGTTTGCACAGGCAAACACCCATTTACACCTGTGCAAACTTTTTAATATCGGTCCCCTGGTCTGGTAATAGTGATGCACTCCAATGGTTTCTTGAGTACATTAACACCACCAGTACCCATCCAAAATTCTTGTATACAGTGAGTGCCCATGAGATTCCATTCCACAACCTCCTCCTATGTAAACAAGGAAATAACATACACACCAAATGATATTGAAAGCCCATGGCATGGAACTCTCTTCTCCTTATGGACAACTGCCCCCAGGTTAGTGAAGAATATCCGAAAGGGACAATTTCTATGAGCCAGATGAACTTGATCCACAGAAGTAGCCTTTAAGGAGGCGAGTAGAGAAATTACAAAATGTTTTTTACAAAGGGGATACCCTCTTCAGGTTGTTCAACAAGCTTTTGTGAATGCAAAACAGACTGGCGGACCAGCCTACTAGAAGGAAAACAGAGAACAGAAATAGCAAATCCATTACTGAATTTAACTCCATGGCACCAAAAATGTGCCACAGTAGTTGTAAGTTGCACTGGAAAAAATTAGGTTCAGATCCAAAACTAGACACATTGATCTGTCAACCCCCCCAACCACACCACCCCAGAGCATCTTCTTTAGGGGGAACTCATTTATTTATTTTATTGTTCCTGGCTGTCTTTTTCCCCCCTGTATCAGGGATTCAGCCCCCTACCCTGCTCACCACCCCCTCATGCCTGGACTTACCCCCGCTGGGTAGGGCCACCTGGCAGGTGCCCCCTCCCTCAGAAACACAGTCTCAGACCCTGGCTTGCCCCCCAGGGTGGGGGCATGGGAGTGGGCCCCCCTCAGCAGACATTGATCTCAGCAGGAGTGGTGGCAGAGGCAGGGGCCATCAAGAATGGTGGGATTTTTTACTATGCGGAGATTCCCCCTGGGGGCAGGGACATGCAATGATGCCAGTGTCTGCCCACCCCCTAGCATGTGAGGCTTGCTGCGGTGGTACCCCCTGCCTCTGCCAGAGGTTGGCATTGTGCTTGACACTCTACCCCTTTCCCACAGAGAAGGAGCACGGTCCCAGGGACACTCAATCCTTCTCCCCTTGGCCAGCCCTCTGACTCCTGAGTCCGTCACCGAACCTGTGATGTTGGCGCCGTAAGCGGATGCCCTGCCACTGTGCCAGTGGGCTGGCCACGGGGACTTGTTTAAAGGACTTCTTGGTCTATGCAACACTGAAACCAATAGAAGTTCAACAGACTTGGCTCCCAAAACACCACACTGGCAACTATCAGTGCAGCCACTGTGTGCATTGTTCCAACACTATAAATACCCATATGTTCAACTACCTAAAATCAGGAAATAAATTTGAAATTCAGCAGTTTATCAACTGCAGCACAACTAGAGTTGTGTATCTTTTGTTTTCTGTCGCTGGCCAACCCAATCCCATTACCTCCTGTCTCTGTGAATTACCTCTGGCCTTGGCTTGAATTCCCACAGCTTTCCCCTTGTGATGGGGCCAGGGGGTACTCTAGTTTTCTCTCCAGAAGCCTTGCTAAGGCCTGAGCCCAGTAGGTGGTGTGGGGTCTAAGGAGTGCACTTCTTCCTGCGACATCCACCCCTGTGGTCTGGGTTATATTGGGCACACTAACAGAACCCTGAAAACTCATGTGGGTGAACACTAAACAGCTATTAGGAAAAAAAACCAAGAGAATGCAATGGCACTTCATTTGCAAGAAGCAAGACATAACTTGGTAACAACATTGCGGTTTCTAGGAGTAGGAAAGTTAGAAATGGGAGTTCATGGAGATGATCCTGTCAAGAAACTTCATCAATGAGGCATTCTCGATTTTCACTCTGAACACCCTCTCCCCTTAGGGATTAAATGATGATTTGCCCCTTCATTCCTTTTTATGACCTTTGTACCCTAATTAAAGTCTAACCCTTGTGTCTAACCCTTTGGTACAAATGTTTTTGTCTCCCCACCCCCACCCTTGCTCCCATTTCCATTTCCCTTCCTTTTGATTTCCCTTTCTTCCCTCCTCTTTGTTTTGAACCTGCTACATGCAGATCTGAGTTGTTGTATTCTCTGTTTATATTTATTGCTTTTTTACATGGTTTGCATTTTTGCACTTTTAGCACTGTATTGCACATTGCACCTTACACTAAGAGTACTGTCTCTTTAAGACATTCCCCTTTAAACACACTTCACTGGGCAAAACTTCATGCACCGATGGATGACATTATAGCAGCCTCGCTACGTAAGCACCTCACGCGTGACTGCTGAGGCACAAGTCGGCATGATCGAGTGTGCAGGGGCCTTTCATATCTTATTTTTCAGTTTTATGGGTGGAGAAGATTTGTTATTTTTCAGTTTTATGGGTGAAACTTGTCAGCTGTCTAAAGTCAAGTGAGCTGCTTCAACACATAGTGCAGTGCAGTGCTTTTATTCAACATTCCTACAGTAGCTACTGTATCTAGAATGGAGCCTCCTGTTATGTCTTCCCTTCCTCCTCATCCAAAGCCATGCTGTGGGTCTTGTGAGTGGCGAGCATTTTACACACTGCCTTTTACACAGCACACTACTTTCATCTGAAAAATAAAGCCATCATATAATAAGACCATTCTGTGTTTTCCAGTGCAAGCAGCAAGTAGTACTGACCCATTATCCACTGATTGGAGCCATTTATGTTTTGAGTAGTAGATTTTCCTCTAGAATTTTCACATTCTTAGTAAAAAGATTTCACTAGGTTGCTGTTATGGTGATGTCAGGAAATCCTAACTATTGCGGAGCTGACAGTGTTTCAATGAGAAACTAAAGAGTTATTTCTGTTAACGATAAATGGCACCTTTTATATGTCTGTAAAGTTGTCCCTTTATGAAATTTTGCAGTCCATAAAAAATTGTAATTATATTTTGATTTATTCTTCTTGTAATATAAAATCTAATTAGGAAGAAATGACACATGCTAAATCATAGTAATATCCCATAGATGATCAAAAATCCCATACAGTATAGCTATAATATTTATAACACTTTAAATACACAGTGACTTCTCATTTGTATCATAACACCCCCTCTGGATCCCATCTTTCTGTGTTACTACAAGGGTATGGGTACGGTACAGCGTGTTGCATTTTGTACTTCATTGGTTTTTATACATTATTTAGTCACCTGTATACTTTTGTGCATCTCGTTGAGGCTTGGGCAGCTGTATGCTTTGAGGGTGCAGTGCAGTCCTTGCCCATTTTGCTCCTTGAATTGAGTTCAAATTTTTAATATTACTCCTGGAATTGAATTGCCCTGTGTTCAACTCCCCTTCCAACACCGATGATTATTAACATTGCAACTGTCTCCGTTGCTTGAGTGTAGAAACCCATTACAGCAGATTATCAAACAAAGCTTTTAATGTGTACACAATGGCCCTTCTGCCAGGTGCCAGCTTGCAGGTGCAAAATGTGTTTAGTGATGGGGGATGGTCGATGAGGCATGCTGTAACTGAGCTGCCCCTTGTGCTTGTTTAATTTTTTTTTTTCACTATTTTAATTTAGAAATAGTTTTTTTTTCCATCTTGGTTCACCTGTCTGCTCCCATCTGATCTACCCCCCCAAGCCCCATTGCCCAGTTTCTTTGGGTCTTCCCTGTTCTCTGGTGATCCTTGGCCATGGGATCCTTGTCAGAGGTGTGCAGTCACCGGTGTGGGGCCTGCAGGGGTTGGGCTGTCACCTTGCCTCCTCCATTTTCTCCCCAGTGGGCTCCCACAGCATGCAATGACACTCAGTGCAAGCTCCATCTCCATGGATACAACCCCCGGCATCTGATGGTGGGAGCCCTGTCCCCTGTCATCCTGCCACACTGCCACTAGATTCCTCTAGGTGGCATCTGCCAAGCAGGACATGCATTCCCTCCCCTACAGAGGGAGGAGAGCAGTCCTCGGGACACTCCATCCTACCTCATCTGGCCAGCCTCTGAGTGACCCATGCCTGTTTCTGAACCCGGGTCACCAGACGGCAGGAGGTGAGGTGCCTATCACTTCAGTCATCCATGCCAACGGGCCAGCCCAGAAGTAGTTCAACTTTATAGGGGAGGTGGAGGTGGAATTAATGTGAGCTTCCCTTGAATCTGGCTTGTAATTACACTGGAATAACTGGACAATCAGAACACATGCAAATGAGCACTCAAGAACCGAAAGATCACTTTAAAGCGCAAATGCCTGTTTGTTACTCACAAACTGATAAAGTGTGGCACAACAGACTATACGCTTCCCATCATGTCAACAAATAAATGCACCCAGACATTTCGAGGAGCACTTCCACTGTTCAAGAGGTAGTTGGTCTCTTGCAGTGCCCTCCCTTAGATATTGCTTGCCACACCTCTGCGCAGACTCTAAACATTAACTGAGTAGTGAAATCCTTAGTGGGTTAAGAAAAACTATAGCAAATGATGAGGTTGTCAATTTTGAGGAATATGCTTAGTATCTTAGGGGGAGGAGTATGAACAGGTAAAAACAGTGCACAAACTGGCTTCAGGTCAGGCTATTAATTTAATTTTTTAGGTGCAAATTTCACAAACCACAGGTCAGTCTGTCTGCTATGTATCACCATGTGAAGTAGCTTCCTTGTGGGGGGGGTGTGACTTAACAAGAAAGATGCTCTGTTTTTTTCCCCAGTACACACGTGCAAGTAATCAAACAATTAAATCAGTTAAGTGCAGCATGTCCTCAAAGTGGACAGTCACAGTGTTCACTTTAAACATCCCCCTACATATGTGAACAAAAACAGACATTTATTTATTGAAAAGTTTAACCAGGAAGTACATACTGAGCTGACAACAGCTCATTTCCAGATGAGTCCTGGGGGAGAGGGGAGAAGGAGATTGCTAACAATAAAATAAGAAGGTAAAATACAATAATATAATAATTACAAGCAGAATCATAAATATCAAGGCAAAAAAGTAAATGAAGGCAACTGGAAAACAAAACACACACAATATATACAGAAAGAAAACAAAATCGGAACAGTAAGAAGAGGGCAAGACTAACAAATAGAGAAAAAAAAGAGGAAGGGTCAAAGGTTGTTGCAGGCAGGATGACAAAAGTCAGAGAGAAGAGACTTTAGGGAGAAAGGAGAAGAGGCAGAATGAATAGAAAGGGGAAGAGAGGAACAAAGTTTTGGAAAGCAGTAAGAAAAAGCAAATTGGCCAATGATAGATTTTATAGAAGGGATGTTGAGAGAATGGAGAGTAATGTTACGAAGAGATTAGGAGGAAAAGGGAGGAGGGGAAAGAAGGGTGTTGAGATAGGAGGGAAGGGTGCCAAATCAATCCTGTTTTTATGTAGTGTATTCAGACAACATGGGACCATGAATTCTACTTGACCTGGGTCTATACATTTCAAATTCTATAATTCTAAAGAGGTCTTCCACTTTATTGTCTTGTGCTATTCTCCATTCCTAACAATTGTTCACAATACTTATGATACATTTCAGTATTTCAGTTGAAGTACAAGAAACATTTAATCCTAAGTATTTTATTTTTCAAGCTCTGTTGCATGAAATCAGCCAGAGCCACTGATACATCACTCTATGAAGTAATGCCTATCGTGCAGAGAGATGCTTCTACTTTTAGTGATAGCCTATGCTATATTCGGCAGTCTATACTATATCCGGCAGTCTATACTATATTTGGCAGTCAATCCATTTAGAACTAATTTGAAATGTATAGACCCAGGCCAAATAGAATTCACAGTCATGTGGTTGGATATACTGCATGAAAACAGGACTGAATTTGAAATTGCAATACGTGTTTTTAATATTTAATAGCTTTTGCACAACTGAGATCCATGTATGTTAGTGGAAATGTTTGTTTTAGTTCACATATGCAGGGGGATGTTTAAATTGAACACTGTGACTGCCCACTTTGAGGACATCCTGCACTTAATTGATTTAATTGTTTGATTACTTGCACATGTATACTGGGGAATAAAAACAGAGCATCTATCTTGTCAAGCCAAACTCCCCCCGCCCCCCACCGTGGAAGCCGCTTCGCATGGTGATAGGTAGAGGGCTGTTTGACCTGTGTTTTATTAAATTTGCACCTACTAAAGAAAAATAATAGCCTGACCTGAAGTCAGTGTATGCACTGTTTTTACCTTTTTATGTACCTGTATAGAATCTGACAGCAGCACCTTTGGGAGTTGGGAACTGTGCTTCACTCTCCCTCCATACAGGTGGAGGAGTATAAAGGGGGAGTTGCTGCTAGTTGGGGACTTCTATCTGCTAGATGAGGATTGGGAGCTTCCAGCTGCAGACTTGGCAAAGAGCAGGTTCATCGCTGACTCCCTACAAGGGCTTTTCTCAGGCAGCTTGTCAAGGAACCCCCTAGGATGGGGCAGTGCTGGACCTGGTGCTTACAAACTGGGGTGGCATTACAGTCTTCACAGTGGGCAGTCCCCTAGGTACTGTACTAGTGATCACCCTACAGCATGGTTTAACATTAATATGGGAACAGATACTGTACAAATCACATGAGGACAAAGGTCTGGGACTTTAGGAGGCTAAATTAAAAGAGACTGCCTCTGAAACTACCTTGTAGGGGGCATTGCAGGTAGGGGTAGAGGCACAGTGGTCAAAATAAGGGATGTATAGTTAAGGTAAACAACCTCTTTGTCAAGGAAGTGAGTAAAAGGAAAAGGAAAACGAGAACATTATGGTTCTCTAGGGAAGTGGCCAAGGTGGTGAGGGGAAAAGGGTGCCATTCAGGAGGTATAAGGAAATGCAGAGGGAGAAAGACAGGCAAGTATACCAAGTAAAACAGAGGGAAGCAGGAAAGTGATGAAAGAAGCAAAGGTGCAGACAGAGGAAAGGATAGCCAAAGGGGCAGCTAGAGGGGATAAGACTTTCATCAGTTACATAAGTGAGAAGAGGAATGCAAGAGGAGGGCAGCAGCAGTTCAAGACAAACTAGACATCCAGAACATGTACGTCTGCTCAGTTTCCACAGTTAAGGGAGAATGGATGACCAGGGAGCAGCAGGAACAAAGGGGGATGGACACAAGTCATGTTTCAGAGGAAAGAGCCCTGAAGTGACTTGCAGCTTTTGAAGTGGGCAAGGCTATGAGACTAGAAAGGATACAACCAAGCCTTCTAAAGGAACTTAGGGAGGTGCTAGCTGCCTCACTGAAGGCCTTATTCAACAGCTTACTGAAAACAGGCATGATTCCAGTGTACTGGAGGACAGCAGTCATGGTCACTCTGCATAACTGCAGCAGCAGGGAGGAAGCTAGCAACTATCGGCCAGTCAGCTTCACATCAGTGGTGGGGAAAGTAATGGAAACCCTGTTAAAGGAAAGGCTGGTAGAGTATCTTAAATCCAATGGGCTACAAGACCAAAGGCAGCATTGATTCATGGAAGGTCATGCCAGACAAAAGTGATTGAGTTCTTTGACTGGGTGGCCAAGGAAATGGATCAGGGGATGGCAACGGATGTGGTCTATCTGGACATTAGCAAGGTGTTTGATGCTGTGCCACACAAGAGACTGATAAAGAAACTGAACAGCCGAGGCGTGGGATCCAAAGCGGTGAACTGGGTTGGAAACTGGTTAATGAATAGGCGACAGAAGCCAGTGGTTAATGGCACTCACTCTAATGATGGGAGAGTGACCAGCTGGATGCCACAGGGCTCAGTGCTGTCACTGGTCCTCTTCGATGTCTTCATAATTGACACTGCAGAAGAACTGGAAGGGAAGGTATGCCTTTTTGCAAATTACACCAAAATATGTAATAGGGTGGACACTCAGGAGGGGTTGGTGAGAATGAGTAGGGACCTTGAGAAATTCATGGAGTTATCAAGAGCATGACAGCTGGGGTTCAGTTCCAAAAAGTGCAAAACTATGCACCTAAGGCATAGGAACCCAGGGGCTAAGTATAGGATGGGGAAGGTACTGACTGTCTCTAAGCAGCAAAGGAACCTTGGGGTTATAATGTCTGATGACCTTAAAGAAGCAGGGCAGTGGGTAGATGCATAAGGAATGGCATCTCCAGCAGCGGGAGAGAGGTATTGTTGCCACTATATTGCTCACAGGTTAGACCACACCTGGAGTAATGTGTCCAGTTCTGGAAGCCACACCTCAGAAATGACATAACAGGGTAAAGGCAGTCCAGAGGAGGACAACTAAAATGATGCAGTGGGTATATGAAAAGCCCTATGAGGAGAGACTGAGGGATCTCAACATGTACACCCTGGAAGAGAAGAGAGCCGGTGGGGACATGATAGAGATCAATAAGTACCTCATGGGTGTGAGCAGGGTGCAGGAGGGGAGTCTCTTTCAAATGAGGAACAGCACCAGGACCAGAGGGCATGCTATGAAGCTGGGGAGGGGGGAGTTTAAGAGACAAGTGAGGAAGCACTACTTAACTGAAAGAGTCATGGATGTTTGGAACAAACTGCCAGTGAAGTGGTGGGACTGAAAACAGTAGGGGGATTCCAGCATGCATGGGACAGACATAGAGGAATATTACTAAAGAGGTAGTGAGGAGGGAGGATGACCATAGACCAGTTAGGGAGAAAGATTAGGCAGGGACCATCTGGACAGACTGGGTGGGCCAAGTAGTCCTTTTCTGCAAACAAATTCTATGTTTCTATGTTATGAATGGAACTGGGAGTTGTCTGATGAAAGACGCATTTCAAAACATCAGCTACATCTTAATAAAATAAGTATACAATACATCCTAATTTATACGCGCTAGTGCTGAGTATTGTTGAATAAGAGCAAATAAAAACCTAAAAAAATATGTAATTACTACATTAAAATACTGTTATTGTAAAACAGTTGGACTATATAATAAACTGGAAGGTCTACGACAATACCACGTAATTTGTCAATTACACTTAAAGCAAAATTAAAAATCAACATTATATAATATCAGCATAGTAATAACATGACTGTTCTGTAAAAAAAGTTTCTTCATTTAAGAATTTTTTTTAAAAGATTTTGTTTCTTCAAAAAATTGGGAGAAGGAAGAAGTTCCAACTGGCATAAGTATACTATAAAGTTTCCAGTGGTAAAAGTCCAGGTGTAACTGCATTGTGCTAAATCCCCATAACAAACACTACATAACATGCCATAACTCTAGGGGCCCGATATTCAAAGTTTTGTATGAGCACCAATGGGTCTTTGCCCACACAAAACAGGAGTTGCCCTGGATCCCCATATTTAAAAGGGTCTGTTGCATGGGAAAAGAGGATTAGCGCCCATGCAAAACATAATGTATGCAGGTGGGAAAGGGGAGGGGCATGGCTGTGAATAGCTGCAATACCCCATATTCAGTGCCATTGGATTGTGCAAAAGGGTTTAGGTTTAACGTGATCCTTTTGCACCTTGCAAATACTGCCAAACACAATCCCCTCTTTCTCTGGGCAGCCCTAGTGGCTGCTGGAAGTAATGCAGCCACCACGCTGGTTGGCCACTGGGGGAGCACATCCACCCCTTGTGGTCCATGATACCCCCCACTCCAATAGCCAGCCCATATTTAGTAAAACAATTCCTGGTGCTAGTGGTCTCCCCTCCAGTAGGATTTTTTTATTACATATGGGCTGGCGACAGGAGGGCCACTGGCACCAGGGATTGTTTTATTTAATATGGGCTGGTGATTGTTTGTTGGGGGGACTAGCACCAGGGATTTTTAGTTGTACATTATGGGCCAGAAATCAGAGGGAGGGGACTACTAGCACCAGGGATTCTTCTATGCACACAATGGGTCAATGATCAGAGGGGGGAATCACTAGCACCAGGGATATCTATACATGTTTGACCCCAGTCAACTGTGGGGTGGCTGTAGGAGGCTGTGAGTGACAGACAGACCTTGATACCAAGTAAATCACTAACAGTGTGGGTTTATTTTTAGTCTTTACAGAAAACAACCAAAACATAAACAAATAAAACAATTCAGCATCTCTTCTCCTTTTTCAGGTCAGGTCCACTGAGCAGAGAACACTTTCTCTCCAGATCAGCAGAAAACAATTCAGGACATGGAAACAGCATATCCTGTCTCTCTTCAGGTCAGTCTTCACACAGCAAATTAGGAGACGATTCAGGACATAAGGCAGCATATGTCCTGTCTCTCTTCAGGACAGTGTCCACCCTGGGAAATAAAGGCAGCATGGCATCACAATTACTATGACATCACAGATCCACATGACATCACAACCAGCATTGCTACAGATATGGCTTACCAAAGCCTTCAGCCCAGAACAGGTCTTGCAGTAGGCTGCAACCTGTCTGTACACCCCTGGTCAGTAAAAGTAGGGCAAAAAATTAGCCTGTGTCCCTCATCTTCCTAAATGCCTTCCACAGGTACTGGTGTGTGCAGCCTCCATCACCTGCTGCCGGTAGGTCTGTGGCACAACTACTTGGGCATCCGCTCTCTAGGTATGGGGATCCAGCCTCATATGGTAAAGAACACCCCTATGCATTTCATACCATGAGGACTGTCTCACGCCCATCCCACCATTAACTTGTACACCTTCTTCAACTTTTACATATTGCATTAATTTCCCAATAGCAGCATCCCCAGCTTGAAACCTACCCCAGTCAGTACTATCTCGAATAACATTACTGTGACTAGATACAGATGGCATAAAACAAGCAAAAGTCCCTTCAGCCTTTATATAGCACCTCTTCTTTCTTGATTGGAGTCATTACCCCCAAGACAGTATCCCTAGTCATAGTCTCATCTGGGGTCTTCCTCACATCCATGCTGGAATCTCCATCCTCCATCAGATAGCAACCTGGGAAATCGGGCAATACTGGAAGGTTGTGCTCCACCATGAACTCCCCCTCCAGCTGTGTCTGGGAACTGTTCTCCTCTGATTCTTCCTCTGAGCCTTCTGACTGGGACCTCTCCATCAACTCCTGGCACTGGTGTTCTGCTTCTCGACAGTGTTGTTCTGCCTCAAGCCATCAACCACTCAGCCACTGGACCAGTCTTACGGTGATCTCCACCATCTGGGCATCATCTTGCACCTCTGGCCTGCCTTGACCACTCTTTAGTTCCTCTGTTGAACTCATGGACTGCCATGCATTGTCCTGGGTACAGCTCTGCATCTCTGTAAAAAGTACCTGCAGAAATCTCTGCATGCTTGTCTCAAAGATGGTGTCCATCTTCATTTTTTCTCTGAGCACCTGTAACATTTTCTTGAGGCACTTGGTACACTGATCAATCTGGACATCAGGTCTGATATCCACAAAAAGTGCCTCTCTGCCAACAGAATCCCACTTTTGACACCATATGTAGGAGGCTGTGAGTGACAGATAGACCTTGATATCAAGTAAGCCACTAACAGTGTGGGTTTATTTTCTGTCTTTATAGAAAACAACCAAAAAATATACAAATGAAAACAATTCAGCATCTCTTCTCCTTCTTCAGGTCAGGTTCACTGAGCAGAAAACAATTCAGGACATGGAAACAGCATGTCCTGATTCTTTTCAGGTTAGTCTTCACACAGCAAATTAGGAGACAATTCAGGACATAAGGCAGCATGTCCTGTCTCTCTTCAGGACAGTGTCCACTCTGGGACATAAAGGCAGCATGGTATCACAATTACTATGACATCACAGACCCACATGGCATCACAACCAGCATTGTTACAGATATGGCTTACCCAAGCCTTCAGCCCAGACAGTCAATAAGATATTTTAGCTGCCATGCAACCATACTGGATAGAGATGGGCGAAACTGGAAAATTTCATTCCGCGAAATATTTCACAAAATTCGTGCATTTCACGAAATATTTTGTGGGTGAGAAATGCAAAATTCCACTGGCAAAATGCAAAATATCACCTGTGAAATGCAGAATTTCACCACCCACAGGCAAAATTCTGCCATTCGCAGGCAAAATTCCGCATTTCTTCGGCAGAATTTCACATTTCACACCCACAAAATATTACGCGAAATGGGCACATTTCGTGAAATATTTCACAATGCAAAATTCCTGATTTCACTGGACTTTTGCCAGTGAAATTTAATTTTGCTGCAACTCTAATAGTGGATTTAGAGAGTTAGAGAGAATTGGGGAGGGGGAACTAAAAGAAATAACAAAGGTGAATTGATGTACATTAGCTTGAGGCGATGTCCAGGTAGGTGGCATCACTAACTGTACATCCCTACAGCATCTAACCTGACCCTTACCTGTGATAGGTCACCTACTGACCCTATCACAGTGGCATGACACTAACCTGCCTCACTATCCATGCAGATAAGCCCATAATGGGCATGCAAATGGTCCCTTAGTGCCTTGCATGCCCAATAGGCTCATTTGCATGGGTCCCTTTGAATATTGCAGATAGAGCTCCGGTGTTATCCGTTCTGGTGGCGTACTTTAGGATCCATGTCAGGGCAATGCTACTTGACTTAACGCTGTGCTGACATGGCCCTATATTCAGTCAAATAGTGCCCGTGAGATGTTTGACCAAATACAGCATCTTCAGACTCCCAGACAATTGCAAGGCACAGTGCAAAGTTTCACTCTTCGTTTTACGCTTTTTCAAATATCTGGGCCTGTCTTATAGCATCAAGATATGGCCCACAATCATACTTCTTATCCCCCACTTCAAAAATCAGGGGCAAAATCAGGGACACATGATTAAACTCAGGAACACATCTTAAAAATGGGTAATATCAGTTCAGGAAGCTGTTACAATAAGTGGTTTAATGATAAAAACATTTTCTGATTGTGTTAGCAAGAGGAAAAGGAAGAGGAGACCATTATGGTTTTCCAAAGAGGTAGCAAAGAAAGTGAAAGCCAAAAAGATTGCATTCAGGCAATACAAAAAACACAGGCAGAAGGGGATAGGGAGAAGTACCAGGAGAAGCAAAGGGAGGCAGGGAGGTCAGTAAGGGAAGCCAAAGCTCAGACAGAAGAACACATTGCAAAATCAGTGGGTAGAGGGGACAAAACCTTTTACAGGTACATAAGTGAAAAAAGAAAGACAAAGGGAGGGATAGTGAGACTGAAGGGGAGGATGGGAGCCGCGTGGAGGATGACAACAGTAAAGCTGAAATATTGAACAGGTATTTCTGCTCAGTCTTTACTGAGGAAGAGGGGGTAATGGGTCTGAAGGAGTACAAGGGTGAGAATGGTGCAGAAATGGACACAAGTCCCTTTACACGAGAAGGGTCCTGAAGGAACTGGAAGTAATAAGAGTTGATAAAGCAATGGGGCCAGATGGGGTGCACCCCAGGGTCCTTAAAGAACCAAGAGAGGTGGTGGCTGAACCTCTGGCTATCCTGTTTAGCCGATCACTGGAAACAGGGGAGGTACCCAAAGACTGGAGGACAGCAGATGTAGTCCCCTTATACAAAAGTGGGAACAAAGAGGAAGCGGGGAACTACAGACCAGTCAGCCTCACCTCGGTGGGGAAGATCATGGAAGCACTACTGAAGGAGAGATTGGTGGAACATCTGGTTGTCAATGGACTACAGGACCCAAGGCAGCATGGTTTCACCAGGGGAAGGTCATGTCAGACCAACCTCATTGAATTTTTTGACTGGGTGACTAGGGAGGTGGATCAGGGGAGGGCAGTGGACATGGCCTATCTGGACTTCAGCAAGGCCTTTGACACTGTGCCACATAGAAGACTATTACACAAACTGGGAATATGGGTGTGGGCAGGACAGTAGTGTGGTGGGTAGGTAACTGGCTGGGTGGCAGGACACAGAGGGTGGTGGTAAATGGCTGTCACTCCACAGAGGGAAGAGTGACCAGTGGGGTACCACAGGGATCAGTGCTGGGACCGGTCCTATTCAACATTTTCATCAGTGACATTGCACAGGATCTAGAAGGCAGAATTTCACTGTTCGCTGATGACACAAAGCTCTGTAACAGAGTAGACACACCAGAGGTGTAGACAGAATGAGAAGCGACCTGCAGAAACTTGAAGAATGGTCAAGGGTTTGGCAGTTGAAATTCAATGCAAAGAAGTGCAAGATAATGCATATGGGGCACAAAAACCCTGGCACAATAAATCAGTTGGGGGGTGAGGATATAGCATGCACCAAGCAGGAAAGGGATCTTGGGGTTATCATCTCTGATGACCTCAAGGTAGGGAAACAGTGTGACAAGGCAGCAGGTAAAGCAAATAGGATGCTGGGATGTATAGGCAGGGGCATCACCAGCAGGAAAAGGGAGGTCATAATTCCGCTATACAAGACACTAGTGAGGCCCCACCTGGAGTACAGTGTACAGTTCTGGAGACCATACCTACGTAAGGACATAGACAGGGTAGAGAAGGTTCAGAGGAGGGCAACAAAGATGGTGCATGGATTGCATCACAAGTCCTATGAAGACAGGTTGAAGGAACTGAACATGTACTCCCTGGAGGAGAGGAGGGAGAGAGGGGATATGATAGAGACATACAAGTATCTTACAGGGAGGAACAGGGTGCAGGAAAACACTATTTTTAAGCGAAAAAGATGTTCCAGGACTAGAGGGCATGGGATGAAGTTGGAGGGAGGACGATTCAGAGGAAACATGAGAAAGAATTTCTTCACAGAACGGGTGGTGGACAAGTGGAACACCCTGCCAGAGGAAGTGGTGGGGGCTGAAACAATCACAGGATTTAAGAATGCATGGGATAGACATAAAGGAATTCTAGAGGTCAGGGGTAAGGAGCAATAGACTTCTAGGAAAACAAACTGAACTTACAAGCTCAAATGGGCAGACTGGGTGGGCCATAGGCCCTTATCTGCCGACACTGTCTATGTATCTATGTAACTAGTTTGTAAAACTATTGTCTTGTATTTTATGATTCAAGTCTCTACTCTTCAGCTGCAAAAATGCCAAATTTAGGAGGAACAGAGGACATTTGTAATGCAAAATCAGGGATATGCCTGAAAATCAGAGAAACATAGAAACATAAAATCTGTCGGCAGTTAAGGACCGCCAGGCCCATCCAGTCTGCCCCAAGCCCATTACGTGGTGTCAGCCTCTGACTCTGTCTGGTTTTTGGCTTCCTCTTCCTCCACCCCACCTCTAAGGTTCCCTTATGCCTATCACAGACATGTTTAAATCCCTCCACGGTGCTTGCTCCTACCCCCTCCTGTGGCAGACTATTCCATGTGTCCACCACTCTCTCCGTGAAGAAAACCTTTCTCACATTCCGTCTCAACCTACCCATCTCCAAATTCATAGCATGCCCCCTCATTCTTGTACTCCTCCTGTACTGGAAGATGTCTGCCCCCTGCACCTTATTAATGCCCTTCAGGTACTTGAGTGTTTCTATAATGTCCCTCCTCTCCTGCCTCTCATCCAGCGAGTACATATTGAGGTCCTTTAATCTCTTCTCATAAGTCTTGTGGTGCAAGCCCTGTACCATCTTGGTCGCCCTTCTCTGTGCCACCTCCACCCTGTCAATGTCCTTATGAAGATGCAGCCTCCAGAACTGCACACAGTACTCTAGGTGAGGCCAGACCAGTGTTTTATACAAAAGCTCACAACCTTCCACATTCTGCTAGTGATACCTCTGCCTATGCACCCCAGCATGCCACTGGCCCTCCCTGCAGCCTTAGTACTCTGCTTTGACATTTTCAGGTCATATAAAATAATAACCCCTAGGTCTCTTTCTTCCCTGGTGACTGACAGCAATCACCCCCCCATCCTGTAGCTCTCCCCAGGGTTTCTCTGTCCCAGGTGCATGATCTTGCATTTCTTAGAGTTATACTTTAGTTGCCACTCTTCATACCATTTTTCAAGCGTCCCCAGGTCCCTTCTCATTGTCAACACCCAGTGTGATGTATCCATCCTGTTGCAGATCTTGGTGTCATCTGCAGACATTTTCCTCCAGCCCTTTGGCAACGTCACTAATGAAGGCATTGAACAGGACTGGCCCAAGGACTGATCCCTGAGGTACTCCACTGGTCACCCCCCTCTCCCCCAATTGTATCTCATTTATCACCACCCTCTGCCTGCTGTCCGTTAGCCAGTTCCTAACCCAATTTATCACCCTATGCCCCATGCCTAGACTACCCATTTTGTTCACCAGCCTCTAATGTGGGACGGTGTCAAAGGCCTTGCAGAAATCAAGGTAGGCAATGTCCACTGCCCCTTTTATTTACTTCCTTTGTCACCCAATCAAAGAAATCTATTAGATTTATCTGACATGATCTACCGTCTGTGAATCCATGTTGCCTTGGGTCCAGGGCACCATTGGATTGCAGATGTCCCATAATTCCTTCTGTTAGCATTGCCTCCAGGAGCTTCCCCACCACTGAGGTGAGACTGACTGGCCTATAGTTCCCCGCTTCCTCCGTAGTGCCGGATTTGCGGAGAGGAACTACATGTGCTCTCCTCCAGTCCTCTGGAACCACTCCTGTGTTTAGTGACTCTGTGAACATGGTTGCCAGAGGTGCTGCAAGCTCTCTTCGCAGTTCCCTCAAAATCATCAGGTGTATGCCATTTGGCCCCATCGCCTTGTCCACCTTCAGTTTTGTGAGCTCCTTCAGAACTCTGTCCTCTTTGAATGGACTGGTGTCCACCTCCCCCCTCACCTTTACATCTGTTGCTGAGTTGTGGTCCATGACCCTACCCCTCTTCAGTGAATACTGAACAGAAGTATTAGTTCAGTATTTCCACCTTTTCTAGATCTCCCTCTCTACACTCCCCTTCTTCCCCTTTGAGTCTTACAATCTCCCCCCCGCCGTTTTTCTTCTTTCGCTGATGTACCTATAGAATGTCTTATCCCCTTTCTCTACCATCTGAGCCAATCCTTCCTCACTCTGCACCTTTGCTCTCTTAACAGCCTTCCCTCCCTCCCTCAGACATTCCAGGTGCACCTCCCTATCTTTTTCCCTTTGGGTCTCTTTGTATTTCTTGAAAGCTGCCCCCTTTAGCCCTTACTCTGCCTGCCACCTCTTTCAGAAACCATAGTGGCTTCCTCCTTCTCTTGCCTTTGGATACCAGTCTGATGCATTGGTTTGTCACTTCCAGTATGGCTCCTTTTAGGTGTCCCCACTGCTCTTCCACCCCCTCTCCTACCACACTCTTCTCCAGGGCAATTTTGATACTTCTTCCCATTTCAGTAAAGTCTGCCTTCCTGAAATCCAAAACCTTCGCCCTTGTGTGACTTGACTGATTCCGTCTCCATGCTTAACCACGCTATGTGGTGGTCGCTGGATCCCAGTTGTCCTTCTACCCAGACCTCTGCAATTCTGTCCCCGCTGGTAAGTACTAGGTCCAGAATCATCCTGTCTCTGGTGGGATCAAGCACAAGCTGTCTGAGACCCGCCCACTGAAGGGAATCCAGGATGTCTCTGCTTCTGGCTGAAGCAGCTGCCTGGGTGATCCAATCAACATACAGCATATTGAAATCCTCCAGCAGCAGAACTTCACCTTTTGATGCCATCTCATGGCTCTCATCCACTAGCTCCCTGTATACTTCCTCCCCCTGTGACGGAGGCCTGTAGATCACCCCTGTACATATTGCTGCACCATTGCCAGGTTCAAGGGTGACCCACAATGCCTCAGCCTCCTCCTGCCCCCCCGCACCTCTGTCACTTTTATACCCTCTCTGGTGTACATGGCCACTCCCCCTCCTTTTCTGCCCTCCCTATCTCTCCTGAACAGAGCATAACCTGGTACATTTATGTGCTACCCATGATTTCAGTGTACCATGTCTCAATTATTGCTAGTACGTCCGGGTCTGCCTGTGCTATCAAGCCCTCTAGGTCTGGGATTTTATTTCCCAGGCTGCAGACATTGGTTACCAAGGTCTGCCATGTTTTGCTTTCCATCCTCTCTCTGCCCCCATTTTCCCTGTCCTGCTTCTTCCTCCTCCCCCTTTATTTTTTTTGTATGGGCCCAATCCCCCTGCTTCACGCTCTCTGGCCCCTTCAGTTATCCCTGATGTCAAATTATTTTCCTGTTTGTGTCCCTTGGGGGATGATATTACTCCACCTGACCTTCCTGTCTCCCCTGTTGGCCAGTTTAAATGCTTGCTGCTGAAGCATTCAAGCTTCTCACTCAGGACCATGGTCCCCTTCCCGGACAGATGCAGGCCGTCTTCCTTATAGAGGCCAGCATCCATCTAGGTGGGGCTTCAGTCTCCCATGAAGCCAAAGCCCTCCCTTTCACACCTTTCCTTCAACAAGAGGTTGAGTTTCTGGATTCCTTGCCTTGGACAGGTAGTAAATCCAAGAAGGAGACGGAGTGTGCTACCTGCTTCAGTCTTCCCCACAACTTCCTGAAATCCTCCTGGAATCTGCCTATCTCTACCTTGTCTCCCACTAGGTTAATCATCCCCAGATGGACAATGACATCCAATTCCTCCCTCCTTGCTATTGCCCTTGTGATTCTATTAATCCGCTTTACATCCCTCCATGCAGTGCTTCCTGGAAGGCACTTGTCCTCCCTGCCCTTCCTGCTAGGTTCCCCTAACTTTACTCCCCAGACAATTGAGTTCTCTGCCAAATCTTCCTCCTCCTCTGGGGTTTTCTTCCCCTCTTCCATGGGTCTCCATCATGGAGGACCCACACATCCTCCCTGGCCGCAGCTGCAGGTGCCCTTGTATGGCTATCCCAGTCCTCCAAGACAGCGTAGGAGATGCTCAACTGGACAGGTTGGAAGTTATGCTTCAAACTCCCCTTCCCCACTCTCCCTGAGCCCACCATGATCCAACCAGTTCTCCTCCTGGGCATCCTTTGAGGCTGGAGTTGTAGACCCAGTGGTCTCTGGCTAGGGGTGAATATCCCCTGCAACCTGGCCAACTCAGTTTGAAGACAGGTGACCTCCTCCCTCAACCCAGAGAGGTGCCTGCAGATAGGGCAGCACCGCAGCCTCCAGAGCATCTACCTGAAGACTGCCACTCCACAGCCACTTCACTGCACCACTGCTATCACGTTTGATGTGATCTGCCCAGCAACAGAATCTAGAAACACCCTCTAGATGAATCTAAACAGGTAAAAATGAAAACACTTTGTGTTGCAGTTACTTCCTTTCCCCAAATATAGCAGCCGTCCCTTCACTCGCTGCTGTTCCTTCCCCGGGATGCCCACTTCTGACTCCAGTAAGCCTACTGAGCTCCTCAAAGCTCTTTTGCTTGGCAGGATACTTAAATTAGGGAAAATCTCTTTCGGCTGATTAGAGTATGGAAATTCCTTTTGCCTCCTCAGCTATTTAAATTAGGGAAAATCCATTTTGGCTAATTAAAGTAGGGATATTCCCTTTATCTCCTCAGTGGGGGTGGACAGTTGAGAGGTATGCCCATAACGTAGCCTTTACAGTAATGATAAAAAATCTAGACCCAGATTTTCAAAGGGCCGTTAAACTGACACAAGCTGCATCAATAAGCCCCTTCTGTCAATCTCTGGTGTATCAAATACAGTGCATTGTATTTTGAAAGAAAGGGGATCACCATAACAAATTTTCCGTAAATGGTGCAAGAGGGCCACTGCGGCACAAATTTGATGCACAGAGCAAGAATGACAGAAGCTAATTCAAATAAACTGGTAGAAGAAAAGACAGAAGCAAGGGCGGGCAAACACAGCTGCAAGAAGAATTTTACAGAGGATGAAACTGATATCCTAATAGAGGTGGTGGATGCCCAACTTGCCCAGCTGCTATCTTGAAGTGGGAGACAAGGTGCTGCTGGATCTCAGGAACCAGGCCTGGGATGAAGTAGCCACAAAGGTCAATGCTGTAAGCCCTGTAAGGTGTACGATAAGGGCACTCCAGAAAAGGTGTAATTATATCAAAATGAGGCCATAGGAGAATATGGCCTACAACAGATACTGTACCACCCAACTGGGGGAGGACTAAGCCAAGTGATGGCCCTGAGCAGCCAGGAACAACATGTGTCAGCATCCCTCAGTAGCCGCACCATCAAGGGGGATAGTAACCTGCACCTCATCATGTTACAGAACACTGTGGGTATGTATCAGGCATAGATGCCGGAACAGGGGGAGCCAGTATGGGTATGGACCTACTATAGCCATAAGTGGTTGTGCCTGGCCCTATCAGATGTTGTGATAATGTTATTACCAGGGAGGAGTGCTGTGCTTTTAAAGCATCAGTATTTATGAGCTGGCAAAGAAGTTCATCATATAGTTTATAATAAAAAATGCATTCCTGACATCCTAAGATTCATGGCACAGGAAATTTGTAGTGTTGTAAGATATTGTTAAAATAGCTTATGCAGATATATGAACATATGAAGAAGCCAGCAGAAGGCAATTTGATCTGTCTAGTCTGCTTGTATTACAGGGTCCAGAGCTTGAGCTACTGACCTTGCCCCACCCCGCTCCTCCCATCCTTTCCATCCTCCCTGCCCATGATCCTTACCTTCCCCCATGCCTATCCCAGTCTCTCTTGAAGCTTCCCACTGTCTTCAACAAGACCACCTCTTCTGACAGCGCATTCCAAGTGTCCACCACCCTCTCTGAAAGAAGCAATTCCTGACATCCTTCCTAAACCTCCCCCCTCCAGTTTAAGACTGTGCCCCCTCATGTTATGGTTGCCACTTAGCTTAAAGAGACCCTCCTTATCCATCTTATTAATGCCTTTCAAGTACTTGATAATGTTGTAAATAATGTCTCACTGACACCTGCAATTGTCAAAAATCTCTCCTCCAAAACAGGACTAGTATCCAAAAGTTTCTGTTACTTTTTTGTGGCCCCTCCCTTTTTCCTTCCTCCGTGAACACTCAACAAAAGTATTTGTTCAGGGTGTCTGCCTTTTCCTGTTCTCCCTCTGCACAGTCCCCCCCCCCACACTTTCATTTTTAACCTTATAATCTGAACCCGGTCTTCCTCTTTTCACTTACCTAGAAAATGTTTTGTCCCCTTTTGTTACTTCCTGGGCTATTGTCTCTTCAGTTTGCACGTGTGCACCCTGTACTGCTTTCCTTGCTTTCTTATGTTTCCCCTGATACACCACCCTATCATCTTCCCTCTGCATCTCCTTATACCTTCTGAATGCAACTCTTTTAGCCTTTACCTTTCCAGCCATCTTTTTCAAGAACCATAGTGGTCTTTTTTTTCCTCTTACTTTTGCTCGCTTGTTTGATACAGAGATTTATTTATTTTGCTATTCTCCCTGTCAGCTTTGCTCTTTGTTCCTCCACCCCACCCAGATCATCCCCCCACCAGGTGATCCCTGAGGTATTCAGTCATCATCATAAAATCTGCCATCCTGAAATCCAGGACTCTAGGCATTGGGTGGCTTGATTCCACAGCCATTCTTATGTTGAACCCCACCGTATGGTGATCACTGGTCCCAGGTGGCCTCCCACATTGACATCTGCTATACTGTCCCTGTTATTGAGTACCAGATCCAATATTGCCCCATTATGAGTGGGTTCACTGACTAGTTGCCTGAGGAACACCCCCTGCTAAGAGTCCAGGATGTCCCTTTCTAGGTGAAGCCACTGCTGGGAAGCTCCAATCTATGTCTGGCAAGTTGAAGTCCCACACCAGCAGCACCTTCCCCTTTTCTGCCATATATGGGTATTCTTCTTACAATAAATTTAACTCAAATGCACACAACTGAAAACACTTATATATCAAAACTAAAAATTATGATCACACTTTTATTCCTGCAATTTCACACAAAAGGAATATGTAGTGTGACCTATTCTTGCTCAATAAAAATTGTGACAATGAAAGGGTGGTTTTAGTATATGGGACCCAATATTTGTTCTGTGAGATGGAACCTATTCTAATTCTGGAATTTAGAATACTGGTTTCAAACTCTGCAGCTCCACTCTGGCAGTTAACCAGATTTGTTTCTATAGCCTGAGGGGAGTAGTGCATAGTAAAACTAGTTAAGAGGTTACCAAAAAATGTTTAAATGTTATCAACATTTTTTGGAAAAACACCAATCAGATTATTCAAGCAGATATGTAAATGTAAAAAACATTGGAATGCTTAAAGAACACCAAACTTTACAGCTGTAGAGTAACTGCAATAGTAATGCTCAATCAACCTTAAAGGAGAAGTCTCCCATAGTTTCACACCCATGTTTTCCCAACTGTAATTGTTGTGTGCCCCCTCTAGTTGCCAGCAGTCCTATTACTGTCCAAATCTAGATTATAAATAAAAATATACAGCCCCTAGAAGTTATCAATGTATTTGTCCTCCATTTTACCATCAATGCTGCTGGAGGATGATGTCATCAGAGCAACAGGTAATGGTGCTGCACTAAATGCTGTTCCACCAGTAAACAGAACCCACAATGTTTGGTTCCCCACTTAAGAAATGGGGGAACCCTTTACGTGAACATCCTGAAGTGCAGGTGTAATAGGAACTAGGACCATGTGAGTGTGATGCAGCACTAATTTGACATGTATATACAGTATGCCTATGAGGAAGTGCCTGTATGTGTTGTGTCAATGTTTCTGTTAGCAAAAACAGTTTACCCAATAAATGACTCTGGGTACAACAAGAGTCTTAATTGGTATTATATAGCTGTTGTATTATGTTCTGTGTGTGTTAGCATTCTCTGTTTTGATTGACACCAGCAGTGAGACACAATCTTGCAAAACTGCCCCTTTCCCTTTGTAACTAGGCAGTCAGTGATTTGATGGCTGATGTAAGGCAATAAAGAGTTCAACTATAACAGAGAATAGGTTACCAGGACAACATCAACTGCAGCATATGAAAGAAGGGTAATCTAGTGGTTAAAGCACAGGCACAAGAACTGGGAAACTCCGGTTAAAATCCTACTAAAGTCCCTTACTCTCTAACCCTTAACAAGTTCCCCTAACCTCCTTGGGAACTGTGATGGCCCGTCAGGTCCACGACTTTAAAAGTGCCCCCATTCCCATTATAAATCATTAGCAGTGATGTGAAAGCTACAGCACTTCACTTTGAAGGTACTGAAAACAAGCTGTGGCAGCCCCTCCCCCACCCGTTGTAATGCCAGCATTTGAAGTAGGATGTCCCTCACAAATCAGATGCTACATTTCAGTTGTTGTAGGTAAATTATCTAATCAGTCTCAGTGTTTGTAGTGCTCTGTATTTACTTAGCTCATTCCTTCCATGTCATATGCATTCTGTGTCTTGGTATTTCCAGTTAGAAACCCAGATGTAAGGAGCATTTGAAATGTAAAACAATACACTTTATAAAGTAAGTAATCTAGCTCTCCACTTTCAGGCTGCAGAAAGGGGGGTATATAATTTGTGCAAAGGAGGAATTCAGTCTTGTGTGATCCTTTGGGAAACTGCTCAGGCCTACCTTGTAAATTAATCTTCTCAAGGGTGTTCACCTGGTTCAATACTGATTGACTGCTAGATTGACTACTTGATTGTCTGATTGATTCTTTCTACTGCTTTCCACAACATGTTGCAACTGTCTCATAGACAGAAATGAGCAGTACAGAGAAACATTCTGTTTCCTGTGAATGAAATACTATTAGATGTGTTATTTGCTCTACACATGAAGTATTAAGGCTACAAGTACTGCTCCCTGTGTGAGTTGCATGACAGAACTGTCTTAAGCCATTGCAAACTTAAACTAAAATCAGAATAGACAGCATTGATACCGTTATGTTTTGTTCTTCACTGTTGCTGCAGTGACATCAGGGAATGGGAGGGGCTGTATTACAAGTGACCCATTTGCACATAAATGGAGGCTTGCTTGACATTTTACTAACTTGTGTCAGAACCTCAGTCTCTAGATATGTGTTGCAACAGCAGAAATGACTGATCTCTTATTGACATATATACAGTAACTGATGTAATGTATAATAAATACATCAGACATATCCAAATTAGAAATATACAGTAGTCTTCTCCTTTAAGGAAAGGAACAGATTTTTCTGAGAACTTATTTTCAAGTTCTTGATGAGGCAGAATCAGTAGTGTAAACATAGTGAAGGATCCTTAAGAAGAAACATCATTACTATTTGTAAAAAAACAAAAACAAGGCGCTGCATCAGCATGTGGTCTAAAAGCAAAACAAAATGGTTCTATTAAATGCACGCTGAAAATAGAAAATAGAGTTAAAAATCTACATTTCGACCTTAGGTCTTCTTCAGGAAATATCTAAAAGAGAAAAAAAAACAAGTTAGTGTAGAGGAGAGGTAAAATGAGAGAGAGATATATGTGGAGAAAGAAGAAAGGGGAGGCTCAGGGAGAAGAAGTGATAAATAGTAAGATGAAGTCTAAGAATGGCCTGCCTTATTCAGTTTCTTAGACTTCGCAGGTTATGCAGTGAAGAGGATGATTTTGATGAGCAGACCCAAATAATGCATAGTTTTTTACCAACAGGGGTTACCCTAAAAGCACAGTGGACAGAGCACTCTACCGGGTCAGTAACATGCACTGTAACCTTGACCCCCGCAGGAAGGATACTGTCACACAAGAACAACGGCGAATTCCACTAGTTCTTCCTTTCCATCAGAGCACACCTTCTTTTCACAGGATCATCATTAGTAACTTTCCCATTTTGCAAACTGACCCTAACATTGGTGCTTCCTTTACAGAACCACCTATTGCCTCCTATTGCCTGCCACCTAACCTGCGGAATCTCCTGGTTAAAAGCAGCCTACCTACTACTAATAGTTCCTCAGTCCCAGGTACCAAACCTTGCAACAGGACTCGCTGCTACACCTGCAAATTTATTTCCAGTGTGACTGAGATTCAGGGGCCTACAGGTGTTTTTCACATCACCAAGGAGTTCTCATGCACCTCCACTAATGTGGTGTATTGTATTCTTTGCAGGAAGTGTATAGCTATTTACATCGGAGAAACTGGTAGGCGTCTTGCTGACCATTTCAGGGAACATTACAGAGCAGTCAGGAATGGTGAAACTGCTAAACCCATTGTATCCCACTTTATCTCCAGGGACCACACTGTCAATGACTTTTCTGTTTGTGTCCTTCAGCAGGGCTTCTGGGATCCTGACCATAGAAAAAACATGGAAGCCAAGCTGATCATCCGCCTTGGCTCCCAGCAGCCCTCTGGTTTAAATGATAGACTTATTTTCCACTAACATCTTTCAGCCATCCCTTTTTTTCCCTAAAGTCTATTTGTCTTTGTACTCATTGAATTTATTTTTCATTTTCACCATAAGTCTCCATTTCTGTCTCCTTCCCACACATTTGTCACATTTCAGCCTTCTTACTAGGCCCTGTTAATTAGTCCCCACCTGGGAACTTCCCCATCTCTTTCACTCCCATTATGCTATATCTTTCCCATCATCGACTTTTTGTGTCACAGATTCTCTCTTAATTTTACTATTTATCACTTCTTCTCCCCCTGAGCCTCCCATTTCTTCTTTCTCCACATATATATCTCTCTCAGTTTACCTCTCCTCTACACTAACTTTTTTTTTCTCTTTTAGATATTTCCTGAAGAAGACCTAAGGTCGAAATGTAGATTTTTAACTCGATTTTCTATTTTCAGCATGCATTTAATATAACCATTTTGTTTTGCTTATCATTACTATGGTGAGTAATTTTTTCTTCTTTTTTTTATTTAAAATGCTTTATTAAATTTTTTAACACAATACTTGTTTACATAGTCTGCATACAATTTGAAGAGGAGATACAGGAATAAAAAAGTACAGTTATGTGAAGGAAAGTCCCCTCTACTTGGATTTATAAAATAAACATTTAATAACATTCCTTATCTCTATCTTTCTAGTAATTTTTTCTTCTAACCCCAGCAATCCCACACGTAATGTTTACAGTCTGTGCAGATCAGTATCCCATCAATAGGGTGCAGGAAATAGGGCATTGTTATGTGGGGGTCATGATGTGGGTAAGGGAGGTTTGAGGGTGGTGCAGCCCCAGGGGGGAAATTAAAGTGGGTGAACCATGCAGCCTCAACAGTAGTACATGGGGGAGCTGTATCCAAAACTTAATTAGGGAAAAGGTTCTGCAAGACAGCAGTTCCAAAACTGGCATCCCTCCTGGCCCGTATGTCCAAACAGTAGTACTTTGTGAAGGTGTTTACTGTTTTCCAGATAGCTGCATTAGAAATGTCGATTAAGGGGATGCCCCATGTGGATGCCACAGAGGCAGAAGTACCTCTCCTGGAGTGTGCCCTTAAGCATCTGGGTGGCATTTTCCCAGCTTTTTCATAGCAGAACTGGATGCAACAGACTACCCATTGAGAGAGAGACCTCTTCATTGCTGGTTTACCTTTGCCAACCTCACCATTGGCAACAAAAAGCTGAGGGTTTTGGGACCTGACTTCTTTTGTCCAGTCCATGTAGATATACAGAACTCATTTCATGTCAAGGCTGTGCAGTTTTTGCTTACTTGGACTGAAGTTTTCTGGATAGAGCACAGGCAGTGTTAGTGACTGGTTCAGATAGAATTCAGACACCACCTAAGGTAGGAGTTTCCTGTTGGTTCCAATGACTACTTTATCCCTGTGGAAGATTATGTAATTTGGCTCTATGCCTAGGGCTTGCAGTTCACTTACCCTCCTAGCAGAGGTCACAGCAATCAGAAATATGGTTTTCCATCTGACATACATCAAGTTGACAGTGTCCATAGACAGAGGCTCAAATGGAGCCTCCATTAACTGGGCAGGGCAGACATTGAGATCCCATGGTGGAACTTGGTCTCTTACCGGTGGGTACAAATGACTGAGGCCTTTAAAAAAACTTTTATAAAATGGGTTGTGAGGCCAGTGACTTTCCCATGCCTGCTAATATGTAGGCTGACACTGCTCCTAAGCATACCTTTAGTGTTGAAGGCCTTAGGCATAGAGACTGTTGGTGTGCCAGGTAATTCTGTGACTATAGGCAACCATGTCTCCTTTGGGATTATTCTTCTGGGGGTACACCAGTAAGAAAATATTTTACATTTAGAGAAATATGCTGTTCTGGTTGCTGGTTTCCTTGAAACCATTAGCACCTTCAGAACTTCCTCTGAGGGGTCCAATCCAAAGTATTCTCTCACTTGAAGAACCATTCTCTTAGGCTTAATTTCTTCTGGTTTGGAAATTTTATCCTGTCCTGGGATAAGGTCAGCAGCTTGTGACTTAATGGCAGACTGATTAGACTCTTGCTGGACAGAGCCAGGAGCATTGAGCACCGGGTCTGTCTGGCCCAGTCTGAGGCTATGAGGTTCATTGTTTCAGGTTTCCACCTGAGCTTCAGGTGGACTTTCTGTATGAGTGGGAATAATGGTAAAGTATACAGGAATCTCCCTGCCTAATGCAAGTGCAGGGTTTCCTCTGGGACTGTTCCCCTGGCTAGTGGTCTGCAACAAAACTGCGTGAGCTGACTGTTCTCCCAAGAGGTGAACAGATCTTTTTGGGAGTGTTCCACCTTCCAAAAACTGACCAGAACCTACTGGTAGAGCTGTGTGGAATATAAAATTCCACCCGCGGAATGCCCATGAAATGACCATTCCAATTCTGCAGAATTTTTCAACATTTTACATTTCAGTTATTTCACTATAATTGTACAAGTATGCATCTAAATAACACCAAATTTGGAATATAAACAGTACCTCATGGCTTACAAGGTTGTACCACATTTCAGAGCTATGGATTAAAAGAGGGTGGAGTTATGGGTGGCCAAACATTTACTCAAAATTAAATTTTCAGTTATTTTGAGACAATTTTAACATTTCTTATCCAAATTTCTCCACAATATCAGGATTTAGAGACACACCTAGAGTGTGATTAGGAACCATGTTTTAAGTCTCAATCTTCAATGGGAGCTGAGTTATAGGTAGACAAATATTATGCCAAAATTTGGATTTCTGTAATTTTAGTGTAATTTTGACAGTATTCATTGAAATGTTCTGAACAATATCAGGTATACAGGTCGTCACTACATTTGTATATGTACATAGTTTCAGATTTATAGTCTTAAATGGGACTGAGTTATAGCGTGTCAAACATGTTGCCAAAATTTAGATTTCAGTTTGTTCCCTCTAATTTTAAAACTACATATCCAAATTTAACCAGAGCTGAAACATTTAAACTACTATACCACATTGTCATTTCTGAAAAAGTTAATATTTTTAGATTTAAATGGGATTGAATTAAAAGTAGTCAAAGTTTCACATTTAAAAATTTTGTTTTGCAAGAATGTAAACTACAAATTTGTAAACCCCTGAAACGTTAAAACTACAGAATACAATACTATTAAATTTGGCAGGTTCTTAGGCCTTACAAGGAGACTGTGTGTGCCAATGTTATTAATTGCTTGCTGCAAGAAATTGCAAAATAACATGTGTGCTTAAAGTCAAATCCCATGAGTCTTTGTGAAAATTGTAGAATTTCATGACAAAATTCCATAAAACTGGAATTTTTTAAATTTCACTCAGCCTTATCTGGGGGATTCTAATTAAAGGATAGGGATTTAAGAGGCAGGTAGGACAGGGAGTCACCAGATTCTAGAGTTAGATGCACAGTTTCACCAAGAAATGTACAGCTGAGCTGGGTAGCACAACTATGGTAGACCCCAAGTTGGAGCAAGAAAGCACAGAGTGTCAACAATTCCAACTTGAATGCAGGCTATTTAAGGATCACATCCAGTAAATTTATGATCCAGGGAGCCTGGTGTACATGCAAGTCTAGGACTTAGAGGTTCTCAAAAAGATGTAGTGGGGGAAGACAATGTCTTGGGCAGTAGGAAGAAAGAATTCTGGCTATTCCAACAGAGTAGGTGAACAGGAAAAGGAGTAGGCAACTCACATTTTAAGGGAGTTTGTCACTGCAAAGATCAAAGAGGATATCAGTGGTATTAGTAGTTCTACTGAGTCAATCTGGCTATGCCAAAAGAGAAGGGAAGGGTAGGAATAGTCACCCATAGAGGAACAGCAGGACTGAAAAAAGCTCAGCCCAGCTCATCAAATTAAGTAGTGCTATGTGCATTGTTAATGTTACATTCCACAAAATTCTGGGTGCTTCATCTACAGCATATGCTATTGTAAATATGTGAGAAAATGTTACTAATCATTTTTTCTTCTTCTGCAAAATTGAAACTGCTTAACCAATTTATCCAATTGTGTTAGACACCAGGATACACTGACTATGGATAGGCATGTCAAATGTTTACTCTATGCATGCAAAAGCAGAGAAGTTACAAACATCCACATTTTTTATAGTTTTCACAAAGTTTTGCAAATATTTACATAGTACATTTTTGAACCACTGTTACTTAAAAATCTCATCTAATTCTGTCCATATTTAAATAATTCTATAAGCATTACAAAAAGGTTATCCATACTAATTTACACATGCCTCACTCCAAAGGTGCCTGAGTTATATGCAGATGAAATTTATTTCATGACATTTCCTGAACAAAATCAAATGACAGATTTTGAGCATATATCATTTTGAGATGATACATCATATTATCATGAAATCTGGCACATTGTTAGAACACTTATCAAGAAAATATGCTAAATTAAAGTCCCTGACCCAATAGATGGTTAAGGTATATGCAGATAAAAATGTTCATGAAATTTCTCACAAACAATAAAATGACAACATTTGAGCACTTATAATTTTGAGACTATCCATCCAAATGTCATGATATTTGGCATTTGTGGCCAGTGACTGAAAGAGTATACATTCCAAGTTTCAGAGTTTTAGCTTGAATGGCAGCTGAGTTATAACCAAATTACTACATTTTCAAAATTCCATGAAATTCTGATGAAATTCCACAAGTTTGCAAAACGTCATCAAAATTCAGCGGATTCAGAATTTTGCCATTCTGCACAGCTCTACCTGCGTGTTCAAGGCCCATTTATGATTTCGCTGACTGATTCTGCTTAAGGAGTCTGTCAGGACATTGTCTTTGCCTGGCAGATGCACTGCAGAAATGTTTGCTTCTAAGTAGTATGCCAGGTCCCATATCCACATTGCTTTTGTACACAGTTTTGAGGATCTTGTTCCCCTCTGCTTAATTATGCAGTACATTTTTGTGGCGTTGTCTGTTCTAATTTGGACAGACTGACCTTGTACCTGGAAGGAAAACAACTGCATTGCTAGCAGCATTGCCCTGAGCTCCAGGAGGTTCAGCATTGCCCTGAGCTCTAGGAGGTTCAGCATTGCCCTGAGCTCCAGGAGGTTCAGTATTGCCCTCTGCTCCAGGAGGTTCAGCATTGCTCTGAGCTCCAGGAGGTTCAGCATTGCCCTGAGTTCCAGGAGGTTCAGCATTGCCCTCTGCTCCAGAAGGTTCAACATTGCCCTCAGCTCCAGGAGGTTCAACATTGCCCTGAGCTCCAGGAGGTTCAGCATTGCTCTGAGCTCCAGGAGGTTCAGCACTGCCCTGAGCTCCAGGAGGTTCAGCATTGCCCTGAGCTCCAGGAGGTTCAGCATTGCCCTCAGCTCCAGGAGGTTCAACATTGCCCTGAGCTCCAGGAGGTTCAGTATTGCCCTCTGCTCCAGGAGGTTCAGCAATGCTCTGAGCTCCAGGAGGTTCAGCATTTCCCTGAGCTCCAGGAGGTTCAGCATTGCCCTGAGCTCCAGGAGGTTCAGTATTGCCCTCTGCTCCAGGAGGTTCAGCATTGCCCTCAGCTCCAGGAGGTTCAGCATTGCCCTGAGCTCCAGGAGGTTCAGCATTGCTCTGAGCTCCAGGAGGTTCAGCATTGCCCTCAGCTCCAGGAGGTTCAGCATTGCCCTCAGCTCCAGGAGGTTCAGTATTGCCCTCTGCTCCAGGAGGTTCAGCATTGCCCTCAGCTCCAGGAGGTTCAGCATTACCCTGTGGGCTCCAACATGCCATTTACTTAAGGTACTGCAGGTGGGCACCCCACTCCAAGAGTGAAGCATCCACAGTAAGGATACTTGTTGGTGATTGCTGAAGGATGGGAATGCCCTCTATGTTGTTGCTTTCCTCCTTCCACCATTATAGTGACTTTACCCATGCTCTTGTCACTGGCTTTAGTTTTGAGAGTGGGTTCTACCTTTGAAAACAATTTTCTCTTAAGTAACACTGGATGTCTCTCATTTGGAACCTGGCCCATAGAACCACAACTGCGGATGTGTCCATGTGTCCCAGTATTTGCAATAAGCCCCCTTGCAGGTCTTGGGTGATTTGCTATGAAACGTATACCCCCCCGACAGTGACACCAGCACAGTGAATGACACTACAGCAATTACAGCACCACATCACTGTAGTGTCTGTGTTGGACCCCAGCACTGTCTGTTGGGGGTCTTGCACACCCCAAATCAGTGCCTACTCGGAGTTGATAATCCTTAGTGGGAGGGTGAGGGGGGCACAGCCCCCCCATGAGTGGGGGGGTTGGGAGGGCGAAGCCCCCGAAGAAAACATTTGGTTTTCTTTGGAACCGGCAGCTGACCACAAAAAGCGGTCCACCTGCCAGTTTCTCTGTCTGGTCATTCAACAAAATTTTTGTCAATGACCAGTCATGGATCCGCTGTGAAGGACTCTGCTGTTGCTATCGAAGTTGCAACTCTGGCCAGCAGGAGGAAAGCTTTTCCCTGCAAAGTGTTTAGCTCTGCTCCTGTGGAGTCCAGTACTTGAAAAGGTTCTACTTGGGAGTTTCAGCAGATTTATTAAGCAACCCAGAGTCTCAAGATGCTTTTTACAGTATGAAGTAAACACCTTTGGGCCTGATTTTCAAAAGATCAGAACTGGTGCAAGGGGTTTGTGTCAAGGAGAAATGGCACAAAGGGCTCCTTGTACCGCACTTTGTACCAGTCTCAATTTTGTAAGGCACACAGCACCACTGGGGAGGACTGCCTGTGTCAACTGGGCTTGCACCATCCTTGTGACAGCCACACTGGTATACCGTGGTGGAAGGGGGCTTGTGCCAGGGCAGCACTGCAGTATCCCCTACAATGGGATTTTGCAAACCCCCTAATGGGTGCACAGACCCAGCTGTTAGACCAGTCTGGAGCTGGTCTAACCTGCCATGTGCCACTGCTGGAGCCATCGCTAGATGGGGGATGACCTTGTGTCCCCCTCAGAAAGGCACCCATACATCCTCCAACACTTACCAGACCACCAATGGAGCAGGCTGTGGTCCATGGCAGGTACGAGCCTGCAAAGCCCCCCCCCTTGGTGGCACTGGTGCATCTGCCCCCACCATGGACCTGCACCCTATTCCACCCCTCCAAGGGTGAGGACATGCCTAGGAGAACCCGCCAGCCACCAGGGCGACTGGCCGGTGGGTCACCCTCATTGGTTGCTGCTGCTGCAATCCTGTCCTGCAGCTTGTGGCATTCTTCTCCTGTGCACAGTTTCTTCTGTGCCCAGGTTGGCTTGCAGAAAACTCAGGAACTTTGGTACCAAGACTCATCTTCTTGCAGAATCCAGCACAGGATCCCTGGAGCACCCACCTTTGCTGCAGGTAGTGGTTTGGTGCATGGTGCACTGATCCAAGGGGCCATTTTAAAATTTAGCCCCTTGTTTCTTGTTCTGTTTTCTGTGAGGCTAGCCAGTTGCTGAGATCTAAAATGGGCCACCACTCCACATTTTTCTTGACGGTCAAACAGAACCTTAAGAACAGACCTTTGCCCCACTGACAGGTAAGGGACCTTTTCTATTTATTTTGCAAGCAGCAATTTCTTTACTTCTAGTTCCAGCAGAATTATTTCTGTGAAGGACTGAGCTAGAAAGCTTTTGTTTCTGCACTTTTGGAAATGTTTTGAACTGCATAGACAAACCCTGGCCCACTACCTCCAGAACTCACTTGTCTATGGTGATGCTTACCCATTCCTGGAAGTAGTGAGCCAATCTTCTGCCCACTGGCAATGGTTGGATGATCTGGGCAGAACTGTCAGGGGTTTTGCCTTGGCTGGGGCTCAGGTGCTGGTGTTGCAGCAGCAATATGCTTTGTGCCCCTTCTGCTGCTGCCCCTATTGTAGCCTCTTTGTAGCTGGTACTCCTGTAACCTGGGTGCTACCTCTCAATGGGCTATTACCCCTGCCTGCTCCCTAAATGCAGGTTGAGGGGCCTGGGTTCTGGCTCAGAAGTTATAAGAGGTTCAATACCACCAATCAGACTATTCACACAGTGCTTCCAGCTAGAGTAATGTTTAAGTGAGTTAGATAACAAGCTAGCACAACCCTCTGGGAAGTTGTACCTACCCCCAGCCCTAGCCAGTGGTTCCACACATGGAGTTGTACTAAACACTTTACTTAACATTCAGCATTACAATTTGGGGTGAATGCTAATAATATGTTCACAGTTGCCCTTCTTACCAACAGAGTCTGGGCTCTCTGGATATACCCTGTATTCCTGCAAAGAAGGATCGGTTACCATGGCAGGACACCTTTATACCACTCACAGTAACTGTACCCTCAGCAATGATATGCTCAGGGGTCAGTTTGAACATCCAAACACCAAACTGATTTATTTGGGAAGTTTAACAGCGGATAGGTGTAAAAGAGAAATAGTTGCTGTGAAGAAATAATTAGGTTTTGATATTAAATTGACAAACATGTACATTTAAACCCCTGATTTGATTCAGTCACTAAAATCTGGGTACCCAGGATCTAAGGTGTTGCAGGCCTGAGTGTTGCCGTGGGGTGGCAGGTGTTGAAGCTGGTTGGGGCCCTTAAACAAATAAATGATTATTGATTCTTTTACTTCTGGCTATTGCCACTTTAACCCAAAGGAAAATTGTAATCCACAGGACTGATGGCCTGCAAAACAGTTTAACCCATAACGAGAACTTGGAAAACAGATCAGATGGCAAACACTTTTTATTAGAGTTTGCAGGGCCCAGGGCCCTGTTGTACTCAATGCACTAGGACCTTGGATGCTGGGCTGATCTCCATGCTATCTCTCTCAAGGACTGGCTCTCAGGCTAATGGCTGCAGGCTGCAGGTCTCTTCTTTCGGGACCAGGAACAGTATACAGGTACCAGGGCTTGCACAACTCACCCCCATATCCTGCTTTCACTCCCAAGCATGGCCACAGCCTGCAATGATCTTCTTCTCAGGAGCTGACTCCCCACGCTGGTTCTCTAGAAGCTTGTCTTTCAGAATTAGCACTAGTTTTTTAGCAACATTAATTGGCATCACTAGTAGGAGTTCTGGTACAGTTTTGGATAGGAACACCCAGCTTACCCGCTTGCACACTGCAGTCCTGGACATGTAAGCTGGCCATACAAACTTTCTGCTATCCCTCTTTTGCAACAGATTCAGAGATAAGTCTGGTGGTTCCAACTTTCAGCTTTAGGGCACTCACTGTAGTAGAGTCAGATCTCACTCCACACACGGCTTGAGGGTATTTTAGGACTCTGACCCCCTTTCAGTTTGGATGTTTGCTTTGAGGAGGAAACACTTCTTTCTACTTTAGAATCGGTCTGCAGTTCAGCAGTTCAAATGAGCCACACTAGGTATTTATGCTGTAAAGAGGCAAAGCAGGCCTCTCCCCAAACTCCCTGAGTAGAAAACACAGAGCCTCCTCTCAGTACAGAAGCTCAGACCAGACTGACTTTTCAGCCATTTCTTTCCACTGACTGAAGATGGAATACTGTAATCTGGTTGATTGCCCAGACTGCCAGTCATAGTCCCTTAATCCTGATTGGGTAAAATGGGCACCAAGCAAAATATTCACAGTTTTTTCCCCCAGCAGTCACAGTTTGAGGACCCAGAAGAACTCTTGCAGTTCTGATTGCCCCAAACAGGGTCAAAATATCAAACATGGTGACTGGCTGCTGGAAATATCAACAGTCCAACATCAAAGTTCATTTTAAACACCACAGTCAGTTTTAACAATAAATTGTTACAAAATTCAATAGGGCTGCATGAGTGTCAATAAGTAACTGTGCAATCAAACTTATCAGAGTGCTGCCCAGCTGGTCACAGGCTAATTTCTTCCCGGACCCAGCACAGGCTATACATAGCAAAGGCAGAGCTAAGCATCTTAAAGTGACAGCGCGGTGGCATCAATTCACACACTCACGCAGGACATAAGAACACAACACTTTACATCTGGATTTGCTATTCACAGTACTGGACTTAGCCAGGCTGTTACATGCAGAGTGCACAGCTGGGACTCCTGTTTCCACAGCGGAACTCTGCAAGGTCCAGGGAGATGATTCATGTATGCCCACCATTTTGGAGGGGGGTGGGCGCGTTACACTCTCCCAAGCCCAGGAAACTTGGCATCTGCACCAAGTCTATAATAGAAATGACAATTTCTGCTATAACATTCTAAGATACATAGCTCTAGACTACAAATTATTATATACAACATCTGCGCAGATACATGGTAACTATTTACATTATAGCATGTTATAGCACTAAATATTATAATAATAAGCATTTTGCATATCGCTATTCCCTAGAACATAGTCATGGCATTTTCAACTTAACCATTACACATTTTATATTTGATCAAACATATGAACTGACATTTAACCCTTAGAACCCACAGACATTAGCCCATTTGTTCACTAAACTAGCATATGCTTCATATAATCCCTCTGACTCTGTCAGGGTAACCCCATCATACTGGGTGGAGGTTCTGATTTTAAGTTTGGAGGAGGCAGTGAACACTATCTTAGGCAGAGAGTTGGCTGTAATGTACACTGCCTTGTGAACAACATTTATCAGCAGATCAACAAGCTTCCCTGGTATATCGTATGTGAGCCATACTATAGGTTTGACAGTTCTTTCTGAGTGACGTGGCAAAGGTGGCATTGTCACTTGCACTTCAACATTAGCACTTGGGTTCGCGACTCCCAGTTCATTGTCCAGCAACAAAACAGCTTCAGGCGAAATGGGTACCACTGCACTTTCTTGGTGATCAATACTTGTTCTAGGCCCACTGTCTTGCACATCGCTATTCCTGTCTGATTCTTTAGACTCATTCTCATCTGTGAGAAGTATATCAACAAAGTTGGAGTCATCCAAAATGCAATTAGCAGTCTCAGGGACAGCAATACTTTCTTTTGAATGAAACAGTTCAGTTAGCCCACTCAATCCAGTTGTATTTTCAAGTTCTTAAAAAACCATCACTAGTCTTTGCCATAGACTCAAAAGATTTAGTGAGATATGGGGCTCCCTGCAAACACTATACTTATTGTAAATGATAGATAACAATCCTTCTTCTGTATTGTGATATTGCCCATTGAAGTGATTCTGTGCTTGGTTGTTGGGGAGGGAAAGGGTGGGAGAGGACTTGGGATGGGGGGGGTGAGTACTGTTCCTCTAACCTTTCAAACTAATTATGTATGTGTCATATTTACGATGGATCAGTGCTCTGTAATTGTTATAAAATTCAATAAACTTTGAATTGAGAAAAAAAAGAATCATTGAGAAACTCAGAACCTCTTGTGGTGGTGCTGCCATCCCTAATTCAAATATCAGCGATCGTTATTTGCTATTCTGGTAGGAGTGATGAACTGAGTTTATTTACCTCTTCCGTCTTCAACAGGCTTTACATTTCCTAATACTTAATAGCAGGCTGGCAGATGGGAGAAATCTGAGAACCTTTAGTAAATGTCATCTAAACTAAACAATTATACTGGAGAAATAAACACACACACACACACCATTAGCAGGTTACTGACAGGAACCATGGATATGGGAAAAAGCTATTGGATTACACCAGTGTTTTTTTTCTAAAATGGCAAACCTTGTCCTAAAGCAGATAGTACTTTGAAATGTCAGAGTATTTGGCTCAGCTGCCTTCTATGGAAGGATATATTGTATACTGAGTGGGCCACTAACCTTCAGATCAGCTTTATTTCTACCATATCCCTGAAAGCTCATTTTTACAAGCCTGTCTAAGCTCCTCTACTGTACACTGCACCTCCAAATTCCCCAGTTGCCCCACCATCAGAGACATCTTATCTGTGCCATCACTGTTGGAGCCTCCTGCTACCATGTGGGTGGCCACAGACTGTCAGAGAGCTATTGAGATGGGGGGGGGGGGCGCATAGGAATATATGGCAGCCATCATTCAGTGTACAAGCTGGCATTTTCCTCCTTCTGGAACCAAAACAACAGACCAGGCTGAGAACACCCTTACCAGAAAAATGCCATATGCTGACCATGAAGTGAAGTATACAGATTGCTTTATTAAGTGCAAGCAATGTGCAAGAATGGGTACTAGCCTGCTCTCAGCCCAGTTTGTTGTTTTGGTTCCAGTTTGTATTATGTGTTCTGCAGCTGTATCTGGAGCTGTACCTCTTTATTTGGCATTTTTGTTCTACACCCTCCCTCCTGATAGATGTGGCCATGGGAAAATAACCCTCATAATCCTATGGGCATGGCTGGCATCACCCATACCATCAATGCTGGGCCACCAGCTGCCATAGGATGCATTGATACGGTGATCACTCTGGAACAGTAGTACAAAAAATACACACAAGAGCCTCATTCAGCAACAAATTCTTTTTTTTATTTCTTTATGCTCTCTTTTAATGACTTGCCCTCTTCTACTGCCCCCAAGCCCCATCACCCAGCTTCTCCCACACTTACCCAATGTCTGTCCTCCATGGCTTCCCCCAGTGGGGAATGGTCCCTCCTGGAATTTCTGGGAGGGTAATTGCCCAGTAACCAAGAGCTAATCCCTGGTCACAACCTTCCTAGGTCCAAGGAGCAGGATGGAGATGACCATGACCAATGGCCTTTGCCCCGAGGGTGAAGGGATAGGAGTAGCCTGGAGCAGGGAGGGGCACTGGCCAGGCTTATAGGGTCTGGACAGTAGAGGATCTTCCTCTTTTCATCCAGATGCCAGAGGGAACACATAAAGAAGGCTCTTCCTACAGCTTCAGGTAAGGCTGGAATGGGCTGAGGCCTATGGGTCAGCAAGACCTCAGGGCTAGGTGGGGGGGCAGTAATGGGGGGTGGGAAGATGAGCTAGGGGCCTGTTTGTGACACACACAAAAAAAAGAATAAAAGAAATAAAGAAAAATTAAATAAAAGATATGGTATAAAGGAGATGTTGGGAACAATTGAAGCCATGGGCAGGCAGATGGACTGCTCCAAAGTACGCAATGGTCAGGGTCCACACCAGGGTCCAGTGGAGAGAGAGGTCACAGTCAAGCTTGACCTTATGCCTGGCACTGTGGTGCGATGTCTAGAGGGATTTTAGAGATCGAACTGTGAGACCCTGGCAGAGCTGGATCAAGGGGCGGACTAAGCCACTCTGTGGTGGGATGGCCATTCCTGTGGGCTGTCTGGGATGCACAAATTCCACTGTCCCCCTTCCCCAAGTCTGCTTCAGGTTTTCAGCTCTGTTACAGGAGCCACCCACCGTAGGTCCCATCTGGTGGGGCATTGCCCTATGTACACACTAGCACAAAAAAAAAAAAAAGGTCCTTTCTCCTGCCCATCTTGTCTTTCCTCCCTTAGTTTCACCACCCCCTTACCTCCACCACAACCCAGCACTGATCCAATTTGCCAGGCAAGGGGTGCTCCGGGAAGGAGACAGTGACCCATAACCCCTGGTCCATGCTACAGGTCCTGTAAGCTAGCAGTGGTGAATTACCTTGCTAGTCCATCCCCTCAGCTGTCCTGAGCATTCACTGAGGTGACAAGGTAGCAGGATATGGCACAGCTTCTCTTCATGGGGAGGGGCAGCATTGGGGGTGGTGTTGCAGTGTGGGCCATCTGGAAAAGCGTATGGCTCCAGTGCCACCTGTCCAGAAGGTGGTGTGTAGCCTGCGGGCCGGTGGTTGTGATATTGCGGCCACATTAGTCGGCAGCCCTGAGCTGGCCCAGGTAGTAGTCCTGGCAAGGCGCGCTGCCTCTCCTGCTGCTAGTACTACTCCACAGAGACGGGGGTCTTAGCGGAGTGTGCACCTGTGCCATGCATGCGTGGACAGGAGCAGCAGCCATATTAAGGATGGCTGCTGATCACGATCCGGCCACTGCCTCTCGCAACTTCTGACTGCCGTCTTTTGGCCTTGTCACTCTTCCACATGAGGCAGGGCAGATGGAAGCAGACTCACCAATTTAAAAAAAAAAAAGAGGAAAGGGGGTGGGGGGTTTATAGGAACCTCCAGCACATGGCATTGAAACTGCTGTGGGTGGCATTTTGGGGAGGGACCTCCCCTGGTAGATTGTCCGTGAGTCTGGGGGATGGGGGGTTTAGTTACCAGATGCACCATTTGCCTAGGGGGAATGAGGTTCTGTAGGGATGCACAGTGGGGGGGGGTTGTAGCTAATGGATGCACAGTTCTTCAGAGGGGAACGGGCCTCTACAGGGACACACAGTGGGGTGGGGGGCACTCTCAAAATGTCCCCAGACATGGCACTACCACGGTAATCAATGAGAGGGTCAGCATATCTTCAAAAAAAGCAAAAACCAAAACCAGAGATGCACAAGTATCCAAACCACTGAATCGATCAATAAGGAGGGGAGTTGAGTAGGCACAGGCCCCCCCCCCACCTGGAGAGTTTTGCAGGATTTGTTTGTGTAGCGACAAAGGTGGGGGGGGCTGGCTGCAGTGGGAGGTTGTCTCTCTATACCACTAATGGGCCAGTTTTGTTTTCTTTTGCAGGTGGTCAAGTTTCTGGGAGCAGCAAAAGGTGAACAATGTAATAAAATATCTCTGGTTGCTACCTGACATGGTACTCGTGTACCTATATTATGACTACTGTGATCTGCCTATTGTGATGCCTGGCCAGCTGGTTATGATTGTTCTATGATATCTGTAACATAGAATGTGGTATGTGAGTGTCTCCCATGAGACATCCTGTGCCATGTGTGCCCCACCCCCAGGTTTCAGTTAAAATGACAGGATATATATTAAACCAGGAGATCTCTGTAATGTAATTAACTTCCTTAAGACATTGCATTTTATGGCCTGTTGCTTCTTTGAAGTGGAAATGAAATGGGACTTTTTGAGTCTGCCAGAGGATGGCGATCATAAACTTTTATGACGTCTTAAGAGGGAGAACATTTAATATCAACTGGTGTTAAAAAGCTATAAAACTCCTTTGATGTGCCCTGGGAAGAGGAACTACTCAAGATCAAAGAGGGGATGTTAATTAAGGAGTCATACTGGGAATTTTTTTTTTTGCTGAAGTCACAGTATTTAAAATATCTCCTGACAGGAAGATCATTGTTTGTATAATTTTTATATTCTAAAAGGAGGAGCTAGATTACATCATCAGTGGGGTGGAAATACAGAGTTTTAAACAGTATTCTGTATTTCAACTGAGTGTCATTTCTTTTTGGACTCAAGAAACAACAACATCTAACTATAAGCACCTAGTGGTAATACATTAGACAGAAAAAGTCTAACTGTATGTTGGTAGGAGTTTGTCTGTAGTTATCCTTGTTTTTCTTTATGTAATTGTATGCTTTGTGATATAATGTTCTGTGTTTACATGTTACATATTTTTATCCATTTTAAAGTAAACCTTTCATTTGAAAGCTACTGCCTGGGTCTTCCAAGTTCTTTCTTGTGCATGTGATATATGGAAGGTTAAGACTGGCAAAACTGTTCATAAGCTTGATGATGTTACCAAACTGGGAAAAGGTAAGAATATACCGAAGGTCTTTTATAGAGTTTTAAGGGTTCATTTTTGGATACCTGGCTAGGTGCCCTTAGGTGAAAGATATCTGGCATCCCCTGAAGAGCAGATTGTCTGAGCCTGTACATTTGGGTACGCTAGCATAAGGTTCACAGTTTGAATCCCCCCACAACTAGAGACCAAAGGTGATTTGGACCCACAAGCAGACAGAAGGGTTACCCAGTCTGTTACCTGTTCACAAAACTGTGCTCTGAGGTTGGCACTGTTGGAACAGAGGGCCGACTTGCTGCGTGTGTTTGTGACACCTATTACCAAGCTTGTACCACCAGTGAATTCCTGTAACACTGGTTGCTTTTTTAATTTAAGCGTTATGTACTGTACTGTTTTGTTTGTTGTAATGTATTGCACTCTTGATGAGGTGACTTTGTAAATGAGTCTTTGACCGAAAGGTCTGTAAACTGATGATCTAATAAATAAAAATAAATAAATAAATGAGTAGCATGGGAGAGGCAGCAAGGCAGGGGGGCACTGGCCTCTATGTCACCAGGCCTGCTTGACCCACCCACTCAAGAGTTCACAGACACCTTGCAGCAACTGATGGCATTGGGTGGTCCCAACTGGCTCCATGTAGCCATTCAAAGTGCACCAGTACGGGGTGCCCAATGCCATACAAGCATCCAAGCAGATGAGGAAGCCCTCCAAGAAGATGCAAGAAGCACTTATGGCTAGAAGGGCCCCGGAAGATGGTGGTTACAGAAGAGTATCAAGACGGGCCAACGAAGGTGACTGCTGTGGACCAGGACATCATAATATTCGAGATGGTGGTCGCAGGCATGGAAGAAGATGACAGTGCAGGTGAGGGAGCCTGCACAGTGCTTCTGTTTGCACTGTTAAATGGTGAGTCGGGTGAAGGGCAGGTGATAGCTAATGCCCATGGGGACAAGCGGGGGTCGGGGCGGGCAAAAACAAGAAAGGGCCCTTTCACTCAAGCAAAAGGCAGGCAAAGGGGGAGCCAACTTCCATGGTGGGCAGATGTTTGTTGGGAAAAGCCTTAGACAGGGTGCGTAACATTGGGAGGAGTAGATAATCTCAGGAGGGACTGAGGGCAACAGGCCGCGAGTGGGGCCAACACAGCCCAGGGCACCAGTACAGCATCTCCAGGAGCAGCGGCCACCGGCAACAGGGTTGGTGGCCTTTGCCAATCCCGTGGTCCCCTCATATATCCCAGACACACTTCCCAAAGGGGTGGGGCAGGCTACACCATTCTGTGGGGGACTGGAGCCTCCCCTCCCACAACAGCATTCCAGCTGTGGCCATGGGGCCCCTGGGGGGGCAGCAATTCTTCAGGGGTGGTAATGTGGGCAACAATGTAGCAATGTTCCAAGCACCCACTTCAGCAGCCATCCAAGCAGCAGCACAAGGGCTGGCTGGCGGGAATCCCTCGGTGACGGCGAATGAGCCGTCACCAGCCGGCGTGATGACAGCGCAGGCCAGCGTGGATAACACTGTCAGGCAAGTGTGGGGACTGGGGACTGCTATAGCAGGGCCAACAATAGGGGGCACTGAGCAACAGCAGGCAGGGGAGACCTCATCAGCCGCCACACCCATGTGACAGCAGGAGCCCACGGTGGCCATGGCCGCAACTCCAGGGCCAGACCATTGGGCCTATCTGGGAGTGGATGACCCAATGGACACTTATCTGACCCCAGCTATTCGGGAAAAAATATGGAAAGAGGAATACATAGAGCTCTTTGACTTATTACACAGGGAATTGCCAGACGCTGGAGACAAAGATAGAATGAAGCAGGTGAAGCTGCGATGGCCAAAGGTGCCACCCACATTCGAAAACTGGGTGGCAACCTTTGATATCTTTATCTCCATCTGCTGTGCCAAGTTCCCGCAAAAGATATGGCAACTGCTCAAGTGCAGGAACAACATCAAAACAGCCCACCTAGCATTTGAAGGTAACGCATGGTTGAGGTATGACGAGTTCTTCTGAGTGAGAATACCACGCTCTATGGAGATGCGCTGGGATAAGATCGACCATGACTTGTGGTGCAGGCACATGACATGGGCCAGGCCCGCTAACATAGCCTACAAGGCCAGCGGGCACATGATCAATAAGACAGCCTGGTCGGGACTCGGGGAAAAAAGGGGTGGGCACCTGCAGGCAGTACAACAAGGGAAAATGTTTTTGAGATTTGTGCAAATTCCAGCATGAGTGCAGCAGCTGTGGAGGTAAGCACAAAGCTAGCACTGCCAAGGGGGAGGGAGCTACAAAAAGGGCGAGGGCCAACTGCCCGACAGCAAACAAGGGGACCAGTATGCAAAGCGGCCTGGTGAGGTCTCCAGTAAAAATTGAATGCATGACAATTTGGCTTGACCGCTACCCTTGCAGGAAAGATACACAGTACTTGTTAGACAGTTTCTCTTTTGGTTTCCACATTCTATATCAGGGGCTCAAAGTAGCTACCATGGCAAGCAATCTGAAGTCAGCCCGGACACTCAGACATATGGTGGCTGAGAAGGTACGCAGGGAGGTGGCCGCTGGTAGGGTGGCGGGATCATTTGTGAATCCTCCACTGAGCCCCCTGAGGACCTCCCTGTTGGAAGTTGTTCCCCAAAAGACTCCAGGGGAATTTAAGCTAATCCACCACTTATTGTATCTGAAAGGGGCCTCAGTGAACGATTTAATTAGCACATAGGACAGTGCAGTGTGCTATGCATCTTTTGATACAGTGGTCAAGCTCATTCGAAAAGCAGGCAAGGGTGCTCAGCTGGCCAAGAGCGACATTAAGTTGGCTTTTTGGCTGCTGCCGGTGAGTCCATAAGATTTTGACTTACTGGGTTTTTCATTTGAAGGAAAGTTTTACTATGACATGTCTATGCCAATGGGCTGCTCTGTCTCGTGTGCAGCTTTTGAGACATTCAGCCGCTTTCTGGAATGGGCCACTAGGCAACACAGTGTCAATAATTTAATAACACACTACTTAGATGATTTCTTGTTCATAGGGGCCCCGTGCATGGCAGCATGCAAAGCCACGCTAGCTTCCTTTTCCCAGCTCATGGATTGGTTTGGTGTGCCACTGGCACATGAAAAAACTGAAGGGTCAGTCAACCAGCTCACTTAGAAGAAGAAGAAGAAGAAGAATCAGCATTTATATAGTGCTTTTCATACACAGTGTATCCCAAAGTGCTTTACAAGCAACCCTAGACTGGTAGTGAAGTGACTGAATATGTGGTGGCGGCCATATCACACATCATCACCCACACACAGCCTGGATAATTGCATGAACCAGTTTATGGGAAGGGGAATGTTGGTCAGGACACCGGGAATGTTCCTAGCTCTTTGCGAAGAGTGCCCTGGGTTCTTTTACTTCCACCTGGACACCTACCTGGATGGGCAGAAGGGATCTCGGTTTAACAACTCATCCGAAGGACTGCACACCCCAGCAGTACAGCACCCCCCACTATTGCATTCGGATGCCAGTGATTTTTAGGTGCAAGTCCAATCCCAGTGTGGGACAAGAACCCATGACCTTCTGGTCCAGAGGCGGATGTGCTACCAACTGAGCCAACGCTGACTTACCTAGGCATAGAGCTGGACATGGTCCACATGGTGTCCCGATTGCCACAAGACAAAGTTGCCTACCTGGGGCAGCTAGTGGCGGAGGTTCGGGCAGCCAAAAGTGTGACCCTCGGGATGTTACAGTCACTGATTGGACACCTGAACTTTGCGTACAAATCTGTGTTACCTGGTAGGCCCTTCATGAGATGGTTGTCCTGGGCTACAAAGGGTGCTTTGCAACCACACCATCACATCAGGGTGTCAGCCGACATGAGAGCAGATTAAGCAGTGTGGGACACCTTCCTCCAGCACTTTAATGGGGTATCCATTTGGCAGGCCAGCTCTAAGTTCGACCAAGATTGCCAAATGGTTACAGATGCAGCCAGGGGCATTGGTAATGGGGCATACTTTCAGGGTTCCTGGTTTGTGGACCTGTGGGATAGCAGATGGGTGGAATTAGGTCTCACTAAGAATGTGACCCTGTTGAAGTTTTTCCCCATTCTGGTGGCAGTGTTCGTTTGGAAGGACAGGCTCAGACACAAAAAAGTTCTCTTTCGATCAGACAATATGGGGGTGGTGTCCCTCTTGAACACACAAACATCCAATTCTAAGGAGGTGATGAGGCTGCTGAGGATCTTCATCCTGAGGTGCCTGCAACTGAATGTGTCCTTCAGTGCAAGTCATGTGCCAGGGATTGTAAATATAATCATAGATGCACTGTCTCAATTGCAGTTCGACCGCTTTTGGCAGATGGCTCCAGCAGCAGAGAAACACACCGTCTGAGTGCTGGCTTTTCTGTGGCAAGCAGCAATCCAAGAATGGCTGATCTGGTACAACACCTCTGGCCCCTGGGACATGGCATAAGTATAGAGCATACTTAAAGTCCTTCTGGGGTTTCTGTAGGGAGAGGCGCTAAAACAACAAGCTGTTGCAGTGGCCTCAGCTGTTACAGCATTGTATGCACCATTCGATTGACGAAGACAGGGCTCCATCTTACATCCGCAGTCATTTGGTGGGCATCACCTTCATGGCAAAGATGCATGGTTTCCAGGACATAACAGGATCCTTCACCATACAGAAAATGATAGAAGGGTGGCATAGAATTAGGGGAACCAAGAATGACAGGAGGCATTCAGTGGACAGTCAACTGTTAATCGAGATGCTGGATAAAATAGCAGGGATATACTCATCCGAAGATGAAGTGAGACTTTTAAGGGGCTATTCGCCTGCGCCTTCTTTGGTGCTTTCAGGGTGTTAGAATTGGTGGAGGATCCTCTCATGCAGGCAGGACAAAGCCTACAATGGGGGGATGTCAGGTTAACAAGTGAGACTCTACAGCTGTCGCTGCACCAGTCCGAGACGGTACAGTGCAGCCCCAACAAGATAATCACTTTCCATCATACTCAGGGGTGTGTTCTTTGCCCGTGGGCCATCATCAAAGAATACATGGAGCACAGAGGGGTCGGGCATGGCACCTTCTTCACTCATGCGGATGGAAAACCAGTAACCAGGTACCAATTCGGGGCGGTCTTTTGGAAAGGTATTAGGTCAGTTGGTCAGGACCCTTGATACTTTAGCACACACTCTTTCAGGATTGGGGCTGCCACTGAGGCAGCTAGACTGGGTTGCCAGGAAGCTGAGATAAAAAAGATTGGCTGATGGCAGTCAAAGGCCTACAAAACTTACATCAGGCCTAGAGCAGGGATTTGAATTGGGGCACCCCACATAAAAAGTGTTAATCAGTGACTGCTTGGTTTATCTTACAGGTGCACCTCCTGGAATTAAAAAAGTGTACGTGGTTGGCCACTCCTTTATTAGGGGAGTGCACACTTGGGCATCCCAGCAGGGCCAAGGAGATCAACTGGGCATTCAGTGGACAAAGCAAATGTATGCTGGTGCAGAATCGCCAGCATGAGGTGGGGGAACCTCATACCAGCATTGAAAAGCTGGGGTTTAGCGGGGAACCTTCACAAGGTTTGATAATTCATTTGGGGGGGAAATGATCAGGGGGGCCTATCATCTATAGATGTGATGCAGGGGATAATGGTGGATCTGGGTTGAATAAGGAGGCAGATGCCGGACATGAAGTTAGCGTGGTCAAGGATCATGCCTCGGCAAAAATGGAAAAAGGGACAGGCGGCTAGGGCTCTTTGGAAGGTCCACAGGGAGGTAAATAGGGTGGTGCCATGCTTTTGCCTTCCAAGGGATATACAGGTCATCTGCCACCGAGATATAGCACCAGGGAAGGAGAGTTATTTGGATTAAGATGGGGCGCACCTGTCGAACATAGAGCAGGTGATTTTTAACCTGAGTATTCAGAATGTGTTGGAGACTTGGGTGTAGAATTCCTCCTGGGGCATTGGTGGGAGATTTGTAAATGAATTCATGGATCTTGTGGCAGGCGACTCGGGATTTGTCAGCTAAAGTAATACTGCATTTAAAATGTGAATGGGGGTGGCCCGGTGATGGCACATTCCAGAAGAGACATTACACAGCACTGGGCAGAGCCTGCTACTACAGGGGTTGATGTTCAGGCAGTAGAGGCCTGGTGAGGGCACAACTGCATGGCTGTGGTCTAGCAGTACGGGTTTGTTTGAGCAGCCTTGTCAAGGAAGCTGGCTGACCCAGTGGGGGTTTGCCAGGCCTTCTTTATCCGAGGGTTGGCTTGGTTCCTGAATGGTTGTTTCATAGCCGATGTCGTCTGCTGCCCCAGGGGAATACTGTACGATAGACTTGCATATGATAAATGTTGGCAACAATGTTTTTATGATATTTCCTGTTTGTATTTTGTAACAAATTTTGATTTATGTAATATGAATGTTATTAGCACTGACAATCAAGTCGAAATAAAGTTTCGGCCTTTTCTACCAAAAAATCAATGTAAGTGGTCATAAGTGTTCTTTCAGTGGTTTGGGTATGGTTTTATCTGAGCATGGTCCCTCCTGGAATTTCTGGGAGGGTAATTGCCCAGTAACCAAGAACCAATCTCTGGTCACCACCTTCCTAGGTCCAAGAAGTTGGAAGGTGGTGACCAATGGCCTTTGCCCTAGGGTGAAGGGCTAGGAGTAGCCTGGAGCAGGGAGGGGCAGAGGCCAGGCTTACAGTCTCTGGACAGCAAAGGATCTTCCTCTTTTTGTCCAGACACCAGAGGGAACACAAAAGACCCGCCCTCCCCTCTGACATAAGGGATACAGACATGTGGGAACATTGAGCAAGAACAGGCCGTGGGGCGGCCGACACAGGATATTTTGGCTAAAGTAACACTGCATTTGAAATGTGAATAGGGGTGGCCTGGTGAGGGCACATTCCAGAAGAGACATTACACAGCATAGGGTGGAGTCTGCTACCTCTGGGGGTGATGTTCGGGCAGTTGAGGCCCAGTAAGGGCACTACTGCATGGCTGTAGCCTAGTGATACATGTCCATTTGAGCAGCCTTGTCAAGGAAGCTGGTTGACCCAGCTGGGTTTGCCCGGCCTTCTTTGGCCGAGGAATGGCTTAGTTCCTCAATGTTGTTTCATAGCCAATGTCATCTGCTGCCCCAGGGGAATACTGTACGATAGATTTGCATAGGATAAATGTTGGTGATGATGTTTTTATGATATTTCCTGTTTGTATTTTGTAACCAATTTTGATTTATGTAGTACGAATGTTATTAGCACTGACAAGTCAAAATAAAGTTTCAGCCTTTTCTGCCAAAAAATCAATGTAAGTGGTCACGAGTGTTCTTTCAGGGGTTTGGGTATGGTTTTATCTGGGCAGCTGTGATTCCCCAAGAGTGTTTGGAGAAACAGAACCAGTAGTGGGAGCCCTAGGTGAACTATGCAGGGCCTGTGGAAGGAGAGCTTCATCTTGTATCAGCCAAATTTGTTTTCTTGTGTGACTCCCATGTACCAGCCTTAATTAAAGAACACTGCAAACGGGTGCTTGGGTTGAAGGTCTTGATTTTAATATTTGCTGTGAAACAGTTGGAAATAGGAGGGTGACAGTGGCCTCTGGGGTATGGCTTAGGATTTCCCTAACTAGATCCTGGTATGGCTGCAGCAACCCCGGAACTGCTGCTCTCTGGCAGAACGGAAGTCAAAAAGTCAGTTAGAGCAGGGGTTTTGCATAACCTGGTGGATAAATTTAACCACTGCATGAAATACACAGATAAGTCATTGTTCAGCATTGAGAATATATTCTCTGTCTGGTTACATTCTCCACTGCCAATAGTTGCCATCCATGGAGACTTACCAGTATCGTTATCTGCCTTTAAAACTTCCCTGAGTAACTCTGCCTCAGTACTGCTCAGAAGCTGTGACACCAGTTCTGGAGTGAACATTAAGGACTGACTGACTGTGGTTCATGATATGGGTATGAATGTTATCCTGCATTGACTCCTGCTTCTCCTGGGAAGAGCAATTGACAGTTCATTTCCTCCCCTTTCTATTTTCTCTGTCTATTCAGTGTGTTCCTCTGCAGAAATTGATTCCCTCTCTCTTAGTGAGTTAACCTGTTCAAGGGTCTGGCATTTCTCTGGGGATAGCTTTGTCTGATGAGAAATGGCATCTCATCTTCAGAAGAATCAGACCCCAACAAGTCCTCCTGTCTAGGGGCAGGACTGGGTTCCTTTTCCTTGCTCCTGGAATGGGATTGTCTATTTGTACTTTCGGTGCAGGGGTGGGTATCTCACAGGGCCTAAGTTCAAAACTATGAACCCTACATACCTGTCCACCACCCACAGGCTCAAGAGTGTATGTAGTCCCTACCACTTCAGTCACCACACAGACCCTTGCATCCCAGGCATCCTGTATCTTATTTCCCCTGTGGGGAAGGGCTGTTCCTGACATTTACTAACTGTCCTACATCTAACGGAGGACTTACAGTTCAACTGTTGTTCAACACTGTACACCATCAGGCTTTTCATCTAAGGTGCTCCCCTACCTTTTTGTGAGACTCTCTCAGATGCTCTTGATGAATTACAAGCCACTCACTTGTCAGACTCTACCACCGTACATCCCTATTTCCCAGTAAGGCATCAATGGTTAAATAGGGGTTCCATCCAAATAACAGAAGATATGGGGAATACCCAGTAGGGGAATGAGGTGTGACATGATATGCATACAACAGTTCCATGAGATATTCTGGCCACTGCCTCTTCTTTTCTGGAGGTAGCGTCTAGAGGAGATCTTGCATGGCTGAACTGAACCTTTCACACTGTCCATTTCTGTGGGGATGATGAGTTGCCCTGGTCTTTTTTTATCCAATACAACTGCCAGAGTTCAGCAATGACTTCTGAAGAAGCTGGGCACTAACCACCAAAGAAGCAGTCCACAAACAGGAATATTGATTTCACACTCTAAAGTTTAATGCTGGATATAACAGTACAAACAATTCCACAATGCGTGCAGACCCCACATCAGGGAGGTGAGTCATCTGACATGTTTCACATCCAAATGATGTTTTATCAAAGGCTGACATCACAGTCATGACACCCTAATTTATACCAGTAGTACTGTATCTTAAAGTGACAGTGCACTAATGATATGTGTCATGGCCTCCTGACCTCCATAGACAAAGCGACTAAAGTGCAATAAATATGACAAATGAAGATAAATACATATAAACACATACAGTATAATAATTAAACATGTAGAAAGAGCTTCATAAATGCAACCAGTAGAAAACTGTATAAACACTTAGGCTCAAAACTTAAAATGGCTACTAAGTCTCAAATCTCAGAAGCAGCATAGAAACCTGCGCGGACTCCAACATTGCTATTTCTTTGTACATAATATTGTGATGAGAAATATGCATTTTTCTTATAGCAGTGGAGTGTAACTGTTGATGGGCTACTACAAGGGGAAAAAGAAATGGGATGATTTACTACTTAAAAGAGAAGTATTTTGGATTTTTTCATTGGATAGTATTAACCCAAAGTTTGTACTTAATGAAGAATGTAATTGGTCACTATATCGCTGAGCCTGCCTGGATTGGACCAAATTAATCCAAAAACTGTATTAACAAAGCATATGACTTGTCTCATACTAATGGATTTACTAGGATGTATGTGTACATAACTGAATACTGTATTAGAAGGTTGCATATAACAGTGCAGTAACCACCATCATGAATGTCTCCTTTGATTCTGACTCTTGACCTCTGCCCCCCAACCACCCATTTCCATCACCAATATTTTTTTTTAAATAACATATTCCTTCTCATGATTCCTTAAAACATTAGATATCCAATATAGTTTTGTGATAAACACAATTTGGATACTGAACAGAAATCATGAACAAAAAAATAAATAAATAAAAAAATAAAAGTTGGTCGATTGGTCTGATCATTACTCAGTTGGGTTCAATTCTGAGGCCCCCCTGGGTAGGTCGGCCCCTGTGGAGTTGGTCAAGTACCGCCCATCAGGTACAAGAGGGCACCGCAGCAGGCCTAGAACACCTGGAAAGCGGAAATCAGACAATTTATTTCATGTGTATCCACATTCATTGTTTATGTGTTGTGGTGTTCTTGCTATAAATTATATAGGTAGAACAAGACAATTGAAAGTTAGAGTAGAGGAACACATTAGGGACATTAGAAATGCTGACATCTTCAAACCTGTAGCTGAACATTTTCTGTATGTACACCATAGTGACCCAGGAGATTTACAATGTCTGGGTCTTGAACAGATTAAATTAGGCATACGGGGTGGCAACAAGGTTAACAAACTGCTACAACAGGAGACAATGTGGATTTTCACACTAAACTGTTTAAACCCTGTGGGCTTGAATAAATGAGCTGGATATTAAACCGTACCTTTAGACAAGTTATGTATTCAATGTTGTGATACAAATGACTACTTTCTAAAAAAGTTCACTATCTAATTTTTTTCAGGTTCCTCACTAGTTAGAATGTTGAGCACAGCCAATTTTTCCTGTTGTCCATTTGGTATATTTGTTATCCTTGGATTTGCTCTTCTTGCTTTTAAGGAACAACTTCCTCCTGTTCTTTCAAACTTTTTCTTCCCCTTTCTATCCTCCCCCAACCCCAGTACTTTGTAATACATACACAAATACTTAATCTGTTTACCCTTAATATTTCTTTTTTCTTGCTACTGGCTTTCTTTTACCTCCCCCCCACCACCACCACCTTTTGCTTTATACAATGCTTTTTGGATAAAATGTAAAACTTAGGGTGAAAAAAATGTTTTTTCAAAATGTATGAGTATGATTAATTTTTGTTCGATGTGCCTCACTAGTCATTGGTTCTTAGTATAGTTTTCCGTTTTTTTAAGGATATCTGACAATTGTAATCATATGATGGAATATGCCTATATTTGATACTAGGTATTGCATATACTTCTCTGTTTTTCTGTAAAATATTTTTTTTTGCTTGACAGGACATACCAATTCTAATAATATGCTTTATTTAATAGTTTCATTCTGAATATGTAGTGAAGTACTGCGTCAAAATGTTATATGCTTTAAGTCCAAAATGGCAACCTGTGTATCGGGTGACTAATGATGTCATTATAATTTTGAAATAAATGGTGTTCCTTGCCATCCCACAGCCTGCCCCCTGAGGAAGACCTAACAGTTGAAGCGCAGGGGCATCTGGTGTTGGAGCATTTTGCCTGACTCTTAACAACACGGAATTTAAAATAAATTACTTTGATTTTGCAGTAATCTCTCTGCATCTCTTCAATTTGTGTTTGGCTTTCCAGTTTTACAGGCCTGGAACACCACCTGCCACGATGCAGATGCATGGGCACACACACCTGCAGTGGCACGCAGGACTGGATGTGAGTGGGGGAGTGGCAGCAAGAAGCGTGCACACCACTGGTGGCCACCCCCCCATCAGTGGATACACCCCATGAGGGACTGGTAGCCGAAATGGGGCACTGAAGACATAGCCAGCGGATTACCAACACTGCCCACATAGGTCGAGCCACCAGGAAAGCCCCTGGGAGCACATATGTCCACATACATAATTGGGACATGGGCCTACATATGGGCTGTAAAGGTGTTGCCCAACACACACACAACAGACAATCTCAACACTGTGCAGGTGACCCCCCCAACCCCTCCCCCACACCCAGCAGAGAACACACATCTGACACAGTGAACACCAAGACACATGAGAGTGAAACAAATCAGCTGTGCTACAGCGTGCAGGGAACAAGTAACAAAGCAGACAACCCACCCCCCAGAGTGCAAGCAATAGCCACAGAGGTCACACAGTCACAGAAGTGCATGACAGTCCCATGGCACAGTACCATGTCGGGTACAAGTAAATAAGCATTACATAGACACCCCCCCCATGCAGAAAGGGTCATGCACCCAACCACGGTCAGGGACCAGGACACCACGCCTAGCTGGCCCACTTCTCCTCCTCTGAATCATCAGATGACTGCATGGGGGTTGTGTCCATGTAGTCATGAGCCTCCAGGAGCATCCAGGGCAAGGGGCTTCAGTATCCCTATCAAGAAAACACAGAGAGAGAGAGAGGCACATCAGTCCCCTGCAGGCAATCCCACAGCATCCTCCCACAGTCCCCAATGCAGGCAGCATGACCTACCTTAGAGGGCTCCAGGACCCACCAGTAACAGCTGAAGTCATCCTTGTAATAGATGCTTGCACTCCCAACATGTAGGGTGATGAACCCAGGGAGCTCTTGGGGCCAGTCATGCCACTTCACCACCATTTGGCCACTGACTCCATCCCCCAGGTCATAGAGCTCAACAGTGAATGCCTTTGGCCTCTCCTTGTAATCCTGCAGGCAAACAAACAACATGTACATAATAACCACATGGCCAGAGGAGAACCCACACCTGTGCATGCCCCACACACCAGTAGACCTACCTCCAACTGCTCTGTGACCCGCCATATGGCACCACCCTTGAGGCAGTCCTGATAGTAGCACAACACCACCCTTTATAGCTTCTGTGGGTAGGTGGCAAGCCTCCCCACAATCACACCATGCCCAGCTGTAGCTGCTGCTGATGCCATCCCAATGGTGTTAGTGACGCCACACCCCTCCCAACACCAATAGCTGCCCCTACAGTGCATGGCGTGGGGTCATGGCCCATGCACTGTGGTGACTCAGATGGGCAGGTACAAATACAGGATGCTGAGGGATGACACACAGCGCATTCACAGGACAGCCTGTAGGTGCTGACGGCATGACAGTGTGCTGCAACAATGTGCCCTGGGGTGCTAATGAATGTGGTCCTGCTGGCATCACTGTGGCAGTCCACTTTGAGCACCATGCATGGAAAAGGCCCAGGGCATATTGGCCATAACTCCTGGTAGCAGACCTTAGGGAGCAGCAGTGCATGGACCACTTCTGGGTAGACCATGAGATGGTGGCACACCTATGTGCTATGGTCCAGGACAGTGTCCAGCCACAGATACGGCAGTCCCATGCGATATCTGTGGAGACCAAGGTCCTGTGTGCCCTGTCTTATTATGCCACTGGTTCCTTTCAGCATGTGTGGTGAAGTGACAGGGGTCAGTCAGTCAGTCATCGGTGTCACGGGCTGTACATCAGGTGACCGATGCACTGCTGCTGGAGATGAGGGCACACATACGCTTTACCACTATGCACCAAGAACAGCAGGCCACAAAGGAGGCATCTACACCATGCATGGGATGCCTAACACACTGGACATCATTGATGGTATGCATGTGCCAATCCGGTCTCCACATGTGGACAAGGTGGCATACCGCAACCAAAAAGGCTTCCACAGCATAAATTGCCAGGTTGTGTCTGATGCCCAGGGATGCATCACCAATGTCTGTGCAATGTACCCTGGGTCACGCCACAACTTGTATATGCTTGACCACTCAGGACTTGGTGAACTACTGGCAGTGAGTGGCGGAGGTGACAGCTGGTTGTCAGATGGGTGCCACCATGCGATGGAACACGACGTTACTGTGTGCATCTGTGTGCATGGTGTGAGTGACAGTGTGCCTGTGTGGGGTTGCCCACAGATGTTCTACACCCATACTAATTAATGCCCTCCCCCACACACACAGGTGACAGTGGATATCCACTGCAGGCATAGCTGGTGACACCATACTTTGCACCACAGGATCCAGCAGAGGAGGCATTCAGCGAGGCAGATAGAAGGACATGGAGCTGCATGGAGTGCACCATTGGCATCCTGAAGATGTACTTCCAGTGCCTCAACCACACAGGTGGCACAATGTTGCTTGCACTGGGGATGGCATGAAGAGTGTTCACCGTGTGTGTCATACTGCACAACATCTGTGTCCACCATAGCGTACCGGCCCCACCCCTTCCCCCATGTGACATGCCACCTCTTGATGGACCACTGGTGCAGGACCAGAACTGGGATAAGCCAAGCGGCTGTGCTGTCTGCCAAACTATGGTACATGGAACCTTTGGATGATCGGTGTTTGTGCCAGGGCCACCATGATGTTTCCTTGGACTGAATGACCCTGGCAGTACATAGGCATCCAACTCTTGCTGTGGAGAACACGTGTTGCGCCCTGCTGGATGATGCATACCAGTCAGTGGTGGGCATGCATGGCGGGTGAGGCAGTGGGGGGACATGGGTGTGTGTTGTGGACGTCTGCCGTGGGTGATGGGTGTGTTGGGTGTGCAGGACTAGGGCATGCTGCTGGGCTGCTTTACCACTGCATGTGTGGCACCACTGTGCCACTCACTGCTGTGTACCACCATGACATCTGCATGCAGAAGGAATGCTGCATCATGGCACACAGCCCCTCGGTGCCAACGGCTCTGGCCTAGATGTACATTGCTGTGTCATGGGCCCCAGGGTGGTGCCTACCTCCACACATCTGTCAGCATGTGGGGGCCTGGGTGGGTTGCCATGTAGGATGTCACGGGTGGGATGCACCTGGTCCTGGTGGTCATGTGATAGTGGTCCAGGGTGCCCTGCATTGGCAAGGGGGAAGCCCTCACCACATCATCCTGGCCTGGGGTCCACTAGGTGCTGGCAGCATGGTGCACATGGGCCCTGGCAGTGCTGGGTGGACATTGGTGGCCATGTCGGTTGTCGTGGCTGTGGCTGTCTGGGTGGTGATGGATACGTGCCCCACCAGTCAGGGTGGGGTGTGTGCGTCTCATCCTGCCAGCAAGCACTCCACTACCCTGTCTAGCATGTGGCCGATTCTGTCAATGCCCCAGGCCATGCCATTGACCACACAGATGAGTCCCCACAGGGCCTTGATGTTGTCCCTCTGCACTGCTAGCCTGTCCTCCTCCAGCCACTGCAATTCCAGGTAGTGGTGTTGCAGCATGTTCTTGCCGGTTGTCCTCCTTTCATGGCACTGCCCTTCCCTGCCCTGTCCACCCTCCGACCAATGTGGTGGCACAACGGTGTCCATCCATCCATCAGTGGCGGGGCATATGGTGAGCTGATGCGGTGACAGTGGGAGCGCAGTGTTGGCCAGGGTGTCCTCCATGGGCAGCCATGTTGTGTGCTGGCAGCGGCATCCTGTCTCACTGTAGTCATGGGGTTGCACCACTGTGCACTGGTGGCTGCTCGCAGTCATTGTTCAGGGTGTCTGTGCCTGGGGGGACCACTTCCATCCCATCCATGCCTTGGCTGCATGCCAGCTCCACCTTCTGCCATGGCTCACTTGCAGATGATGTCTCCATGCAGGTACCTGTGGAGGAACACATCACCCTGTTAGCTTGAAGGTGGCTGGTGTGGCGCCTGTATGTGTGGTGGTTGTGCACCCTGTTGTGGCATACCTACCTCCATGGTTCAGCTGGCTGTCCCTTCCCCCTGTGCCAGGGCATTCTGCCCTGTTGCTGCTCACTGCTGTACCTGTAGGAGTGGGTGGGTATGGTCAGTTGGCTGTTACATGGCTGGGACCCCACTGTACGGCGATGCATGCCCCATGTCTACCTGGCACCATGTCACACCCTTCGGGTACCCTGCCATTGGACATTGATATGGTCTGGGCCACTATCCTCTCTAGGGGCCCCAGCATGTTCCCAGGGGATGGTGGCCCTTCCCCTGTGGCTGTCCATGCTCTGTGAGTTGCTGCCAGCTTCCACTTGCTGGTGGAGCAGATGTCCCTCCATTTGTGTTTAATCGCCATGAGTGTCCATGCCTCCAGTTCTGCAACATTGGCGGAAGCCTGGCTGTCCAGCCATATCCGCTGCTTGGACTCTTCCAGTGCCATCAGCAACTGGTCATCATACAGGACATCATAGCTGCTGTGTATGTCCATCACTAGAGTGATCATCTGGGCGGTGGTGAAATTACTCGAACTGGGCTTCCAGATCACAGTCAGCTGCTCCACACTGCCAGCACCTAACCAATCCCCCCCCCAATGTTGCCATCCCTGTCCACAGGCATTTTGCTGTGGTCCACCTGGGATGCCGGTGTTGACATTGCACTGCCTCTCCTGCCTTGGTGCATGCACACAGCCCATGCACATGCCTATAGTTGGTGGGGTCCAGGGGTGTGTCAGCATGCGGTGCAGTGTGGAACTAGGCCATGCCCCTCCACACCCCTCTATGTTGATTTCTGTGCTGCACTTGTGAACAACCAGGTGCATGGCACCATTGGAGAATGCCACGTCCTTGTCGCATCCTGCACAGCGTGTCACTACACATGCCATTTCTGTGCCATTTGCACGTGTTCTCCTTGCAATGGAGAATAGGCCCCAAATTGAATATTTTTTTAAGTTAACAGATGATTTAAAACGGGATAAGTTTAAAAATGTCTTATCCACTGCCTTCACTTATTCTACCTGATTAATTGTTGACTATTAAAATATATGTTTGAAGGGAAAAGTTCCCGCAGGTACCTGTTATAAGATAGAATAAGGAACACTTTTGTTGAATGCAGGCTGTAGTTCTTAAGCTGGATTTATGGTGGAAATAAGTATATACCTAGAACTAGGGACTAAAGTTTTTGTTTATGCATTTATTATTAGAACAACATTGTGGGCCTGAGGAAGTGGCTGTGCATGAAACGCAGCCCCTTAAAGTGTGTGTGAAACACTGAATAAAACATTTTTTGAAGAAAGAATATATATGGAGTTTGTTCCAATTCCTTTACTGAAAGATTTTGCCTGTCACAAAATGGATGACCCAAGACCTTAAAAACTTGATTGCTCAATAAGAGAAAGGGCAAGATCTGCCTTACTATGGCCCTTGGTCCACTTCCATGGAGTACCTTTATGTAACAGTTCATTCAGAATAGCACATTTAGTGGGTAAGCCAGGTACGAAACAGTCATAGTAGCGCTCTATACCCAAGAATGAGTGCAACTCTGAAACGTTCTGCAGTTCAGGCATGTGCACAATGGCTTCCTTCTTTCCATCATTTGGACAAATTCCATCTTTGTCAATAGTGTGACCTACAGTGGGTACGTGACACTTGGTTGACAAGATTATATTTTTCTCTCCTGAGTCTGAATCCACTCTGTTGCAGTCTCTCTAAAGTGTTTTGTAAGTTAAGTAAATGTTCTGCTTTTGTCTTGCCGTGACAATGATGTCATCCAAATAACAAGCAACACCTGGTATATCACCCACCGTTTGCTCAATCACTTTTTGAAAAATAGCCGATGCGGAACTAAGGCTAAAACATAACCGTTTGTACTTGTACAGTCCTTGGTGTGTATTAATCAATACCAGTTTCTGAGAGTCTGTAGCCAGTTCCACTTGAAGGTATATATCAGCGAGGTCCAGTTTAGAGAACCCCACACCACCATTCAGTCTAAGATAAAGTTCCTCTGGTAAGGGTAAAGGAAATACATCTGTGCTAAGTACTGGATTAAGTGTCACCTTAAAATCTCCACATATTCGAACCTCACCACCTGATTTAGATACCACCACAATTGGAGTGGCCCAATCTGAACTTGAAACCTTTTCCAGCGCACCTGCTTTTTCCAGTCTGTCCAATTCTGCCCCAACCACCGGCTTTAAGGCAAAAGGGAGTTTCTGTGGTTTACAAAACTTAGGAACTGCATTAGGCTTTGTAACTAGCTTGGCTTTAGCTGTTGTGCAACATCCCAGGCCTTTTCACAGCTCTGGATACATGTGTAAAATCTCCCCAAGCTTGGGCGGGTTACTGCTTTGTGGTACCTGGACAGCAGCAAGCAGGCCAGAATCTGCTGGATCAGCATGAACGTTTAGAAGAACCTGAGCATCTCTGCCCAAAATGTTGACACCCTTTTTGAAACCAGAAAAGTTAAACGTGTACCAGGAGAATCAGCTCTGTGTACCAAAGTGGTAAACGAGTCCAGTGGCTGAATTGGTTGCCCTTCAAATGTATGCAGCAACTTATTACAAGGAGATAATGGTGGCTTATCCAGATCAGACCATGTTTGATGGTTAATAAAACTAACTGGGGAAGCAGAGTCTACCATTAAACATAACTGACACCTCAGTTGTAGCAACTGAAGTAACACATAGAAAGGAGGAACATCTTTAGTCTGCATTTGTGGTGCAATAGGAACCACTGCACTGTCTGTGCTCTCTGAACTGATCACTGCAGTTCTCCTGCTTCTGCAAACTTTAGCCTTATGACCCTGACGTTTACAGGCATGACACTGAACTTCTCCGACTCTGCACTGGTCCCTGCTATGCTGAGATGACCCACATGATGCACATTTGTATTGGCCATGCAGTTTGGGTGGAATTGTTATGTTTTCCTTTGAAAATAGTGGTTTAGACTTAGGTTTGAGCTGTTTCAGTTTGGGGTTTACTGCAGTTACTTGTACCTCATTTTTAGTGTTCATCTTAGCATGTGCTTCATTTTCTTCAGCCTCATGCATTAGTGCAATCTGTAAAAGTTCATCAGGAGACTTCTAGACACTTACAGAAAGTAATTGCTGAATTCAATGTTCATTATTCAGCCCCATGATAAACGTATCAGCTAACTTAGATTCAAGATGCTCCCTGCTCCACTCACATGTGAGAGCTAAGCATTTGATCTCAGCCAAATAAGATTGTAATGACTGGCCTTGTTTCTGACAGCAACTGTAGAATTTATACCGTTCAGCCCTTGGGAAGGTTGTTAAACTGTATTGTGCATTCAGTTTAGCCTTTAGCTCTTGATATGACAAATCCTCCGGCCGTTCCGGTGCACACAGACTGCATAAAACTTTGAAGGTTTCACTCCCCAAGAAAGTACGAAAAAGCAACTCGAATAAGCTCACCCTGCTGTTCATTTTTAGCAGCTTGTGTGGCAGGATTAAGTAATAACCACTGATCAAACTGGCTGGACCATGTATCCCAGTCCATTCCTGTAAAAATCTCAAAGCTGGCTGAAGTTTCCATGATATAGCACAGTTCCAAATTGCTTACTTGCCTCCAATGCAGAAAGTCACAAAATGGTGTAATTCAGAAAGCTGGAGCTATGAAAATTTTCACTATCCTTGTTGGCAGTTTGCTGTATTTGGTGGCCAAAAATAAGTACGTTAAACACATCAGGGTCTTAATAATAAGAAAACATGCACCACAGAAATTTAGGCCTTTTCTGTTTACTTATATTCAGCACAGATACAGGAGGAACACTGTACTCAACACACACAGGAAGACTCACACAGGAAGAGTTACAGTAAATGCATCATTCTTTAAGCTGTACAGTACTAACATTTCTTAAAGCTGTACTACATATAACACAAGCCAATGAAGGTAAGAAAAAATTACTCACCTTAGTAATGTTGTTTCTTCTAATGGAGTCTTTCTATATTATGACAATTGCAGTTTGACCGCAGGTTAGAACTGCTCCGGAGATGAAATAGTTAACTTTCCATGTAGGCATGGAACTTAGAGCGCGAGCTCGGTTGAAAACTCTGTCTGTTGTGCTTCAAACGCAAACTGTCAGATCTTCTGGAGCTAAAACTCACTAAGGTTCTGTGTGGAAGCTGTAAACCTACACTAGCCAACTGGCTACTAACATAAACACTCATTTTTGGCCTAAAACAAAGACTCAAGTCAGGGGATGCAAAAATGCAAAAACACAACACCAATTCACCCAAAAAGGTAGGTGCAAAACAACAAGGTGGGCATCAAAAAAGTGCCAACCCTGTACTGCCCACCCACATCCCCAAAACAGAGGTTCTGAGAGGGCCAGGCAGGGAGGGAGGTCATAATATAGCAAGACTCCATTAGAAGAAACAACATTACTAAGGTGAGTAATTTTTCTTCAAACAACATGAAGTCTTGCTATATTATGACAATACAAACACACAGCAGTACCCCATGGAGGAGGGACAGAACCTACCTAGGAAATAGGCTCTGAAGCATGGCTGCACAAACCAAGCATCACTCCTAGCCTGGATGTCAGGGAGTAATGCTTGTAAAATGTGAACTGTTTTCCAGGTAGCTGCTTGACATATTTCTAGAATAATAATGTCTCTGGCAGCAGCCAGAGAAGCAGCTATACCTCTGGTGAGTGAGCCCTCAGGCCTGAGGGAACTTTACCAACTTCTCATAGCAAATTGGATACAAGAGACAATCCACCTGGCAATGGATCTTTTGGTGGCTGGCTTCCCTTTACCAACCGCCATAGGTGAGGAAGAGTTGGAGGGAGTCAAAGCTATGACCCTTGGTACGCTCTATGTAGTAACTAAGGGCTCTCTTCACATCTAGGCTGTGCAGCATCCTCTCCCCAGAGGAGGAGTGGTCAGTGAAGTACACTGGAAGTGAAATAGATTGATTAAGGTGGAAATCTGAAACCACCTTAGGCAGGAACTTTCTGTTAGTCCGAAGGACCACCTTATCTCTGTGAAAAGAGATAAACTCCTGCTCCACAAACAACGCTTGTAATTCACTTATGCGTCTGGCAGAGGTGATGGCTACCAAAAAGACAGTTTTCCACGTCATGTACTTGAGCTCAGCTGAAGACAAGTGCTCAAAGGGGGGTTGCATAAGCTGAGCAATGCAAACATTAAGATCCAAGGCAGGGGCAGGATCCCTGAATGGAGGGTTGGTGTGAAACAACCCCTTAAAAAACCTGGAAAATACAGGATGAGCTGAAAGGGAAGAGGATTTACCTGCTGAAATAAAGCAGACACAGCTGCCAAGTGCACCTTCAGGGTAGCTGGTCTCAGCCCCAAAGAATTCAGGTGGACCATATAATCCAGGACTGTGGGTAGATCAGCAGAGACTGGGGAAATATGCTTTCCGAGCATCACATGGAAAACCTTTTCCATTTGGAATTGTAAGTAGCCTGGTGGAAGGCTTCCTGCGGCCTTCAATATATATATATATATATATATATGAGTGACAAAAGGAACCCCTTGTCTCAGGTTGCTTTGATCCTGCCACCACTGTAGGGCTTTGATCACGGTTCGAGTTACTGGGATCAGCTTGGTAAGAGGATCCTTTCTTTGAGACCAAAAAGCTCTCAAATGGAACTGGATGTCCCTCATCTGAAATCTTGCTCCTTGCACAACTGCTGTGGAAGCAGCCATGTGTCCTAGGAGCTGCAGAAAATGCCTTGCTGGCCGGGAGACCTGCAGGGTAAATGAGGAGGCCAGGGAGACGAGGGTCTTTGCCCTGTCCAGGGGGAGGAAGGCCCTGGCTTCCTGTGTGTTCAGTTCTGCTCCTATGAAGGTAAGAAGCTGGACTGGCTCTAGAACTGACTTTGAGAGATTCAGAAGGAAACCTAGAGAGGTAAGCAGTTGCTGCATTATCTGAAGGTGTAAACTGACCTGGTCTGGGGACTGGCCTACTAAGAGCCAATCGTCCAGGTAAGGAAAGACGGCAATCTTTTGCCTTCTTAGGTAGGCAACTGCTACAGCCAGGCATTTGGTGAATACCCTTGGAGCAGAAGTGAGGCCGAAGGGCATTGCTCTCAACTGGTAGTGGCCTGAGGGCAGCTCAAACCTGAGGTACTTTCAATGGGAGCTTCTGATGGGAATATGGAAGTAGGCATCCTTGAGGTCCAGGGAAGCTAGCCAGTCCCCTGGCCTTAGAGAGGGTAGGATAATTCCGAGTCACCATTTTGAACTTTGGCTTTAAAAGGTGCTTGTTTAAATATCTGAGATCCAGGATGGGCCGCCATTCTCCTGTCTTTTTGGGGTAAGGAAGTACCTGGAGTACAAACCTTTAGCTGGTGTAGGGGAGGAACCCTTTCCACAGCTCTGAGAGCCAGGAGGGTAAGACCTCTGCCTCTAGGGTGAGTGCCTCTGATGGAGTTGCAGGTGGAAAAGATCTGGTTCTCAGCTTTGGAAATTTTTGAAGCTGAGAACCAGTCTCTAACTTACTACTTCCAGGACCCACTTGTCTGATGTTAAAGACTTCCAGTCCTGGACAAAGTAAGCCAGCCTGCCCCTACAGGTAGAGGAGAATCGGCCCTGGCAATCCCATCAGGGTGCCTGCTTGGCAGGGGCTTTGGGCTGAGGGTGGAAGCAGACCTGCTTGTACCCGTCTGCCTCTCCTCTAAAGAACCCCCTCTGAGCATAGGCGGAGGAGGAAGCTTGCTTGGTAAAGGCCTATGAAAAGGCCTGCCCTGCCTCTAGGAAGATGCTTCTGAGGTGGCCTGCCTTTCCTTGGCCTGTGCACTCCTTTAGGTGGTCCTATATTCATCCATTTTCTTCATGTAATTCTCCGTTTGCTCCCCAAATAGAGAATTTCCCACAACAGGAAAATCCATGGCCTTAGACTGGGTATCCTGAGACAGGGTAGTACATCTGAGCCAAGCCATCCTGCGAAGTGCCACAGATGTAGCCATGACTCTTGATGAAACATCATTAGAGTCCACTGCAGCATGAAATTGCACCTTGGATGCCTCAATACCATCCATAGCCACCTGTTCCAGCTCCCTGGCAAGCTGGTCAGGGACTTGTTTCACTGGGGCCAGCACAGTATCCCATCTGTATTTCTGGTACCTAGCAGCATAAGCCATATAATTTGCTTGTCTGAGTCCCAAAGATGCTGCCATGTACTGTTTCTTTGCCATAGCATCAATCTTCCTGGAGTCCTTCTCAGGTGTGTGTGAAGCTAGGGGAATATTAGCCTTGTCACAGGCTGCAGCCTGCACTACCCCCACATGGCTGCATTGTTGAGTGAGGAAATCAGTGTCGGAGCCTGATAAGGTATACCTCTTGTCCATTCTTTTATCCACAGGAGGTATAGTGTGAGGAGTTTTAAAACTTTTACTGTCTGTTTCGAAAAGATTTATGCAAAGGAATAGACAGTCTCCTAGACTCTGGAATATCCATCATTTCTACATAGTCTGGCTCCTCTTGGTCATCAACAGCTTCCTCAACAGGGAGCTGGAGAGTTTCAGCAACTTTTTTATAAAACATGAAATGAGAAGGGGACTCAGAAAGCCTTGGAGGAGAAACCCCTAGGGGTCTATCTGGAGAGATGTCCGGATCAATGGGCACATCCAGATCTTCAAAACCATATTCACTCTCCTCATATTCCTCTTCCCCCTCTCCCGGTTCATAAAAATCCTCAAAATCATAATCTTGAACCGGTGGAACCGGACGAACCGAACGCTTACCTGAAGGTGTCGGTTCGGTCGGAACCGAGAAGAGAGACTGGACAATTTGAATTGCTTTAGCTATTTCCTCAGCAGTTGGGAAGAGAACTTTTGGCTCTACACTAGCTGACTTTCTAGTCCTTTTGCTGGAACCGGCTCCTCAGAACCGGCTCTTCGTTTGCCGAGGTATCGCCCTGATCAGAGGCACTTCTCCTGGTTCGGTTGGCACCGAACCGGGCTGGCCATCCGGGTCAGCGGACTTTTTGGCCTCCCTCTCCTGAGCCTACCAATTCTCTTATCTATGGTGGCAGCAGGGAAATTGTGACAAATCTGGCAGTCTGAATTGAGGTGGTCAAACCCCAGACAATAGACACATGTGGTGTGTGGGTCAGCCTTAGCAAAAGCTTCCCCACAAACACTACAGTGTTGAAACCCAGTGGGTCCATTTTTTTTTAGGGTTTCTCAGACATAATGCCAGCCTAACCAACTTGCCCGTTTATGGCAATCCACCAAGCAAGACACCCTTATCGGTTCCCAACCGTGTCACAGGTCGTGGAAAAAACCGTAATGAAATCAGTTTTTTTTAGAACCGATAAGAACTGGGAACCACACTCTAAAAAAGGACTAGTAGATTTTAAATACAACCTGATCGGTTCAAACCGAACCGATAAAGAATTACAAATTCCACACAGAAAAAATAAATGTAAAACCTATCTATTACTTACATTACCACAGACAGAGCTTGAACTGACCGGTTGAGGTTTAATTTCAGCTAAAAACTGAAAAATAATACTTTTAAACCGACAAAATGAACCGAGCAGAAGGAGAAATCTCCGGAGCGACTGTTCAGTGAGGCGGAGTAAAGAATCTGACAGTTTGCGTTTGAAGCACAACAGACAGAGTTTTCAACCGAGCTCGCGCTCTAAGTTCCATGCCTGCATGGAAAGTTAACTATTTCACCTCCGGAGCAGTTCTAACCTGCGGTCAAACTGCAATTGTCATAATATAGCAAGACTTCATTATGTTTGAAGTACTTTTTTTTGGGGGGGGGGATTATCATATTTGCTAGTAGGTCTCATTAACGGTTTATTGTTTGGTTACTTCTTCACAGATTTTATCTGCATCCTTCTCCAGTCCAGTAATGGTCATGGCCATCATCGATTCATACGACTTCTACTTGTTGCCTGTCTGCCCCAGGCTGGGGTGGGGGGTATGATGTTGACACTACAAAGCATCTGGAAGTTTCCTAAAAAAAGAAATGAAGGACTTATTACAACTTGATTGCAGCAGTAACACATTATGTTTAAGCCGGGGCTGTTCTACCACAGGTATATGGATTAACACAGACAGCAAGCTGTGAAGTCACAAGTACACCAAATCATCAGATCACAATTAAATTTAGTACCAAGCTGTAAGAAATACACTGTATCAGTGTCCCTGCATCTTAACTCAAGTTACATTTGAAAACCACATCTTGTCAAGTCACATGACCTGGGTCAGACTTTTTTCAACACTGGCATGGCTGCAGCTGCAAATGTGGAATACAGTGCATGATGTGTTGAGCAAATATTTTGTGACCTACATGTCACCTATTTTACAAATCATCTGTTGGACTTTTTGCACTGTTATGAAAAAAAAATGGAACAAATTAAATAAAATTGATATACTTACCAGTATGGAAATGGATATCCCATGGGTTGCTGTACACAGTAACGCTGTACCATTGATACAGACCTTCAGTGAAGGACAGTCATTTGTTAATCTGTAAAAAAACAAAATAAGTTGACTGTATTTGTTTGACTATTGCAGCTTGGAAAAGCAACAGGAAACAAAACTCACAGCTAAAGGAAGTTGAATAGCATGAAAAACATTAGCACACATACTCACTTTATAGTATTCATAGTAAGAAGCCTTGAGCCTGTGGCTGATGGATGTGGTCTCCTGTTCGACTCCCCCACCCTTGGCATGGTCAAGACATGTAATGGAAAACATCGTCAGAATGGTGATGATGGGTGGTATGGTGGTCATAGCTTAGGCACATGATGACATTCCCTCTCACATCATCTTCCTGCATCTGGTGGTGGTTGCAGTGGCTAACAGTAGTCTTATGGTGGTGGTCCGGGGGGGCACATGCTGACATTCCCTATAGTGGCAGTGGCTAACAGCGGTCTTATGGTGGTGGTCCAGGGAGCACATGGTGATATTCCCTGTGGTGGCAGTGGCTAACAGCTGTCTTATGGTGGTGGTACGGGGCCAGGATATGTTGTGCTCTGTGTTACAAATGTGACGTGACATGTGGAATTTGAGTCACTCTGAGTGGGACACTGATTTAACTTTATGAAAAAGAAAACATGTATCATCCAACAAATGTAACAGCTTTTTAACCACTGAAGTTAAAACCTGCCAATATTAACCTCATCATCATCCTCATAAAGAAAGCTGCCCTCTCAGTCACTTATGCAAGCAATAATACCCGACAGAGTGGGTGGTATTGGGCAATACCGGACTGCTCAGGGGTGTAATGAGGCTCGATGTCACAGGCAGAGGGACTTATAGCCCCTGGAAGGTCTGGTATTGCCCATACCACCCAACCTGGAGGGTATTATTGCGCTTAGAAAATGGGCAACTGTATTAAATAAAAATTTTCTTTTATAATTTGCATTTTTTACTGTTAAAATTCTTAACTGTTTCATTAATTTGTAATAAAATAGTTCCTCCGCCTGCAAGAAGGCATTTTCAGGACACTTCCTTTCTCTATATTTCCAGGTGTCCAACCCATGCTGACCCAGTCTAATCCCAAACTCAAAGAGCAGCCCAGTCAGTCAGTGAAGCTGAGATGTGTAGTTAGTGGGTTTGATGTGAGAGGGTGAGGCAGGCTCCTGGTTTGTTTTTTCAGAGCGATTGTGCAGTTCTTACAGGCAGGTAATTCATACAGTGATTACAGCCTTATAGGATTTATTTTCTCATCGGGCGATGTAGCCCGAGGAACAGAGGTGGCAGTTGGACGAGCTTTGAGTTAAAAAAAAATCTGCCATATCGAGGTAAATGGCACTGCATTGCAGGTTAATCCTTTTGAGGTATCTTACTTGAGACAGCACTTTCAAGCCTATATTCAATTAGACATCAGGAGAGGAGAGGAGTGGAGGTGGTGGGTGAGCGACCACGTGACCACGGTGTGGGCAGTTGAATTTTGACCAGAAGAGTACCGGAGGTGGTGGTCGGGCAGTCACACTGTGGAGAAGGTTGACTGAGGTGGCAGAAATACAGAAAAGCAAGCCTGCAAACAGCAGGTACACTTGTTCTGTTTTGATGGTGTTTTGTGGTACTGTGGAAATTGGTTGACGATTGGTGATGGGACGGGGGGGCGGAGAAGTGTGATGAGCAGGTTACACTGATGTTTGTTATGTGTGATGCTTGGGAATGAAGTAGTTTTTTTTTTAGTAAAAACAAAAAATAGTTGTCATGTTTGTAACATCCATTTGTGAATCTCTAGTAGGGCTGACTTGCTATGGGTTGTATCTCACGGTAAACGGACAGAAAACATGGCGGCAATTTCAAATGAAAATTACGTGTGTTAGCCAATTAGAAAGCAGGGTGGGCACCAGGATAGTTAAGTGGGTGAAGGGGCACTATAGGCTGGTCCTTTTTATTTCCTGGGCATCTATTGAAAGTTAATGTACTCCCCTGGCAAGGGTACTAACCAATCAGATGCCACGAAATAAAAAAAAACATTTTCTAAGTCTGAATTCTGACCACTGGGAAATTCTTTCTCCATTGTGTCATCATCTATGTCAGTGGTAGGCCATTTCATGCTGCCACTGCCAGTGTCACCAGGATGGTCCATTTCTACATCATCAAAACCATGACTAGGCTGGGATACGAATACTGAGGTTGTAGTCTGAGCTGGTATGTGCCTCTCATTTATTTTTATGAATGTCAGCAAACTGACATTTGCAGGAGGGACGTTTGTATGATAATCCTGAACAATTGCACCTACTGAGCTGAATGCCCTCTCGACACTTACACTGGAGGGTGGGCATGTCAGGTACTTCAGTGCCACTGTGGTCAGCTCTGGCCATTCACTGACTTTTCCACTCCAGTATAAAAGAGGATCATCAGTTATTGACAGATGCCTGTTTTCAGACAAATATGACTCAACCATTCACTTTGCTGCACTAAGTCCAGTGGTTGATGCATCATCCTGTTGTCCGGAATCATTTATTTCACAAATCCCCACTTGGGACAAAGCCTCCCAAAGTAGGTTAACGCCAACCAGTTTTGATGATGGACCACCTGGAACTGCAGTCATCTTCCCCTTACAGGATATGCTTGATACTACTCCTCCAGGTTCACCTTCAGCCTGATTATGCTGCTGAGGTTTGCAGACCTTGGCGCGTGACTTCTGTGCCCCATGAACCAAGTGCACCAGTTGCCCACTGACAGTTTTTACCTGTTCAGGCCCGTCCTCCAGTACTGAGGCAATTCCATGTTTGTATCGTGGGTCCAGCATTGTTGCTATTGCAAAGTTGTTACTACGCTGAATGCTCAAGGTGTAACGATTCTGGTCGAATACTGTCAGCATGTGTTGCAGCAACACACTGCTACCACCGTCTCCGGCAACATCAAGGCTATGCTGTACATTCACCAATGTCTGCCTCAGCACCCGCAGCAGTGGAATGGATTGGCTAATGGAGGCAGACTCACCACTCACTACCTGTGTGGCATGTTCAAAAGGACTTAAAATTGTTATTACAGAGTGCATGAGGTGCCACTGTTCAGTCGTCATATACATGGAGGCCCCAGAACTGTCACGGCTAGTGTACATAACAAGATATTCTGAGATTGCTTTGTATTGTTCATACAACCTCTCTGCCATGTATAAAGTGGAGTTCCACCAGGTGACAACTTCCAACTTCAAGCGATGCTGTGGGAGGCAGTTTCAGATCTGCAACTGCCGAAGTTGGTCACGGGCCTTTGCAGAGCATGAAAAGTGAGAACAGATACAGCGTGCAGCTGTCAGCATTTCCTTTATATCAGGGTGCTGCAGAAACTCCTGCACCACAAGATTTAAACAGTGGGCCATGCATGGAACCCGAACAAAGCCACCATTCGTGATGCATTTAATCACATTTGACCCATTGTCATTTGCTATGAACCCAGCTCTCAGGGACAGGGGGTTCAGCCATTTGTCAATTTCAGACAGTACCAAGTCCAGCATGTTTTCACCAGTGTGTGAACAGGTCACATTATGCATAGCTATTGTTGTATGCTGTCGAATTCCTGGAAGATTGCTGCCATGCAACTCCACCTTACTGCACTGATGAGTCACACTACCAACAGCATAAACAGCACCTGACACCTGTTCCCAGTGTGCAGTTATACACAAATATGAACTCTCCACTGTTTTGCCACTTGTCCACATATCCATACTTAAATGGATGAATGGAGAGGAGCAATGCTGAAGGGCATGTCTTACTGAGTCGGACACAGTACGGTACAACTCAGGGACTGCACGGGTGGAAAAGTAAGTCTTGGATGGGTCTTTACATTTTGGACAGGCACGCGCTGCAAACCACCGGAACCCAGAATTCTCCATGAAGGAGAAGGGCAAAAGATCTATTGCCAGCATTTCAGCTACAGCAGCATTACGTTCACGTGACACTGTATGATTGAGTGGGTACTTCAGCTTATGCGCAAAAACACTCTGTAACGTGGGCTGACGCATATGTTTTGCACAGGGTGTGATGACAAATGGTTCTGCTCTGTGACTGGCCAGGGGGGAGCGTGGACGTGTGATGAAGACGGTTGCACAGGTGATGAAAAATCCACAAATGAAATTATTTTCCCAGATTTACAAACAAGGGTTGATGTACCACTTGCACTACTAGACATACTGCATTGACCACCACCACCACCAAAACTGCTACTCTCACCACCACTGGACAAGATTTCAATATCATTATGTTCCTCCACCTCATCATGCCTGTAGTAATCCTCTGCTGTTATTTCATGGCTACTGCATGCATTCCTGCTGTTATTTCATGGCTACTGCACACATTCCTACTTGATCTTACAGTCATGGAAGGGGATAACATGCTCATTATGGTTGATGACGAGGGTGAACGTCCCACTCTGGTATTAGCTATCTTGTGCTGGGTTCACAGTGCCATGTGCCTTATTTTAAGAAGTGTGTGCTGTCCCCCTGTGCCCAGATGGCTCCCCTTTTTACCTCGACTCACACGTGCCTGTCAAAGCTGGCAGATTGCAACTGACTCATCATTTGCATCTTGCACAAAAAATTCCCAAACAAGGGATTGTGATCCCGTACTTTTAACATGTCCCTGATGCGGCTTATTGGACTCCGTTTTTTTAAGCCCTGAAGTGGGGGGTGTGCTACATGATTTTTCAGGCAGGACACACTTGGACTGCAACTGACCACAATGGCTACCTATCATTATTACTGGGTCATCATCATCATCATCAACTGAAACTGGTAAATCACAACTTTTTATGGGGGGGGGGGTAATGCAAACAGACCCAGACACAGCCACCTTTAATTTTTTTTTCTCCGGTTACCAACAGGCGTCACTGACATCAGCATCATATTCATCAACATCACACACATCCAAATCTTCTGCTTGGATGCTGGCATGTGGACTGCATGTTGCAACCACAGCAATATCAACATCATCAAATTCATCATCAATACCACCATCACCCGATATTTTTTCACCACACTGTGAATCATTGCATGGCAAATGCGTGACCTGAACTACATAGATACATAGACAGTGTCAGCAGATAAGGGCCTATGGCCCACCCAGTCTGCCCATTTGAGCTTGTAAGTTCAGTTTGTTTTCCTAGAAGTCTGTTTCCCCTTACCCCTGACCTCTAGAATTCCTTTATGTCTAGCCCATGCATTCTTAAATCCCGTGATTATTTCTGCCCCCACCACTTCCTCTGGCAGGGTGTTCCACTTGTCCACCACCCGTTCTGTGAAAAATTCTTTCTCATGTTTCCTCTGAATCGTCCTCCTCCAACTTCATCCCATGCCCTCTAGTCCTGAAACATCTTTTCACTTAAAATAGTGTTTTCCTGCACCCTGTTCCTCCCTGTAAGATACTTGTATGTCTCTATCATATCCCTCTCTCCTCCTCTCCTCCAGGAGTACATGTTCAGTTCCTTCAACCTGTCTTCATAGGACTTGTGATGCAATCCATGCACCATCTTTGTTGCCCTTCTCTGAACCTTCTCTACCCTGTCTGTAGTCGTTACGTGGGTATGGTCTCCAGAATTGTACACTGTACTCCAGTTGGGGCCTCACTAGTGTCTTGTATAGCGGAATTATGACCTCCTTTTCCTGCTGGTGATACCCTGCCTATACATCTCAGCATCCTATTTGCTTTACCTGCTGCCTTGTCACACTGTTTCCCTACCTTGAGGTCATCAGAGATGACAACCCCAAGATCCCTTTCCTGCTTGGTGCATGCAATATCCTCACCCCCCAACTGATATATTGTGCCAGGGTTTTTGTGCCCCATATGCATTATCTTGCACTTCCTTGCATTGAATTTCAACTGCCAAACCCCTGACCATTTTTCAAGTTTCTGCAGGTCACTTCTCATTCTGTCTACACCCTCTGGTGTGTCTACTCTGTTACAGAGCTTTGTGTCATCAGAGAACAGTGAAATTCTGCCTTCTAGATCCTGAACTGTGGTGGAAGAAACATGACATTCTGTGTTATCGTTGCCATGATGCTCAGAATCCTCATGTTCAGTTACCAATGGGATGTTACTGGGGAGTATGACATCATCTACACTGTCACTCACTGCTTTACACTCAGCTATACTTTTGGACATGGTCAACTGGTCAGAAGTGGAACTTGAGGCAGCAATACCGCCAGCAACTGCACTAACACCACCAAATGGGACAACATCATCTCCTCCAACTATGAGTGACGCTACCGATTGAGCTGTAAAAAACATTGAAGGAGAAATACCTTTCCTCACATCAGCAATGCACTTCTACAACTGCATACTACCACGCTCACAAGCAATCTTACCTTGGCAGCAGTGCCATGGTGAGAAACAGCTTTGCTTGCATGTCTCTTTGTGGGTATTTTGGGGGATCAACAAGAATATTCCAAACAAATTTAGATTTTGGAACATTCACTCTGGCCGCTGGATGTGAAGCCAAAAAAAACAACTGTGGCTTCAACAAGAGATACAGATGCAAAGTCACAACAAGTTCAACAGCACCCATCTTTAACTAACCAGTGGTGCTCAAGTCACAATACAATCTGGAAAAGAATACCTTTGGCCGGTTGCGGGGGGGGGGGCACTGTGACTGCAGATTACAGTAGCAATGCAAAACCAAGATACCACAATGGCAGTACAAAATCATGTAGTTGCAGTGGATACTAGCAGGTTCACACTGCTGCAGTGACACTGTGGCACAATAAAAGGTATATTATTTGATGTCATGCACTGCACACACACTCACACACATGCACTTTGTCTAAGCAAACTGAAAACTTCAGCAATATACCACGTATTTTAAACAACCTGAAATTATATGCACTGCTGCACCAGGTCCACAACACAATCAGCAAAAAAATGTCCATAATTACTGAAAATATTACTGGGTGTACATAAACACAGTTACACAAGAAAAACATAATCAAAAAACAAAGAACTTCCTATTTCTCTAACTTAAATCTACCTACACTACAGATACGCCCCTTCCCTAAAGCACACTTCCCCTGTCTGTCAGTACACAGACTGAATGTTGTACATTAACACTCAAAATCCACACCCAAACAATAAACACTTGATGATATGAGCACAGGAGGGTTTCCTACAATTGATGCACTAAAGTTTAAGCAAAAAAAAATTATTCAAAAAGGTTTTTATAAGAGATTTTAGAGGGATTGAATCACAGAGAGCTCTCAGAGCAAACTGTCTCCTACAGCTATCCACACACACTACCCTGAACTGAGGCTGTGCAGAACAATCTAGATCCCATGTGACCTGCAATCCCATGAATCACTGCAAAATTCGCCTTTGGAGCTCACCAACAAAGCGAAGTGATGCGAAGTACATTGATTTCAATGCACTTTGCCTTAAAATTAGTGAAGTAGTGGTTTTGGGAAGGCAGAATAACGCAAAGTCACTGCTTTCAATAAACTGTGCGTTCCTCATTATGATGCAAAGTACTCTGCTTCACGTTGCGGAGTACTTTGCAGATTCACATTACTCCGCAAATCTCTTCATGGAGCAAATTGGGGCCACTTCGCCCACCTCTACTCTCCACCAATGGACTACCTCTCCACCTCTGAGTTAACCTCAATGAAGTCCTTCTACACAACAGAGCACTTCTTGGTCAAATGTCACCAGGTGACTGCAACCTCTTCGGATCATGAATAAAAATGGAACTTGATCGATGAGAGCTCGAAAACTCCTGTTACCATTCAGAAAAACTATTCTTGGCCAATGCTCCTTTGTAACTAGAGCAGTCAGAGCTTAGAACTCCCTGCCCACAGTCATCACCGCTCTCTTCCACTTCTGCCTCTTTAAGGCCCAAGTCAGCAACTACCTTTTCCAGACACTGCATTGCATGTGTACCTAAACCCTATCTGCTAGTTTCATTAGTCTGTGTACCTTGTTGAAGCCACCTGGAAATCTGTTATTAAGTCACTGTTCCTTTTAATATGATAATTCTTGTTATACCTGTTGTTTATTGTATTGGTCTGCTTTTTATTGTATTGGTCTACTGTCAAATGTAACTTATTCTGCTGTTGTATGTAATTTTATAGACCTGGATACCTCTAAAAAGGGCTCTTGAGCTCAAAAGCCTCCAAACACAATGAATAAATAAAATAATGATCTCTCCAGCAGCCCAATATAAATAGCTCATTTTACACTGACCAAGCTGTTACACACTGGTTTGACTCACACTGGTGTCATTCTGCACTTGGTCATTTATGAAGCCAGTGTTGTGCACCACTTAAAGACATCTGCTTCCACACCGCTGTCACACTGTTGTATTGGGAACTGCATTGTGGGACTCATCTTGCAAGGAGTTCCCTGTGTGTTGGGGTCTGGTACGAAATCACAGCTCTGATAATCCTGATGCACTAATGCCTGACATCGGAAGGCCGACACAATTAAAATCCCATCTTTAAACATACCGACTCTTAAAATCTCGATGCAATTGTAGTAATAGTAGTCCGTGGGATCTGAAACATTATGTCATGCATCCAATGTCAGACAATCAGCATCGGGTGAGGTGGGATACAAGCTTCAAATGGATTCTCAAGCTTCAAACAGATTCACTGTACATGTTTTTACTTTTTTACTGCCCGCATTCAGTACTGATGCACCTTGCCTGGTAAGGAGTTCAGCAAGGTGCTCCGAATTTCAGAGCTGTCATATTCCAGACAAGGCAAGGCAAATTTTATTTAAAAAGATGCCCATCCCGGAGGATCTGGATGCCAAACATATTAAAATTTTATACAAAACTCAATAACAATTATAAGTATACAAACAACACACATTAAAAATTACAACAATTATAAAACTTGTAAATACTACTGTCAGCAACAGCTGCTAACCCAGAGATAGCTAAGGGCCAGTTACAGCATAAAATTCAGGAATCCAGGTAAGGCTATAAAGCATAGTCCAGGAAGGCCAAATTATACAAGAAGGCCTTGAGGTGGGCTTTGAACACCTCAACAGAAGGGGCCTCTCTAACAGCTGGAGAAAGTGAATTCCATAGGACGGGGGTGGCGACACTAACCACTAGCTTGTCCTGGGAATCGCAAGGAGACCCCTAGAGGAGGAATGGAAGGAGTGGACTGAGACAGCTGGTGTAAGAAGGTCTTTCAGGTAACCAGGGCCCAGGCTGTGTAGGGCCTTAAAGGTGAGCAATCCCACCTCAAAGAGGACCCTCCACCTGACTGGCAGCCAGTGCAGTTGACACAGCACCGGAGTAATGTGACAATACTTAGGCTGTCCTGTCAACAGCCTAGCCACTGCATTCTGCATCAGCTGCAGGCAGTGAAGGGTACTCCCAGAGACCCCAAGATAGAGCGTATTACAGTAGTCAAACCTGGACATCACAAAGGCATGCACCAAGGTGGGGAGGTCTGGAGGCTGAACTAGGGACTTTATCCTGGCAATATTCCTAAGATGATCTACAGCTCGTTAGGTTTGATTTTGTTCCCTCACCTCTCCCCCCCCAACACCACAAACACCACCACCAATCTGTTTTAAATTCCATTTCTTTTTTTTTAAATAAGTATGGCAGTTGAGCATTCTTCACAGTTGGAATGAGTGCAGTCGAACAGCAGTTGGGAGGTGTGGCACTGTGACTACAGTTGGAGAACTCAGAACGGCAGAATGCAGCTGGATATTTCACTTTCAGAATTAAGTTTAGAGCAGGAATGATGGTGCTGTGAAGATGTTCCTAGGTTCCTAGGTGATAGGTTTACATACTTCATTGGCAAGCATTTAAACTTGCCAAGGTGGGAGGCACTGGAAAGGAGCAGGGAAAACCTAGCCACCTAAAAAAAATCAGGGTAGTAAGTGAGGTAAACACCAAGATAGAGATGTTGATAGGGAGAAGGGCAGGGGTAAATGGAGAAAATCACATAGGGAATAAGGACAGGGATGGGGCAAAAAGGGGTAAGGCCATCAAGAAATGGAGGGCAATGAGTACCAATGCCCATAGTCTGGGCAACAAGCTCCCTGAACTGGTAGCCTTGATGGAAGAGGGATGCCAGGATATTGTAGCAGTCACAGAAACACGGTACACAGACAGTCATGACTGGGATGTTAACATACCAGGGCACACAACCTACAGGAGAGACAGGGAGGGTAGAAGAGTGGGAGGAGTAGCTCTCTATGTAAGAGAAGAGATAAAAGCAATGGAATAAAAGAGTAAACAGGGAGGAGAGGAGGCACCGTGGGTCACCTTAGAGACTGGAAATGGCACAATGGTTGTATACAGACCCCCATGTCAGGGGGACGGAATGGACAAGGATATGATAGAAGGCATCCTTAGGATGGCAGTGAAAGGGGAGATACTGTTGATGGGGGACATGAATATGCCAGATGTTAACTGGAGCATCTTTGCTGCAGCCACATCCAAGAGCAGGGTCATTCTCGATGCCCTACAGGTGGCATGCCTCAGACAGCTAGTTTTGGAACCCAGTCGTGAGGAAGCAATCTTAGACCTCATACTCTCAAATGGGAACAGTGAGAGGATCTCAGATCTAGAAGTGGGTAGCCATCTGGGAACAACTTGACCACCAACAGTGTGGTTCATGATAAACTCAGCTATAGAGTCAAGCCATACAAAAGTGAGGGTACTGGACTTCAGGAGGGCTGATTTGTCAAGATGGGAGAGTGCCTTAGAAAAGCACTAGCAAACAGGCTAGAAGGAGGGGTGAAGCAACAATGGGAAATATCAAGACTGCCATTACAGAGGCAACAAGCCTTTGTGTGAAGCAAATAAACAAATCAAAATGAAAGAAAAAGCCACTATGGTTCTTAAAAGTGGTGGCGGTGAAGGTCAGAGAGAAAAAAAAATAGCATTTAGGAAGTACAAGGAAACACAGAAGGAGCAGGACAGAGAACTGTACCAGTTAAGGCAGAAGGAAACAGGGAGGGAAGTCAGAATAGCAAAGGCCCAAACTGAGGAAAAGATAGCCAGCTCTGTTAAGTAGGGGATAAAACCTTTTATAGGTACATCAGGGAGTGTAGAAAGACAAAGGGAGGGATAGTGAGACTGAATAGAATGGACGGTGGGTAGGCAGAGATGGACAGTGAAAAAGCAGGGATACTGAACGAATACTTCTGCTCAGTATTCGAAAAAGAGGAGGAGGGAGGGGGGTGCCTAATCCAATTAACAGAAGCACTCTGGATGGGGGGGTCGATCCCAGTCCTTTCACAGAAGAAAGGGTTCTGAAAGAACTCCTAAAACTGAAGGTGGACAAAGCAATGGGGTCTGATGGAATTCACCCCAGAATTCTAAAAGAATTAAGAGGAGAACTAGTGACACCACTGACTACCCTGTTTAACAAATCATGGGAGGATGGTGTGGTACCTCAGGACTGGAGGAAGGCAGATGTGATTCACCTTCACAAAAGTGGGAGCAAGGCAGAGGCAGGAAACTATAGACCTGCCAGTTTGACCTCAGTGGTAGGGAAAGTGATGGAATCACTTCTGAAGGAAAGAATTGTTGAGTACCTAGAGGCCAGTGGGGCACAGGACCCAAAGCAGCATGGGTTCACAGCAGGAAGGTCATGTCAGACAAATCTAATTGATTTGTTTGACTGGGTGACCAAAGTAGTAGACCAGGGAGGGTCTGTGGACATGGCCTACCTAGACTTTAGCAAGACATTTGACACAGTACCACACAAAAGATTAATAATCAAATTAACCAGCCTGGGAGTGGGTCCCAGGGTGGTAGCCTGGGTAAAACATTGGCTGGACAACAGGACACAGAAGGTAATTGTAAATGGAGTCCACTCTGAAGAAAGGGGGGTTACTAGTGGGGTACCGCAGGGTTCAGTACTGGGTCCAGTCCTTTTTAATGTCTTTATAAGTGACATTGCAGAGAGGCTGGAAGTAAAAGTATGCCTCTTTGCAGATGACACAAAGATCTACAACAGGGTTGATACACAAGGAGGTGTGGAAAGGATGAGAAGGGACTTGGCAAGGTTGGAGGAATCGTCAAAAGTATGGCAGCTTAGATTCAATGCAAAGAAGTGCAAAATAATGCACCTGGGAAACAAAAACCCAGGGGAAGAATACACAATATGGGAGGGGAGGTAGTAACAACAACAAAACTGGAAAGGGACCTGGGGGTAATCATATCAGATGACCTTAACGTTAGCAAGCAATGTGAGAAGGCGGTAGGGAGGGCTGGGGGGATACTGGGATATATAGGGAGAGGCATCACGAGCAGAAAACAGGATGTTGTTATCCCTCTGTATAGACAGTTGGTGAGACCCCATCTGGAGTACTGCATCCAGTTCTGGAGACCCCATCTCTGCAAGGACATAGACAGGATGGAGGCAGTCCAGAGGAGGGCAACTAAAATGGTGCAGGGTCTGCAAGAGAAGCCATACGAGGAGAGACTAATGGAGCTTAATATGTATACCCTTGAGGAAAGGAGGGAGAAGGGGGACATGATAGAAACTTTTAAGTACCTCAGTGGAATCAACAAAGTCCAAGAGTGTAACATCTTTCAGAAAAAGAGATGTGCAAGAACAAGGGGACACAATTTGAAGATAGAGGGGGATGGCTCAGGGGCAATGTGAGGAAGTATTTTTTCACAGAGAGGGTGGTGGGCGCATGGAACAGGCTTCCTGAGGAGGTTGTGGGGTCTAAAACTGTGGGAGAATTCAAGAATGCATGGGACAGACATAAGGCAATTCTTGTGGGGGGCAGGAAGAAATAAGTTTTTCATTAACTATGATCTGTAGCTTATCCAGTAGATAGGGAAATGGGCAGACTAGGTGGGCCAAGCGATCCTTATCTGCTGTCAAAGTCTATGTGTCCATGTTTCTATGTAAAATGTTACAAAAATGGTACAGGGTGTGTCACTTTTTTACAGAAAGTTTTGTTTTTTTATGACTGAATAGATTATTTTACAGGACAGCGGGTGTAGCACAACTGAGCAGCCGAAGAATGAATTGTGCACCCTGCATCTCTGTAGTGCTAATCTGTAATACTGTGGTGTAGTCATGAATCTGGGCATTTACAGCATTTACAGGCTGAATACAGTAACGCCATCAGAACCAGAAACTGGCAACGTTTAAAATCCTGCTGACTATTAATTCTGGTGCGCCTGGATTTATGGAGTCAGCGAGTTCGGTGTCAGGATTTTAAACTTGCCAGCCTTCCGATGTCGGGCTTTTGTGCATCGGGATTATCAGAGTCAGGATTTAGTATGGCTCCCGTGTGTTGTGATGCTAAATTACCCTTAGGCAGGGAGGTGAAAAGTGGCCACTGTTTATGCAGCACTTGAAACCACCTAGAACAGTTTGGTTCCTCTCTCGGGGAGAAGAGCAGAAGAGCCATACCAGTTTGATGCCTGCACAGTTTACACATGCAAATGTACAGTGGTGTGGCTCTCCAAACCATCTACAGTGGTGTATAAATAGCCAGTGTAAATGGGGCTAATGAAAAACAGCATTAGGGCATGCTTTGACCCCTGTATCATGCAACAGTCTATTCTAGCCACAACTGAGAAGAGATCACAATCCCAATGGGCTACAATGATTTTAGTGTAAGTACAAACTGAAGTAATCGAGGACTCTTACAGTCATTACTGAAAGCCAAACTAAGATACAGGGCCCAATTCACAAAGGCCTGTGCAAGCTGTGCCAAAGGCATCTGTGTCGACTGCAGGTGCACCAGGGACCCTGCACCAGATTCACTATCTGGTAGGGTCCCTGCAGCAAAGTCCCTTGGCTTGTGGCAACCCTGGCACTGTGCCAAACAGACAGTGCATCTTGAGAGTGTGCCACAAGCCGAGGGGCAGCCATGCGGCAATAGCAACACGGACAGCGGTCCCTGGTGGCTATTGTCCCCCCCCAGCCCTGATCCCTGTTAGGATTTATAATAAAAATCCCTGGTGGTCTATTGGATCCCCAATGAGCCCCGATCCCTGATAGGATTTGTACAAAAAAAACATGGTGGGCTAGTGGACCCCAGATCAGCCCCAATCCTTGTTAGGATTTATAATGATAAACCCTGGTGGTCTAGGAAACCCTCGATTAGCCCTGATCCCTGTTTGGATTTATAAAAAAAAACACCCTGGTGGTCTAGCAGCACCCCAATCTGCCCTGATCCAATAGATTGCCAGGGCTGTTTAATTATACATAACGGAGGATCAGGGTTGTGGGGGGGATCCGCTAGACCACCAAGGTTTTTATTATAAATCTTAACAGGGATCGGGGCTGATTGGGGGTCTGCTAGACCACCAGGTTTTTTTATTATTAATCCTAACAGGGATCGGGGCTGATCAGGGGTCCACTAGACCACCAGGGATTTTATTTTTATTTAATGACTGGGATTGGGTCTGGGTGGGGTGGTGGTGCTACACATTGCCGCATATGTCAAAACCCTCCCAGAGGACACATCTAAGCACCCTTAGACCAGCTCTGGCTGGTCTAAGTGTACTTAGAATTTTGCCCTCTGGGAGGGTTTTGTGAATATCAACTTGGGGGATATGGCAACCTGCATCTAACACAAACCCCCTTGTGCCATGCTGCAGCCCATTTTGTGGCGCAAGGCTGACGCAAGCCCACTTTGGCACACACAGCCTGCGTTTGATGCAGGCTGCTTTTCTGAATAGCTCCTGGGGCATCTTTTGATGCATGGTGCCACTTGTGTCATTTATGTTTGACGCAAGTACCTTGCATCAGTCTAAGGGTTTTGTGAATTGGGCCCACAGTGTTTAATTGACCATTTTTTACTGCTGGGAGGAAATGACAAACTGAGAGGACAAGTGACTTGCTCTAGATAGCACAGTGAGCCTGCAGCTGAGGCAGGATTCTAACCTGCGATTTATTTCTCATTTGAGGGCTCTAGCCACAAAGCCACGAAGCCTTCTGAATGCAGGGCTGGCCTTAAGACATTTGGTGCCCCCAGGTGAACTTGAAAATTGCCCCCCCCCAAATAAATAATTTAAATCATCTCTCAGTTTTCTTCTTTTTTTCCTTTTTTTTTTTTTAACAGAAATGTATTTTTGGTGCCCCCTATTGCTGGGTGCCTTAGGCAACTTCCTAGTTTGCCTATCCTTAAGGCCAGTCTGTTTGAATGACCCAAGGTAGTTGATCAAAATCTAATGTGTAAAGCTTGTCTGTTAATCAAGAGAGTAGCTGCTCTGTTTACCCCAGAAGCAAAAGAGCACTTAGAACTACAGTGCTGCTCATCTGCCCTTAGGATGGCTATGATAGGCTATTGCACAGGTTGTTTCTCAGGATAATGCTTTAGGGGTCGGATAAGGGAAGGGGCTTAGACAGAAAAAGCACTCAAGCGGTCTCAGGCAAATTAAGCTGCCTCATCCCCATCTCCACAGTAAAGTCCTAATGACTCCTCCCTCACTTTGCCAGCTCCTCCCCTCAGACCTCAACCATCAGATGAGTATTTTCCCCCAAACTTGGAAAATTACGGGTCCCATCCCACCCTTGAGGACTAAGCCATGAGTTACAGTCAGAGATTCTGAAGATGTATATCAAGCAGAGGCATGCAGCAGTCTGGAATCTCAGAGCACTTCTATGGCAGGCACAAGGGCTTGGGCGTGTGGAAGGAGGACCTAGTAGTAAATGTAGAGAAAATGGAGGGCAAAAATGGAAAGAATAAAAAAAAGAAAGACAATACAGTATTTGGATTTCACCGAGGCTGGAGCTCTGCCAGTTAGGTGAAGCTGCTGAGCTACCTGGTCAGACTCATCCCAGGAAGCCCGTAACTACACTCCAGTTGTCATGCCTGCTTGTTTTAAGAGCCACTGTGCACTTCAGTATGTACTTGCAAAGAAATAATGTTTCACTTTTATAACTTACCAGAGAATGCCTTTTTTATAGATTCAGTTTCCCTTTTTATGTTTGCTTGCACTCATGTGCAAGAAACATAGTGCCATCATCCGAGTTCTCCAGAGGTGTGTCAGCCTCTTCCAATTCAGTCAGTGTGTTTGCAGGCACAGTCGCAGTGCGCCAATCACTGCTCCAGCTGTCTATGACAGCTGAAAATGCAGTGGAATACAGTTGAAAGGGAGAGCTCCGCTTCAGTGAGCAGGCTCCCCCTCAACCAGACAGCGCATATGCGTGCTGTTGCGCTTCCTCACGCATAGAGTATATCCGATGATGCCCAATCCCGTCAGCTCCAGCCCCAAAACAGCCTTGCAGCTGCCACGCTGGGAGCCCACCCAGCGTGGCACTAGTTTGCATGGGTCACGGGGTGCCTAACTCCCCATCGGCTCCAGCCCACCCAAATCCTTTTCTAGCTGCCATGCTGGGAGCCCACCCAGCATGGCAAATGTCCTCGTCGTCTTAATTAAAAAAAAACAAAAAAAAACCTGTAAATTAAAAAACGGTCCCTCGCAGTCTCCCCGCACCCACCCACTGCGCACCCTGCCTCCCCACACCCCTCCCCAGCCCATACTTACCTCTGGAGTATGGCGCGACGATCTTTGGTGCACTGGGAACACGTCTGCACTCTTCAAAGCTGACCGCGAACTAAGGAAATGCCGGTAAGCTGTATAATGTAATAAATAGGGTTTTTTTCAACTTTGCTACATATCTCGGGCATTTTTTGGAATTTTTGCACCAAATTTTCAACATGGGGTTTTTGGGACCCCTTCTCATGAATGCTGTCACTGTCATGGCGTTATTCGGGCCCGAAGGGTGATTTCGCATTCACTGCACAAAATCACCTTTCGCGGTGGATTAATGAAACAACACTGCCAGTGTTCATAACGTGGGCTCTCAAGAAGCCTATTTTGAAAATTTGGTGGAAAATTCCAAAAAATGACTGTTTTACGAGTGTGTGTTGTGCAGTTCCTATGCACGCTCGTAAGTTCGCGAACTTTCAATATTTTCACTCCAGATTTTCAACATTGTCATTTTACCACACCTTCTTATGAGTAGTACAGCTGTCATTTTCACATCTCACCCAAAGCGTGTTTCCGCCCATGTAGCGCACAATGGCGCAGTCGGTGTCTTGAAATCAATGTTGGGACAAATTAAGAAAATCACAGTGACACTGTTCATGAGCAGAGGTCTTAAAATGGCTATGTTGAAAATTGGTGAAAAATTCAAACAATGATTGTTTTAGGAGCAGACGCTGCGCAGTTCCTATGCACACTGGCAAGTTTGCAAATTTGTAATATTTGCACACCAGATTTTCAACAGTGCCATTTTACCACACTTCCTTATGAGCAGTACAGCTACCATTTTTCACATCTCGCCCGAAATTTGTTTCCGCACATGTAGCGCACAATGGTACAGTCGGTGTGCGAAAACAATGTTTGGGACAGATTAAGAAAATCACAGTGACACAGGGCATGAGCAGAGGTCTTAAAATGGCTATGTTGAAAATTTGGTGACAAAACTCCATAAAATGACTGTGTTACCAGTGAGCATTACGGTTTCCACGCACCCTCGTAAGTTCATGAATTTGTAATATTTTTCAGTCCAGTTTTTCACCAGTGGCATTTTTCCACCTCCTTATGAACAGTCGGCTGTCATTTTCCACAACATGGCCGAAATGTGTTTTCACACTTTCACCGCAGAAATGCGTGGTCGCTGTGGGAAATCATTGTTCGGGACAGATAAAGAAAATCACATTGACACTGTTCATAATCGGAGGTCCCAAAATGCCTGTGTTAACAATCTGCTGTAAAAAAATTCCCAAACTAGTTACATTACAGGTGTGCGTTGCATAGTTTCTATGCACGCTTGTGACTTCACCAGTTTTTTTAAGATTTTCACACCAGATTTTCAACATTGCCATTTTTTACACCTCCCCATGAACAGTACCGCTGTCATTTTTCACATCCTGTTCGGAATGTGTTTTTGCACCTGTGGTGCCAAATGCCATAGTCGCTGTGCAAAAGCAGTTTTCAGCTAACAAACTGATATTGCCACTGTTCATGAGGTGGGGGTCACAAAAAACATGTTGAAAATTTGGAGTGAAAATACCAACGAATGCCTGAGGCGTAGGGTTTCCGACCATAACACCCCACCCTGTAGAGAATGACAGGCATCAGGGTGTGACTTGGGATTCTTGCCTGTAATGCTCATACCATCCCACCCCCACCCACCCTGCAGCCAGTGAGAGGCATCAAGGTGTGCCTCGGACTCTTCAAGCCAAGCGTTACCCCATTCTCCTATACCGCACCCATCTCACCATATTTCCTGATGGAATGGGATGCGCATAAGGGCCAAAGGTCCCAAGGCACACCGTGACACTTGTCAGTGTCTGCAGGGTAGGGTGTGGTGAAATGGCGTGGTTGTTATGCCTGATGAGCCAAAGGCACACCCCAATGCCTGTCACTCTCTGCAGGGTGGTGGTGGGGTTGGCTTCAGTTCAATACTTCACTGCCATTCCTATTATGCAGCTCTGTAACTTCTACACTACCAATGCCAATGCCAGCAAGCAAACATTCAGCATTGACAAATGCTTGTTGGGTTTATAACACACCCTGAAAGCCTGTACAAAAAAAAAAAACCTTTGACATTCCCCAACTGACTTTCTGTTTTAGCTGACCGTTTGACCTGCAATATCCTCATTCTTACACCAGTGGTCTAACCACAAGACTACACTGCATGAGGCTGTTCTGAATGACATCTTAGAGCTTACGCTAACAACAGACTGTGATGACACAAACAACTGTGAGATCAGCTGGCACAGTCAGATGCTTTTTTTCATGACACTTTGGAACAAGTTCTGCATTGAAATATTTTGTAGTTCATTAACAGGAGAAAGTTAAAAAAGAAAAATTAGAAAACACAAAAGTCAACATTTATTTATTTAGATTTTTGTTCATAACTGCTGTAAATACAATAGTTTTCAGCCTTTGGTTATACTAGTTATACCATGGTTGTCAGTAGACCACTGTCACAGCAAGAGTATTTTCTTTTACACTTACCTAGGATACCCCAGCTGAGCTGCAACAATAATACAACAGGTGTATAGCAAAGCAAATTTATTTATGAAACGCTATTCCAAACAGATCATAGCATTTTACAGAAAAAAAATCATAGATCGTAACAACATCCAGTTCAACAAACAAAAATATTTAAAACATATATAAAAGAGCAGAATTAAATATCACAGAATGCCAGTTCAAATAGATAGGTTTTGAGTGCAGATTTAAAGGCCTCAATGGACAGGCGCTCCCTGACCCGGCGAGGTAGAGAATTCCACAGGGTCGGAGCTGCAAAGGCAAACGATCTAACACCTGAAATTGTGAAACAGACCCTGGGAATCTCCAGCAATCCCTCACTGGCAGAGCGGAGAGGGTAAAGGGGGCGGTAAGGACAAAGGAGATCTTGCAGATACCATGGTCCCAGTCCGTGTAGGGCTTTATAGGTCAGTAATCCGACCTTGAAGGTGATCCTCCACCGCACTGGCAGACAGTGCAGTCTGTGGAGCTTGCCTGGTCCCTAGTAGAGGCTGGAGGATGGCACACCAATGCTCTACAAGGTGGATGGAGGTGGGGCAGATGCCTGGAGTGCCTCGCACAGGAGCGTGTGTGATCTAGTGATAGCAACTGGCACATCTGCAAGGCCTTGCTCCATCTTAAAACAGATGGCTACCCCCGGCCCTACAATCCAATCTCGGGCAATGTATTACCAAGTACTCAGCTAGAACAGCTGACCCCAAATAGGACCAGCATTCTCGTCCAGCCAGGTCTCGGTGATGGAAGCAGATGACCCAACAAGATCAGCAACTGCTGCTGTTTTTTTTTTGAATGGACCTAGCATTGCATAACACCACCTGAGTTGGATGAGTGGACAAGGTTGACCATGCTACCTAACCACCAGAGATGGAGCCCTTGGGTATGGGCACCAGGCAGAGTGAACCCCTTTCCTGGGCCCATTTCGCCACAGAAATGCCACAGAATAAAACTGATATTTTGGGATCCACTTTGCAAATTATCATTATATCCTGCATTTGGGGGTATGTCACAACTGATATCTTGCAAAGCTGGGTACATCACAATGGAAGACTGAACCAATCAGAGAGTAGCCTTCACAATGCTGATGATATATCAAAAGCCATGTGAAGCACTGAAGTCAACAGTTGCAGTTAAAGAGAAATTGTTAAATGTTCACAAACAGAAGATGTAAAAACTATAAAAAGTAAACAGGGGCCAGATATTCAAAACTTTGCACCGGGCGCAAACCGTTTGTGCCAGGATTACGCTGCAATTGTGCCAGACTGCCATATTCAAAAGGCCAAATAGTGCTGGCACAATGTGTTAGCACCATCGCTGAAAGATAATGTATGCACAATGCAAAGTGAGGGGTTGGAACATTCATACAGGTACAATGGTATATTCAAAGCCAAAGCACTGCACAACATGTGTTAGCGCAACATGTAGCATGCCGCAAATTACTGCCTATAAAAAGGTAGTCTTAACTCTGGGAAAAACTAGGATGGGGAGCATAGACACATCAGCAACAGGCTACAAGGCTGTATGCAACAGTATCCCGTGATAAGGGCGTCCACTATTAAGTGCTTACAAAAAGGCAACTCAATAGCGGCGCCTGTTCACAGGGCTACTGGACAGAGGCAATCTGGTATAGTGGCATCCTGTCGATATATGTATATGCGCGCACTGTGGGGGACCGAGCACGCTGTGTGACAGGTGGAATTGGAGGAAGGGGTTGTGAGGTGTAACACGATGGTGGGTTGCTGAGCTGGCCATGTGGTGTGGTGTGTTCATGGCAAGCTAGGGTTGGGAGGCTGGCGGGTTTGGTGCTGGGCGAGTCAGGATTTTTGCACCGGTCCATGAACATTTTTTTTTCAACCCCCCTGACATGCACCCTCCTGGAGTTGAGAATCCTTTAGTGGGGAAGTGCGGGGTTAAACTCCTCACAAAAACAAAAAAAAAACCTATCTTTTCTGCACCCTTTCAGTTTGTGCCATGAGTGTACGTTGGTGAAACTGATTTTCGCCGATGTACATTTGCCATAATGGCGATTTCCTTTCCGCAATTGGCGTTATCACATAGAACTGTATGCAACAACAGCAGCATGGTGCACCTGATTACTGCAACCAATGAGGAGGCAGAGAGGGCAGACAGCCACACTGGGCCACTCCACATGCCATGGAAGAGACATGCTGTACACAGATGTCACTGCCCATGTTGCCATCATCTGGCACCAGTCCCAAATCTGCCAAGCATTTGTGGGTGCCCTAGCACCCAGTGGGCACCTTGTCAGTGTGTCCATGCAGCACACATCTCCAGTTTCCCCATAGGGGTACACCACCACAATCCAGCACACACATGCAGCACTGGGGGAATGGAGGGTGCTGAGGGGAGGGTGTACAGGTGGGCAGGCTGCACCACATAGTAGGTGCTGCCACATGGCTGGGGTCATCCACGCAGTGCACATGTGCCAGTGATGGGAATGCCTCTGACATCAGTGTGTCTCTACGATGGTATGTGTCTGCTCCCCCCGGGGCACATACCGCACACCTGTCCAGTCTCCCTGTCACACATGGCCAGCCATGTGTATGTTAGCTTGAGAATCGCATGCCACTGGCGCAGCATGTGTGGGTAACAGGACAGTATGACGGCGGTGTCCACTGTCAGAATACACCTGCCAGCTGTGTATGTCACTGTGTGGATTGCAGCAGTCATTGTTGCCTGACACACCATAGGCATTGCTGTGTCCCTCACAATACCGGCTGCTATGGTACTATACCATCTGATACACACTGTATTGAGACATATCAACATTTACCGTACCTGCCGGTGCCTGGTAGTGGGCCCGGAGGGTCAGTTACAGGTGAGGTTTCTGTTAGTTTTCTGGGCAAATAAAAAGCAATTGGAGGAATAGGTTGAGCAGAGGGCTTGGGGGGCGTCAGACAGGGTCTGGCCTGTGGCAGCACAGGAGGAGCGCACAAGGGAAGTAGTGAGAAATAGGGGATGATGCCAGTTCTCCCGAAGGTATTGGGGCCCCTGGTCAGCATGAGGATGGTGGATCACAAGACCTGTACCTGCATGGGGAGGGTCTAGGTCCAGCTTCAGCAGCAGAGTCTGCAAGGTCGGCGACACCAGACGGGAGGTGGCTTCCAGAACCTTGGCCATTTGACCTGTCTTGCTGCTGCAGAGGGATGCCTCAGCCCTCTCCGGCAGGTGGCAGTGCAGGGGGACTCGGGTATGTGCTTCCTCCCTGCAGTGCCCACTGCTCAACATAAATAGGAAAGGTATTAATCTAGAGATAAACAGTAAAAGTAATTGGTGATGCAATAAAGATTTATATCTAAAAGCTTGTAAATAAATAAATCATGGCTGCTGCCATTTTCTTCCAAGAACTGTGTTGTGTCTTTCTTGACCATGGAGGGGGGGGAGCTATGGGGGCCTACCGGACAATGATTAGGCTGCGCAAGCATTGCAGCAGCCATCCCTTTGTCTGGGGGCCCCTTTCCCCCTTTCCATGGCCAAATGGCCAGAGGCTGCTGAAAAGCCAGCCCAGGGGAGTGGTCGTCAGTCTCTGGACATTGGCAAGAATAGGTCTCAGCTAACCCCTCCGAAGGGGGGGTCCGAGAGGAGGAGAAGAATAAAATGAGCTTGCAGGCTGGATTCAGCCTTCTTGCTCTTCCTCCCCTTGGATCACCCACCCTCCCGTCCCTGTTTTTTTCATGAGGTGAGGATGGCTCAGTAGGGACCCCTTTTTGACCCTCTATGGGTGACCTCATTAGGGGTTGGGGAGAGACTTTTCCCGGTTTTCCCCTACTGGGGTTTTTCCCAGGTTTTTCGCCTCCCCCAAAAAGGGACGTTATGTGAAGTAGGTATCAGGTACCCAAAATTCTTCAAAAAGTGCATGTCTAACAATAATAGGTAGGCAACGATGTTAACATGAGTACATTCAGAGAAGTATAGGATGCTAGAAAACAGTATTAAAGGGTATTGCTAAATGTCACAGCTGGGTAGCATGGTGCAGGAGGAGCACATGAGGGAAATAGTGGGAAACAGGGGATGATGCCAGTTCTCCCAAAGGTATTGGTTCACTTGGGAACATAAACAGGAGGCTGGTAAGGACAGAGGTCTGGAGTTATATTCTGTTTTAACTGAAATATTTGAATAGTTTTGTGTGTGAAATTAGTTCTATGTGTTCAAAATTACTACTTTGAGTTAGAACTGTTACTTGGGCTGTGATATTGTAACTTTTGAGGCTTGGGAACACTTGTTTGGCAGTGATAATTAGAGTGTAATTTAAATGTGATGTTTGCCTTGTGTTAGGGGGAGGGGAAATTAGCAGAAATCACCTTGTCTTTCATTGTTCACTTGGGAACATAAGCAGGAGGCTGGTAAGGACAGAGGTCTGGGGTTATATTCTGTTTTAACTGAAATATTTGAATAGTTTTGTGCATGAAATTAGTTCTATGTGTTCAAAATTACTACTTTGAGTTAGAACTGTCACTTGGGCTGTGATATTGTAACTTTTGAGGCTTGGGAACACTTGTTTGGCAGTGATAATTAGAGTGTAATTTAAATGTGATGTTTGCCTGGTGTTGGTAAGAGCCCTCCCACGCACCCTGTTTTGTAGGCTTTCTTAAATACTGAAAAGCCACTGGGGGTTGGGATTGAAGGGCTGTGTATTTCTGTTTGGGACTGAAATTCGAAGCAACAGGAACTGGTGAGCCTGTGACATCATACGGTACCTGATGTCTGCATACACACACTGTTAGTGGGACTGGACACACACTGGACTGTATGTGTTTGTGAGACTTAGGAACTTTATTGGTGGGGTTGAAATTGGGTTTGTAAATAACTGCAGTCAGTATAGAGAGAAACTGTATTCCAGGGGAAGGGACTGAGAAAAGGGGGTGTGCTATTATAAACAGAGGGGGACAAACAGGGTGGCCATATTCCACCATGGCAGGTATCTTCGGAAGGGTTGTAGGCTGCACAGGCTGTGGGATGGCAATAATTCTCAATTGGGCCTCGAGAGAGGGAAGCTGCCCACTCTGTAGACAGCTATCTTGTATCAGGAGTGAGGTATATTGGTTAAGGAGTAAGCTGGGGGGGGGTGTCCAAGGACAAGGGGTGTGGATATGGGAAGCAGAAGGGTGGGTCTGAGGGGAGGCTGGGGCAACGCTCTGAAATTACAGGATGTTATGTTACAGCAAGCAGGAGGGGGGATATTAGGGAGAGAGGACCCTTAGATAGGGATGTTAATGCTAAGGGAAAGCGTACAGGTGAACATTCCAAATACAAAGAGAGTGGAGGGGAAAGAGTCAGGAGGGGCTGTTGTGGGGAAGTCTAGTAGAGCAGACATTGAGAAGGGAGGGGCTGTTGTGGGAAGCCTAAAACAGCAGACTGTGGGAACGCAGCTCCTAAGGAGAGCAGAACAAGAGGGGAAGAAGAGGGGCAGTTTAGAGGTGCAGTCAGGGGAAACTCGGGTTACTTGATGGAGGCTGACATAGAGTGTCACAATAAATTTGAGCTACTAACCAACCTAGAGGGGGAGGAAGGGGTTGGTGGAAATGAGGAGACGACACAGAGGCCAGGGGGAGGGAGTCGGATACACATAGGGCATCACAGACTGGCAATGGAAAGGATAGAAATAGTCCCAGAAGAAGAAGAGGAAACATAAATGTTAAGCAGATGGGGGAGATGCAACATATTGCAGATATGAGGAAGGGGAGCATGACTGGAGAGAAACTGGGAGACAAGGAAGTGGGAGAGGAGCCCCCCTTCAGCAGGGGGGTCAGTACCAAGGATGGGGCCCTAGCTAAAGGGGACCCACAGAGAGCCTCTGGAAGCAAGGGTACTATTACAAGGAGGCAGGATGGCGGTGTGGGGGAAGGGGAAACCATCAGGGGCAGGATAAATGGTTCGGATAAGAGAGGGTTAAAGGGGACACCTATACAGAGGGGGTCTGAGTTAAGTGGGCAAAATAACGAGGGAGGCAGAAAGGGGAGGGTGACAAGGGGGTCTCTAATAAGGCAGGAAGACTCCCATGGAATTGAGATCACGAATAAAGGGGGGGGATGGGGGGCTGAGAGACCATAGTGGAGGTAACCATAAGGATGATGGCGGTGTTAAGGTTCTGTTATTGGGAGACTCGATGATTAGGGGTATCCAGTGGGAGGGACAGGGGGGTGGATGCCATAGCCAGGTGAAGGTAGTGAGTATCTCTGGGCTGACAGTGCACAGAGCAAAGTTCATGGTGTATGAACTGGTTAGGGATTGTGGAGGGAAACTGGATTTCCTGGTGCATTTGGGAACTAACGATCTAGAGGAAAATAGCGTTTTGGAAATCCAAGCAAGGTTCCAAGAACTTGCCAGAGTCTGTCGGGATAATGGATGCAACATTTCCTTTTCAGAGATATTGCCAGTACCAAAGGCCTCAGTGGAGAAAAAAATTAAGATCACAGAGGTTAATGACTGGCTCAGGAAGTGGGGTGAAGAGAGTAGGTTGGGGGTGTTAGGGAACTGGAAAGGAGTTTGGGAGGATAACGGACTGTATGCCAAGGACAGGCTTCATCTGCCCATTAGGGAAAGAAGTCCTTAAACAGGGATGGCTGACTACATTCAAGAAAGGTGGAGTTTAAACTTACGAGGGGAAGGATGAAGGGAGGGCTGACCAGAAGCCCTCCTCCAGATGAGGGAGTAGCCTTCAAACCCAAGGGGGAGGGGAAACAGACTGGGGTGGAGGTTTCAGGAGGAGCAGAGGAGGATGGAAGTATAAGGAACCTGGGTGGGGTTCGACAAAAGAGGATCAGGGATCAGGGGGGGGTTGGTGTTAGTAAATGCCAGGAGCTTGGGAAACAAGTTGCCAGAGTTCCAGGCCATGCTGTTCGAAGGGGTGTGGATGTGGCAGCGGGTCATGGAGGCGTGGGCCAAAAAAAACCATGACTGGGACCTAAACGTGTGGGGGTACACAATGCTTAGGAAGGACAGAAAGGAGGGCAGAGGGGTGGAGTGGCTATGTTCATTAGAGATGACATAGAAATTGCTAGGGTAGAAGAGGCAGAGGAAACGTGGAGGCCTTATGGGTCACTTAGTCCCCAGCAGGAGATAAGGTTAAACTAGGTGTAGTATATAGGCTCCCGGGATGAGGTGATGTCTAGAGGATGGTTCGGGACAACATCATTGCCCAGTGTGGACCAAAAGGGAAGGAGTGGTGTTGATGAGGACCTTAATATGTCAGGTACTAACTGGGAACCATGTCCTCTAGGTGGCCAAGAGCAGAGGCTGCTGGGCGGCTTCCAGGATGTGCTCTTAACACAGCATGTGATGGAGCCCACATGGGAGGGCATGTCCTGGACGTGGTTCTGGCAGATGGGGATCTGGTAAGGGACCTGGTTGTAGAGGACCCCTGACTGGGAGCGACCACAATACTGTCTGGTTTCAAATAAGCATGGGGAGGGGGAGATCTAGGACACTGGCAGTGGACTTCAGGGGGCAGACTTTGTGGGCATGGAAATATTCTCAAGGATCACTTGAGAGGGATTACATCAATGACAAGTGTGGAAGGGAGATGGGAGGTCATAAAGCGGGGACTTAATGAGGCAGTCAGGATCTGCGCTAAGTTGAAGCGTAGAGAGCAAGGTCACATAAACCATGCTGGTGGTCCAGTGAGGTACAGGTAGCGGTCAGAGAAAAGAAGGCGTCTACAAAAAACAGCAAAACAACAAGAGAGGGGATAGGGATAAGAAGTGTACCATCTTGCATCTAGAAAAGTCACCCGGATGGTGAGGGAGCAAAGTCCAGTAAAGAGCAGTGGCTGGCACAGGGGATACATGGAGGGGAAAAGGGGTTCTTCTGGTACATTGGGGAGAGGAGAAAATCTAAGGGCCATCTCAGCAGATTGAGATCAGAAGGAGGGTGGGTGGAAGAGGCGAGGGACCAGGCAGAGGTATTTAATGAGTACTTTGCCTCTGTGTTCACTAGGGAGGGGTATGGGATATCTACAAAGCAAGGCACGATGGGGATAGAAGCGGCAGTGAGCGGGATCAGGGGAGCAACAGAAATGGAGCAAGAGGGAGGGAGGGAGAGGTACCCCAGTGGTGTCACATCTGGACAAGGATAAAAAGGCGAGTAAGGTGGAGGGGATGTATGATGCTATCTCTGCCAAAAGGGTGTGGTTAGCCCTCACGGCCCTAAAGAAAGACAAATCTCCTGGGCCAGATGACATTCAACAGAGAGTACTATGGGAATTGGCGGACATACTGGCTGCACCCCTGGCGGAGCTCTTCAACAGGTCACTTGAGACAGGGAGGGTACCTAGGGATTGGCGAGAGGCACATGTGCTACCAATCCATAAAGGGGGGTCGAGGGAAGTACCAGGTAACTATAGACCCATCAGTTTGACCTCGGTGGTGGGAAAATTAATGGAGAGTATATTAAAGGAATGATTGGGGGTGTACTTGGAGGAGGTGGGAAGTCTGGATAGTCGGCAACATGGGTTTGTGCCAGGTAGATCATGTCAAACCAATCTTGTGGAGTTCTCACGAATGGGTAACATCAGAACTGGACAGGGAAAGCCTGTGGATGTATTATTCTTGGACTTCAGCAAGGTGTTTGACTCTGTCCCCACAATGGTCTGGTTGAGAAACTGATGGGGTTAGGAGTAGGCCCTTTGATGGTCAGATGGATTGAAAACTGGCTAGCTGGACGCACCCAGAGAGTAGTGGTCTGTGGGAGCTCTCGAACCCTAGAGAGGTTGGTAGTGGGGTACCGCAGGGCTCGGTCCTGGGTCTGATCCTGTTTAATGCATACATATCTGACATCAGGGAGGGTATAGGGTGTGAAATGAGTCTCTTCGCTGATGACTCCAAGATGGGAGCAGTAGTTGAGGGAGATGAGGGGAGGTTGGCCCTACAAGGGGACCTGGACACCCTGGAAAGCTGGGCTCACACATGGAAATTAAATTTCAACATCACCAAGTGCAAGGTGTTGCATCTTGGGCGGAAACCCTAAACACAGGTACACTCCTGGGAGGAGGGTGGAGGCCTCAATAGGGAAAAGACCTAGGGGTCATGGTGGATGCATGTATGAATAACTCTGAGCAGTGCAGGAGAGTGGCTAGCAAGGCAAACAGGATGTTGGGATGCATCATAGAGGGGATCACCTCTAGGAGCAAGGAAGTGATTTTGCCGCTGTACAATGGACTGGTTAGACCACACCTTGAGTACTGTGTGCAGTACTGGAGACCACACTTGAAGAGGGACATACAGCTCCTGGAGAGGGTACAGAGGAGGGCAGCTAAGATGATACGAGGGCTAGGGGATTTGACGTATGAGGACAGACTTGAGGAGCTGCCTGTTTTCATTGGAGGAGAGGAGGGACGGGGGGACATGATTGAGGTCTTCAAGTACCTCAAGGGAATAAATAGGGTAAACATGGAGGGGATCTTTAGACTAAAGCAGGGAGGTATTACCAGAGGGCATGGTTTGAAGTTGGAAGGAGGAAGGGTGAGGGGGGGAAAGAGGAGGAGGTTTTTCACTGAGAGGGTGGTGGACCCTTGAAATGCACTGCATGACGAGCTGTTTCAGAGATCCACAGTGGAGGGCTTCAAGAGAGGGTGGGACAGACACAGAAAGTGGATGTATCAGATGATGGCCTGTCCCAGGGGGGTTGGGATGGATGATAGGGGTTTCTGGAACACAAGGGAGGAGAGGGCCTCGGCACCCAACTAGGGATCTGAGGTTCGAGCAGACTTGATAGACTGTAAGGCCTAATCTGCTGGCAAATAGTAGGTTAGTATTTGGGCCCCCTGGTCAGCATGAGGATGATGGAGCACAAGACCTGTACCCACACGGGGGGGGGGTCTAGGTCCAGCCTCAGCAGCAGAGATGCAAGGTCGGCGACGCCAGATGGGGCGGCCGGTAGAACCTTGGCCATATGACCTGTCTTGCTACTGCAAAGGGATGCCTCAGCCCACTCCAGGAGGGGGCGGTGCAGGGGGATTGGGGTATGTGCTTCCTCCCTGCAGTGGCCATTGCTCAACATGAATAGGAAAAGGTATTTATCTAGAGATAAACAGTAAAAGTAATTGGTGACGGTGCGAGGGGCTTGGGGTATGCGGTTCCTCCCTGCAGCGCCTGATGCTCAATATAAATAGGAAAAGGTATTAATCTAGAGATAAACAGTAAAAGCAATTGGTGATGCAATAAAGGTTAATATCTAAATGCTTGTAAATAAATAAATCACGGCTGCGGCCATTTTCCTCCAAGAACTGTGTTGCGTCTCTCTCGACCATGGAAGGTGGGGGGAGCTATGGGGGCCTACTGGACAATTTGATCATCAGTAAAGAAGCACAAAAAAGTGAAAAACTATGAGTAGGTACCTTATTTTTAAATTTGGTATATGAGCGTGAAAAAGAAGTTTATAATGGTACAGCACACTTTATTATTTTTGAAATTATTTTGAGGGGGTTTTATTTTTAGCTCTAGCTATTTGTTTTGGCGAGAGTAAAGGTGGTGGTCATGTATTTAATAGCAGTTAGGATATTGCAAACTTCGCTTGTGAATTGTGGCTCTAAGGCAAAGCGTGCAAGCATCCATGGGATTGGAGGTCACATGGTTCTGCAATGAGCTGTATTGCCATGCATAGGCTGAATTTGGTGCAGTGTGAGGAAGGGAGAGCTGGTGTCATGTGTGCTCTGTATCTTTGTGCCTAAAAACCTTTAGAAAGTATTTCAAGCATGCAGTATTTTTCCAACAAATCACACTATTAAGAGTCTATTGCACCTTCTGCCTCTAGATAACAATTTTTTTTGTGGTAGTTTTTGTGATTTAGTTAGTTTATTTATTTAAGATATCAGATTTAAAACCTTTGAGTCATAGACTCATTTACAAAGGCTCCACATCAGAAACAATAATGACATAGTACAGACAGTATTCTACAACATACTGAATAATACAGACAAGTTAGGAGAAAGAGGCCTATACAGTTAGGTAGCTAATTCAGGTCCAGTTAAGGAGCCTGTCATTGTCTGTGGTGCAAGCAGTCGGAATCGACATTGTCATTAGTACAGTCAAAGATGCAGAAGTAAAGTTTACATTTTGTGAGATGTTTCATATAGAGGGTTATACACAGATACAAAGTCAGCATAGTATCTTGGGAGAGTACATGTACAGTTTGTAGTAACACTTTATCACATCACTCTCCCCATAGTACTGGTTGTGCAAAAACGTTAATTATATTTAACTGGTATAACCGCAAAATGCACCCCCCTCGGGCAGGACCGGGAGGCCCAAGACCTGGTGATCATGGAAGGTGGGGCTAACATTGGGACGTGCTAGCCATTGCATTGGCAGCTACGGGTGGAGAGTAGGTGGTGTTTTAGTTTTCTTTTGGAGGGGCCTAGTTTGGAATCAGAGGAAATGGCAGGGGGGAGATCACTGTACCATAGTGGCGCTCGGTAGGAGAATGACCTTTGGGCTAGAGAGGTCCTGACTCTGGGAATGGACCACACCAGCTTATTTGCTGAGCGGGTGTTAACAGAGGCATGTGAGGTGCAGAGAGAGGCCAAAACTTTGAGTGGGGTAAGACCTAGATGAATCGTTTTGGAGAGAAGACAAGTTTGGTAGCGTATTCTTTCATCAGGTGAGAGGATATTTGATAAGGCATACAAGGTGCAGCTGTGGGTGCACCTATCTGTCCCAGTGAGGAGTCTGCATGCCTTGCTGATAGCCAGGTGGCTTTTATTGAGAGCTGTGTGGTTGTTGACCGAGTAAAAGGTGAGTCCATAATCTATGAGTGAGAGGACGGAGGAAGTAACTATGAGGTTAAAGGCCTCTGGTGGGAGGTACTCTCTATGCCGATACATCAGTCCTATGCGAATGTTTATGGCTGTGGCTAGATTTCTTATATGGGGGTGGAATGAAAGGCAGGGATCGAATGTTAAGCCCAGGTATTGATAGGTATGGACCTGTTCCAGTGGGAGATGAACTTTGGAGAAGATTATTAACTGGGCGGCACGGTCCTTGCTCTGTCGGTGGGGAAAGAGCATTGATTTGGTCTTTTTTACATTGACCATGAGTCTACGATTGGTGAACCAGTTTTCAATCTGGTTGAATGCAAGTTGTAGGGATGACTGTAGGACAGTGGGATCAGGGTGGGAAGCAAAGAGTATCGCATCATCTGCATAGAGCAGCAGCTTACTTGGGCAGGATTTAGGAAGGGTGTTCAGGTAGATGCTGAACAATAAGGGACTGAGGATGGAGCCCTGGGGGACCCCTGAGCAGACTGGTAGGGTAGAGGAAAGAGTGCTGTTAATCTTGACACATTGGGACCTACCTGAGAGGTAGCTTGTGAACCAAGTGAAGGGTCCTGGAGACAGACCAGTAAGTCAGAGGGCATTTATAAGCACGGGTGAGAGACCGTATCAAAAGCCTTTGACAGGTCTATGAAAACAGCTCCTGCTAGGTGTTTTTTATCTAGAGCACCATGCAGGAAGTTAGAGAACTCCGTAAGGGCAGTGGTTGTGCTGTGCCTGGCTCTAAAGCCATGTTGTTCCACACATAGTATGTTATGCATTTGTAGGTAGTCGGTGAGTTGGGTGGCAACAATTTTTTCCAGTGCTTTTGATGGGGTGGGGGAGAATGGAGATGGGCCGGTAATTGTTGGGGGAGGTGGGGTCCCCACTTTTCAGTATGGGGTGATGGTGGCCATTTTCCAAGCAGTTGGGAACTGCCCTAGACAAAGGGAGTGGTTAATTAGATCAGTTAGGTGGGAGAGCACTGAGTTTAGCACCAGGTTCAGGATTTTCATGTCAAATGAGTCTGAACAGTAGCTAGATCCCCCAAGGGCATTTGCAAGGTATGGCCTTGCTTCATTCATTGAAATGGCCTTGAGGCAGAAGGGGGGTGTGCAATGCTTGATTCAGGGGTCCCAGGGATGAGATCAAAGAAGTTGTTTGGGAGAATTGCACTTAGGTCTGAGAAAGCGGAGTTAAGGCAGTTGACGATGGTAAGTGGGTCTGAGGTGGTGTCATTGTTGACGGTTATTTGGGAGGGGGGTGGTAACCAGGTTTTTCTGTTCAGCTCCTTTAAGCTGTCCCAGAATAACCAGGTATTTCCCCATGAGGAGGCAAGGGTAGTTTTATAGTAGTTGGATTTTGCCATCCTAATGGCCCAGGTACATCTGTTACATGCCGCCCTGTAGTGCTGCCTGTCTGTCTGAGGCTACAGCTTTGTGCCATAGCTCATCTCGAGTCTTTAGTTGCTGAAGTAGAGCTGGTGTGGTCCAGGGGGCATTACACTTTTTGACTTGAAATTTAGAGAGGGGACAAAGCTATCACACACTTAGTTGAAAATGCAAATGAAGTAGCCGAGGGCTTCATCTATAGTAGAGGCGTCACAGATTGGGGACCAGTCACATTGGGTTAGGTGCCACCTTTGCTGAGCAATTCCTCCAGATTTGAGTCAGCATCAGATAAAACTGTTTTTTGGGGGTGTTTGTTGCTGACATGACCAGGTGAAGAGGATGGGGGAGTGGTCACTTAGCAAGTCTGGGAGTACCGCGAGGTTCATGATACGGTTTGGTCGATTGGTGAATAGTAGGTTGAGCAGGGTGCCGGAACCATTCCTTGGATTTACCCTGGTTGGCTAAGTAACTAATTGGGCCAGGTCTAGTGCAGTTAGGGTGTCTTTTATGGGGGAGGCTGAGCTGGAAAGCCAGTTCATGTTAAAGTCCCCTAGAATGATGTGTTCGGTTTTGGAGGGGAAGCTGGAGATATAGCTGGCCAGGGAGAGAATAGCTATGTTTTTATTTCTTGGAGGGATGTAAGCTACGGTTATGGTTATAGGGGCTCGAGTACCGTCTGGGGTGAGCTTTAAAGTCAGGGCCTGAGCTCCTTGCTCCAGCGAAGGTGCTGGTAAGACTTGGCATAGCAGGGAGTCTCAGATGTAAAATGCACAGCCCCCGCCTCACCTGCTGAGCCTGTAAGCTCTGCAGAGGATTTGGCCAGGGAGTGTGACAAAATAGTCCGGGGTCTCTTTTGATAGCCAGGTTGCTGTAAGTGCTAAAACATACGGCTGGTGTTGCATCACCCAGCATTGTAGGGTTGCCATCTTTTTGGGCAGGCTGTGGATATTCATTACAGCCATTCTGAACACCTGGGATGGGGAGCTAGGGTTCCATGCAATGAGACCCGGGTTGGGTTGCACATTGCCTGACATTAGCAGCAATAAGGTAAAGATCCTGAGTAGGGCCAGAACAAGTTGCTTGTTGGTATTGGCAGGACGGTTCTTGGTGTGGGTGTCAACTGTGCCAGAGATGGTCAGGGTGATAAGGGAAGGGAAGGCAAAGAATGTCAGATGGCAAGGGGGGTAGTGGTGGAAGGCGACCTCTGGAAGGTGGGGGAGGGGGATGGACATGTGAGCATCGGAGAAAGGGAGAGTGGGTGGGAGTCGGTGTTGTATCAGGGGTGTACCATTGGGGTGTGCAGAGGGTGAGGTGCTGGGCAGTCCCTGAAGAAGGATGACAATGGTGAACAGCAGAAGGCCAGATTGGCTATGTGAGAAAGGGAGGCTAACTGGCCAGAGGGAGGGGGATAGGACCCAAACCAGTATATAGGGTGCAGTGAGGCTGTAATTGTGTAAGGCTCAGTGGGCATGGCAGTGATGTACTGGGCTTTTAGTGAGGTAGAGGTTCTAATCTTGCAGTGGGCAGCTTTGGGAGGGAGCTAGAGATACCCTTGGACAGAGGGGCAGAGGGGTGCCTGGGGTAGGGCAAATGGCAGGGAAACAGAGGGCACGGCATTGACTCCTAGAGGTGGTGGATGGAATGGCACTGCATTGCGAGGATGGTGGTAGTGATTAGCTTTGAGGAGAAGGGGGGCTAAGTCTATAGGAGCAGAGGTCTAGGACAGCTGGGTTGGGAGTAAAAAAGGATAGGGAGTCTGGGGGAGCTAGAGAGGAGAGGAGGTGATAGAGAGACTCAGGGGAGAGCAAGGTGAATTGGAGTAGAGAGAGTATGTGGGCTGAGGGATATGGAGGTTCTCCTAGTGGCAGATTCCTATAACCTGCAAATGACAGACTGGGGACTTAGAAAAGTGACAGACCGGAAGTCACATGATCGGGGGGGGTCCTTAAATTAAGGCCAGACTTGGGTGAGAGGGTGGCTGGGGCAGGCGGGGCAGTCGACGTGCAGCGTCGATGGGCTAACACCCTTCACAAGTCAGCTGGCTGTAGGAGATGCAGGCTTTACCTCTTAAGCCCCTCGTGGAGTCCTTGTGTTCCCCAGTGTGTGTAGTGAGAACGGCAGAGCTATAGTTTTGTTTCCTGCATTGTGTAGTTAGGTGGTGCTGTGGAGAAGGGGGATCTTAGCTGCAGCAACTTCCAACAAGAAAAAAACAGGTTAGGCAGTCTTTTTTGTCTAAGCAATACTAGTTCTCTTTATAGTCAGTGTTCTGTGTGATTTTTTTTTTCCTGTTTTCTTTAATTTCTGTAATTTTAGTTCTATAGAACAGCTAGGTGTGTTTTACTGAATTATTTATTTTGTCACTGTAGTTTGATTATATTAATTTCATTTTTGTTTCAAATCAAATCAAAAAACTTAATTTAACCAGGCGTGACAACTTTGAGCAAACTCATTTGCAAGAAGCTCCCGGACAATACAATACATACAGAGATCATAGATGTGACTATGCACAATATATATACAGTATTATAAGAACAAAACATAACCCAGACATCCTGGGGATCTCCGAATCCTGGCTTAAACCTGCCCACCGTGACTCCATCTGTGCCCTCTCAGGCTATCTTTTGATAAGACAGGACAGAATGGGAAACAAACGGGGTAGTGGCCTGCTGCTCTAGTTCAAACCCCAACTCAAGGTGACTGTCATACCTCACCCCCCCCACCCTCGTGTGAGTTCCTGCATGCCCTTCTTGTACTGGGCAATGCCAAGAAGCTCCACCTTGCCTGTGTGTATAACTCACCAAAGTGTGGAACACGGGGCATCTCCCATCTCCTCGACTGCCTCAGTCCCAAAGTACGCACAAATGAACTCCGATTATTCGGAGATTTCAACCTTAAGTGGCTGAGCGTAAATGCTAAATCTTATGAATCCCTCCTGGCTGGTCTTGTCCTAGGTCAACTTATCACAGTATCCACCAGGTCCTCCCCCTCAGAGGGAAAAGGCACTCTGCTCAACTGGATACTGAGCAACAGGCCTGATCGCATCACTGCCTCTGGCCTCTTTGCTGACTCCATCTCGGACCATTCCCCGACCTACTGTATCTGTAAGGTCATTACGACCAGTGTCCCTCCAAAAGTTATTCAAATGCGGGACTACTCTAAATTTAATCACAATAACTTCCTTGCCGACCTCGGCCTGTCTGACTGGTCCTCGGTCTATGCAAGCAGAGACCCATCTGCTGCTCTTGATCGCTTTCTATCCCTGTTCATCCCCCTACAAGATAGACATGCCCCACTCGGCTTCCTACTAGAAAATACTGTCAAGCCTGAGGGACTGTGTCATCTTTGAACTAATGTAAAAAAAGATTAAAGTCACTCTGGAGCTGTGCTTCCACTATGGAGGAGATTGATGGAACGAGTCACAGAGGATGGTGTCATCAGTGTAGAGATGAATCTGGGAGGAGGCACAGACAGAAGGGAGGTCATTTAGAAAAATAAAGTAGAGGATAGGGCCTAAGACAGACCTTCAAGGAGTGCCAGCTTGGATGGGAAGCGGGGGGGGGGGAGAGGACATCACCAGCAATGACTTGTTGGGTGCTTACAGAGAGGTAGGACCTGAACCAGTCAACTGCAAGGCAGAAAGGCCAGCAGAGCAGAGTTTGGAGAGAAGGAGGGGATGGGAGACAGAGTCGAAAGCCTTTGTGAGGTCGATGAAAATAGCAGCGGTGAGGTGCCTGTAGTCCATACATGTTAGGATAGCATCAGTGACTCTAAGCAAGGAAGACACTGTAGACTGTTTTTTTTACAGAAACCAGACGAATAGGAAGAGAGGAAGTTTGAGGGGGAAGGAAGTTTGTAAGTCTCGTAAGGATGAGGAATTCCTGAAGCTTGGCCAGGGAGGGGAGGAGGGAGATGGAGCAATAGTTTACAGGCGAGGAGCGATCACCTCCTTTTTGTAGGGTAATAACCATGGCAGTTTTCCAAGCCTGAGAGACTATGCTGAGGGAGAGAAAGAGGTTTAGCAGGTGTGATAAGGGAAGGGCTATGGCAGAGGCAGAAATTTGGAGTTGAGAAGGGTCAAGGCCATCTGGACTTGACTTGCATGGGTTCAGGGACATGAGGGCATGGAAAACCTCAATGTCTCCAACTTTGTCTGTCCCTACTTTGAATTATTTTTTTCCTAGGCCTGAATACAACAACTACCTTTGTGGGTGTGGGGGGGGCCTCACACAGGCAGTCCATGAGGCTCCTGATATGGGACTTTTAGGCGGCCATCTTTGTGAACTTTACCAAGGCCTTGACCTGCTCAGTTACGAATTACTTTTGACTTCATTGGGCAGACTTGGCTTGTCTACTGAAATGGTGGGAAGGTGTCAGAATTACCCTCATGGATGATCTCAAAGAAATAAAATTTAAAATTTGCTTTCCTTCTAGCCCCAGAAATCCTTGCTATACTAAGTTTACCCCACTTGATAACTTTTTACCTGAGACCAACACTAGAACAAATCGGTCTGTTTCCAGTTTTAAACGAGCATTACAAAGGTTTCTCTTTGATTCACAATGCTACTGTACATAGTTACTTGTATATATTATTATTGTATTAACTATTTTGTTAAATTGTCTGTTTTGTTTTAATGTTCTGGTTGCCTATGTAAATGAGTTTCGTAGCCTATGGATTTACCAGATTTTAAATAAATTAACCTAATCAACTGAGTGACTATTTTTTTTTTTGCAATTGTTTAACTAGGTGAGACACACTAAGCTGAAAGCTTGTTTACAGATGCAACCTGGGAGCACAGGAAAGTTAAGTGACTTGCTCAGGGTCACACAGTATGCAAGTGGAGGCTGTGGGATTCAAACCCAGGTCTCCAGATTTGCAGCTCAGTGCCTTAAACCACTGTGCTCTACTGCCTTCCACTGGGGGTATTCCTAAGTCCAGGACAGATGCAGTAGGAGTTGATCAAGGACTGTAAACAAACATGTTTTTGTGTTATAACACCAGTATGGTGATCAGTCTGTTTTTAATTTTTAGAAAGAAAAAAAGTATCAGAATCAAACTGACCAACTACAGTATGTCAGCAGTCTCTAAAGAATGTGAGCAATAATAAAATGTTTTTTTTTTAAAGGAGAGACATTTTGAGGCCTAAGGTGGTTGACAGTGTCCCTGTAAGGCCTCCAGTCTGTTCATAGCTTTTATCCCCTGATCATTTTGGTAACACTCAATTGTACCCTCTCAACTGCATCTGTATTCTTTTTGTACTGTGCAGCCCAGAACTACAGGCAGTACTCTTGGTGTGTGTGTGTGTGTGTGTGTGTGTGTATACTGACCAGAGCCTTCTAAAATTGCAGGATTATTTCCCATGCTCTACTTGCCCCCATTCACGCCTGCATTCTGCTGGCCATCTTGACAGCAGCCACACGTTACAGCACTTCATAGGTTCATACGTAGCGGTTCAAGTCAAGCAGTCACTAGAACCATGTGAGTCTTGGCACATATCCGTGGACGTATTCTCTAGTTCTTTCTCCCATGTATTTATCTAGCTGATTTTTAAATGCTTACATGCTAGTTGTCAGACTACACCTGCATTGTTCACCTATATTACTTATGGGTTCAAACATTTTTATAAAGTTTCATCTGTGTAATTTGCTGGGATAAAGCTCTCACAAGAGGATGTGAGTTTTGCTAAGTGAGTATAAATGTATATTATATGTATCATAAGTGTCCCCTTAAGAGAAATTGATTGCCAGATAAATAGAAATCATAGTCAGTGGTTCATGATATCAGAGGAGACATTTATTATTGTAAGCACGGACATCACAGGTATCAAACACATTCATTAGGAAACCACTTATGGGCATTAATGACTGATAAGACCTTGAAAATTATATAAAAATGCTCCTGTGCATTAGTGATTAGGAGGCTAAAAGTCACTTACAAATGCTCAATAAAGAAACATCTGCTATGCCCAAGACTAGGCATTATAAGTAGAAACTATTTTAACTATAATAGGAGGTTTTCTATATTAGAATGCACTAATGACACTGGGACTTTAAGAGAAACCATTATACCAGGGAATTAGTGCTAACAGTGTTTGTTTTAAGACTCGGGCAGTGTTTGAATGAACAGAGCAATTCCATCAAGTAGATAAACAGTAATCTGAAATTGCAAAATAGTACAAAGCAATCCAACTCATTCTGTGCCTGCCACAGTCTCCAGAATTACAGTATCAGGCAGACTGCCAGGAGAATAACCCCAGGTTAACATGACCTTACTTATGGATTAAATGAACCATTTCCAAGTATCAGAAAAATAGTTAAATATCTGATACACTGAAACATGGAGCTTGTCAGCAGAAAAGGACCATTTGGCCCACCCAGTCTGCCCAGATATTCTTGACTTGTCCTTCTCCACAGACCCTAACTGGTCCCCAGTGACCCTCCCTCCTCCATGCCTATTTATTAATATTTTCCTATGTTTATTCCATGCATGCATGAAGCCCACCGCTGTTTCCCCTCTATCACTTCTGCTGGAAGTCTGTTCCAGGTGTCTACCACCCTTTCTGGGAAACAGTACTTCCTTGCATCCCTCTTAAACTCCCTCCCCCAGCTTCATCACATCCCCAAGTTCTGGTGTTCTTTCTCATGTGAAAGAACCTCCCCTCCTGCATGCTGTTCACCTGTGTGAGGTACTTGTAGGTCTGTATCATGTCTTCTCTCGTTCTTGTTCTCCTCTCTTCCAGGGTGTACAAGTTGAGCTCCCTCGGTCTCTCCTCATAGGGCTTTTGGTTCAACCTCTACACCATTTTAGATGCCCTCCTCTGGATTGCCTCCACCCTCTCTATGTCCTTTCTGAGGTGTGGCCTCCAGAGCTGGACACCATACTGAAGGTGGGGTCTTGCCAGCAAGCGATACAGTGGTAATACCACTTTCCTCTTCATGCTGTAGATGCCCCTCCCTATGCACCCCAGCATCCCACTAGCTCTACCCCTTGCTTTATTGCACTGCTTTGCCACTTTGAGGTAATCAGTTATGATAACACTAAGGCTCCTTTCCTGCTTAGTGACTGTCAGTACCTTCTCCATCTTAGTCTCAGTTCCTGGGTTTCTGTGCTCTAGCTGCATTATTTTGCATTTTTTGGCATTGAACCCCAACTGCCATGATCTTAACCACTCCTCAAATTTCCCAAGATCCTCACACATTTTCTCCACCCCCTCCTGAGTGTTCACTTTATTACAGATATTGGTGTCATCTGCAAAGAGGCCAACCTTCCCTTCTAGTTCTTCTGCATGTCACTTATGAAGACATTGAAGAGGAACAGTCCCAGTACTGAGCCCTGCGGCACCCTGCTGGTCACTCTGCCATCATTAGAGTGAGTGCTGTTGATTACCACCCTCTGATGCATATCCATTAACGAGTTTCTAGCCCATTTCACCACTTCAGATGCCACCTATAAGGTGCTTAGTTTCTTAATCAGTCTCCTGTGTGGCAGTGTTGAGGGCCTTGCAGAAGTCCAGACTGGCCATGTCCACTGTCCTCTCCTGATCTATTCCAATAGTCACCCAGTCGAAGAAATCAATAGATTTGTCTGTCATGACCAACACACCCCTGTGAATCCATGTTGCTTGCAGTCAAGATATTCTACCAGTGTTTCCTTCAGCAGACTTTCCATTAATGTCCCCATCACTAAAGTGAGACAGATTGGCTTCTAGTTGCTAGTATCCTCCCTGCTGCCTCTCGTACGTAGCGGGATCACATCTGCACTCCTCCAGAACCATGCCTGTTTCTAGCAAACTGTTGAATAAGGCTGTCAATGGGGTAGCTAGCACCTCCTTGAGTGCAGATTCAGATGCATGTAGATCTATTAATATCCATTTTCCATTCTACAAAAATATGACTTACTAGGCAGAACTTTGTCAATTGCAGCAGTTTTGTGACGGTGTGACACCTGCACTTGAAGGCCTGATGCAGGATCAAAAAGAGGAAGTGTGCCATATGAATGAATTGGGGGCCAAGACATGATGCATAAAATGAGAGGATGAACTAACTTCCCATTTGTTCTTACTGCTGTCTGTAGCATTTTGCAACCATGCTATTGGTTAGCCCAGGATCTGTGCATGTGGTTGATGTGAGAAGGCGGTGAACCTCTCAGGAATGGAGTGGCCAAGGTGTTTTGAACTTGAATAACAAGGCCCTTTTTAGTCGAGCGGTGACCTTCATTAATCTCTAGCTGGCCATTCTTAAGCTTAAAAATGTAAGAGAAATCTAGCCCCATTTATTTCAGTGGAGCACGCCCCCTGCGCTCTCCCTGATCACATGTCATGACGTGCTTGAGCGCAGGGGAGTGTCAGTATCACCGGGCTATTTAAAAGGATCAGGATGACTACTGTAATCCTAAAATTATGAGGGAAATAACTAAGGTATGGGGTAATATTAATTATTCAAACCAGGCTGGAATGACTGTCGATGAGGGCAGCTACCACAATACTGTATGTGAGTAGCTGCCTTACATCAGAGACTTCCTTTAACAGGTGGAACAGTACCTATGTTTTTGGCACTGATCAGATATTCTGTAATGCTACCAGGTGGTAGCTATGTTTCTGGCACCAATAAAGCAATTTTTTAAATGCTTCAGAATGGTGGCTACTTTGCTGGCCCATACCGGGCCATTTAGATGCTGATCAGGATTTGGTGACCCTGATTAGTCCTTGCCAATTTAAAATGCTGCCAAAGGATGACTTCATTTCTGACCCTGACAGGGTCATTTTGTAATGCCACAGGTTGGTCTCTACCTTGTAGGCTCTGATTGGGTTTTAGTGGCCTTGATCCAGTCATTCTTATATACAGCTGGGTGGCAGCTTTCTTCTATGCTTTGATCAGGTTATTGCTTGATGGCACTTCATACCAGTCACCTGGCTGGACATGATTGGGCTAACTGTAGATTCTGCTAAGTGGCAACTACCTTGCCAGCCTCGATCTGGCTATTTTTTAATGCTGCTGAATAGTGGCTACTTTACTGGTCCTTATCGAGCCATTCAAGCAGTGCCCACATTTCTGGCCATGACCCATTAACTTACTGGCCATGGTCTGGCCATTGTTAAATATTGCAAGGTGACGGCTACTTTGCTAGCCCCAGTTGGGCTAATCTGGTGAGTTAATGTGGCTCACACCCTCCTCTCTCATTCTTCGTGTCTAGTCACATACTCTGCTAAACTCCTGTAACCACCACGAATGCATGCTGTTCTCAGCACATGTGACCAGCTGACTGTTTAGTATTGTATAACTTGTATCATACTGTATAATTTTCATTCATACTGTGATATTTACCAGTGCTATGTAATCCCGGGTCGCCCCTGAAAAAGGGACCTCCGGGGCCCAGTGGGCTTACCCGGTCACCAAAATTTAATAAATAAATAAAATAATGATCCCAGATAATTGCTACATTTGTGACTCTGACCTGCTACTGGTGCTTGGGTGTAAATTGTTATTATGCTTGCAAAACTATGAGTATTGCCAATTGTGTAGTGAAACATTTTGTATGGGAGCCTCTGATCATCCTGGTGGAGAGGTGCAGGTATCGAAAATTATACTAGTGAATGTCACAAAACATTCTAGGGTAATTTTAACATCAGATATGGCAGCCAAATATGACCGGTCAATCACTGACAGGTCATTTAAGAAACAGAGGGTCAAAATTTGTATAGTTCAGGAAATGCATTTTTGATTTCATTTTTGATGCACCTTTATACTAGTCACAGAAGATTAGGGTGTGATCACTTATGGAATTTGAGGACTGGGAACAAAAAAACACAAACGGTGTGCACAAGGAGATGTGGTGCTCTCAAGCAAACAGAAACATATTTCAAAAACACAGGAGCCGGAGCACTCACCACCACATTTAAAAGACTGCACACCATATTCAAAATAAAAGGCCTTTGAGAAAGGGTCAAGTGATGGACCAGAAATGCGTTAGGCAAATGTATTTGCATTGTATGCAATAAAACCTTCTTTTATTTTTGAATACGGTGTGCAGTCTTTTAAATGTGGTGGGGAGTGTCCAAGCTCCTGTGTTTTTAAAATTTGAGGACTGGCCAATTTAATCTTAACCTGCCTTCTCCTGTTGCTAGGATTCACTTCAAAAGGGTATGTCTGGATGTAGTAGAGGGTACATCTGGATGTAGTAGAGGCACAGAAGTGGAATTTACACTATGCATACTCTACGCCAGGAGCTTTGTGCATAGGAACTAAACCACAGATATACAGAAAAAAAGGTAAGGATCCTGCAATAGCAAGTCCAGGAGTAATGATGAAAAGAATGACACCCAAACTAGAAGCAGAAACAGAAGTCCAAACTGAGACTGTACTGCTGGCACCAGTGATGAAAGAAGAAGAACTGGCAGAAACATAACCTGAAAGCATGTCTGTCTTCTTCAAATGGTGGGCTATACAACAAAATGAGACTGAGAAACAGAGTGAAAGAGAGTCAACATCTAGAGGCACAGAGAAGACAAGAATTGCAGCAACAGGAGCAGCAATGGCTGGATGCCTTGCAAGCTATCAAAACTGGAGGATATGGTACAGGTCCAGCAGATGAACAAAACACAAACAGTTTAAAAGACACTAAACTTACAAAGTTGTGTCCCTCAGATGATACTGAAGCATACCACACAATTTTTTAAAAGGTCATCAGAGTCTGTCAATTTCCAAAACAGCAATGGGCAATCAGGCTGGTACATTATCTGACAGGTAAAGCCCAGCTTGCCTAAAGCAACAGGATTACTGCACATTTAGAAAACTATGACTTTGTAAAAAGAGAAATCCATAAAAGATATAACATGTCAGGAGAGACCTACAGACAGATTGTGGTCCCTGAAGTACAACTCAAGTTGACAATCCTCAAGAAGTCTTCACCCGCCTCAGAGAACTCATTAGATGGCTGCAACCAGAGGTCAGAAGAGTCCCACAGATCATTGACATAGTTGCAATGGAGCAATTCATCAACATTCTTCCTACAGATGTGCAGTTTTGGGTAAACAAACACTGACCAGAAAGTGGGGGAAAGGCTATTTTTTTGGCTAAGGACTCACAAATTGCCAGACACTGCAGCAGTGAAGTAACAGCCAATAAATGGTAAGATCCTCTTTTTCCCAGTTTAACTGTAGATCAGATAGAAACTCTGATGGGGTAACAAATCTGAACTCAAAGATTTTATTTGCTATAACTGTAATAAGCCAGGACATTTTGCAGGAAATTGCAATAAAAATAAGGGGGTAATTTATTTATTTTATTTATTAATTGATATCTCAGCTTACAAGCACCTTTGAACCAGTGGTTCTTTTACAAAGGTTCCACATCAAGAAAGTACAAACAGGTGACAAAATGAGAAGAATAACATTACAGTATCATAACAAGTATGGTATCATGTAAGGCACGCCTAATGAGGTCATGAACTGGTAATATAGCAGTCAGTAAGTGACTTTGTCAAATTAACTTGTAAAGGGAGAGAGTAGTAAAGAGAAAAGTTAGAAAAGAATAGGGGGAGAATAGGAAGAATGTCGGCAAGGGTGATGGGGGGGAGGAGGACAGAGGGCGACAGGTGTAGGGTAGTAGGAGTAGGGTATCATGTAAGGCACAACTCAAAGGATACACAAATAGGTAATAAATCAGTCAGTAAGTGGCTTTGTCAAATTAACTTGAAAGGGGGAGGAACTGACCAGCTCAGCTCTTCCGAGCTGTTGACAGGTTGTGCAATCCAACCAGTCTTCAGAATCAGAGAGCGTTTTCACGGTGTAAGTGTGAGGAGTTTGTTCGAATCTTCACAGATAAGGTTACCACTATCAGGTCGGAGATCTGCTCTGTACGCTGTAATTAGGATTGCAGTGATTGGTGGGAGGTCGCATGTGCCCAGTTTGCCTGGTCTAACTTCAACCGGCTGGCGATCTGGGACATTGTGAAGATTTTCTGGGGTATGCGATCGACTTCCTGTAGTTTGGATCCTAGTCCTACCCACCTCCTTGTGGGGTGTGTGGAGGTCATTAGACCAGTCCTAGCAGAGATTGTCTGCTGCTCATTGGAGACAGGTGTGTTTCCTGACCCCTTGAAGGAGGCGGTCGTAACACCCCTTTTGAAGAAATCTTCCCTCGAACCGGACTGTCTTGCCAACTACAGACCAGTCGTTAACCTGCCCTTTTTGGGCAAGGTTATTGAGAAGATAGTCACGTTGCAACTCGAGGATCATCTTACCACCCATGAAGCCTATGATCCTCTTCAGTCTAGATTCAGGAAGAGGCATAATACTGAGACAGCACTTGTTTGGGTACTTAATGATCTCCTGATAGTGAGAGATTGGAAAAGCTGTTCTATCTTGGTTCTTCTTGATCTCTCTGAAGTGTTTGACACCATGGACCATGGAGTGTTATTGGAGCACCTGCAGCTGATCTGCAAACTGTTTGGTACAGTCCTCAGGTGATTCCATTCTTTCCTCAAGATCAGGACTCAGAGAGTGGCGTTGGAGATTTTTTCCTCAGCCCCTGACCTCCTGACCTGTGGGGTTCCACAGGGCTCTGTGTTATCACCCATGCTGTTTGCAGTGTATATGCTGCTGTTAGGAGACATTATAAGGTGGTATGGGCTGAGTTTTCACTGCTATGCAGATGACACTCAGCTATACATGCACTTTGTGCCTGAATAGGATGAAGCCGTCTTGGTCTTTAACAACTGCCTCACTAAGATTCAAGACTGGATGAGTGCCAGCTGGTTGAGGTTGAACCCAGGTAAGACTGAGGTGTTGGTCATGTACCCAGGTTGTCAGGTAGAGCGGTCTTTCTCTGGTCAGCCTTCCGGGCTTAGGCTGATGGCAGCCAATTGAGGTCCTCTGAACGGATGCAGAATCTAGGCATTACACCTGATGGTGGGCTGATGCTTAAATCCCAGGTGTCAGCTGTCGTCAAGACCTCATTTTACCATCTGAAGAATATCACCCAGATAAAACACCTTGTTCTGCCGGATGATCTTCCAATGTTTGTCCATGCATTTGTGTCCTCCTGCCTTGATTACTACAATGCTCTGTATCTAGGGCTTCTGGGGGTGGACAGATGAGGTGGCCAGGTTGTTAACTGGTTTATCTAGATTTAGCCATGTCTCACCTGTGCTCTGTGGACTGCACTGGCTGCCAGTGCAGTGGAGGATCACCTTCAAGGTCAGTTTGCTGACTTATAAGGCCCTACATGGACAGGGACCATATTATTTGCAAGATCTCCTTTATCCCTACCACTACCTCCACCCCCTCTGCTCCACTGACAAGAGATCACTAAAGCTTCCCAGGATCTGCTTAAAGACCTTGGGGGCCAGAGCATTTTCATCTGTGGCCCCAACCCTGTGGAACTCTCTACCTCATTGGGTCAGAGAGTGCCTGACCACTGGGGCTTTTAAATCTGTGCTAAAAACATATTTATTTAGTCTAGTGTTTCTGGATGCTTCCTAAATTTAACTGCCTGTCATTATGAATTTTATTGCTGTTTTAATTATTTGTTTGATGATTTGTTTTATTATTTATGTATAAGTGCTTTTATATTTTGAAAATCGCTTTTTAAAAATAAATCTGATTTGACTTGACTAGTTTAGATGGAAGAATGTCAGAAGGGGTGGAAAGGGGAGGAGGACAGAGGGAATAGGTGTTGGGTGGGGGAGGGGTTAAAGGACAACAAATAGTAAAATTCAGAAAGAGACAAAGTTAAGAAGAGGTGAGGTTGGGGGAGAGGTGTAGGAAAGGGAGTAGGTGGGAGTTAATACCACCAATCAGGGAGAGAGGTGAATGTTGGATAGCTAGGTAGTGTGTGTGTGTGTGTGTGTGTGTGTGTGTGTGTGTGTGAATATGGAGGTTGTAGGGGATGGAGGTAAATAAGGGCATCATGCAATGATAGCTTAGGGAGGGCAGTCATAGCTGCCGAGCACTGTAAGGTGCTGGTGGAGTTTAATCTTAAAAGGGCCAAGCTTTGATATGGCATTGCTGTCAGAGGGGAGGACATTAAACCAGGAAGGACACTGAACATGAATGTACGCTGAGCCTGAGTGGTCCGGCAGAAGGGGACAAGGTAAGGCAGTTTGGACACACTAAGAGTACTACAAGGGTTGGGAGTCAGCACAAGAAGAGGTAGAGTGGCAGGAGGTGTTAGGCCAAGGCTAATTTTTTTTGCCATAAGGCAGGTCTGGTAGGTAACCCTGCCCTTAAGGTGCAACCAGTTGGTCTGTTCATCTAGGCTGCACATGTGACTATGCTTGTGGGTCCCAGAGACCAGTTAGCAGGATTTATTAAGTGCTATAACGATGCTCTTGAGGGTGGTATTAGCAGCAGCAGCTCCATATATGACCAGACCATAGTCAACTATGGAAAGGATCTAGCTAAGCTGGCTAGCCGGCACAGCAGCAAGGTGTCCGTCTGCGGCGCCGGCATCCTGGGTGCAGAGATGGACCCGGGAGTCAGATGGCCAGCTGGGGAAAGACGGATCTAGTGTCCCATGGACTGCTCTCTCACTCTTGGGGGAAGGGAGTAGTGTGTCCAGCACATTGAGGACCCCTGGTGGAGGCTAGGGATCCCGCATGGCCTGCATCTTATGTTTTGGTGGGCGGGGCAGATGCTGGCATCATAGCACATTCCCACCCCGGGGGGGAGTAGCAAAAAAAGTCATCTGCAAATGATGGTCCTTGCCATGCCGCTCCTCATCAGACCGTAGTCCGCTGGGTGGGGGGTCTCCCTTCTATGACCCCACCCTGGGGGGCAAGCCAGGGCTTCATGACCCATGTTCCCATGGAGGGGTCTCTTGCCCGGTGGCCCCATACAGCGGGGAAGCCTGGAGGCTAAGGGAGCAATCGGTTGGTTGAGGGACCGGAAAAACAGGCCACAAAAAAAAAAAAAAAGGATTGAGCTAGTAACTACTAGTTGGAGGGCTTCAGGGGTTAGGCAGTATGTGTACCGATATAGAATCCCAACCCTAGAGTTTATCATCTTAGAGATTAGGTTGACTTGCATGGTGTAAGACAATGAGCTATCTAAGGTTATTCCAAGATATTTAAATTCATGGACCTGTTCAAGAGGCAGACTTTGGTTATTCAGTATTGTTACAGTAGGTGGGCTGTTTTATGTCTGTTATGCGGGCTAGTGAAGAGCATAACCTTGGTTTTCTTGTAGTTCATAAGTAATTTGTGATGAGCGAACCAGGCTTCAACCAGTTTGAAGTTAGTTTGTAGGTCTTTCGTGAGGGGGGTGGAGCTCAGACTGGCTTGAGAAGAGGACTGCATCTTCTGCATCGAGTACCATGTTGCTGGTGTATGCTTGAGGGAGGTTATTAAGGAAAAGACTGAATAGTAGGGGTCCAAGGATGGACCCTTGAGGGACCCCAGATTGCACAGGATGACTGTCAGTGAGAGCATCACAGATTTTGACTTGTTGCCTATGACCTTCAAGATAGCTCTTGAACCATTCTGTTATCCCGCTGGAGAGATCGAGGGCAAGGAGTGACTTCAATAGTAGGGTGTGGTTTACAGTATTGAAGGCCTTAGTGAGGTCAATATATATTGACCCCACTAAGTGACCCCAGTCAAGAGCCTTGCGGAGATAGTCCATATACTCAAACAGAGCAATAGTAGGGCTATGAGCTTTTCTAAAGCCATGCTGCTGTGAACATTGGATGTTGTATTTAGCCAGGTACTCAGACAATTGGTCAGAGAGAATGCTCTCTAGTGCTTTAGAGAGGGTTGGGGGAGGATAGATATTGGGCAATAGTTAGAGTGCATCGACCTGTCTCTACTTTTATGAACTAGTGTTACAATTGCTGCTTTCCAAATTTGGGGGAACTGACTACGGGTGAGTGATAGGTTTAGAAGTTAAGTTAGGGATTTCAGGACAACATCTAGGGTAAGGTTCAGGAATTTGAGGTCAAGACAGTCACTACTAAATCTGGACTTGCCAAGAACCCTTTGTAGGTATTTTTTGGTTTCATTAAGGGTGACTTTCTTAAAATAGAAGGGTGGGGTGCTGGGGAATTACTAGTAGTACCCAACTTGTGAGGTGCATTGAAAAAGTTGGTGGAAAGTATGCCACTTAGGTCCATAAAGGCAGTGTTAAAGGTGTCAGCTATCTGTTTAGGGTCCTGTAGGGTTATACCATTCTCCACTATTAAAGAGGGGGATGTTTTATTGTGCTTACCCATGAGGTTTTTGATGTTGTCCCAAAATCTCTTTCCGTTACCCCAGAAGTTTGAGAGCTCATGTTTGAAGTGAGCAATTTTGGCACGGCGGACTTCATGGGTGCAGATGTTCCTTGCAGTTTTCTAGCGCTGCATGTCAACCTGATTACCAGAAGCTAGAGCACGATGCCATAGATTATCCCTGTCAGACATCATTTTTATGAGGTCGGGGGTTATCCATGGGTTGGTTGCACCCTTAACCTCTCATTTATGTAGTGGAGCAAAAACATTGCAGGCCTGATTGAATTGGATGATGAAATAGTCAAGTGCTAGGTCAACATTTTGGGCCATGTCCATGGGTGACCAGTTGCACTGTTTGAGATGGTATACCATTAAAAGGGCGACTAAGATTGAGTGACTCAGATTTGAGCAACTCAGTCTCAGCACCTGTAAGGTCAGTGACACTGAAAGGGTAGTGACTGGGAAGGACAGGGTGAAGGGAAGAACGACAGGGATATCGGAAGAGGACGGAAGGTATCTGGAAGGTATGTGAGGGTGGTGAGGTGGGAAGCCACTGAGCTGGCTGTGTGATGCAGTGGTTAGGGTGATTGGCTCTGGTGGGAAGGGTGTAGGGTTCAGAGCTGGGGAGGAGTATAATATTTTGTGCTTTACTGTGCTGGTGTTTGTTTTGTGTTTTTTTCCCCAGTTCTCCCCCTCCCCAATATGTACCCCTCCCCTGGAGTTTGTTATTTTCAGTATGGGAGGTGTGGGGGGGGATCCCCCCACACATAAATAGTAGAGGGGAGTTTCCACGCTACGAAGGTACTGTACATCACGGTTTTTATTTTCAGCGATGTACCTGTGCCCTAATGGCGATCACCGTTTGGTGATCGCCATTATCAGATAGAATTATTTGAGATAGGTCTGGAGGTGTTTAAGTTGCCCTCTTTTTAGGACATGTTGTAGAATTGCTTTTGCAGGTGACTTAGGGTCCTTATTAGACCAGAGACATATAACTGGGCGTGGTCACTTAATGAATCAAGGAGGACAATAATGGAGGCGATTCTTTCAGGGTGGGTGGTGAGGATTAGGTCAAGGTGTGTTCTGTGGCCAGTCCTATAATTAATTCTTGTGAGGGTTATCACCAATTAGGTAACATCAATGGCTGCAATAGCATCCTTATAGGTGTCAGCTTCGAGGGCCAGTCAGTTAATGTTGGAAATCGTCTAACACCATAACCTCCGAGCGATGGGGTAAGTTGGTTAGAGAGTCATGGACCATTTAGAAACCAGTGGCCTGGTCATGCGGTGGGATATAAACTGATAGGCCACTGTGGCAAATCGCTCACCCTACTAAGATTAATTTAACAGCTAGGACCTGAGTGTTGTTAACTGGGGCCAATGAAGGGAGGGCTTGCCCATTCAATGAGTCTTTCAGATAAATCACACACACACCCCTCCCCTTTTTCCAAGTCCTATCCTGTGTAAATAAGGTATAGCTGGTAAGGGAGATGGCGGTATCGGATATTTTCAGAGATAGCCAGGATTCAATTACGGAAAGAACCTCCTGATTGTGCAGTGCTACCCAGATTTGCAGATTATAGAGTTTGGGCAGTAAGCTGCGAATGTTGTTGATGGCTAGTTTTAGATTACCATTATTACTGTGGAGCTGCTGTGGAGGGCCAGAGTTAGGGTGTACATTACCTGACAAAAGAAGAAGAAGAAGAAGCAGGGCAATTCTTCATAAACAGTACCTAAGAGACTTAAGTGAGCATGCTGTCTCCAGATAGAAGGTTTGCTCAACCTAGTGATCAACAGAGGGGAAGTAAGATGTGACAGGAAGGGATATGTCAGTATGGTGGGGGGTAGCAGGTCAAGCTGTATACTTGAGAAGTGGGTCTAAGGGCCCGGGTGCGTAATGTACTTGTTGTTACTGTGCTATATGGAATGTCTTTCAGGTGTGTGTGCGGATCATGGGGCTTGGACATTGGGTTGCTATGGCTAGGAAGCAATAAAGTAAAAAGAAGAAGAGCAATAGGAGCTATGTAGTTTAGGAGCCTCATGGTGGTGCATAAGCACAGAGGTTGGTTGACACTGAGTAGGTTGGTGTGGGGAGGGGTATTAGTGTGTAGAAGTAGGTGGGGGACCAGGGAGTTAGAGGTCCTAAGAGTTGCTAAAATAAGTGTAGATTAGGTTAAAGCTGGTAGTAAAGAAAGAGAGATGGATGGCAGAGGTGATGTTGGGGGTTGAGGAGTAACAGGTGTTGTTTAGAGGGGAATGTGTAGCTAGGATAAAAGGTAGCAAAAGGCAACATGAAATTGTAGCTGCATTGATAGAGTAGTGGTTAAGGTTGTTGCCCCTAATGTAAAGGAGCAAGAGTTCAAATCCTGGGGTGAGTTGCCTAGTGTAACAGGGGGAGTAAAGCTGCGGGACAGACCTGGAACAAGCTAATATAGGTGCTAAGAGATGCTAGATAGGGGAGATTGGAGGAGTGCAGCAGTGACTCCTAGTGGTCACTCAGTATAAAAAGCAACTTGAAAAGTGAGGAGATAGAATTTCAGTGCTTGGTCACGTGATCTATGTGACCTATAAATCAAGGTATGACTAAGGGTGGTTGGGGCAGTTGCTGCGAAGCAGCGATGGGCTAACACAGTTATACTGTGTGTACCTGTGCTGCAGCTGCTAGCAGGCTCTGTTTCTTGCTGCTGGGCTCTATGGAAACAGTCCTGAATGGGAGGGTAATACTGAAGCAAATTTGGCCTTAGCAAACTGGGGCAAGTATTTAACATACAGTATGTCATGGTGGGAGTTAAGACTGTGATGGGACATATAAATTCGGGAAGCAGATGGTCCTGGAGCATACTGAAGTACTGGGAAAGGACTGTGCCAAATGACCAGGTACTGGGGTTTTCTGCATCCACAGGGATATCCAATACTATCCCACTGCTAACACCAACTGTAGTAGAGTCATACAGTCAGGAATCATAGGCAGACCAGGAGAAAATATAAAATTCGCAAGTAGCATTTTATTATTATCAATAAAGATAAAACAGAAATAAATAAAATTGTATAGGATAAGTCTTCATAAAGACAGAACAAACAAAACATCCTTCATCTGAGTACCATCTCAAAAAGCATTGCTCTGATTAGAGTAGATGTTTTTACCTGGCAGTTCAAACTTTCTGTCCTCCTGATATTGGAAGTTACATCTCCTGTTTTTCACAAAATGTATCAAAACGTTCTCAGTTTCCTTCCTGAGGCCAGCACAAAGAGCACATCTAGTCCTAACAGGTGTAGCAAAATGATACATTCAGTCCCAGAGATGGTTTCCTGTTAACAATTCTGTAAATGAGCTTGTAAAGATCAAAATGCATCTCAAGGTCAACCCCCTGTGTTCCAGATTGTTACCTTTTCTATTAAACTCAAATAGCTTTCTGTATTCATTTCAACTATATAATTATATATATTTGCAAACCAAGGGATCCCAGTTTGACATACAGTAAAGTTTCACGTATTTTTTAGCCACAGAGAAGCAAAGAGAGGAAGAAAGAATAGAAACAGCAAGTGAAGGAAGGGAGAGAATGGGGGATATTGTGAGACCATTGGAGTGGCCAATTCATAGGTGCCACAAAAAATATTTGATTGGGCAATCAGACAGACAAAAAACAGACAAGTGGCAGAATAAGAGAGGACAAAACGGATCCTTTGTTTTAACTCTTCCTGCATAGCAAATGGGTAAGGGTCTTACCCAACCCTGCCACACTGGAGGTTTTGCTATTTAACCTAATGCAGATATTAATCACTTGTTTAAGGCTGATCTGGTAAAAATATGTTGATAGGTGTTAACCAGTCTGCTAGTCCAATCTATGTTAGTGTCTCCTAGTACTACCAGTACACCCCTACCTATATTATGGATAGCCTCCATCAGACCCCACAGCCCATGTTCTCCCCCACTAGGAGGAACGTATACACACCATAAAGTGGTGTTTTTGTGTTTCCTATGGTTACTCAGAATATGGGCCATTCACATTTAGATCCCTCAGGCAGGTGTATAGGGCTTGCTATGATGGACAGGTAATTTCTGATGTAAAACATCCCATCATTGCTTGTTCTTTCATTTCTGTTGCACCTAAAAGATTTGTAATCTGGGACAGCTGTAGCTGAGCCACTAATCTTGCTTTTTCAGCCAAGTAACACTTATAATCAGCATGTCTGGGCTATATAACTTGGGCCACACCTTAATATTAGATGCTTTTTTTTTTTGCCAAGACACTACATACTGTAAGTAAATGTGAGCAATTTATAGGTATTCAGTATTTACTGACCTTGATTTTCAACTGAATAGGTCAACATTGTATAGGGATGGAGCCCTGGGTTTCTCTGTCACCTGCTAAGATTATTAGTTGGAGCATAATCAAATACTCTAACTATTATAGGAGGACTATGACTCTGCCTTTGGCCTTATGGTTTTCCAGGTAGGTGTCACAGTAATGTCCAATGTGTTTATATATGCCTCTAATAAGTCACAGTGAGTTCTGGCAATGAAGTGGGGGCATAGTGGTCAAGAGGAGTGACTGATGCTCAGGCTACAGACCCTTATAATTCTTTTCCAAGACCCTGTACAGGACCCTGCCAGCCCAGTAAACAAGAAACATGTAGAGTCCGCTGATACAGAGACCCAGCACAGCCATGTTCATTGTAGGTTATTTCTTAAAGTAATACTTTATAGGGCTTGAGCCCAGGTGATAGGTCAAATTGGCGTAACAATATAAGGTGTAATGCTTCAAACAATTTCACACAGATTACCATACGTTAAAGTTAGTTGTGAAAAAAAGGTCTTACAATTGCTTATACTAGGGAGAGGTCCTTAGCAGAGTATGTGTATGATGCAAGGTTAGCAGAGGATGCTACTTTGGGGCAGTGTGCTGTGCTGGCAGCCCACTTACACAAGCTGACACACTTACGCATGTGTCTTATGCAGAGGACCACAACACAGAGGACTGGGGGCATGGCTAGCAGCCGACAGAGTCAGATGTCTTTCTCAGGAGCTCAAGACTGCTGCAGATCTAACTTCTTATTTTAGACTATTTACCAAATTCTGCGATTGCAGTTGACACCATAATATTGTTCTTTACCTCCGATTTGTCAAAGGGAGTCACTCTTCTTGCTGTACTATATTTGTTCAGCTAAGAAATATGGGGAGACCCAAAAATACGTGGCAGGCAGCACAACCACATGGCGCTGAAGGAGGACCCTCAAACGCGGCTGTGTTGAAAGCATCAAGGATCTGGAGTCCTTCATGAAAGAATTAGATAAAAAGGTGGATGACTTTACATCGAGGGTATCAACTGTTGAAACAAATTTAGACGTAGTGGGCACAGAATCTCAAAATTCAAAATCTTTAGCCGAAAAGGCTGTCACTGCCACTGTGGGTCTAGTACAGGAAAACCACCTACTTTGTCGGAGGTTGTAAAACCTTGAAAATGGAACCTGCATCGCAAACATAAGAATCCAGGGTGCACCAGAAGATTGTGAGGGGCCAGATTTATTGGGATATTTGGAAAACTTGCTATACACTACAACTGGCTTCCAACAAGTGGGAGTGCTTCTCCAGGCTTACTGAATTACCCCATGCAGACGACCAGCCCAAGAGGAAACACCACAGGCTATCCTCTTGATTACTTTGGGGCCAAAAGCTAAGGAGTGGCTTCTCAGGCAGCAAGAAGTCAAAGTCAGGCACAGCTCTCTCAGATGGCACAAAATCTTCTACTTTCCAGACCTTTCATTTGCCACACAGCAGCGAAGGAAATCCTTTGATGCAGTCCGCTCTGAACTGCATCAGCTGGGGGTTGCTCATGCCTTACTTTATCCTGCTAAACTTAGACTATCTTACACTCATAAGATTTACCTGTTTCATGACCTAATCGAGGCAGGTAAGAGACTAGTCAAGATTAAAGCTGACTTTGAAAATCCCACCAGTTGGGGAGATGGTGCGGAGGAAGAAGACTGATTTTTGGGCTAGTTCTGAAATTACTTGTCAACTGTTACTGTTCAGCCCAGTCCTGAGGGTATATATAGGCAGTGCCTGATGTATTGCTGGCTTTAATGAAGACAGTTTGAAGGGGGATTTTTCTTCTAATGATGTGGGGTTTGGAGACACTGGGTTGGGAGTTTGAGGCATTATTTGGGAGTTGAGGACAGAGTTTAGTGGATTGAAGATGGCCGTCCTTCAGCTTAAAATAATTTAGCAAAGTTCGACTAACACTATACTCTAGACTCCCACCATGCAGCTCATAATCCCCCATGGTATGTTTCTACAGTTCAATTGCCCTGTTAAACACCTGTAGTTTTTGTACAGCTTAAGTCTGCTTATACAGCTATTCCCTATGTAGGTTCTCTTATTCTTTATTATAGTCTGATTAGCAGCGTTACCTATTTTGATGGTGTGCTTTTAGTGCATAATATGGAAAAATGATTTTGTCTAACCATAAAGGGTCTGCAAGAATAAAATGTTTGATATATATTTTACTGTAGTTCACTGTAGCAAGTTATGAGAGATGAAAGATGTTTATGCATTTATCGAGATTTATTATTGAATACTGTACATGGACTTTTGAGTGGTCTATAAGGTCAGTCTAAGAGTGTCACACTCAGGGGGCCTGATTTCAGGATGACTTGCTCATTGTGCAGAGAAATTTACGCTGAACCCCATGGCATAAATCACACATTGTGCCATGAGATATGCAAGTCGCGATTCCAAGATGCTGCTTGCGCCATGCCGCATGTGGCTTGCACCAAAGGTGGGCTACACCACCCATGATGCCCACAACCCACTGCGGTATGGCACAAGGGTGGGTTATGGCAGCAACTGCACCCTATTCCAAAAGGGCGGCTGCCGTAACCAATCTACACAATTCTAAGACCCGCTATGCTGCTGCAGAGTTAGACCAGCATGGAGGTGGTCTAAGGGGCATCCATTCTGGAAAAATGATGGATGCCCCCCCTGCAGTGCTGCAGAAAGCACATAGCCCTGCTCCACATTACCCTCCTAGCAAAGTCATGCCCCCCCCACCCCGAATGTCGGGGACCTCTGGGGTCCATTTACTGCACTGCCCCCCAAATGCCTGTGCCACCCGGCCAGCCCCCTCCATGCCCCCAAGTGACAAGGGGTGAATTTCAGGTTGGGGGGCTCCAGGGGGGCAGTAAATTGTGGGCCATGACTTATGGCACTCAGTTCTATTGCACCATTCCTGTGGCACTAGCCTGTGACTGCCACAAGTAACGGGACGTAGGTGCCAGGGACCCTGCCTGTCTTGGAATATGGTGCAGGGTCCCCAGTATGGCGCCACATGGCGCAGCTCACATACACCCGCGAGTTGCGCCATTTAACTTGGAATCGGGCCCAGTGTATTATCAGTATAAAATAATTCTGGATTATCGTCCATGGTCCTGGTGTGAATGACCTTTTTTGGGACCTTTTTGGATACTAAAGTATGTTTGCCTTGTCTGTTCTATTTAGGAAACCTTCTCATGATGTAACAAAGGGTGATATGTCTATAAATCCTATGTATAACCTTTCTGCCACAAGATTACTGTATCTTGGAACCTTGGACGCAACTACTGTATGTTACCTTGACATAATAAAAACAAAATTAAAAACAAGCATTTGTCAATGCCGAACGTTTGTTTTCTGGCATTAGCATTAGAAGTGCAGGAGTTAAGACAGATGCAGAATAGGAATGGCAGTGAAGTATTGAAGTGATGCCAACCCCACCCCCATTCTGCAGAGATGAACAGGCATTATGGTATGCCTTTGGGTCATTTCCCATAACGCTAGTGCCATTTCACCTCTCCCTACCCTGCAGACACCAAGTGTCGAGGTGTGCCTTGGGGGGCTTTACACTCACCCCACTCCATAAGGAAATACACTGAGAAGGGTGCAGTATAGAAGAATGGGGTGAACTTTGGGGCCAAAGAGTCCAAGGCACACCTCGATGCCTGTCACTGTCTGCCATGGGGGTGGGGGCAGAATGACGTGAGCATTACTGTCGACAATCTGAAGTCACACCCCAACACCTGTCAGTCCCTAAAGGGTAGGGCATTATGGTTGGAAACCCTAATGCCCTGGGCATTTCTTGGTATTTTCAGTCCAAGTTTTCAACATGGGCTTTTTGTGATCCCACCGCATGAACAGTGAGACTATCAGCGCGTTAGCTGAAAGGTGATTTTGCACAGCGACTGCGCTATTTGGCGCCACATGTGCAAAAACACATTTCGGGCAGGATGTGAAAAATGACAGCTGTACTGTTCATGAGGAGGTATAACAAAATGGTAATGTTGAAAATCTGGAGTGAAAATATAAAAAAAAATTGTTGAAGCACGAGCGTGCATAGAAACTGCGCAACTCACACCCATAATGCAATTATTTTTGGGATATTTTACACCAGATTTTCAACATAGGCATTTTGGGACCTCCGCTTGTGAACAGTGGCACTGTGATTTTCTTAATCTGTCCCGAACTTTGATTTTGCACAGCGACCATACCCATTGTGTGCGCGTGACAAGCAAAACATGTTTTGGAGGAGATGAAAAATGACAGCTGTACTGTTCATAAGGAGGTGTGGAAAACTGGCAATGTTGAAAATCTGGAGGAAAATATTAAAAATCTCGGGTTACGAGCATGGAACCGCGCAATGCATGCTCGTAATGAATGTCATTTTACGTCATGCGGCACATGCGCATGAACGCTTTTGGGAGAGTAGCACACTTTGAGGTGTGCCTCTCCATCCAATGCACTGCCCCTTGAGCAGGCGTGGCGTCCTGCACCAATGGTGCAGGAGCTTGTATGACAGCGGGTGTTCCTCTGCTTCAAAGCAAAGCACCGCTGCCATACCGAGCACCGCCAACATGCCGCCCCTCGCCACACGTGCCCCCCCGCGCCACGCCTCCCCCAAAGCTTGGTGCCATGCTGGAGCCCACCCCAGCATGGCAAATGTTGTTTGCGTCACGGGGTGCCCAATCCCGCCGGGCTCCATGGCCCCTGCCATCCTGCTGCCACGCTGGGTTCCCACCCAGCATGGCAAACGTCAAGATTTTTTTTTTGCCGACGGGGTGCCCAACTCTGGCCGGCTCCTCGGCCCCCCGTAGTTTGCCGGACGGGTGCCCAATCCTCTGCTGCCTCGGCCCCCATCCATCTTTGCCACGCTGGAAGCCCACCCCAGCATGGCAAACGTCCCACGCCATCTTTTTTTTTAAAACCTGTAAAATAAAACGGTCCCACGGCGTTGCCTCCAGCCCCTTCCCACAACCCCTCACCCACCCACTGCGCACCCAGCCTCCTCACACCCTCACCCCATACTTACCTCCGACTCGGCGCAATGATCTTCGTGGACCGGGAACACGCCTGCACTCTTCAAAGGCGACGCGAAACTGAGGAAATGCCGGTAAGCTGTATAATGGGCTAGATAGGGGTTTCAACTTTATTGCATATCTCAGGCATTTTTGGAATTTTGCAAATTTTCAACATGGGGTTTTGGGACCTTCTCATGAATGATTTCCTGTCATTGCGTATTCCGGCCCGAAGGAGATTTCGCGCAGTCACTGTGCAGTGATCACAAAATCACCCTTCGGGCCCGACTAACGCTATGACAGTGAGTCATTCATGAGAAGGGGTCCCAAAAACCCCATGTTGAAAATGTGGTGCAATAATTCCAAAAAAATGACTGTTTTAGTGTGTGCTGCGCAGTTCCTACGCACGCTTGTAGGTTTGCTAATTTTCAATATTTCTACTCTAGATTTTCAACATTGCCATTTTATCACACCTTCTTATGAGTAGTACAGCTGCCATTTTTCACATCTCACCCAAAATGTGTTTCCGCCCATGTAGCGTACAATGGTGCACTCGGTGTGCAAAATCAATGTATCGGACACATTAAGAAAATCACAGTGACACTGTTCATGAGCAGAGGTCTTAAAATGGCTGTGCTGAAAATTTGGTGAAAAAATTCCTAAAAATGACTGTTTTATGAGTGTGCGTTGTGCAGTTCCTACGCACGCTCGTAAGTTTGCTGAATTTTCAATATTTTCACTCCAGATTTTCAACATTGCCATTTTACCACACCTCCTTATGAGCAGTGCAGCTGTCATTTTTCACATCTTGCCCAAAACGTGTTTCCGCCCATGTAGCGCACAATGGCACAGTCGGTGTGCGAACTCAGTGTATGGGACACATTAAGAAAATCACAGTGTCACTGTTCATGAGCAAAGATCTTAAAATGGCTATGTTGAAAATTTGGTGAAAAAATTCCTACAAATAACTGTTTTACGAGTGTGCGTTGAGCAGTTCCTACGCACGCTCGTAAGTTTGCGAATTTCCAATATTTTCACTCCAGATTTTCAACATTGCCATTTTACCACATTTCCTTACGAGCAGTACAGCTGTCATTTTTCACATCCTGCCCAAAACGTGTTTCTGCCTATGTAGCGCACAATGGGGGTAACAAAAAGGTCATGCTGACAATTTATTGTGCAAATACCAGCATTCGCACAGGGCATTAGGGTAAAGGACCATACATGCCAAACACCACTGCAAATACCTGCAAGTGAATGTTCGGCATTGACAAATTCTTGTTTGGAATTTGTTCACCAAATTTGCAATATGGGCTTTTTGGGACCTCTCCTTATGAACACTGTCACTGTGATTTTCTTAATCTGTCCTGAACATTGAGGGGGGGTGCGGGAGGAGGGTGCAGAGGGTGGGTGTGGTTGGGGGGGGACTCGACGGCGAGGGACTGTTTTCTTTGTTTCAGGTTATAGAGAAAAAAAAAGAACACCGAGGATCATTTTCTTTTTTTACAGGTGTAAGGAACAGTTTGGGGGGTGATGTTAGCCACACTCCGGTGGGTTCCCAATGTGGCACACAATGGGGGTGGGGTGACACGCTCTCAGTGTGCCACACAATCTTGGGGGGGAGTTAAACATGCCGACCCTGTCGGCAAGCGTGTCTGTGTTTTGGGGGGATGATGCCTAGGGGGACTGGGCACTCTCCTCGGCAGACTGGGGATAGGGCACTGAAGCTGAAGAGAATTGGGCCCCCCACCAGCAAGCATCTGTGTTTGGGGGGGGGATGATGCCTAGGGAGATTGGGCATCCCCTTCGGCAGACAAAAACAGCCAAGGGACACATATGCCGACAGGGATTGGCTCCCACGCTGGCAAACGAAGTAGGGAGGGTATACCACAGGGGTTGGGCACCCCTAATGTCGGCTTTTGCGGGACTGCGAGAGGCAGACGGCGACAGCCACCACCATGTTTATTGAAACATTACACTTGGCAAGGCACGCCCTGCAATGAGGGGTCTCTTACTGATTGCAGCGGCAAAATTTTTTCAAGTTGGTGGCATGCTTCTGAGCTGCCGTCATAGACAGCATGCTCATTTATTGGTGCCATAGAGACAAGCCCCAAAAAGCAGTGGCGGCATTGGCCACGACTGCACCTCCACAACCTGCTACTCCAGCAAGCTGTCACAACATGTTTCTTGCGCATGCATCCAAGCAAACATAAAAACACAGAAGACTGTGTGCCAAGGCAGATCTAACATGGTCACTTGTCACCTCCAACAGCTGTCCCTTGTTGCTATGAAGGGACCCAGGCCGGAGCCCCCAGCCTACCTCCAGACAAGACACCCTCCAGAATTTTGAATTTGGTACCAGACAGCACAGATCCTCCTCCTGAGGATCTTGTAAACTTGACCAGTCAGTCAGGCTGAGCCAAGGCTGATCCCATTCCTTCCACAGTCCTTTACAACCTGTAACAGTTCAGGACCTTACCCTCCACAACTGACTTTATTGTATTCTGTGAGCAATTTTTTACTGGGATCATGCAAGCATATGGGAAGCATTGGTAGAGTCATATTCCTTCAACATTTAGATTCCCTAATTATGCTCCAATTGTTAATCTTAGCAGGTGACAATAAAATTAAACCAGGTCTCCACCCCTATATAATGTCAACCTATCCAGCTGACAGCCAGGGCCAGAAAATATTAAAGGCCTAAAAACTGATAAAATCACAATATTAAAAATTGTAAAAGCTGCAAAGTTTGAAGTTGTAAAATGCTCAAGCAAGAACATTTTAAAAACCTTTGTTCTGACTTGTCCTGAATAATCATTTTCATGTAAGTTTTAGAAGGAAAGGTAGGGAGGGTTTGTATGACTCACATGTACACCTGCTAGAAAAACATCATTACTATAGTGAGTGGTCTTGTCTTCTCACAATGGCCCCTATGCACCATTGGGTGTAGGTTACACGCCAAAATCATGTAACCCACCCATGCAGCACCGGACCTGCAGACAGGTGCGCACCAGCTGGTATTCAATACCGTCCGCCACCCGTCTGCGGCCCTGCCCCCCTGGCATGCAGGACTTCGCAAGGCAGCCGGGGTTGAGTCGCGGTCCTGGGCAGTCATCCAATGGGATGCCCATGCCAGGTCCCAAAGTGGATCCCTCGTGCAGCACAGCGTGGGTCTGGGGTAGTGAATGCCTACTACAGGTACCCAGACCCTTTTGTCCATGCCCCAGTGGCCAAACAGCACTTGGTGTTTCCCCCCCATAGGCACCTCACTCCGTAAGCAAGACTCCCCATCCAGTACCCTGTCACATCTGTAACATCTGGTGGCTCCACCACCCACCCACAGCACTGCCCCCCCCCATGGCAACACACCTGCCTGGTGTGTCGCGGAAATGGACAGCCAGCGGCACTGCCCTCACCACACCTCCTCGGCCACCAACTGTCTTACTACTGCCAGAAGCTGCCTCAGCCCTCCTCGGCTGCCTAATGAGCTGGGGCGGCACAGAGAGTCATATCCTGGTTCCGTCGCTTCCAGCAGGTGGAGTCCATGGGGGCGTGCAGTGGGTTGCAGCAGGGTCCCAGCTGCCGTAACCTGTGCCCATCTCCGCACCCATGCAGCAACCACTATGCAGTTTAGTGCATTCTGCGTAGTGCTGGCATGTTCCCGAAATGCCCCAGGTGTGTTGCAGTCCACGTGGCCGAGGGACCGGCCACGTACCTGCCTTGCACCCCACTCGTGAATGCCGCAAGGGGTCCATGGGACCCCACTCTGCAGTATTCGGGGTTATTGATGCCAACATGCCCAATATTGACGGCACATTAGCATCGTGGATAGGGCCCAATGAGTGTATTTGTGGGGTCATTCTCTAACCTTGAGCTAAGGTGGATGTGTAATCTTGGTGCTCCGGGTACAATCTACTCAATATCTTTACGATCCAGCACTCTTGCAACTTAAAACAAGTAATTTTACCTGTTCTTCCATAGCTCATGTCATCTCAAATGAAATCAGCATATAAGCAAATGTAGATTGCTTTCAAACTGGTGGCTGAATTGGCAAAAGCGGACGGGTCTGCAGACCTACCCTGCCATGTTGGGACTAGAGCAGGAAGTGGAGGAGCACTCAAATTTTGCATCACCCAGCATTGTGAACAAACACTGAAATCTTTATGAACTAAAAATAAGGTCTGAGTCAGCTCTGAGAATATCAACACCCAGCTAGCACATCTTCAAGGGACAGTAAGTACACTGGGTGAAACAGTCGAGAACCAAGGGAAGAGGTTGTCAGTAGTAAAAACCAGAGTGGGTGTACAAGAAGACAGTACAACAGAACTGTTAGAGGCCCTGTCCACTGCCCATAAAGACACTGACAGTTTAAACGATATCCTAGATGACCATGAGAACTGGGAGAGGCAAAACAATGTACGCATTGATGGCCTCCCAGAGGCACAGAGGGAGCAAGCTATATTTCCCTTCTGGCCTCGTGACTCCCTATATTACTGTAGCTACCTGATAGAGCCAGACTAGAGGTAAAGAAAGCCCATAGATCACCAGGCAAATGACCAGGCTTGATGAGTGGCCCAGACGTTTCCTTACTAGATGTTTGTGAAATCAAGACTGTCAAACGGTCCTGAGGCCAGCAAGAAAGGCAGGGTCTCTGCAAGTCAGCAATCAGCAGATCAGCATCTTCCCTGACTATTCATGCCACTTACAACAAACATGGCAGACTTTCAATGATGCCAGGAGATGCCTACATGCACTGAACAGGCCCTTTGCTCATGTTTACCCCTATAGGATAATTGTCCAGCATCAGGGGATGCCACCGAAAACCTTCACAGACCTGGAGGCAGCAGCAACCTACATCAAGGTGGAGATTGCAGCAAGGGGGGGAGGTAGATATTCTGCATGAAGAACCAGCCTGAATGCCTGATGGAATAGCGATTGGGAGTAACCTACTGCATGAGAGGTGAGAAGGCTGGGAGTGGGGACTAGGGGGAGGTTGGGGTGGGCCTACCAACATAGGAGAGGAGAGAAAGGTCAGAACTTTCAGCAACACGTAGTCTGGAAAGGGCTATAGTATTCCATGAACAATGGATTTTTTTATACTTCTCAGACTTTTTGACCCTCAAGGCCCTCTCTGAGCTTCAGCACTGTTGCACCCTGCTACTAGACAGCTGGAGTGGGAAACAAGGGTACGCCACGAGAGTGCCTTGATAATTTAGTTTGCTCCTAGGGCCTGTTTTGCCTCCATCTCATGTTCTGCCATGTGGTTACCCCCCCCACCCTTTTCCCATGCCTGCAATAAATGGGACTGTTGTTTCAACACTATTGTTCATAACAAGACAGCTACATTTACCTTCAAACTGGATGTTCATTCCATTTGGTTCTGTTAACTGGTTTCAATTTGTCCACATTTAGGACTATGTTGCTGGTTTGATTGCTTTAAGATTTCAAGAACCACTGTGATTCCCTTTCTGAAGTGATAGGGAGTATAGGGGCTTATGCCCACCTTGCTTAAACAGAGGCTTTTAATGCTTAATGGACATATTTCTGTAACCCCTAGGTGGCGCTGTCCCAAGGGCTACTACTCCTGCCTGCTTGGCTAGTAGCAGGTTAAGGGACCTGGGTACTGAAATGGGTGCCTCCACCCAGAGGTCAGGGTTGTTAGTGGTCAAGCTATCCTGGGCACAGCCGTCCGGGACACTGTAAACCCCCTCTTCCCCTTCTAGTGGCCTGAACATATACAATAATCACTTTCACAATGACTCGTATTCACTGTGCAATTACCCACACTGTTTGCACTTACCACCAGGACTGGTTCCTCTAGCTCGACCCTGGGGACCCCCTGTAAAACAAGGTTATGTACAGCAAATAGCAAAAGTACAGTACTCTTGGCACAAACTGGAACCACAGTCAGGTTCAATGCAAAATGAGTTAGATCTGATTAATTCAGGGGACTTGAACAAGGGAGGGCGTAATCAGGTTGATTGGCTTAAAGGCTAAATCAATCAGACAGTTATGCATGCACTTCAGAGTCCCTACACAGTCACACACTCTGGGTACCCAGGTAGGAAAAAGGTGGGCTAGCCAGAACCAGTGCCCGGGGTAGGCCAGCGTCGCAGCTGGTTGGGGCCCTGTGATAGAAGAAAGCAACATGCACAACACACACTATTTGTAATCCAGAACTGCAGGGCTCAGTTCATGAAGGAAAAGACAACAAAGCAATCAGATGACAACACTTTAGATTCAGCTGTTGTTGCAGGGAGCTACCCTAATGTTTACTCACGATACCCGATACAGGACACAGGCAGGACGAAATCAAGACTGCAGGTTGTTGAGCTGGAGTGCCAGGAGAAGCAGGGCCCACACAAATCACCAAGGCGTCATTCCTGCTCAAGGCATTGAGCAGGGGGCTGATCCCCAAGCAGGTCTCTTTTCGATGGCTTTCTCTGTGTAGCAGGTAGTCTGGCTGGGCCAGTGTGGCAAGGCCCAGGGCAAATGGAGATGCAAACAGATTTAGTCCATGGGAGCTCGATACAACCTCCAGCAAGCAGAAAACAGTTCAGCACACAGTGGGGAACCAAATCATGACCCACTAACAGCACACAGCACATTTACATGTACGAAATTCTACTTTACCGGGCAGATTACTATCTGGTCACAATTACAAAGTCTGCGCAAACCAGGAGTTCAAAGGTGGCTGGAAATCCTGACAGGCTGATCGCATTCAGCAAATCTTCGGTCTTCTTCAGGTTAAAGCTTGGTCACAGTTCTGTGGCTCAAATCATCCTCACAGTTCGGATTCAGTCTGAATAAACTTTAATTTCCCTCTCAGGGACAGCAGGCAGACAGGCAGGCCAAAACTCAGCCCTTTCATAGTTCTCCAGCGTGAATCTATGCAGGATTACTGCTCGACTATCTCGAGCTGTTACTTCTTTCACTCCCCAACTCAAACTGAAAGTAGTTGCAAACAGCCTGGGACTTTCCCTAGGATCCAAAAGGTTTCGGTTGGCTGATTTCTCTGTCAGTCACAACAAGGGCTCCCCCTCCAGATTCATCTAGGTGCAAAAAACACAAAACTACAATTCCTACAGAATTTTGCTCCCACAAGATCCCTGGGGACAGGCTCCATTTTAAAGTCCCCAAAGGTACTGATTTGCCCATTTTGGCAGTCCAGGACCAAGATGGTGGAAATAAACAGAACTGTCCATGCTGCAAAGAAGGCAGGTTAGACAAATTACAATACCTTTACCATTCTAATAGATAACCAGCAAATAAGCACATCTTCTGACAGAGCTCCTGCTGCACAAATAGTGATGGCAGAAACGGAGCGATTATCGGGCAGCCCAGGTGGGACTTGAGCATGGAAACACTCAGCCCCCTCCCAGATTAATTATAACTGCAATCTAGGCAGCTGTTAAAGAGACAGTGCATGGAGGCTATACAGGCATTCTCTGGCAATAACGTTTAAACTGCTAAAATGCAGGACACCAGCCTGGCAGTAAGCATTTAGGCAAGCTCAAGGAAGACTTTTTGGGAACCCCCATTTGTAGGGGGGTTACATATCCATCTGGGCTATTGCTATTAACTACTGGGTTTCTCCAAATAACTGAGCAAGAGTGATTTCTGGTGGATGGTAGGGAGCCCAAGGTAACTCCCTTGGTCCCCTTTAGCCTGAGATCAATTGCTTTATTTGTTTTTGTGCACTCTGCTGATGCTCTGTTCCATGCTGGGAAAACATATAGGACTGTGTTCAGACAGATAGCGTTCACCGTTTCAGCAGTGTGAGCCAAACTGTATTATGCATATGACAAGAGGTGGGGGGGGGAGGGCTCAAGCCAGGTCCCCAGAATAGGCGGCCTGGGTGACCCCCTCTGAACTACCACACCTGGGCGCTGTCACAGATCTTGCTGCTGCACCACTGGGAGACTTCTGGAACAACTGCCCTGGATATGAGAAGAAACCTACATATTCTGGGACCGATCCACACAATTGCATATCCTGGAGAGGTTCTATTTACAATGCTGATGGCGTGGAACTCTGGCTGAGAATATCTGGACTTTGGCCTTCTCAATATGAATGGGCTCTGCTATAGCTTTGTTTTTATTATAGTTGTAAAGCACCTTCATATTTGAAAGGAGCTATATTAAATAAAGTTATTATTATTACTATTATTATAGTTCTTTCCATGAAAAGCAGAGGAGATGGTAAATCCTTTGGGATTTGGGGAGGGGGTAGGGTTTCCTTGACACTCACTGGGAGAGTCAGTTGCCCCGGGAAGGATAGTTGAGCTTGTTGCTCATGCTTTGTCAAGAGGAAGAAGGGTGCCCCTCAAGGCAGGGGTAGACTTTATGGGAACTGGGATGTGTTACTCCTCTTCCTGTTAATTACCTTCATGTTGGTGTTTTACTTTGTGGGTGGTGCTTGTGAGGGATGTTATTTTTTGGGAGTTTAAGATGTTTAAAATCCATGACAGACACACAATGTGCGTTGACAGGGTGTGGTAGAGTGGACGAGATGAGGATGACACCTAATATTTTAGAAGGATATCATGGTTACACTACGAGTAGTGACGTGGAACGTCGACTGGGTTAAAGATGGTTAAGAAAAGGAAAAAAATATGGTCAAACTTGGAACAGGTAAAAGGGTATCACAGCATATTACAGGAAACCCATTTGACCACGGAGAAGCAAGGAAATTAGCCAACTCCTGGGAAGGAACATCCTATATGGCTTCCTTCACATAGAAAGCCAGGGGTGATGACAGTCTGGATCTGCCCAGGACTGCATGTCTGCTTGATTAGACAACTAGCTGACCCTCAGGGCCACTATCTTTCTGTGGATGTAGAGCTGGCTGGGGAGTAAATCATGGTGGTGTCTGTTAATGGTCCTAATGTTGACCACCCAGACTTCTTACACCAATTGGCTATCACTCCAGCCACATTTCCTAATAAGGTCCTTGTTGGGGCAACATTAACACCCCACAGGACCCAATATTAGATAGATCATCCCCAACAGTGAGGACAGTCTCCAGGAGTTCAGCTGCCCTGAGAATGATGGCTGAGGAGAGGGAAACGATGGATGTGTGGCGATACCTCCAGCCGACAGGATGAGAATTCTCCTTCTGTTCTCATGCTCACCAGCTCTACACTCATATTGACTCCATTTTAGTACCTCCAGGTTTGCTACCCTGAGTGCCCGCTGCCAGCTATGAACTGATCCTATACTGTGACCATGCTCCCCTCATGGTGAAGCTGGGTGATTACCCCCCCCCCCGAGAAAATGGCACCTAGATCCGAGACTCCTCATAGATCTTGTCTTCAAACAGAAAATGTCCTCTGCCCTCAGGGAATGCTACACATTTAATGAAAATGGAGACACCTCTGCCTCAAACACCTGGGAGGCCTTAAAAGACTTTGCCAGCGGAGTGGCCGTAGCTGCAGCCTTGACAAAAAACAAAAAAGAAGATCAGCTAGAGGGGGAGTTGGAGGGGAAGGTGGCCCAGCTGGAAAAGGACATTATGTCCACTGGCCCTCTGGCTAATACAGGTACCCTTAGGCTTTTAAAGGGCCAGCTAAATCAGCAAGTCTCAGCTTGAATCAAATGAAACCTCTTGTTGACATCAGCTGGGGCATATTTTGAAGGGGATAAAGCTGGTAAATGGTTATCCTAGCAAATTAAATAGCAAGATGCAGACAAGACCATCCTGGGCATTGTCCAACCTGACGGCTTGATTTATTTGAGGTAACAGGCTACCAGACAAGCTTTTGTCTCCTTTTACTATTCCTTGTACACATCTGAGGTCCCTCAGGGCCTTATCCCCAGCCCTTTCTACAATCCCTGGACCTCCTGATCCTGTCAGAAGACCTCAGAGATCGATTGGACCTTCCCTGAGGCAGATCAGAAGTCCAAGCAACAGTTAAGTGGTCTACCTTGGGAAAGGCTCTGGGTCCCGATGGCCTCCCAATTGAATTTAAAAAAAAATCTGGGATGAGTTGGCCAATTCCATAGAGGTTATGATCTGTAAGACCCTAGCCATTGGCAGGCTCCCACAGTCCCAGAGCCTGTCAATCATTACAGTACTACCAAAACTGGGTAAGGATCTCACTCTTTGCAGCTCTATAGGTGAATCTCCTGGCTTAATTCAAATTATAAGATCATAGCTAACATTCTGGCATGCTACCTGGAGGGGTCCTTCCGACTTTGATACACCCAGACCAGGGTGGCTTCATCAAGGGTCAGGAGACAAACCAAAATATACACTGCACTCTCGACATCATGTGGCGATGATTGGGGGGGGGGCACTTGTCCTGACCTCCTGGCACTTGATTCAGAGCAGGCCTTGGACAGGGTCGAGTGTCTCTTCATGTTTGCCACCTTGGAAAAATTTGGTTTCAGACTGTAAATCCATTGCTGGATTGCTACCTTCTATGAATAACCACAGGTGCAAGTCCTTACTAGCACCATTTCACTTTATTGAGGAACTCAACAGTGGCGCCTTCTATCTCCTCTCCTCTTCTCTATGTGTAACCCCCAGGTGGTGCTATCCCAAGGGCTACTACCCCTGCCTGACTGACTACTGACAGGTTGAGGGGCCTAGGTCCAAATGGCGGGTACCTCCACCCAGAGGTCAGGGTTAATACTGTCTGGTATGACTTGGTCACAGCCCTCTGGGACACTACAACCCCCTTTTCTTCCCACTAGTGGCCCACACAATGCATTAGGAACATCTTCACAATGTACACTTACCTCCAGGACTGGCTCTGTCGACTAGACTCTGGGGACCCCTGTAAAACAAGATGATACAGTGCAAAAGTCACAGAACAATACTTTAACATAAATGAATACCTCAGACAGTGTAACTTTGCTGAAACAAACAAATCTGATTTATTTAGGGGGATATAACAAGGACAGGGGAAATCAGGTTAATTAGGTTAAACACATTAATAATCACAGTACTGTGTGCATATTCAGAGTCCCAAATTGTCACTTTCACTGGGTACCCAGGATGGGAGGAGGCTAGCCAGGATCGGTGCAGCTGGTTGTGGCCCTGTGATGGAAAACAACACTTGCACAATACCCAATTGTAATCCGGGAGCCGGATGGCTCAGTTCCTGAAGAAATGAGAAAACAACAATTAGATGACACACTTGCAATTTGATAAACAGATGGCAGGAGGCTACCCTGCTTTGTACTCACAGACTCAATGCTGAATCGCGCTTGGTCTGTCAGGCTTTTCAGGCTTGGAGCACTCAAGCAAGCTCCTGGAAGACTTTTTGGGAACCGCCATTTGTGGGGGGGGTTACATATGTCTTTACTATAAAACTTGCCAGCACCATTAGGGCCCACCCAGACAGTAAGGGCTACAGGCACCAGGGAACTGAGCACACCATTTCACTATTTGCTGATAATGTGCTGCTCTTTCTAGCAGACCCAGAGATGGCGGTGACAGCCCTGACAGTCCTTTTTAAGGAGTATGGCACACTCTCTTGCCACAGGATTAACTGGGACAAATGTGAATAGCTTCTAGTGGGTAGGAAAGGGGGTCCTATACAGATCTCTGGGGCCTCCCTGGCACCAGTAAAGAGCCTCAAATACTGGGAATCTGACTTCCCAAGAAATTATCCACTTTGGTGAGTATCAGCTACCAACCACTGCTGCAAAGGCTTGGCTAACTGTGACAGGTGGAGGACTTTTCCCCCGTACCCTAATTGACAGGATGAATTTGGCCAAACTGTGCATCTTGCCCTAGTGCCTCTATCTTTTTCAGACTATGCCAGTTTATCTGCCCATGAAACATTTTACAAAGCTAAAGGAATATCTGGCGAACCTCCTATGGCAGGGTAAGAGGGTCAAGATCAAGCAGGGCCCACTGTGACTTCCCAGGAGGGGTTTGGTCAACACAAATTTCAGATTCTATTATCTGGCATCCCAACAGGCATCCTTCAAAGACCTATTGCTCCCAATTCAGGAACACGCTGCATGACTGGCCTTGGGGACATAACTTTTTGCACCCTCCCTCTTCAGAAACTTCCTGACAGCACCCCTAATAGATGATCTGATCAAACCCATTGTGAATACCTTTACCAGGACCTCTGCAAGGGTATGGTTAACTGCTCATTCTCTTATCAATCACCCCAGGGGCCCCTTTCTGGAGGTGGATGTCTTTTTGCACCCTATGGTGCCACCTACTTCTGGCTCCCCACTGGTGTGGCTCTTCTTAAATGGAGGACCAGGGGTCTGACTCATCTGGGAAATCTATATGAGGGAGGAGCTTTGTGTTTGTTTCAAGACCTTTCAGCAACATATGGATTGACACTTTCTAGCATTTTGTACACCTCCAGTTACGGAACTGCTTGACCAAGTGCTGTCCTTCCTCACCTTTCCACTAGCTTGCTCCCCTGTAGATGATGTTCTGCTAGATAGTAGAACAACTGCCAGGCCAATGCAGCAAGGTTGCAAAATGCTGCTGGGAAGCATACAGGACCCCCTTCAAGTTCTTCACCACAAGTGGAAGGGAGTTCTGAGGTACACATTCTGGACCTCAGGTAACTGGATGCACATTCTCTGGGGAATGGAGACTTGCTCAGTCAATAACAGGTTGAGGCAAATCCACTTTAATATACTGCACGGAACATATTTCACGCCCAGCCCAGCCCACAGGGTTGACCCCACAAAATCAAATGATTGTCCAAAATGTAAGACAATGGAGAGCACCTTCTTCCACATGGTATGGTCCTACCCTCCTATTGGGAGAAAATTACATCATTACTGTATAGAGTTTTAGGTTCCTCTGGGGTCTCCTCTCTGGAGGGTATCCTCTTGGATCTGTACACTCAGCAGGAGGGGGAATTAGTCTGCAGCCGCTCTCTTTGGAAATTAGGAGTAGTATCAGCCAAACAACTACTAGCACAGCATTGAAATGTAGATTCTACCCCCTGCATAGCCTGCTGTGTACATCTGTTGACCTGTATGAAAACAAAAAGGATTCAATACTGCACCCAAATAAACATGCAAAAATACAATCAAATCTGGTCCCCCCAGAGGAGGCGTAGGGTTCAACATGGTTCTTAAATTACTGAAGGTGTTAACAACACCAGTTATCTGTATGTCATGCTCTTATGTTGTAAGCCATCCCTCGCAGGGCTGGCTTACTAACCTGTGCTCCCCCCTTGTTGGTTAGAGCCCTGGCTTGAGGCATCCAAGTGTCCCACCCCATTTAGGTGGGGCGTTGCTCCAGGTCCGGGTATAAAAATGGGAAGAAGCCATTTTGGCAGGGAGTCACCGGGCATCATGAAGGGCAAGTAGGGTTGAGGAGCTAACAGCCCCTCGGCCTGGGAGGTTTCGGCATGTGAGCATCAAGGCTATGCGTTATTTGCTTTCAGAAGGGATGGGTGGCAGGAGTGTGGCAATCATGGGGTAGTGTATCTGGGAGAATACCAGAGGGAAGGAGAAAACCTGGTGGAAGGTCAGGAGGAGGAGGTTGAGTCCAGGAGGCCTAGAGCTCCAAACAGTAAGGTATGGCAGTGGGGCTGCTGTGGTGATAGCAGGACCGCGGCAGGGCTTCTCTGGAGGTGGCAGCTCCAGGGATCCAGTACTTATGTGGCATGCTGCTTCAGGATGGCTGGAGGGTGCATTTCTGGGATTAATTTTTTATCAGGCCTGTTGTACCAGTGTCTGGGGCAAGACCCATGTAAATGCAAGGGATGTATAACTGGGAAGGAGAGAGACATTTTTCCCATTTCTAAATGTAACTGTGGCACCTTTCCCCTGGAGGAAAAATGGGGTGGTGAGCTCGAGGGTTAAGGTTTGTTTACAGAGTGGCCGCAGAAAGTATAAAGGCCACAGCCCCGGTGTTAGTTTATCCAGGACTGGTGGGTAAGGCACTTCCCCAGGAACCAGCTTGGTTGTATTTATGCCCCCAATAAGGTTCTGAGCTTTGCAACGGCTCTGGAAATCTGTGTGGAGTCTGTGCCTGGTCTAACTGTCTTTGGTCTGTAAATGCATTGGTATTAGCTGCTGCTTACACTGCTTCTCTAGTTTGCACTATGTATGTTCTGGTCTCCCAGCTCCATGGAGCTGCAGAATTATTTATTTATAAATTATATCATAGGAGTCAGGTTTGTAAAATTTTTGGTGGAGCCCAGGGGTCAGGGATCAAGGCCCCACCCCAGCCCAGGGGTCAAAGGTTAACCATCAGGTTTTAGGTGTTAAATCACCGGCTGCATTGCCCATGATCTGGGGTCACAGGTCAACCTAGCACCACCAGGGGTCTATGGGAGCAGGGCACATTGTATCATAATGTGGGTCTCTGCATGTTTAGACCCTGGCTGGCCCCCTTTGTAGGGAAATAAATTGTTTTGTTATACAGGATGCCATTGTCCTGGGTGTAACAGAGGCATTTTGGGGTTGGAGGTTTCCCTAAGAAACTTGATATTTATTTTGCTGCTGTGTGTGAATGTTAATAAACCTCGTACTTACCATGTGGTGTGTTTTATTGTGTTGTGGTCTTCTTTCTTCCTTTCTTGTTTTTGCTGCTGGGTGGGACTTGAACAGAAGGTGGATGTGACCGAGGCATCTTCTGGTCTTCCTTCTAGTTTTGGGTGGGACTTGAACAAGGTGGACGTTAGGCACAATGAACAATAATAATACACATCAGAACAGTTTAGCAGCCAAATGAAAGAAAAGATACTGAGCTAAAACCTCCTCTCCCAATAAACTGAAACAGGTAGTGTAGCCCAAAACCAGGCAGATGTAGACTTTTAAGTAGATTATAATTATTTAATTACACTAGGGGTTTCAATTTGCTCACTGTGGTCTGCTGAGTGAAACAGCCTGCCTGAAGCGTAACTGTAACTTCTCCTGCTGTCTAGGTGATGTGTGTGTGAAGGTTGTTTCAATTCTACAGGTCCTCTACTGGTCCCAGTGGTGCACTGCATCACTCATTCGGAGATTATCAGCAAGTTTTTTATTTACTGTTCAGAGTTACCGAATTTGGATTTTCCTTGCTTCCAAGTTCTGAAGCCACAGCCACATTACATGTATGTACTAGCCAGCCACTCTACAGGTAGACCTCTTCTATCTGATACAGTTTTTCACGTGGTGTCAACTGCCAAGACAACTGGATGTTCTTTAAGTACAACTGTAGGTGCAAGCTGCTGGAGTGATATTGGACATAGTAGTCATGTGAGATCATCATCTGTTTCGTAACAGAAATGCTTTTTGCAGATTCTGGAGCTAGCTCAGAAAAGTCGAAGTGCTTGCTTCAGTATTTTATCTAGTGTCTGCATTGTGCGTACCGAGATCATCTGAATGCTGCATATCTTTGGTTTCACATGAAGAAACAGCTGAAGACGTACAAAGTGTCTTGATGAAATGTGCTTTTGAAGTTCTTCTGAAAATTAGCAGGACATTGTGAATGTCGAAGGGTGTCTCACTTTTCATGTATTGAGTGCCTTTATGGTCATGGAACACTGTTCCAACAAGCAACAACTTCAAGTTGTTTTTAAAGGACTGCAGGATGCATACCAGTTACAAACAGAAGAAGTCATCTAACCACTGCCAATGTCTTTTTAGAACAGTAAGCAGTGAGACCATGTATATCATTAGCCACCTTTGCTGGAATGTATCCATTTCTTTTCGGTAGGAGTAGCTGTATGGTGCAGTGTCCCTGGTGTCTGACTCATCAACTGAACTCTTGAGGTACAGTTTCGGTGCCAATCTTGGTCTTGTGTGTGTAGTGTGGCTCATTCATCATTCAGTCTTTTTTCCTGGTTCTCTTCTTGTTGTTCCGGAGGTCACGTACACATTTGGTTGCTTTCTTGTCAACCAGGTCAGCAAGGATCACATACTCAATGATCATATGAAGAAGACAGCAGAAGAAGTCCACTTGGTCTATCAAGTCTGCTCGTATGGTCCACAGCTTGAGCTAATATCTGTGCCCTCCCTCACTCCCCAGTCTTCCCATCCTCCCTATCCATGGCCCTTACCCTATGCCTGTTGTAGCCTCTTAAAGCTTCCCACTATCCTCAATAAGATTACCTACTCTTGCAGTGCATTCCAAGTACCACCCTGTCTGTGAAGAAGTGCTTCCTGACCTCCCTCCTAAACCTCCCACCCTTCAGCTTAAGACTGTGCCTCCTCGTGTTGTGGTTGCCAGCCACTGAGCCTAAAGAGACTCTCCTTATCAACCTTATTTTTCCTTGTACTTGAAGGTCCCAATTATGTTGTGTCTGTCTCTCTGTCTCTCTCTCTCTCCTGACTTCCAGGGAGTACATGTTCAGTGTACATGGAGGACATGATCATGTGCCATTTCATCATCTGCTTGTCACAGGACTTTCTGATGTCTTCTTCCCAAGTTTATTTTCTTCCTCATTCTCCTGTTCTCCATCTTTTTTTTTTTTGTAAATATAAATGCTGTGTCTGAAGTTGGGCTGATCATATACTCCTGGACTGGTCTATGTCCTTCTGAACCAACCCGTACCACCTCCGTGGACCCCAGTTGTCAATCCCCATAGGTGTTCTGGCCAACGTTTCTAATTCTGTGTTTTGTTTTGCTTAAGACTTCCACAATTCCAGTTCCTTGTCATGGTCCTTCCTACCGTTGTCTGTAGTGTCATCCCCCAAAATGTTGCGTAAGATAGGAACATACAAAATTGCCAGCAAATACAAGCCTATTGGTCTATCTAGTCTACTTGAGTGTGCAGCACTTCAGTCTTTCAGACTGCAGCTTCCCCCCCACATGCCAATTCTACCCTTGTATCCTTTATTCTCACTCTTTGCTCCCTTATGGTTTGAACCCTCCCTCTGGACCTCACCTGTCCCACCCCATTTTGAAGCTGCCCACTGTCCAGTTATAACACCACCTTTGGCAATAAGTTACAGCCTGCCACCACCCTTTGGGTGGAAAGGTGCATCCTCATTTCCCTCCTTAATCTGCCTCCTTCCAACCTCTGACTGTGCCCCCTGGTTACTCTTCCACATTTTAAGATGAAAATATTTCTAGTGCTTACTGTAGTCTGTTCATACCCTTTAGGTACTGGAAACAGAGTCTCTATTATATCCTCTGTCTCCCTTCTGTCCAGGGAATACATATTGAGGTGTCTCAGGCTCAATCTCTCTTAATAAGGCTCATCTCCCAATCCCAGGATCATTTAACTTATGAAGTACAATGGCGCTTTAGGACCCTTATTTTGCTCAGCAGATCTTTTTTAGCTCAGTATTTTGTGTTTTCATTTGGCAGCTACCTCATTGTAGCTACTTTTTTTTTTTTGGGTCAATGTTAGTGTCAGTGGCTCAGTAGGTAGCACACTCGCCTCTGAGGCCAGGAGATCAGAGGGCTGTAGGTTCAGTTCCCACATCTGGCACTTGTGTTAATATCCCATTACTGACACTGTAGTGCAGCATGAGAGGGGTGCTGCACTTCTGAGGTGCTGTCTTTCGGATGAGACTTTAAACTGAGGTCCCATCTGCCTGGATTGGTGGTAGTTCAGGTGGACGTTAAAGATCCCATGACACTTATCGAAAAGAGTAGGGGAATTTTTATTATAACATCAAACAAAATACAAACAGTGTTAAGTCACACAAATAATATACAAATCATATATTAAAAGCAAAAAAGTATTACAGTCATACATTACTAGATAATTGTGAAAAGAACTATGTATAAATTTCCCCACTTAAAAGAGTAGGGGAATTTTTATTAAAGTTGGAAAGTAAAATACAGTCAAATAATACACAAAAGCAAAAGCAAATTAATCGAAACAAAATACATATGCCATCATACATAAAATACAAAACTAACATTGCAATAGACTCAAAACTTACTAGACATACTGAAAAAATAACCCCCCCCAACCCACTAAAAGAGTAGGGGAATTTTTATTATTTCAGTAAACCAAAATTGAAAACATACTGTGTTAAATCACACAAAATAATATATAAATCATATAGAAGATAATCTATTACAAAGATATATCATCCAAACAATGTAAAAGGAAAACTGCGAAACAGTCCCCCCAACTTACAAAATGAGTAGGGGAACTTTTGTTATCATAGACAGCAAACCAAACAATAAATTCAATCAATGTTAAGTCACATTAAAGAAAATGATACAGCATATGGTTATCATAATAGAAATCAAAGATTATACATAAAACGAAAGGGAAAAAAGAAGAGAAGAAAAAGCAAATAGAAAACACTAATTCAATACATCCAAAATAATTATTCTAAATTAACCCAATGAAGTTATAGCCAATCTACAGAATCCCATCTAGAGTGACATATAAATGAAGAAAATTTCCCATAATCCTGCATTTTCAATCTCAATATTGCATTAGCAACCATACCAAATAATGCTTCTTGTAAAAGATATTGTTGCTGAATGGTGAAATGGCATCTCACATGCCATATATAGTATTTAAAACAAAGCAAAATCAAACATAAAGTCACTTTATCATTTTGCACAGTGGTTACTGGCAGAATCCCTATACACAACATATCTAACGTATAGGGTATAAAGGAAAGGTAGGCCGTTTTCTTAAAACAAGACTCCAAAATCCTTCTATAAAAGAACATTCCAAAAATAAGTGTTCCATTGTCTCCACTAATTCAAAACACGTACCCCTAGGGCAATACCGATCAGTAATTTGCTTATGTTTAAACTTGCTCGGACATTTAATTTGCCATATAGGGATAACCATAACACATCCCACATATGAGGTGGAATCCGCGGGGAGGTTAACATATTGCCAATTGCAAGTTTTATAGGAGATGGAAAATAATCAAATGGAGCCGAATCTTGAAAATACTTTTGTAAAATATATGATAATTCCTTTCTAGTAAAATGCAAAAAGGTATGCCTTGAAATACCCCCTATAATTTAATTTTCCCAAAACATATTTTAAGGGATTGTGGGAGATGGTTTATGGAACGTTGTCTCGGAATACCTCATATTCGGGCCAGAAAGGACATAAATCTCCCAGAGTATCCTGAAGCCATGGTTTCCATTGTGTGTCTCTATCTATAAACAGAGGTTTTAAATTTGTATAGAGAAACATAGTAAAGAAAAAACTACAGGATGTAACATTTTTAGGCCCCATGTTTTTCTCCTAAACAACAAGGCTTTCTTTATGGGTTCAGTCTCTGCCCCATATACAAGCAAAAAATCCATATAACTGTGTCTCCAAAGCTAAAGGAAGAATAAAACCGCACTTAAATATAAAAATATGGGTAATAAGAATGTTTTAATCAGTTGAATCCGTTTCAGTTTAGGCAGTCTCCATGTATTCCAGACATCTACCTTAGTTTGCGCTTCCTTTAGTTTAAATTTACAATTTAGATATGCTAAATCTCCCGCTCTGAATAAAAGACCCAAAATTTTACAAGTATCCTTAATTACCGGAATACCTATAACCTGTGTAAGATGAAAATACTCTATCCCCAGTATTATACAATTACATTTCTCATAGTTAATTTGTGCACCGGTATATAACAAAAAACCCTGTAAAACTTTTTTGAAAACCCTTGCAGAGGGAAGATCCCCAATCGAAAAACATAAATCATCCGCATAGGCAATACATTTAACTTCAGGATCGGTACTTGAAAAGTAGTGTCCCCGTATATTGTCATGACCATACACCCACCTAATTAAGGGAGCTATAGTAAATAAATACAAAAGGGCACTAAGAGGACATCCTTGATGCACACCCCGTAATATGGGATAGTCCTACCCACCCATTACAAAAGCTTGAGCAGTAGCATTGGCATAACAGGTTTTATCCATTCTATAAAGGTATCAGGTACACCATACCCAACTAAACAGTCCCATAAATAACCATGTCTTACATTATCAAAGGCTTTTGCCTGGTCTAAACTCAAAATCAAACCTGTAAGTTCCCCTGTAGATCCCTTTTGAAAAAGTTCCCGCAAAAGTATTAGACTATCGGTAATGTTCCTATTTGGAATGGAACATGTTTGTACTGGATGTAAAAGGGAACGTGCATTAAGAAACAGTCTATTGTTTAATATTTTGGTAAATAGTTTAAAATCTGTATTTAATAGGGTTATAGGTCTCCAGTTTAACAAATCCCCTCTATCTCCTTTTTTATACATAAAAACTACAAGTCCCTCATTCATACTTTTTGGTAATATCCCCGAGGATAGTATTTCATTCAAAACACCTGTAAATTCTTCCAATAATTGTTGAAAAATTATTTTATAAATTTCATACGGAATACCATCATTCCCCGGGGCTGTACCAGCTTTTACTTGTGCCAACACTGCAGCAACCTCTTGTGTTGTAATATGTGCTACTAAGTTAACTGACCCTGAATCTGAAATTTGTGGTAAATTACATCCTCCCTACCAGTTCTCATGTGTGTGACTCAATGTTTTAGTAATACCAAAACGTTTCTGTACATGTAAATCAACAATCCGCATAACCTCTCTGGTATCTGTGCACCAAATCCCTGCCTGATCATTAAGACCTGTCATATGTTTCTGATGTCTTTGGGAAGCACTAAATTGAAATGAATTCAGAAAGGCCTTTGTGCCTTGGGTACCAAAACGGCATTCATTTTCTAAAGATTTTGCCCGATCATATTGAAAATTATTCATCTTTTCTCTTATTTTGTATAACTGGGGAGGACTGAAACCTCACCATTGGCCACTCGAAAGTGTAAATCCAAAAATTCCTTTCTATAATTTAAGTAAGTATCAGTTTTGTATTTACCATATAATCTCCCTATTGATTGAAAAAAACGTTTAATGTCAGTTTTTGTATCCATCCACCATTCCCGATAAGTATCATAGAGACATAACACGGATTTCCTGGCCTTTAAAAGAGCTAGAAAGCCATCTTTAATTGTAGGAAGAAGTAATAGAGCCTTGTGGCCTTATTGCCTTGAAAAAATGTTTTTGCCGGACACCCTGAAAGGGCCATAACATCACTAAGGCCTGTTTGAACTAGTAAATTATTAAGACAAGTAGCATCACAAAACATGTTGGTGGTTCGGCATCCCCTATCTGTATTGTATCTACTACAATTGAAGTCACCCCCCAAAAAAACATACTTTGAAGTAAATAAATAAGGTTGAAATAAGCAAAATATTTCAATACGTGCAAATTTTGTTTGAGGTGCATAAACATTGATTAACCGACACTGTAAACCGTTAATCTCTACATCCAACAACAATACATGACCAGGGACAAGATCAACTAGTTGTATCACCTTTGCAGTGGGACTATTTAGGGCTATACCTACACCACTACAAGGGGCTTCACCCATAGACCAATAGGTAACCCCCCATCTCCAGCCAGCAGTTGCTAATTCAATATCGAGTTTGGTATGTAACCTAGTATCCTGCAAAAAAAACACATCATAATCCTTTTTCTCAAAAAGGGATAAAATCAACACCCGTTTCCTCTCGGATAACGATTCACATTTAAAGAAGCTACCGAAAGATTATAAACTGCTACCATCAAGAGAGGGGAAACGACCAGCCATATTTTTGAACACATTTTAGCATATCATTTTTTCTTGTTCCCTTTCCTCATTCCCAATCTATTTTTTTTTCCTTTTGCCTAAATCAGTTTTTGCCAGATTTTGGTCTATATCGGATGTACCATCATGTTGTGAGGAATTTACAGAAACTGAGTCAGACTCTGTCCCTGTGTCATCTTGTAATACAATAAAAGGATTATGTGTAGCTGTCATAGGGGGTTCAGGAATCACCATGTTAGTATTGACAGATCGAAGACTACGTCTTCTGGAAGATACCAGAGTAAAGGCCTCTTTGGGCAGGAGCGGTGGAGGCATTGAAATCAAACTGCCGCTAGAAACCTCCACTTGAGAGACAGGATTTTGTGTCGCTGACAGAGGCTCAGAAACATCAGGGTGTATCTCATGACTGAGGTTCTTTTGAATCAATGCACAACCATGATTACCAGAAATATGTGGTTGAGGTCTCCCAGAGGGTGTGGTAGGGTTTTATTCCAAGGGCAGCTTTAACCACAGTATTGATGTAAAAATCTTAAATACTATAGTCTCCAGATTTATTTTGCGCAGCGAAAGGGCAATCAACAAAAGAATGTGCATCTTCACAGAGTGAACACTTACTGGGGTGATGACAGTCAGTAGGGACATGTCCTTGTTCTCCACATTGAGCACATTTTACCACTTCACACATCCTACTCAGGTGCCTAGGAGAGCCACACTTATAACAATGTCTTGGTTGGCCTGGATAAAAAATAAAACCCTTATCCCGACCCAAATAGAAACAACTAGGTAAATGCTGTAGACCTTCATCATTTTGAAATAGATTAACCTTATATCTCCACCCTCCATTCCAGAAACCTTCATCATCCAATATAGGTTCAGGATTCCCCTGAACAGTACATTTTTTTTCCACCCAGTACGTTATATCTTCTACATTTACTCCCTCATTCCGAAAAAGTACATTTATTACTTTAAAGGATTGTTTGGTGAGAGGTATAGCCTGAAAATGTAACCACGCTAGGTTAGTTTTTAAAAGAGCATGTCTCATCCAAAATTTATTTAGCAAATCTTGTACTGAAAACTAATGTCATAATTGTTATCCCTGGGGTGTGTATAAGGTCATACACTTCCCTGGAGAAAACCAGCATTTGCTTAATCAAAACCTTCCCTACATAAAACGATCTGGCATACCATCCATAGGACCTAGGAACCTTAAACGCACTGCATTCCTACGTTTTGCCAAAGTAACTGTTTTTTTAAATAAACTAGCAAATGTAACAGGGGGTTGTGAGATAACAGGCTGATCCTGTACTGGATTTAACTCAGAACCCAAAACATTCACATAACTTAAAGCTTCAGGAGTGACAGTTTGTCCTAACGTGGGCTCTGATAGCAAAGAATCATTTGATAGTAAATTAGAAATACTGGTTTGAGGAGACACACATAAAGAAGAGTGTACAGTTATTACAGGGGAAGTTTCAAAACAGTCTGGCCCATAGCTAGATACAGCATCCCTTAATGCAGATTTGGCCTTTTCCCCATCTGCTACGCTTGTTCCCGGCAGAGGGATTATTGGGTCGGCTATCCAGCCTCCCTCATCTGATTGTATCCAACCTGCCTCCTGGAGAGCTTGTTGAGGGGACCAGGATTCATTAACCACCAGATTAGCATCCTGAGGTGGGGTTTCATCCGTCGATCAATCTAAAAAACTGGGGCCTTTTAGAACCTTAGGCTCAGTACCTGGTAGGCCCGAAGGAGAGTCCAAAATGGGCCTTTTTCTTTTTCGATCCTCCTCAGCTTGTTGTTTTAATTCGTTGAACTCAGCCAAAGCTTCTTTTATCAGCTGCCATTTTTTTCCAACAATACGTTAAGCTCCTCAGACCCTTGTGAAAGAGCTGGAGCTCCACACAAAACTGCAGCATTTTCGCCCATCATTTCTCCCGAGATCCCAGGCTCCATCAGAAACTCACGGTTTTGCTCCAACTCCACACTCCTGATGACTTCCGCATCATGCACTAATACTTCAGGCCGCGGGGATTCCGGTACGCTATGCTGGCCACCATCAAGGTGCATCCCAGCCATACCACTGTCCCCGCATGGATGATTTAGGAGTTGAGCAACATCTGTCCTACTTCCACTGCTCTCTGCAGCCATCCGGAAAGCCATACCATGTTCCCCACTGAGCCTTGCTAACTCAGTCACAGCATGTCCTCCTCCACTGTCCTCCTCCTCCGCCATCTTGGTCCCACCAGAAAATGGGTCCCCCCTGCTCACAGGAAGCAGGAAGTAGGGGAATTTCCCTGGCGTTCTGGCCAAGTTTCCCTCATTCACTAAAAACACCACCAACAGTTTCATCTGGTTCAAGGTCAGTTGGCATTCATCTGTATCCCCTCCCCCGGGTCGTGCCTGAAAATAGGCAGGATTTGTGTAGTGCACTTACCTGGTCAACAAAAACTAAATAAAGAGCCACAGAAGTATCAGTATCACCTGTTGTCTGCTGGTCACTGCCTACCTTTCTACCCTCCTCTTGTTGCCACTTGTGACCACTGTGCATGGTCCCCCCACATGGTAAGCTAACCAGCTGCAATGGTGAATGTCTTGCTGCCACCCTGTGATATGTGATTTGTACCACCATGGTATAGAATCAATCACCATTAAAGTATGTTGATAGTCATGTTACTATAGAAAACACATCCATTGATGTGATGTTAAAAAAACAACATGCTCATATGGTATACCCAAGAAATCAAAAAGGTGATTGCAAACTTCTGGGCTGCAAGAGCAACATCTGTGTGACTCTAGAGAAGATGTGAGTGTCACAAAACAGTAGAATGACAAATGGATGAGAAAACATGGGAATGGACAGAAAGAACCAGTGTCCCCAGTGCTTCATCCTCAGAGATGAACAGGCACACTTTACAAAGTAGTACTAAAGTAGTACTTAACTGTACTGCAACAGCTGTGACTTAGTGTCTGCATGCCGTAAATGAAATGAACAGCAAGAATACTGTCATTAGCAATCAGGAACTTCAGAAGAAGTGGAAAAAACCTTATAGTACAATCACAAATGGATGAGAAAATGTGGGCATATGGACACAAACAACCAGTGTCCCCAGTGCTTCATCCTCAGTCAGAAATGAACAGGCACACTTTACAAAGCAGTAGTAGTACTTAACTGTACTGTAACAGCTGTGACTTAGTGTCCCAATGCCGTAGATGAAATGAACAACAAGGATACTATCATTAGCATTCAGGAACTTCAGGAGAAGTGGAGAAAACCTTATAGTACAATCAGAAATGGATGAGAAAACATGGGCAAATGGACACAAACAACCAGTGTCCCCGGTGCTTCATCCTCAGTCAGAGATGAACAGGCAAACTTTACAAAGTAGTAGTAGTTGTACTTGTCTGTACTGTAACAGCTGTGACATAGTGTCTGAATGCTGTAGATGAACTGAACAACAAGGATACTGTCATTAGCATTCAGGAACTTCAGGAGAAGTGGAGAAAACCTTATAGTACAATCACAAATGGATGAGAAAACATGGGCATATGGACACAACCAAACACTGTCCCCAGTGCTGCCTTCATCCTCAGTCACAGATGAACAGGCACACTTTACAAAGTAGAAGTAGTATTTAACTGTACTGTAACAGCTGTGACTTAGTGTCTAAATGCCGTAGATGAAACGAACAACAAGGATACTGTCATTAGCATTCAGGAACTTCAGGAGAAGTGGAGAAAACCTTATAGTACAATCACAAATGGATGAGAAAACATAGGCATATGGACACAAACAACCAGTGTCCCCAGTGCTTCATCCTCAGTCAGAGATGAACAGGCACACTTTACAAAGTAGTAGTAGTAGTACTTAACTGTACTGTAACAGCTGTGACTTAGTGTCTGAATGCTGTAAAGGAAACAAAAATCAAGTATACTGTTATCATTAGCATTCAGAGTAACTTCAGTTAACTGTTAAATTACACCTCTTGACCCTGGCAGGTTGCAGCCATTGTCCAAAATTCATCAATGCTGACTGGTGTTTCAAGGCTAGAATATGTAATAAGACTGAAGACTTGAGCATGTCCAGCAGCCAGCCCAGCCCACATAACGACCTATTGTTTCAGAGGATCAAACATCTTCTTCCTAAAGGATATTTGGAAAGAAAACATTTGAAAAGTATTATTGTTTCCTATTGTGTATGCCATATGGACATACTCTGCAATACACAAATTATAATGAGTTCAAGCTAGTAAAGAGAAGACGACCTATATTAGAAAACTGCTGCCTGCATACATCAATAATTTATCATAGTCCACCTGTAGTGCATATAACACTGACACTTGCCACTTGATTCTTGAAGAGCAAAAACAGTGCGGCGTTGTTCAGTTCGCAAAATGAACTCATTGAGGAGACTGTCAATGTCAATTTCTTCAGTCAGTTGCTTGTGAACATGCAGCACTGCCAAGTAATTGAGTCAGTCTTCACTCATAGTGGTTTGCAAATAATTTTTTAGTCTTTGTAGGCAGCTAAACGATCACTCAGCAGTGCATGTTGTTGCTGGAATTATATAGAACAACTTCAGTAGAGTTGCAACTTCAGACAAGATATCACTTAACTCTTCATTTTCTTTCAGAAAGGTCTTCACTTCACTCACAGAAACAAGCACACAATTTCTTGATTTTGAAATGTCACTCAGCATTTGTAAATGAAGAGCTAGTCTGTCCCTACTTATATCATCCTTGAATACTTCAGTAACATGGTCAGTTTCTTCTTGTGATCCTCTGACTGCTGCAGTGAAATGCTTCTCCAGTTTGATCGCAGATGTGAAGCCTTCTGATGAAAAGTGATGCTTGATCGCAACCTTGCATGCATCGATTACCTCAAAATATTGTTGATGAAAATAATGTTTGGGATCACTGTGGTGATGTCCAGAGCTTCCTTCATTAAGCCATCTTGGTGGTCTGCATTTTCTCTGAAGTGAAGGCTCCTCTAAATTGAGAACTTGTGCCTGCTCCAGTGTCATTTCCCAGAAGTGATCGTATGATGAGTCACTGTGCATCCCATTCAGCACCTCTTGCAGTATCTCAATCTTTTTAAGGATGTTGGACAGTGAGAGATTTGGAGTCTGAATTTTTGCATTGACTTCTTCCAAAGGACCCATCACTTTCACAATTACTTGTAATATAAAGTAGATGGGAAAAGACTGGAGTTGCTTCAAGAAACCACTACATTTTGAACCAAAGTCATTAGCATACATTTCACTAAATTATTCCAAGCAGTTAATCATGGCCTCATAACTGCAGAGCAAAGATCAGATACTGCGGATCCTCAGTGTCCACCTTGTTGGGCACAATGGACGAAGAGAAGGCTGTGCTTCATCTTGAAAGTCTCTAAATGTTGACAGATGCTTAGGTGACTCCCTTATGGCATTTATGAGATCCTTCATCAGCGTAAAGCAGTCACAACATGCCTGAATATGTTGTAGTGCATCCTGCTTGGCAAGATTCAAGGAATGGGCAGTACAGTGAATAAATACTGCTCTTGGTTCTCTTTCTTTCACCCTGGCTTGCAGTCCAGTGAATTTTCCTGACACATTACTGGCTCTATCATAACACTGACCCCGACAATCAGAAAAAGAGAAGTTAAACCTCAGCAGCATCTTCCAGAATTTTGAAAAGGTTTGCAGCATCAGTTGCATCAGTGTGGTAGAATCCAAGAAATTCTTAATGAGTTTCCCAATCTTCATTTGAAAAGTACCTTAAGGAAAAACTTATTTGTTCCTTCTGAGATAAATCCGCAGTCTCATCCATCAAGATTGCATAATACTTAGAGCCCTTGATCTTCTTGACAATTCTGCATAGTACTGAAATTGCCATCATTTTGACAATCTCGTTAAGAATATCATGCGATAGCCACTTGTATTTTGTACAACTAAGCCATTGCTTTAATTCTTCTGAATCTGTGCTGCGTAGCTGCAACAGCTGCATCAGGTTTGAATCAGAGTCTGTATGTCCCCGTATCACTAGCCCTTGCTTGGCAAGGTAGCAAATGCTAGTAAATATTTTGTGCAAGGCATCCCGTGCTCTTTGCATTTCTTTCTTGTAACTGGCAGACATCAATGCAGAAACGTTTGTTTGAGATTGTAGGGCAGCATACTTCATTACAGCTTCCTTGTGAAACGCTGATTTTTCGTGTGATGTGAAACCACGCAATGCATGTTTCCAATCTTCCAATCCAGATGAAATAAAAGCTGGTTCAGCTTTTGTGGAAAATGTTAACAGCTTCTTTTCTGAGCATGTCTTGCAAATTGAACAAAACACTTTGTCTGACTGCTTGTGATACTCCAGCCAGGTAAACTTTGCTAACCAAGACTGCTGAAAATTCCTTTTTGTCTTTGCTTTTGAGGCTGCATCTTCTGCATGTGTCTCTTCCTCTAACACTTCAGTTTGCAAAGGTACTGGATTATTAGAAGTGGAGCAACCTTGCCCTTCTTCTGCAGTGTCACTTTCCTTCTGTCGCACTTTTTTTATTACGTATCTATCCATATTGTGCAGTTGGCTGTTCAAGTAAAAATATAGGCAAAAAGAATTATTCAGCACACACACTGACTGCAATACTGCTTGGCCTACAAATTTCTACCAGAGAGAGCTTGCTATGTTGTGTTTGCATAACTGTGGCACTTGCTTTGGCATCAAGTGGGTTAAGGTTACAGACTGTGTGCGAGGAAATAAAGTATCACAAAGTCAGCATCAGCATACCAAGATGAAGTATTCCTCAGGCCACTGAAGAAGAAGAAGAAGAAGAAGAATGTATATAGCATTTTTCACACACAGTGTATGTAACACACTTTACAAGTGATGCTAGACTGGTAGTGCAGTGGTAAAAGTGAAAAATTCGAAAAAAGTTAGCAGATTCCCCAGAAGTATCTTTATTCCTGGTGGGATCCTGCAGAATTAAGAAGTGAAAACATGAGCCTGATAGACTCATTAGCATGGGGACAGGCACAAAAGGCACAGCACTTCCCTGCCAGTGCTAAGAACCAGCCCTCTGCTGTCCCATCCAGGAGGGGTATCCCTGGTGGTATTGGCATGGCACCTCCCAGTCTTTCAAACCACCTCTGTATAATAAGTGACATGAATAGTAGTATGGTATTATCCTCACCTGTGTGACCACCACCCCCAAGTGCAACTACTTCCCTTCCCTGGTGTCCAGTGGTCACTCTGTGGCTTGACATCAAATGTGCAGCCTTTATAAAAACACATTATAAATTTATTTTACACATGGGTCCATCCATTCGTGCATAATTATAATAAGTCACTCACTCCGAGTCCAGGGTGTGACTTATTGGGCTATTTACCCACTTCTTTTGTGGGTGTATCCCCATAACCCACACCCTGCTGTGCCTTGTTGCTTAAAGTGATTTTCCTATTTAGCTGAGAGCAGCTACCACTCACATATTGTGGTATCTGCCCTCAGCGATACTTATTCTGCCAGCCTAGTTCAAAGAATTCATTTTTTTGTCATACCTTAGTATTTTCCCTTGTAATTTGAGATTTCTCTACACCCCCAACTGATTCTGAAAGCTCTGGTGGTGACACGCCCCCACACTCAAGCACGTAATGATATGTGATGTGACCAGAGAGAAAGCGTGTGGGTGCACACTATTGAAATGAATGGGGCTGGACTTCATATTCATTTGTAAGATTAAGGATGGCTACTTAGTTACAGATTAAGGAAAGACACTGCTCAACTAACAAGGGTCATGTTAGTAGAGCGCCAAGCGTTGTCCTTCATAATCTGTAAGTGGCCATTCTTGATCTTAAAAATTAATATGAATCCAGTCCCATTCATTTTAAGAAATCCAGAAACACAACTGCAAGCGGGCCAGGTTGAAAAGGGTGCAGGTGAAGGCTGGCAGCCTGAGAAAATATCAAGTTCACTTCAGAGGTGCCAGGCTGCAGTCCTGGAGTAGAAATGAAGCTCCACAACTCCAATGCAATTTAAAGCTTTTAACAGCAAATGTTGACCACAGTAGGACCTCACACCACAGACATATAGTCCCAGCACTTCAGGAGTGATTCATTTGTCAGGGGCCATTCATTTCAATGGGGCGTGCCCCCATGCTCCCCCGGTCACATCATTTCATTATGGGCTTGAGTGCAGTGGCATGTCACCAGTGCCAGAGCTTTCAGAATCAGTTGGACAGCATAAAGAAATCTCAAATTCCAAGTGAAAATCCTAAGATATGACAAAAAATTAATTCCTTAAACCAGGCTGGAGGAATAAATATCACTGAGGGAAGCAGATATGTGAGTAGCTGCCCTATATCGGAAACTTTCTTTAAATATAGTAAGCATGGCATGATCATACCAGTCAATGTCAGAAATACCATGCTTTCTTTGCCAGCACACATATCCTGCCCATCAGTAATAGTGGGCAACAGGCCTATTGTTCCAAAATTTGCAATATCTTTCCTCAAAGCACTACACATCCTGTATTTCAGTTCACAACAATTCCATTACATGCATTTTCAGTTTACATACAACCTGTTAATTAAATTTTGATACATTATGAAAATGTCGCTTGAGTGATACAAACAAAACAACTAAGCTCAGCTCAGCTACCTTTGAAGCAGTACTCAGGCGGTCACAAACAAGAGAGAGGACCATAAGAGAGAGTGTGTGTGTGTGTGTGTGTGTGTGTGTGTGTCATATGTATGTGTGCCTCACATTTCTTTACATTCCTTTTCCCACAGACAGACACACACCATACCCCCATCTGAAAGTTGGAACCATTTAGTGGCATGCATGCCTCAGTAGAGCAGACAACTTGCAATAGTCCCACTCCCTGGCCTCACTCACATCACATATGAAGGCAGCCACCACAGAGATGAACTAACATTATATGGTTTAATGTTGCATAATTAAGGCTGAAGTGATTCTTAAATGTGTCTGTTCAAGCAGAAACAAGTTGACACTTCCTTCACACTTTCCACCTTTGATTCTGCTTCAGCACTTTTCATATTCTTGGGTCACTTCTTCTGGACTAGTCACTGCATCCCTTGCTTAGTCAATGATAAAAAATTCACACAGTATCTAGGCCATAACCAGTTAGCCAGAGCGGGTCACAGACCTCAGACATTTCCCCTCAGGCCCCAACACACCACACCACACTTTTTTTTTTACATAATAGGAAAAAAGATGATTTGTGGAATGGAGGGGAGAGACTATGTCAGCAGGCTGAGAGACCTGAATATGTACAGTAGTAGCACTGAATTTATCAAGCAATTTTGTGAGATTCCCTATTTGTTCTTCACAAAATTTAAGGAAAAATTCCTCTAAAATTCTTTTTGTTACACCTACAGAAAGAGGCCAGTTCCTATTACAGTACTTAAGTGCCATCTGGTAGATTTTCAACTACACTATCAGATGAGACAACCCTATTTGGGAAGAAGAATAATAATCAGCATTTATATAGCACTTTTCATACACAGTGTACCCCAAAGCACTTTACAAGTGATGATAGACTGGTAGCGAAGTGACTGAATGTGTAGTGGTGTGGTGGCCATATCACACATCAACACCCAGACACAGCCTGGATGATTGCCTGAACCAGTTTGTGGGAAGGGGACTGTTGGCCAGGACACCGGGATTGTCCCCTACTCTTTGCGAAGAGTGCCCTGGGTTCTTTTACTTCCACCTGGACACCCACCAGGACAACACCAGGATGGGTAGAAGGGACCTCAGTTTAACGTCTCATCTGAAGGATGGCACACCCCAGCAGTACAGCACCCCCATAATACTGCACTCTGATGCCAGCATTTTTAGGTGCAAGTCCAATCCCAGTGTGGGACAAGAACCCACGTGATGACGTGACCTTCTGGTCCAGAGGCAGATGTGCTACCAACTGAGCCATGCTGACATGACAACTAGCAGCAGTGAACACACTAACAAATGAAACAAAATCCCTAACTAAAGGTTTCACTATTCTCAATAGGGATTTTTAAAAATCCTTAAAAATCCTTTGACTAATTCGATATTACTACTGTACATCCAAGACCAAAGAAGGGAAAGGAGGACATGATACAGACATTCAAGTATCGGGAGAATCAATAAGGGTGGGTCAGATGAGGTCTTTAAGCTAAGGAGGGGGAGGGACACCAAGGGCACAGGCTAAGAATAAAGATGGGAAGATTTAGGAAGGAAATGAGGAGACACTATTTCACACAGAGGGTGGTAGCAAACTGGAATGCAGTAGCAGAACGGATGGTATCATGTAAATCTGTGAATAGCTTTATAAAGGCATGGGACAGGCAACAGGGGAGAGTGAGGGTGGGGGAAGTGGGGGCAGCATTTGGGATGAAAAAGGGGAGGGGTGGGGCAGCTGCAAGCTAGGGATGTTAGGCTAACTGCACACTTGAGCAGACTTGGATGGACCGGGTGGTCTGTTTCTGCTGGCAAATTCCTGAAACTTTAGGAAGTGCTACCCCTACCAGTCTTAAAATCAATGACTAGAGACTGGACAAAATCCAACCCTCCTCCCATCCCCACCACACCTTACCTGGTTACTGCTGTCTGACTGGGCCTTTGGGTTTTAACTGACTGAGAGGATCAGTGGTGTGCTACTGACTGATGGTTGTCTTGGGGGGGTTACGTTACCACCCAGTGCTGGCCCGCTGCTAACGTGGCTCCCAGTCCCCTCCACTTCATCCCTCTCTGATGCTGGATGCTGCTGCCTGCTGGCTGAAGTGGCTGGCTGCCCTGGTGCACCGCTCAGTGCTCACTCTGTAGTCGATCCTGGCTGGCACACTGCTACCCTTTATATGGGGGAAAAATACAAGATACAGTAACATTACATAAATAGTGTATAGTGGAATGCTGTTATGCATGGAATTCCATGCCTGGTATATGCTTGTTCTGCTGCAGTAGTGACATTATGTTGTTCTGCTGCAGTAGATGTCACTGGTACCTACTGCAGCAGAACCACTTGGGATGCTGGCACATTCTCGCTTTCCTCTATTTAATTCTGTGGTAAGACAGTATATTGTACAGCCTCTAGAGACTTAACAAATCCATTTCATTATGAAAAATAGAGAAACACACCCAATACACACATTTCACATACTACTACTACTATACACTTCAAAAAATACAGGATGATCAACTCTCAATGCACAACCTGTGTATTCTGTCACCTGGGGGTTCAGATTCCCATGGTCTGAACCTCTCGACCTAGGCTCTGAAGGTCAGAGGGAATTGAAATCCCTCTGTGGCAGAACACATTGGTTGTGCATAATTGCCCATCCAGTATTCTCTATATTAGCCTGTTTTGCTAGAAAAGGGCATGGAGGTCCGTCCAGTCATCTACCCGCAGCCATAGAGGTAGACAGCAACAAACAACAAGGGCAAAAATGAGTGGGAAAAATGGAGCCAAAAAAAAGTCTGAACTTGGTGTCATCGTGTCAAGACTGGCTCTTCTGTCAATATCCGAGACAACCTCCCTCGATCTGACATCCCTGCATCTTCTCCTGCCATCACCTATGGGGCGGTGTGATATACACCATGGAATTGGAGCCCAGTCCTCTATTGGATAAAAGGATTATCCACGTGGATGCTCTACTTTTCTCTTCTGGCTGGACCTCCAGCAGCCCAGTCTGTTTCTAAAGTTAGTTACTGTCTGGTATGGTATGTATGGTCCAAATTTAACACAACAAGGCAACAAGGGGCAAGGCCCATTCAAATGTTAGGGCAAGGGCAGCAAATGGCATACAGTACAAAGCAAGAAGTTTCCTTTTTTTTTTGCCAGCCAAAAAAAAACCCCAACCAACACTTCACAGCACAGCACACAGACTACTGGAGATTTTATAAATGATAAAAAAAAGGTCATCATTTTTCAGAGTGGAGAAGAACTGAACCTCTGCAACATCAAGTTCTGGCTGGCTCTTCTCTGCTGTCTGACAAGAGAGAGAGAGAGAGAGCGGAGTCGAGGAGGGAGGAGAGGGAGAGGAGAGGAGGGGAGAGAGAGAGAGAGGGGAGAGAGGGAGGAGGGGAGAGAGGAGAGAGGAGGGAGGGAGGAGAGGGAGGGAGGGAGGGAGAGAGAGAGTGAGGGAGGGAAGGAGGGAGGAGGGAGGAGAGAGGAAGAGGGAGTGAGAGAGGGAGGGGGAGAGAGAGAGAGAGAGAGAAGTTACCAACAGGCAACAACACAACAGTGGCTCTGAATCCAAACCAAGTCCAGGACTACACAATGCCCTGTTGCTCTCTGACACACACCATTAGCTCAATTTTAACAAAGTACCAGACTGTTTTCCAAGCTTCCAACATTCGATGAAACAGCCTCCTTTACTGGCCAAGTTTGTCTATCAAATTGCATCTAAAATGTTTGCTGCATGAAAATTATAGTAGCATGCTTGTTGCAGTGCTGGTGCTGGACCTTTCTTTTAGATCATTTGAGACACAGCCAGAGCTGGGCTAGCCATCTCTTTGCATAGCACCCCACGATTATGGCAGTGCGAGAGTCAGCAGAATCAGCTTGATACAATGTACTATACTGCAGTAAACAGCAAGTAAAATAATTTTGTGGAAATTGGGACCAGACACTTTGCTGAATATGGGACTCTTAGTGCTGACTGTTCACCATTAAGTGGACTAGGCCATCTGCCCAAGCGTTACTACCTCAGTTCAAGTTAAGAAGCATTTTAGTAGAAAGGTTGATTTCACAAAGCATTACTCACCATTTCATTTATGTGCACCCACAATCAGCCAACCACATGCAACATTATCAGTCCTATACTGTTTCCAAGGCTGGGTACCCAGTGAAGCAAAGGGAGCTCCCTGGGTAGAACTAAGGGCATTGCACTGGTGGTACCAGGAAGAAGGGTGGCACTCCCAGTGCAGGTGGGCTAAGCAAAGCAGCTATACTGAGAACTGTGGTGTGGAGGTGAGCACAGTTTGAGGGCTGAGGCTGGAAGGGCACATAACCACAGGTTGTTGCATCTAGAATGGCACAGAAGATGAGCCATAGGATGCTATCTCATTACTGCTAATTGACAGAAAATAGCATGGTGCCTCAGACCCCCTGATCCAGGGTTAATAAAGATGCTGCAGCAATAGGACCCATCTTTCACCTTTGCACGAATACAACCAATCCAGCATAATATAACACACTTCCAACACACCCAAAATTAATCAGATCATGGTCCAATACCAACAGTTTCTTTTAACACAAACAGAAGTTTTTTGCCTGCTTGCTGACAACCCATCCCCTTTTTTCAGTCATTATTACTGCAGCAGGTCCCTTTTTAAAATCCTATGTCCAACACTGTGTACCTTTAGAAGTACTTTGATGCAGTAAAGAATAGGTTAAGTGTTGCAAATTATGAAAAAAAATCCCTGTGGTCTCTCATTAACTATGATGCAGGAGCAGGACTGAACATTCCTGACAGGGCTGTAGGCACATTGATTCCTTCCTCAGTATGCAATACATGTGTTGCATTTTTACACTGTACTCAATCTGTTTTATGCCTTTAGATGATACATTTTTACACTGTACTCGATCTGTTTTATGCCTTTAGATGGTACATTTTACACTGTACTCGATCTGTTGTATGCCTTTAGATGGTACATTTTACACTGTACTCGATCTGTTTTATGCCTTTAGATGGTACATTTTTACACTGTACTCGATCTGTTTTATGCCTTTAGATGGTACATTTTTACACCGTACTCGATCTGTTTTATGCCTTTAGATGGTACATTGTACACCGTACTCGATCTGTTTTATGCCTTTAGATGGTACATTTTTACACTGTACTCGATCTGTTGTATGCCTTTAGATGGTACATTTTACACCGTACTCGATCTGTTTTATGCCTTTAGATGGTACATTTTTACACTGTACTCGATCTGTTTTATGCCTTTAGATGGTACATTGTACACTGTACTCAATCTGTTTTATGCCTTTAGATGGTACATTTTTACATTGTACTCGATCTGTTGTATGCCTTCAGATGGTACATTTTACACAGTAAGAATACTTCTCCATTTTGCTCCTGGAACTGAGCACATGATTTTCCCCAGCCCACCTAGACACCACTGAACAGGTTATGCTATTTATTTTTCAACCTCCCTGGCTCCCTGAGCCAGCCCAGTACCTCATAGTCATTTCATTTCCCCAAATTCCCCTTGTATCACCTCATTTTGATAACATTCTGCACTTCTCTGTCTCTGCCTGAATCAGGTTCTCTGGTGCTAATAATCCTCTTGTCCTTGACAAAACATGGCAAAAGCAGCAGCAGCAGCAGCAAAAGTGTGACTAACTGCCAATTCCAAATGTTAAAGCAACACATTACTAGGCATCTGCCCAAATTAATACAAAGCTTTGACCTTTCTGTACCACTGATGACTGACTGACTCAGCTTTGAAGGTGGAGCTAGGACTGCAAAAATTTAGCCTTCAGGTGGGCTTCAGGCCTTCAGCAGCAGCAGGCTCCAGCAGTCTGGGTCATTTTCTGGGCGCAAGTTGTGGCAATCATGCCCTGAAGTTAGACCACTTTGCAGTTGGTCTAATTACAAAGATACAAGATTAGCCATGCAGCTGCTCACATCAGGAACACCAAACTCAAAGACAAAAAAGATAATTTTGCTCTGTGCAATGATTTATTGTTGAAATCAAAACATTCGAGTTGGACCCAGTCATCAAGTGGGAGCAGATGCCCCAGCACTAAACTGACTCACTCCGCGTGATAATTTTCTCCTTATTGCTAGTTGAGGGGCACAGATTACAAGAATAAGATAATTAGGCAGATGGCATACTGATTTTAATGGAACATACTCAAAATAGCACTAAGGACAGAAACAATGTTGACGTTCTATGATTAAATTATGGCAGCAGCACAAGAAACTAGTTTTAAAATTTACAGACCCCACCCCAGCTTAAAAATGTCACAGTGTGACTCGGTCTGTGACACTCACCTCTCTCTTTTTGTCTGCGCTGCACTGCAGTCTCTAGATTGTTGTTGCTGGGCTGGAACTTGCCACTGCCTGCTGGCTCTCTCTCACTGGCTGAGCCTCAGCCTGCTGCTTGCCTCTCCGAGTCCTGGACCTGGTCCCTGAGTCGCCTTTGCTTTGTGCCTCACTGCCGGCGCCCCGACTGATGATGATGACTCGCTTGAGTCACTCCAGGCACAGTCGCTCGCTCCCAGTGAGTCCCTCTGCTCCTCCGACACAGTGCCCAACCCAACCCGGCGCCTCGCGGCCCTCGACTGCTATCTCCCTAACCCCAGGTCTGCTCCTGTGCCTTGCCCTTTCACTGATCTTGTCATTGCCTGGTCCTAAACTAAAGTACTACTCCCCTCGGGAGTCCTCGCCAGTCGCTCCTCACCGGCCAGTAAGTGGGATTGGGAGCGAACCTCTGCTCTCTCTCTCTCTTGCCGAGTCACCATCATCTTCTGCTGCTCTCCTCTGACTGTACTTGCACACCAACTCTCTTCAGACCCCGCATGCATATGGCGCCTAATAAATCCTGCAGACTAGCCAATCAGGGAGCAAGCACTGGCAAATTGAAAAATGCCACCACCAGCCACCACCCAACCAGAAACTTTTCATATGATTGGGGGGGTCCAAGTAAACAAAGTTTAAACCTAATCCTGGCGTGGGCACCAGTGGCGTGAATTTTAAATAATGCCAGACACCGCGGCAGCACCAGCAATTAAATGGGGGGGCGGGCAGGAAGGCCATGCTGGTGCTTGCACACTACTCGCCTCACAGTGAAAGCAATTGAAAGGGCAAGGGGAGAAAAGCAGCAGCAAAATATTGCTGGGGCTCAGCCCAGCTCAATAAATATTGATGGGGCCCAATGCCCCACGGGCCCATACAACCCGGCACCTATGAATATCAATAACAGAATTAAATTTATTTTCTTGCTCCTGCTACTTGAGTCTGAACATATTGAATGAGCTTTTTGATTCCTTCCTGAGATGAAGCATGCTGGTTTAGACCTTCAGTTTCTTCCCCGTGGCTCAGCCAAGAGTTGCAGACCTTTCTGGCTCAAACTCAAAGACCGTCAGTTGACTTATTGTATGAACTGAACTATCTTCCTTACTGTAATTTTGTACCTCATTTTCTGAGCCAGAAGCAAACATTTTGGGAGTTGAAGAAAGTCATCTATATCTGCAGACTGCAATAGGCTATTGTCTGATACATTTACCTGCTTGAGTATCCAAAGGCACAAACTGCCTTGCAGCTGCCTTATCAAAATGCTTATTTATTGTGGCCTGCTTGAGCTGTTTTTTGTTTAATTGACTTAAATCCCTATCCCCTTTTTTGGTTTTGTTTTCTTTTTGTCTGTTTTAATCACTTTCTGGGTACTTCCTAAAACTTAGTATTTTTTTTTACTTTCCTTAAACTTTTCTTTTTCAGAACTTGACCATTTTCTTTCTATTGCTGTGGTAATTGTTCAATTGAATGACCCAAAGGTATAAGTATATCTGTCCCTTTACTTAACTTTTCTTAAATTATTATTAATTCTAATTCCATTTCAGCTGCTCATTTTCTAGTTAACACCATTTTTACTGTTATGCTGTGCAAGAATAAATTTCCCACAAGTAAATTTCTGCCACAATCCAAGAAATATAAAGTAATTATATAAAGTAGGAAAAGTCTTTCTAACAATATTCCTTCAAGGTCTTCTCATTTTGCAACTTTCCTTATTTTTCAGAGAAGCTGAATCAATCAGAAAAATGAAAAATCAGTCACCAGGTTCCACACAGCTTATGTGTAAACTTACGGACCTGATATCTTGCGTTGTTGTATTTTGCTGCCAAAGGTTTAAATGCTGACTACTTAAAATACCAAAACACATAATTGTCCCAAGCTTCTAGTATAGTTACTATAAAGCAATAAAAGCAACAGCAGTAGTAGGTTTATCAAATAATTCAAAAGCTAGCGAAGTTCTGCAGCAACGTGTCCCTCCGACGGTGGCATTCAATGGAACCTGAGATGCCAAGTTTGGGGCATGCACAATAAGTGTGCACTGATCATGTGACTTGCACCGACCTAGTGGCATGAAAAATACAAAAACAAAAAGAAAGTACAGCATTCAATAAATGTAATACGGCATATCAAAAATATAAAATCTAATTAGAGCATAGAGAATTAACACAAAAACATAAACGGGGGGAGACTTAGGACACTGAATGTTAGTAATGAAAATTTAGATGCTGGTAGTTAGCCTAAAAGCACATAAAATATATATAAAAAACTATATAAAATATACAAAGTCGCAAGCACGTTCCTTGGTGAAACCGCAAGGTCCTGTTGCATTTTATCCTGTTCTGTCCTGTGTTTTTCTGAAGGCAGGCACAGCATTCGTAGAGTTCATGAACCTGGTTGTTGGTGGTCTAGACATGGGACACTCTGTGGGCATAATGCTTAATGGAAAGAAAGGAGGCCCAGGTATGGCTCTCAGGGAGACAGGGCTGGGTGAAATTTGAGGATTCTACTTCCATGAAAATGTCACAAAAATCTGCAATTTTTGCAGAATATCGCTAATATTCGCTATGGGTGAAATTCTCCCACTACTGTGGAATTTTATTTTGTTTGGTGGAATAATCATGAAAATGGTGGAATTTCTTTGATGAAGTATGGAAATCTTCTTTGCCATAAAAAAAGTTGCAGTTCATTGTAAAATACTGCTGTTTGCAGTAGAAATCCACAGAAACATATTCCTCGAGCATTGCAGTCATGTGATAGTCTTCAGTTAGGTGGGAATAAAAGGGTCAACCATTTCTTTGTCATTGAAACCCTTCTCTCTCTATTGAGATTGCCCCTTTTGCTAAACATGACTCCTAGCAATATGATATAAATTGTTTATGTATTTTTTTTGCAATTTAATATACTTTATTAAATTTAGAAAACAAATACAACCATTGACTGAACATACGAATGCATCCAACAGATACAATGTTAAAAGTAACAAAGGTAAAATATGGAGGCAGTATAATGCAGTAGTTTAAGGCTCTGAGCTGCAAATCTGGAGACCTGGGTTTGAATCCCACAGATCCCACTTGCATGATATGTGACCCTGAACAAGTCACTTAACTTCCCTGTGCTCCCAGGTTGCACCTGTAATCAAGCTTTCAGCTTAAGGTATCTCACCTGGTTAAACAGTTGGGGAAAAAATGCAAAACACACAAAACAAAAACCCATTCCTACCCCCCTCTCCCTCCATATCCCCTACTCCTTCCTACCACTACCCCTACCCAACTTGTGCAGGCAAACTAATGAAGAAGGAAATAGGGAAAATATCACTCCACTAATACCCAGGGCAGCACATCTGAAGTAAGCAACCCATCAAAAACATACCTTAATAAATTCCTGATTATTGAGGGGAAAGAGGGAATACAATTATTGCCAAAATAAAAATTTCATAAAAGGGTTCCAACAGGCCTGGAACAAAGCATGATTAGCAAACACAATAGCTCTTTCCTCATTAATTGCAGACAAGATTTCCTGAACCCATTCTGCCTGGGAAGGCACCTGACTACCTTTACAATGTCTCAATAAAAGTAGTTTTTCCTGAAATTAAAGTCATATACAGTTTATCTTTTTCAAGAAAATTAAATCATAGTTTCCCAATTTACATATTTCAACAGTAAAGTAATGGTGTGACCAAAAAAGGGAGTCAACAAGTTCTGACTAGATTGCCAGAAAGCTGTAATTTTAAGACATGCCCATATCAAATGTAGTACTGTGCCTTCTAGTACATTTGGGGTCAGGAAGCCTACCCATTCTGTATAATTTAGCTGGAATAAAATATAAATTATGCTGAATGTTAAATTGTTACAGGTGTAACATGTCTTGTTTAATGTACTTGTACATATTTCTCCAAATATGTGTCCAAATAGTAGTAGTATAATGCAAGCCTACAGCCTGTTCCCAATACAAAGCTGTAGGAGCATATTTATTCCATACCTCTGTACCCTACACTTGGAAAGTATGAGAGACCAGTTTCCGCTGAACTGCTAAAGAAGATAATTTAGCAAACAAGACACCTGCGTTTCAAAACCATGGTGGGTTTCCCAGAAATGTTTTCAGACAATGCTTTATTTGAGCATAATGAAAGAAGATATGTACTGGGAGATTACATCTGGACCCAAACCTTTTGAAGCATAAAATGCTATCATTTTTAATTAAGTCATTTAGGGAATGCACAGCAGTACCCTTCCAGCATCCAGGCCATTCAGGTTTGTTTTCAGTTAACAAGTTCTGATTATTAAATAGCAGCTGGCTAACATCCTTCTGGTGGGATAGACTCAAATGGTGGCATAGTTGGGTATGTGCTCATGTAGACCACCCTGTAGGGGTAGATCTCAATGTTGTGGGAAGCTTTGATAGAGGAATATATAATAAAGAAAGCAATGAGAGGTTGAATTGCTCCACTAAAACATGCTCCATAGGCAGCCAGTCCGGGATACAGAAGTGGTCTAACAGGAGCAGGTCCCATTGAAAATATTTAGACCCGTACAGTGAAAAACAATAATTCAATAAACAGGGAAGTCGAAACCCTCTCAGATCCTTCAGTCTACACAGTTTAGCTATTGCCCAACACAGTGTTTTGCCCAACCACACAAAACTGAACCAAATAGATTGAATTTTGTTGAACCAACTTTTGGGACGTACCAAATTTAACACACTTAACGGATTCAAAAGGTGGGGTAAAATGACCATTTTAATTGTATTTACCCGCTCCCAAAACAATAACGGCAAATGTTGCCAACTTTGCAGGTCCTGCTCCATTTGCTTGAGCAACAGGTCCAAATTTAATGTTTTTAAATGATAAATATTGCGCATCAACTTTATTCCCAAATAAGACAGCACCTGAGACTCCTATTTAAGGCCCATGGCTAAGACGTCTTTTTTATGACAGTCATTGGAGAGTGGAAATACAGTATTTTTGTGAACATTAAGTTTATACCTAGACAACTGTCCAAACTGGTATAATAAATCTAATGCTGCTGGGAGTGAGGAATGCCAGCTTGAGATATGTAATAATACATCATCAGCAAAAGCTGAAATTCTGTATTCCCTTTTACCAACCACTAGACCTGTGATTTCAGGGGATGAAATAATTTTGCTGGAAAGAAGTTCAATATACAAATTAAAAAGCATCAGAGAAAGGGGGCATCCCTGCTGGGTACCCCTTGCTAACAAAAAATGCTCTGAAAGCTCACCATTGCACAAAACTCTGACTAAAGGCATGGTGTAGAGAATATGGCTCCGCTGCACAAATGCTGAGGAGATACCATATTTAGAGAGCATTGCAAATAAATAGGGCCATGCTACCTGATCAAATACTTTCTCTGTGTCCAGGGAGACCGATACCGCATTAGTATCTATCTGCCTGGATGCACAGAAAAGAAGGAAAAGCTTTCTAAAGTGGTCACTTAAGTGACTGCCAGCCACAAAATCTGCTTGTTCTGAGCCAGTTTAGGCCGGACTAAATGTATTTCAAACTAGAAGCCAGAACTGTAGCAAGGATTTTGATGTCCACGTTCAGTAGGGAAATGGGATAGTAATAATCAGGAAGGGTGTGATCCCTCCCGGGTTTTGGAAGCAATACAATCCTGGCTTCAAAAAGGGCCAGCTCTTTATTGTCAAAATCATATAAGTAATTATAAAGTTGAGTAAGAATAGGAACTAGCTCATCTTTGAATGTCATATAAAACAAAGGCACAAAGCCATCCATCCCTGGAGCCTTGTCAGAAGAAAGAGACCCAATCGCTGTAGAGACCTCTGGACCAGTAATAGGGCCTATTAAGGATTTTTTTTTTTGCAGATCTGATAAAATTGGGAGCTCAACCCCTGACAAGAATTTTTCTAAAGCAGACAGAAATGCTGGGACAGGGTCCGATGCCAAATAGAGAGACTGGTAAAATTTCTTAAAGATATATACCATTTGTTTAGGGTCAGATACCACTTCATGAGAATTAGGTTCGACTACAGCAGCAAGCCATCTTACCAAACTCCTCTGTTTGAGTTGCATAGCAAGTAATTTGCCCGCCTTCTCACCTTGTCCAAGATATGTGGCCTTTATTTTAGCAGCTGCCCGAGCTACCTTGTCTAGAAGGTGAGCAAAATACAGTGCTCATAAATGACTCAACTTCAGCCTTGCATCTTCAGTTGTATCCGGAGAGACGGTTTTCTCTAATTTTTTAATTTTAGCTAGCCACTCATTAACCTGCACAGAAATTTTCTTTTTCCTAATTGTTGCCAGAGAAATTAGTTCCCCTCTCCATTGGGCCTTAAGGGTCCCCTCATAAAACATCCATTGCTGAGATAGAGCCCATATTGTCTTCAAAAGACTGAGATATAAATGCTTTCATATGCAGTCAGAGAAGGGTCTGTTAGCTGAAAATTCAAAGACCAAGTACCGGAATGAGCTTGCAGTTGGGGGGATAGCAACTGCAATTGCATCGGAGAGTGGTCTGAAATCCCCCTGGCTTCTATACTAGAAGTAATCACATGATGGAGCAGTGGCTGACTAATTAAAAAATAATCTAGCCGGGAATACACTCCATATGGAGGTGAACAGAAGGTAAAGGTCTGATCCCTTGGGTGCAAAGCCCTACAGGGATCTACCAGGCCTAGGTTGTCAATTAATTCTCTTTATACCCTTTGAACATGGGATTAACTAGCTCTCTTTTGATAAGCCCTGTCTGGGTCATTAGAATGAACTAGATTCCACCCCCCCCCCAAAATGCATGGTATATGGGCATATGGAGCAAGTATTGTGGCTAAAGTAGGAAAAAAGGAAGGGATGTCTTGGTTTGGCCCATAAATGGATCCTACAGTTATCTCCATATTCACCAAATTTCTATACACAAGTACTTACCTTCCTTCACTATCATGGATTTCATTTAACAAAGTAAAGGGTATAGATTATCAATTAGAATAGCCACCCCTCTACTTCCCACTGTTCCCTGTCCCATATGCCTGTCCTACCCACATTTGTTTTAAGTTATTAATTTGGTCTACTGGAAGGTGAGTCTCTTGTAATAGAGCAATACTAGGATGGAAACCTTTTAAATGCCACAAAACACAATATTTTTTTGAATTATCCCTCCCCCTTTGATGTTCCAAGTAACTAAATTTAACCTTTGTGGCATATTATGCACAGAATAGACAAAAGAATTTCTTTTTCACATCCCTGGATATAAAGATCTGCACAGGTCCCCCCCCCAAAAACCACTACTTGATCCCTCATAATAGTAAATGCTCTCCCTAGTCACAAAAACCTGTTGTATAAATCCCCCCCCAAAATGGAAAAATGTAAAGCTACTACCTGGGCCAATGCCCACTCCCTACCATGAGGTCCACAACCACCGGCTAGGAGGCAGCATCCACCTGGACCCATCACCAAAGTACACAATGTGCCACCCACAACTTTATAGAAGGAAAAGGGCATCTAATATAAATTAATTATAAACTACAAAAAGGTGACCAAACATCTACAAGAAACAGGGAAAGAATGGTTAAAGATAAGGAGATAAGGAGAAAAGAAGCAGGTTGCAGCCCTCTTTCTTTAACATTGCCCAGTGATTCCCAAAACCAACCAAATATATTTACACAGGCCCCTTATGGCTCTGCTCTCTCAGTAAATAAACAGAATCACTGCAGCAAATAGCCCTCTAAAAAAAAAAAAAAAAAACACCATTCAAAAATAATTTGTCCCTGGTCATCAATAGAAAAGAATCTGATCATAAATACTGACTGCCCCGATTACTGTAGTAGCAAAAAAGAAAAACAAGTGTTCCTCCAGCTAGCCCATAAGGAACAAAAATATATGCCTCTGCAAAGGGCATATGAGTGAGTCCCACCATGCTTGTTGATGTAGTAGACTACACTCTGATTGTTCAACTGCTCCAGCAGTTGGCCTACAGCAAGGTGCTTCTGAAAGGCCTGCATGGCATGGAATACCACTCTCATCTCTAGGACGTTGATATGCAGGGCAGCTTCCCACTGGGACCAAGAGCCCTGGGTTTGAAAGGGACCCAAGAGAGCTCCCCAGACTAGATCCAAAGCACTCGTGGATAGGATCCAATGTGGGGAACAAATCTGGAAGGGGACCCCTTGCAGAAGATTCAAAGGGTCCATCCACCACTGCAAAACTTTGCAGACTAGGGAGAAGACCTGGACTAGTTGGTCCAACTCATCCATGCGCTGGTCCCACTGCACTCTGAGGGTCCACTGAAGAGTGTGCATGTGAAGTCTGGCCAGTGGAACAGTTGGAATGGCTGCAGCATTAACCCAGAAGCCTGAGGTACAGCCTGGCAGGGATGTACTGACTCTGAGCGACTTCCTGAGCCTGAGCTATAAGGCATTCTGCCCTGTTCTGTAGTAAGAAGGCCTTTCCCCAGCTGGCCCAGTGGCGCTGAGGGTTGAGGCACTGGACGCCACACCACGTGCCATGTTGGCGACCCAGGTCCGGGAACGAGCCGGGGCCACTGGGGGTCGGCGGGGGGGATGAGATTGAGCGTCCACCGACTGCTCTCTCTTCCCGGGGATAGGTACGGAAAAGCGTTCACTCTTGGAGTGACCTCTGGCACTGGCTGGAGGATTGCCAGGGCAGCAACGTGGTGCAATTCCTGGGGGAGGAGCCACAGCAATAAATAGCCTTGCTGACCGGGCTCGGCAGGGAGAAATGGAAAAAAAAGCAAGAAATAACCTCCTATTCTAGCCAGGAGATGACGGTGGCCCCGGTGGACCTCTCACATCCCAAATACCATCCCAGATGCACCCAGGATCTCTCTCTCTCTCAAGGAGACCCAACGACTTGCAGGTAGCCTCCTCACACTTATGAGGTAGCCACCGGGAGAGGGTGGAATCAGCCCTGGAGATGGTACCGGGGGTCGGGTTTGCCTGTAGTGGCATGGGGAGAAGAGATCGGGGGCAATGCAGGGGTTCAGGTTGATAGTAGGGTGGGCTCAAAGTGGGCACTCCTGAAGGATGCCTTCGGGGTGTAGGAGAAAAAAAAAAAAAAGAAGGCCTTTCCCTGCTTGGAATCCAGACCCATCCCAATGTATTACAGTCTTTGGGATGGTACTAGAACAGACTTGGGCAGGTTGACTGTTATGCCTAGAGAATGGAATAGCTGGAGACTACGCTCCAGAGCCAGCAACAGCTGTTCTCTTAACAGAGCCTTGAAAAGCGAATCGTCCAAGTAAGCATACAGTCCCTCCCTTCTGAGGGCTGCTGCAACCACTGCTAAGCATTTGGTAAAGACAAATGGTGTAGAGGATGAGCCATAGGGTAACACTTTAAACTGGTAGTACTCTTCCTGAAAAGCAAAGCAAAGAAACCTCCTGTGAGGAAAAGAAAATGAAATATGCAGGTAGGCATCCTGCATGTCCAGTCAGCAGAGCCAGTTCCCTGTCTTGAAGAGGGGCAAGAGGCCTGGTAAAGTTACCATCCGGAACTTTCTGTACTGGACAAAGAGATTGAGGTCCTTGAGGTCTAAGATGGGTCCCAGATCTCCGGTCTTCCTGGGGACCAGGAAGAACCTGGATTAAAACTCTTGGTTTCTCTGTCACTTTGGCACTGGCTTGATTACCTGCTTGTGAAGGAGAGACTCACTTCTTCTCGGAGAACAGATAGGTGGGCCAGGGTAGGCTAAGGGTGGGGAAGGGTATCTGGAGGCTGCTGAATGAGCTCCAAGGTGTGACTGCACTCTATGATTTGCAGTATCCAAACATCAAACATGATGGTTCTCCATTGATTCAGATGGAGGGAGAACCAGCCTCCGAGTAGCCATCGACGAGCCCATCAATGATGGTGGAGGGGCTGTGGACCCAGAGGGTGACAGCCAGGTGCCCTGAGAATAAAGCTACCAACTTTCTGATAGCAAAAACTGGGATGATCCATCCTGACCATGAACCCCCCCCCCCACCGTGTCACTCCCACGGACACCACCGCAGACAATGCTGCACACAATCAATTCAATTTTGCTGCTTGCTCTGGCCATGCTGCCCCACAGTAACACCAGTAGCAAACATCTAGATTAAAACAATACATCCTTCTGCTGCAGCAAGTTCCAAATCATGATGTACAGAAAGTTCATTAGAAGCAAACCTGCATTAAATTGTGATCAGACATTCGAGCTGCATGTATTGCTCTTCCTAACAGTCCCATCCAACCCATTTACACTCACCTCATTTGCTGAGCAAACTTCACTTCGGTGACTCCCACCACCACACCACATTGTTTTCACACACCTCCCTACAGTTGATCAGGTTCGGGAACCTTAGTTCACTGCTGCTGGTCTCTTCTCTGTTTGGAGTCCCTCTCAGCTGCTGGCAGGCAGATGTCCACATGCGCTGTTTGCACTACTACCCAGTGCAATCTAACAGGAAGGAACATGCTTTACTGTGCTCCCACTGACATGCTTGCGGTGCAACACAGGCACAGGGGATGAAGCTGCAAACTACTGACCAGTCCGAGCAGCGCCACAGTGGTGCTGAAATAACTGTCACTCACAGATTAGCAGTCATCCCCCTCAAAAAAAAAAAAAGGGACAAAACTTGGACAGGTTAGCAAAAACCAGGAAAAAAAAAGCTATGTGGGGTTACTGGGACATGCTGCCTAAAATAGGGACAGTCCTGGGAAAATAGGGACTGTTGGTAACTTTACCTGAGAATTGGGTGGAGAAGCTGTCAGTATGGGTCGGGCAAGTATAGAGACCTAGACAGCTGGTCTCTTTGGCAAGGTGGACGGTGTCAAGAAAGAGCCCACCCCCTGACAGAAAGTCCAGCAGGGAACGGGATAGCTGCCAGGGGGGAGCGGTCACAATCTTGGTCTTTTTTATGACTTTTCCCTGAGGACTTGTCTGGGGCCTTGGAGGCTGGGAGCTCATGGACCCAGTGGGTGACAAAGCCGCTGGTGCCCCAAAGGACCCCTGCCTGGAGATGGCTACCTGCTGCTCCATCAGGAATTTTTTGAGAGCCTTCTTGTGTCACCTGAGGGCCTGAGGGTTGTCTGGTTGAATTTCTGGCAGAGTTCGCAGTCGGAGACTTTGTGATCTGGCCCAAAACAGCAGACACAAACTGAGTGTTCGTCTGTAGATGCAATTTTCTTAGGCCGGCCTGCCGGCACAGCAGTTGGATTTCAGGGTTCAGGAACAGACCTGGGTCATTGGAGGGCCAGCCGGGCAAGAAGGATGGAGTGTCCCATGGACATCTCTCCTTCTCCGGGGGGAGGGTGGGGTAGTGTCCGGTGCAAGGAGGACCCTTGGTGGAGGCCAGGAGTCACTCATGCTACCAGTGCTTGATACACAGGGAGGCAGGGAGGACACAGGTGTCACTGCACTTCCCCATCTCCAAGAACAACGGGGAAAGAAAAAAAGGAACAGGAGAGGTAGGCCCTCTGTCTCTGTGAAGTCCTCCCGGGGGCTTCAATTAGCATGCCATCACCACTCCCCCCAACCAGGAACTGTCCCATGGCTTGGATATCCGGGTCCAGTACCAAGGCCCCACCGTCCAGGGGGGGCAAGTCGGGGGGTGACTGGTGAGATAGTGGCAATGGATGACGGGTGGAAGTCCCAGGGTCTGTGAACAGGGCTGAAGCCCGAAAGAGGACTCACCAGGATAAAGAGTGGAAAACATCAAAAAAGTGACAGCACCAGAAAAGAGAGGAAGAAGGTGGATTAACTCTTGACCTACACAAAAAAGAAGAAAATCTCAAATTTTTAAGGTTAAAGTAAAAGAAAAAGGGCCGTAGGCTGAAAAAGGTACAAAACACTGTGACGACTTTACACGGAGACTGTGCTTGCAAATCAACAGCAGGAAAGAACTAAGGAGGAAGTGGGGCTGCCTACGCCTTTATAGGGTTGCTGACGTCAGCGGACATAGACGGCGTGGGAGGCCCCAGCTGTACTGCTGAAAATCTTCCATGTGGATTTCCCTTCACCAATGGTGAAGGCTCTTACAGTAAGTAGGGAGAAAAAAGTAAATAAATAAATAAGTAAATAAAAATTAACAGAGGAAAGAGTACGTATTCAAAACAACAGTTAAGGGGTCAGAAATAAGACATGATGGGAGTGGTGCAGTGCAGTGGCTGTGGAGCAGCAGTCTTCCAGGAGACGTTCTGGAGGATACAGTGTTGTTCCATCTGCAGGCACCTCTCTGGGCTGAGAAAGGAGGTTGCTCATCTCCAGGCTGTGTTTGGCAGGATTTGGGGGACCTCCTCTCCCACTCAGGGACCACCAGGGCCACAGCTGTTGCCTCAGAGGTTGCCAAGAAAGAGGAGCAGTTGGACCACAGTGGGCTCAGGTAGAGTGAGGGTGGTGGAACAGTGGTACATCCCTCCAGCTGTACCTCTCTACAATTCATATGCCATTCTGGCAAAGTGTGGTTCCTCTATGGAGGCACCTGCAATGGAGACCAAGGTGGATGCTAGGAACCTCCACAAAGGAGACCCACAGGAGGGTGGCATGGGACCCCACAGGGGAAGGAAACAACTCCTGGAGGAGGACTCCATTGTTAAGAGGGTAGAACTGGGGGAGGAAGGGGAGATGGAGATGCCTGCCTGGCACCATGGCTTGGAGGGACAGGGAGCAAATCCTCAGGATCGCTGGAGCAGCTGCATGGGGGAAGGAGCTGGATGTCATTGTCCACCTAGGGACAAATTATCTGGATGAGAAAGTGATCAGAACAGTGCAGGAAGAGTTTGTGGAGTTGGGAAGGGGCCTTAGATAAGTAGCATGCATAGTACCCTTCTCGGAGGTGCTGCCTATCTATGGCATGGGTGAGGCAAGGGTGCTCCACACCATGGGATTCAATTAGTGGTTGAAAAACTGGTGCAGAGCTCAGGGGTTTGGCTTCATTGGGGACTGGGGGTCCACCTGGAGTGATGCAGGCCTATACTGGTGTGATGGTCTGCATCTATCCAGGAGGGAACCAGGATCCTAGGTGATAGGTTTAAATGCTTCATTGGCAAGCATTTAAACTAGCCAAGGGGGGAGGCACTGGAAAGGAACAGGGAAATCCTAGTGCCCCCTCAAAAAATGAGGGTAGTAAATGAGGTAAACACCATGATAGAGACAATAGGGAGAAGGGCTGGGGTAAATGGAGAAAATGACAAAGCCAATAAGGACAGGGATGGGGCAAAAAGTGGTAAGGCCATCAAGAAATGGAGGGTAATGAGTACCAGTGCCCATAGTCTGGGCAATAAGCTCCCTGAACTGGTGGCCTTGATGGAAGAGGCATGCCTGGATCATTGCAGTCACAGAAACATGATACACAGAGAACCATGACTGGGATGTTAACATACCAAGGTACACAACCTACAGGCGAGATAGGGAAGGGAGATGAGAGGGAGGAATAGCTGTCTATGTAAGGGAAGGGATAAAAGCAATGGAACAAAAGAGTAAACAGGGAGGGGAGGAGAGAAGGCACTGTGGGTCACCTTAGAGACTGGAAATGGCACCACAATCTGCACAGAGGTTGTATACAGACCCCCATCTCAGGGGGAGGGAATGGACAAGGATATGACAGAAGGCATCCGTAGGATGGCAGAGAAAGGGGAGAAACTGTTGATGGGGGACCTAAATATGCCAGATGTTACCTGGAACACCTTTGCTGCAGCCACATCCAAGAGCAGGGCAGTTCTCGATGCCCTACAGGGGGCATGCCTCAGACAGCTAGTTTCGGAACCCATGCATGAGGGAACAATCTTAGACCTCGTACTCTCAAATGGGGACAGAGAGAGGATCTCAGATCTAGAAGTGGGTAGCCATCTCGGAACAAGTGAGCACCAAACAGTGTGGTTTACGATAAACTCATCTACAGAGTCAAGCCATACAAAAGTGAGGGTACTGGACTTCAGGAGGGCTGATTTTGGCAAGATGGGAGAGTGCCTTAGAAAAGCACTAGCAAACAGGCTTGAAGGAGGGGTGGAGCAACAATGGGAAAACATAAAAACTGCCATCACAGAGGCAACAAGCCTTTGTGTGAAACAAATAAATCAAAAAGAAGGAAAAAGCCACTATGGTTCTCAAAAGCGGTGGTGGGGAAGGTTAGGGAAAAAAAGATAGCATTTAGTAAGTATAAGGAAACACAGAGGGAGCAGGACAAAGAACTGTACCAGTTAAGGCAGAAGGAAGCAGGGAGGGAAGTCAGAATAGCAAAGCCCCAAACTGAGGAAAAGATAGCCAACTCAGTTAAGAAGGGGGATAAAACCTTTTATAGGTACATCAGGGAGCATAGAAAGACAAAGGGAGGGATAGTGAGGCTGAATAGAATGGACAGTGGGTGGGCAGAGAGGGACAGTGAAAAAGCAGGGATACTGAATGAATACTTCTGCTCAGTTTTCATAAAAGAGGAGGAGGGGGAGGTACCTGACCCAATTAACAGAAGCACTCTGGAAGGGGGGGGGTCGATCCATGTCCTTTCACAGAAGAAAGGGTTCTGAAAGAAATCCTAAAACTGAAGGTGGACAAAGCAATGGGGCATGATGGGATTCACCCCAGAATTCTAAAAGAATTAAGGGTAGAACTAGTGACACCACTGACTACCCTTTTTAACAAATCATGGGAGGATGGTGTGGTACCTGAGGACTGGAGGAAGGTGGAGGTGATTCCCCTTCACAAAAGTGGCAGCAAGACAGAGGCAGGAAACTACAATCCTGTCAGTTTGACCTCTGTGGTAAGAAAAGTGATGGAATCACTTCTGAAGCAAAGAATTGTTGAGCACCTAGAGGCCAGTAGGGCACAGGACCCAAGGCAGCATGGGTTCACAGTGGGAAGGTCTTGTCAGATGAATCTAATTGACTTCTTTGACTGGGTGACCAAAGTAGTAGATCAGGAGGGGCTGTGGACATGGCCTACCTAGACTTTAGCAAGGCATTTGACACAGTCCCACACAAAAGATTAAAAAACAAATTAACCAGCCTGGGATGGGTCCCAGGGTTGTAGCCTGGATAAAACATTGGCTGGACAACAGGACACAGAAAGTAATTAAACAGAGTCCACTCTGAAGAAGGGGTTACTAGTGGGTACTGCAGGGTTCATACTAGGTCCAGTCCTTTTTAATGTCTTTATGAGTGACATTGCAGAGGGACTGGAAGTAAAAGTATGCCTCTTTGCAGATGACACAAAGATCTGCAACAGGGTTGATACACAAGGAGGTATGGAAAGGATGAGAAGGGACTTGGCAAGGTTGGAGGAATGGTCAGAAGTATGGCAGCTTGGATTCAATGCAAAGAAGTGCAAAATAATGCACCTGGGAAACAAAAACCCAGGGGAAGATTACAAAGTGGGGGGGGCGATAATAATAACAACAAAAATGGAAAGGGACCTGGGGGTAATTATATCAGATGACCTTAAGGTTGGCAAGCAATGTAAGAAGGCAGAAGGGAGGGCTGGGGGATACTGGGATGTATAAGGAAAGACATTTCCAGCAGAAAACATGAAGTTGTTATCCCTCTGTACAGACAATTGGTGAGACCCCATCTGGAGTACTGCATCCAGTTTTGAAGACCCCATCTTCAAAAGGACACAGACAGGATGGAGGCAGTCCAGAGGATGGCAACTAAAATGGTGCAAGGTTTGCAAGAGAAGCCATACGAGGAGAGGCTAAAGGAGCTTAATATGTATACCCTTGAGGAAAGGAGGGCGAGGGAGGACATGATAGAAACTTTTAAGTACCTAAGTGGAATCAACTAAGTCCAAGAGGGTAGCATCTTTCAGCAAAAGAGATGTGCAAGAACAAGGGGACACAATTTGAAGATAGGGTGGGGGGAGAGATGGCTCAAGGGCAATGTGAGGAAGTATTTTTTCACAGAGAGAGTGGTGGACGCATGGAACAGCCTTCCTGAGGAGGTTGTGGGTCTAGAACTGTGGGAAAAATGTAAGAATGCATGGGAAAGACATAAGGCAATTCTTGTGGAGTGTAGGAAGAAATAACCTGTTGGTTAACCAGGATCTGCAGCTTATCCTGTAGGTAGGGAAATGGGAAGACTAGGTGGGCCAAGTGGTCCTTATCTGCCATCAAAAAGTCTATGTTTCTATGTTTCCCGATGACTAAGATATCCCTGAAGAAGATTAATAACAATCATAACACTAATAACATAGACAGTACTCGTGACTTGAACATAGTGAAAAAAAAAATCATAACTGAGCAAAAACTAAGTCAGTTAGACACCAGCAAATCAGCAGACCCCACTAATATTCAGTCAAGAGTACTAAAGGATCTCAGGCCAGTTTTTTCTGAACTTATAGCTCATATAATCAACCAGACTATAAGAGAGGGAGAAGAACCAGAGGACTGAAAGTCAGCCATTATAGTACCAATATTTAAACAAGCATTTGTCAATGCCGAATGTTTGCTTGCTGGCATTGGCATTGGTAGTATAGGAGTCAGAGAGCTGCATAATAGGAATGGCAGTGAAGTATTGAACTGAAGCCAACCCTGTCACCACCCTGTAGAGACTGACTGGCATTGGGGTGTGCCTTTGGGTTGGCAGGCATAACAGCCATGCCATTTCACCACACCCTACCCTGCAGACACTGACAAGTGTCATGATGTGCATTAGGGTCTTTGGTCCTTATGTTCACCCCATTCCATCAGGAAATACAGTGAGATGGGTGGTGTATAGGAAAATGGGGTGAACTTTGGGGCTGAAGAGTCCAAGGCACACCTCAATGCCTCTCACTGGCTGCAGGGTGTGGAATGGTATGAGCATTACAGGCGAGAATCCCAAGTCACACCCCTGATGCCTGTCAGTCTCCACAGGGTGGAGCGTTATGGTCGTAAACCCTAACGTCTCAGGTGTTCATTGGCATTTTCACTCCAAATTTTCAACATGGGTTTTTTGTGACCCCCCACCTTATGAACAGTGGCAATATCAGTTCGTTAGATGAAAGCTGATTTTGCACAGCGACTACACCATTTGGCACCACGGGTGTGAAAACACATTTCAGACAGGATGTGAAAAACAACAGCTGTACTGTTCATGGGGAGGAGGAGAAAATGGCAATGTTGAAAATCTGCAGTGAAAATATTTAAAAAAATGGTGAAGTCATGAGCGTGTGTAGAAACTGCGCAACGCACACCCATAATGAAATTAGTTTGGGGATTTGTTTCAGCACATTGTCAACACAGGCATTTTGGAATCTCTGCTCATGAACAGTGTCACTGTGATTTTCTTAATCTGTCTTCAACAGTGATTTCCCACAGAGACCACACATTTCTGCGCTGGAAGTGCGAAAACACATTTTGGCCATGTTGTAAAAATGACAGCTGTACTGTTCATAAGGAAGTGTGTAAAAATGCCAGTAGTGAAAATCTGGACTGAAATCCATGAACTTACGAGGGTGCGTAGGAACAGTGCAATGCATGCTCGTAACACAGTCATTTTATGGAATTTTTTCACCAAATTTTAACATAGCCATTGTAACACCTCTGCTCATGAACAATGTCACTGTGATTTTCTTACTCTGTCCTGAACATTGATTTCGCATACCGACTGTGCCATTGTGCACTACATGCGCGGAAACACATTTTGGGCAAGATGTGAAAAATGACAGCTGTACTGCTCATAAGGAGGTGTGGTAAAATGGCAATGTTGAAAATCTGGAGTGAAAATAGTGAAAATTCATGAACTTACAGTCGTGGAACAGAAAGTGCTTGTGATAAAAACAGTCATTTTGAGGAATTTTTCACCAAATTTATAACATAGCCATTTTAACACTTCTGCTCATGAACAGTGTCACTGTGATTTTCTTAATCTGTCCTGAACATTGATTTCACACCGATGCATGCATTGTACACATGCAGCGGACACACATTTTGGGCAAAATGTGAAAACTGACAGCTGTACTGCTCATAAGGAGGTGTGGTAAAATGGCAATGTTGAAAATCTGGAGTGTAAATATTGAACATTCGTGAACTTATGAGCGTGCATGCTTGTAAAACAGTCATTTTGGGGAATGTTTTCACCAAATTTTCAACATAGCATTTTTGGGGGCCTACCTCGTGAACTGTGACACTGTCATTTCTGAAACTGGTCCTGAATGGTGGTTCCACGCAGTGACTGCAAAATCACATTTTGGGGCCGATTAACAAAATGACAGTGACAGAATTCATGAGGTGGGGTCCCAAAAACCCTATGTTGAAAATTTGGTGAAATAATTCCCCAAAATGCCTGAGATATGCATCAAATTTGAAAAAACCCTATTTATTATATTATACAGCTTACCTGCATTTCCTCAGTTTGCGGTCAGCTTTGAAGAGTGCAGACGTGTTCCTGGTCCACCGATGATCATCGCGCCATACTCCGGAGGTAAGTATGGGGTGGTGGGGTGGGGAGGCAGGGTGTGCAGAGGTGGGCATGGGTGGGGAGAGGGGGTCGGGACAGTCAGTGAGGAAAGTTTTCTCTTTCAGGTTTCTTGTTTTTGTTCTTGGATGACGGGGGACGTTTTCCACGCTGGGGTGGGCTCCCAGCATGGCAGCTGGAAGGCTGTTTGGGGCGGGGGGCACTGGAGTCGACAGGGGATTGGGCACCCTGCTTGTGCCATACTGACTGTTGCCATGCTGGGGTGGGCTTCCAGTGTGGCACCCGGCTGTCTGTTGGGGGGTAGAACATTGGAGCCGACAGGGGATCGGGCACCCCATCGGCCATACAGTGTGTGTGTGGGGGGGAGTGCATTAGCATGCAATATGTGTGTGTGTGTGTGTGTGTGGTGGGGAGTGCATCAGCTATTTTCTTTCAAGTTGGTGGCAACGTTCGAAACTACTGTCACCGACTGTGTCCCCCATTATTGGTGGACATCACACATGCTCCAAAATGCTGTGCCGGTATTGGCCACAACAGTGCCGCACCTCCAGAACCTGCTTCGGCACCATGCTGCTGCAATATGTTTCTTGCACACAGCGCAAGCAAACATAAAAAGGAGACAAATTAAAACCTAAAAACTACAGGGCAATAAATTTCACATCAGTCAAATGCAAAATATGTGACAGTTTAATAGCAGATGAAATAAAGACTTCAAGGAAACTGGAACCCAGGATAACAATCAACATGGGTTTACTAAAAAATAAGATCATGTACTAGCAACCTCTTATGCTCCTACAATAAAATTAGCAAACAACTAGACTCTAATATATTGGTGGATGTGATACAGCTGAAGCCAAAGATATGGTCAGATATTTCCTGATATTTCTGTGATATCTCCAGAGAAATTTCCTGACTGCCTGTACTACCACAGTAGGACGACCTAAGAAAATCTCTTTAGAAATATTGTGAAATATCTGGAAATATCTTTCCATGCTTTTGGCTGAAACTGTATACTTGGACTTTAGGAAGGCATTTAACAAGGTACAGCACAGGAATCTTATAAATAAATTATATGTCAAAAACATTAATAACAAATACTGTACATCAGATGGGAAAAAGCATAGTTTATGAGAAGAACCCAGAGAGTAAGAATTAATGGTATGATTTCAAGTGATTGCCCTGTGACAACTGGAGTGCCACGGGGCTCACTCCACGGTCCGCTACTTTTCAACCTATATGTTAGTGATCTAGATACAGATTGTGAAATATAAAAAAACAGATTTATAGACAACACAAATTTAGGACCAGTGGATACACAATCAGATGTAAAAATTATTAAATAGGACTTGGAGAAATTGGAGAACGGTGCAGTTATTAATAGCATGGAGTTTAATATCGCTAAATGTGTGGTCATGCATCTTGGCAACAATAATACATGTCATAATCACTAATTGAATGGTTTGCAATTAGTCCAAAATGAAAGGGACTTAGGTGTCATAGTTAATAAACTAAAATCAAGAGACCATTGTAAGCGTATAGTTGGAAAAGCAAACAGAATATTTGGATGTATAAGGAAAGCATTTATAAACCACAGAAAATGTAATATTACCACTGCACACAACATACATAAGGCTTTACCTTGTCTACTGTTCTCCACTATGGAAGCCCCACTTGAGGAAGGACATAGATACAGTGAGAAGTGTGCAACGTAGGGTGACAAAAATGATACTATACCTCAAACACAGAAAGAATACAATATTTGGAATTATACACATTGAAGAGGCAAGACTAAGAAGTGATCTGCTGGTCTTTATAAAATACTGAAAGATCAAGAAATAAGCAAACAACATAGTCCAGAGGTCAAAGCCTGTAATCAGGATCTTAGGAGGCACAAGTACCAGATAAAGCAACACAGTCATAAAAGATGCAGGTATAATTTTCCCACATACAAGCTGGTAAAAATAGGGAATTCCATGCCAAAAGAAATTGTTGTGTCCACCAATGAACAGGTTTTCAAAACAAAGTTAGCTAAATATCTGATGGATGGGAACATAAATGGTTATGACCAATGAGAAGTGGGGGGGGGGGGCAAACTAGAGAAACACTATGGGCTTGATTTTCAAAGCCCGGAGAATGACACACTATGTTTGCTTCAAACAGAACTGATGCAATTAGCACCATGTTTCACAACTTGCAGCAGTCCTGATTTCCATATGCAGGCTGCAGTGAAACCAGATCCCCTTGCACCAGACTGAACCTGCATCAGCCCTGTGTCAGAAATAGGGGTGCACTATGGTGGAAGGGGGCTTGCAGCATACACCTGCTGCAGTATCCCCTGCTTTGGAATTTTGGAAGCTCCACAAATGCTGCGGGTGGCACTGGTGCATAGACCAGCCAAAGCAGGTCTGAGGAGCTGTGTGCCCCACCCAACCCTGACAGCAGGCATGCCCCCTGGACACAAGGACCTCACCCGGCATGGTGCTGCATGGGGGCATGGACAGCAGTAGCACCCTTATTTTGTGCACTGTCTGTGGGCATGCCAACCGATGCGATACTCCACCGATCTGACACAGCACCAACTTTCCCCCACACCCTCCTGGTCAGGATCCTGGATCTACCTTGACAGGCTGACAATCTTCTCCTTCTCCCCTCCTTAGTCACCCTACTGCACACCTTGATACACCTGTACTCCTGTAGGTGGACTGTGCTCTGTTGTCATTTCCCAGTGTTGCCCAGACCACCCCATCTACCACCTGAATTGTGGTACAGGACAGGGCTGTATGCCATCACTTCCATCCCTCCTCCACTACCACACACCACAGCACACAGTGTACTGTAAACTCACATAGGTGTTCCCTTGGGTGGTCTGGCCTATGCAGCCACAACCACCACTTCCCCGTATCACAATCTATCTGTACAGAGCCACGGAGTGAGTGCCAGTGAAGTGGACCAGGATGGTACAGGCACTGTAGGGCTCTGTGTATTTTCCCAGGCACCCTGTGGCAGTGCTCCGAACAGCAGCCATGACACACATCCCCTGGCCATGTTCAGCAGCAGGGATTATACAGCACACAGAGAAGTGACCAGCTGTACCAGGACATCAGCTTCCATACCACAAATGTGTTCCAGTACACCTCTTATACTTCTTTGTACCAGATGTTTGGCATGTACTGTACGGTAGGTGAACAAGGGCAGGAGGTACAAAATGGCAGTGTGTGATATGTTATTGTTTTATGCGTTGGGGTCTGTTGTGTGCATCTCTTTCCAACAGACTATGGTTGGCCATCTGTGGTACAAGTACATTGATAGGGTGTATCTGTCACATATCACCTGCACTGATAGTTGAATTGCTCAGGGGTTACCTATCCTCTGATCCCCATCTAGGGTCTGCATGGCAGTGTGAATGGTAATGACAGGAACACGGATGGCCTTGGCTATACTATCATCTGCACTAAAATCTGCACAACTACATACTGCAGATGGCCCCCGCTGTTGCTTACTGCCTACCCGTAATTACACAGCACATATAGCAGCACTGATATTACATCTGTAGCACTGACCATTGTTGTTCATCAGACACTCCTGTGTAAACATAAAGATGGGGATGGCTACAGTACGAAGACCTGAGTGGATACTAGCTTTCATGGTTGCACTGTCAGGCACATGTACAGTAGGACACACCTGCTTGATTATGTTGGGTACTGTGGCACCCTGTGTGTCATCTGACGATTACTTACACAACATGACATTGACACACACTTCTCATTTATTTATTTAAACATTTGGTAACCAAGAAAGGCACACTGAGCTGAGACTTGTTTCCAGGTGCGACCTGGGGACAGGGTTAACAAATTCTGTACACATGACATAAATACATATGGATACATATAAGAGCCACAGTTAGTGTGGCTAGACAGGGTAATACAAATACAGCAATGATACAGCGGTAACATTTCATATAATGTATACTGATAGGTCATACATAGAAAAATAATAGATTAACTACTTCTGAGAAGAAATAGCCAGGAATATTGCATATTTTAGCATTTTGCGAGGAGGTTTGAATGACCAGTAGGTGAGGCCGGGGGAGATGAGAAGCAGGAGCAGGTGGGGGTGGTAGCAAGCGAAGTTTCTGCCTGATAAGAGTTATAAGAGGGGGAGTTTCTTAGGAGAGGAGATAGTTTGTGCCATAAGAAAGATAGCCTGTAGGAGAAAGTGGATTTGCCAGCCAACGAAGATGGTTTGGGCAGTGAGAAAGAGCGGATGCCCCTTGATCTTAGGATATAAGGGAATGGGTTCACTGGGGATAACATCTCTGAGATGTAGGGAGGTAGCAGGTTGAACCAGAATTTGGATATTAGGGAGACTGAGTGGATGTAGTGGCAGTGGGATAGGGGTGCAATACCAAGAGCAGGGTAAAGAGATCAGTGGTGGGTTCTTTGGCAGAAGGCATTTAGAAGGGAATCTAGTCTGGATAAAGATGAGGCAGGGGCTGTGCTGTATACTATATCAGCCTAGTCGAAAATAGGTGTCATCATTTTTGTTAGTATTTCACACCTCACTGGCAGTGGGAGGGAGTCTCTGTTGTGGTAAAGCATACCAAGTTTGGGGCGGAGCTTCTGTGTGGGTCGAGAAGTTTAAGTGGGGGTCCAACCATATGCCTAGATATTTGTAAGATGTGCCAGAGTCTAGTGGGGTCCCATCCAGGAAGGTGATGGCACTTGACTGCGTAAGGCCCCTTTTCATACTGGTCCAATGGTTTCCTATGGACCCAGTCTGTGGTCTGCGACAGTGTGTTGGGGATGATTGTTCTCATCAGTAGTACTCCCAAAAGGGGCCAGTTGCACAGGCCAGGGGCTGATTGTCGTCTCTGTCAAACCACTTTCATACACCAGCACCATATCGCAGCGCTCCATTTGCAGCAGCCGTGGGGACGTCGGCATCAGGACCCATCCTCTACCAAAATCCAGCGCAGGGTTTCTATCATACCTGGCTTTTCCACAAGTTGGGGTCTGGCACAACTTGCATCACTCTAACAGGGCTCTGACTCTCAAGCCCTATGTTTCTAATTGTCCTGCCAGTTCCTAGTACTGATCCTAGTACTCTACTGTGCCTGTTAAAAAGTTGTATCGCTATTAGTATTTTAATGTTGGTAAATACAGTGCTGTAAGTCAGTGGACATGGTTCCTTTAGAATATGCTTCAATAGGGATCTTATATGTGTTAATCCCTGGCTGGGGGTGGATGTCTGAGCCCTGGTAAGGTGATCATTTTAATGCGGAGTAAAGAACTGCTGAGAAGAATAGCTGAGCCTGAATCTAGGTTAGATAAAAATCTGATCAGGAGAATATAGTGTGTTGGTTGGTATTCTTTTTTGTAATTCTCTTAGGTTTTAAAACAGCATTACCTCACCATCCCATTCACAGGCAGCCTTGGCAATGGAATAATTGTTTTAGCAGCATCCAGAGCAATCACCTCTACTGAATGCCAGGTATAAATGAGCACAGCAACTTACAACATGATAATAAGACTCATGCCTTTCATCACAACAGACACATTTAAGTGTCTGAAGACCTTAAAGCAATGTACCACCCTCCCTAACTTCTGCACAGGATAAAGTGATAAATTAAAAAATATTTTATGCATTACTGGCATGAAATGCTGACTGGGTTTCAGTTTCTTGGCATAGGCGTGGAGTCTGAAAGACAGAATCTTTACAGATCTTATAATTGTGCCACTCTCTTTGACTTCTCCATAGCTAAAACAGAATAGCACCACAAATGACATACCCAGGATGGAGACATGCTGATTATCGCAGGGATCCAACAAGCCTCAGCATCTAGTAATCTGGGTGAAGCAGAACACACAGCAAGTGCATCAAATTGCTATGAAATGGCTGGTTTTCATATAAAACACTAGACAGACACTGTTTTATAACTGCATTAGAGATGCTGAGAGAAAAGTAGCAAAACCGAGGTACAATTGTATATTACCCCATGGCAGGTTACTGAATGAATAGATGTCAAGAGGAGGGGGCCTGGTAAGAGTGAATAAAAGGTGCTGCCAGTTTAATATCAGAAAATTTCATAGCAAATTATATTTATGTACTGTGTTGCAATGATGCCATGTTGGCCAGTGTGCTGATTGGTGCAAAACAACTGACTGATGGTCCTATAAGGTTGCCTTAGGGGTCATATTCGTTGCCAGTGATATCCTTAGTTGTTTAAAATGAGCAAAAATTTACCCTAGCAGTCACTGTACCTACTTCCATTACTTACGTAACAAGCCTCTTTCTTCGCTCAGCTTGAGACCAGTTTCCAGAGGGCTCTCAAAGGGTTAAGTTTGATCCTGAGAGTTGTCTTCTAGTGCTACTACTACTAGTAGTAGTAGGTTTTATTTCTAGCAGAACCTTTCCCTGAAGGCCCAGGGTGCTTTACAAAAAGCGCAAACACTACAATCAATAAATAAATATATAAATATTGTAAATCAGCAATTAAAACACTATACAACCCATAAACCTCAGGAAACTCAGCTGAGGGGGACCTAAAGGGGAAGATAAATCAGCCACCAAAGGCTTGATTGAAAGAAAAGGTCTTCAGGTCCCTCTCAAAGGCCTCCACCATGGGGCCTCTCAGAGGGCCCTTGGGAGTCATTCCATAAAACTGGGCCCACTGCCTCGATAGCCTGGTCACCTGAGGTTTTCAGCCTGGCCCTCAGTAAAGCTAGGAGGCCCATGTCAGTGGAGCGAAGAGGGAATAAGAGCACATAAGGATGTCTTACAGGTAACAAGGACCCAACCCATGTAGGGCCTTTTAAGGTAGCAAACCAACTTTAAAGGACTTACAGTACACATAACTAACAGCCAGTGCAGTTCACACAGCACCAGGGAGACATGACTCAGACTTCAAAAGGCCTGTCAGCGGCCTAGCAGCTGAGTTCTGTACCAACTGCAGGTGCCATAGCATATCTCCACTGACCTTGAGGTACAGAGCATTACAGTAGTCAAGCAGAGATTGTGACAAACGTATGTACCAGTGTCACCAGGTCACCGGAGGAGAAGAAGGGATCTAGTCCGGCTGATACCTCTCAGATGATAAAGGCCTCTCCAGACAGCAGCCAACACCTAAGCCTTAAATGTCAGCTCTTATCCAGAATGACCCCCAAGAGTTTCACCTTGGTGTCAGCCACAAGATTGGATGATCCAAGCCAAAGCCCAGTCTCAGTCTCTGCTGCCACCCTCCCTCACACCTCCCATGACCTGGTTCAACCATCAACACCTCCAGTCTTGTCAGAGTTGAGCCTCAACCAGCTCAATGACATCCAGTCCTGGATCTGAGCAAAGTACTTATTAACCACCTTGACTGCTCCAGGCATCCCGGGTGTAAAAGACAGATACAGCTGGGTATCATCTGCATAACAGTGAAACCCAGACTGTACTGTTTAATGAACCCTTCCAGGGGCAGCTTGTACACTGCAAACAACGTAGGCGAGAGGACCAAGCCCTGGGGAACACAGCAGGGCAGAGACACTTGGGATAAGGAGAAATTCCCTAACATCACTTTCTGTGTCCTGTCCTTGAGGTAGTACTCAAACCAGCAGGTGACTCGGCCAGTGAGACCTGCATATTACCACAGCCAATTCAACAAGAACTCATGGTCCACAGTGTCAAAAGCTGAGGAGAGATCTAAGAGGATGAGAATTGACCATTCCCCTCTATCTCTTGCCTTGAGAAGATTATTGTGAACCCTGACCAGTACAGTCTCAGTGCTATGCTTAGACCTGAACCCTATACTGGAGAGGCTCGTAGATGTTGAAGGGTATGAGATGTGCCTCAAGCTGCAATGCAACCACTTTCCCAATCACTGTGCCCAAAAAGGTAAGGTTACAGACTGGTTGGTAATTTGTTAGGTGGTCGAGGTCTGAATATTGCTTTTTTTAGGAGGGACTCACCAGTGCATCAGCGAGAACCAGACAATCCCCATGAACACCGGGCCCAGATGCCAACACATCCCATTAGTAATTGTGTTGGGCCTGGATCCAGTTCACAATAAGTTAGTTGCAGCTGTGAAATAACCCCAGTCACCTTCTCCACCATCAGTGGTTTAAATTCTCCCCACAACAGCTGAGTGCATCTGTGGTATGCTGGCTCAACCCCCCTTCCCCCAAGTTGCCACAGCTCACTCGGTGAGATCCCAGCCCAAACAGAGGACACCCTATCCATAAAGAATTGAGAAAACTCCTCACATTTAGTGGGTGAAAAAACTCACAGACTCCAGACAGGTTAGATATAATAACCTGTCTGCAGTCTGGAAGAGGTGAGCTGGTCAATTCTTCCAAGCAGCAATCTCCTTAGACAGAAAACCTGACTTCTTCTTGGTGATTACCCTTTGGTAGTCACTGTAGTGAATACTCAAAGCCAGTCTGTCCTCCTTAGTCCTAGATCTCCTCCAACAATGGTCCAAACTCTGGCACCTTGCCTTCATCTCCCTTACCTCACTGTCATACCACAGTGAGCTATGGCATGAAACAAGGGGGCATACACAGACAGGTGCTACACAGTCGAAGATCACCATAATAATCCTCTTATGTCATAGATCACCACCACTTTTCTGACCCCACAATACATGCTGCCATTACAGCCAGGATAACTAGCACTGCCTAAAATCTTTCTGGCTGAAGCCCTCTTAAACAGCAGCACCAGATCATCTCATTCAGGGATCAAGCACAAGGGAAGGCCTGAAGGAGAATTTAATCCTGCAATTATCTGACCAACTGACCAGATCAATCAAAAAACAAGTCCAAGGTAGGGACATGTTGGTGAGTCACAGAAATAACTACTCATGCGAGGCCCAGGAACTCCATCACCCATAGAAAATCTTGTCTAAAGTATGAGAATTCTTCATTGACCCAGGCATTGAAGTCATCCAGAATTAACCATCTGGGGACTCCAACACCCTGTCAGCAGTAAAGTCTGCAATTTCCTAAAGGAATTCCCCCTCTTGCCACAGAGGCTGGTACACCAGGAGCATCCTACAACCTACACCTGAACCCCAAAGCACAGCCACACATTCAAACAATTAAGTATCTCCCACTGAGTGAACAACTAAAATCAGCTTAGATTTAAAACAGGTGGCCACACCCCCTGCAATCCTTCCTTGGGCAATGGACTATGGAGTATCTGACTGGGATGGCTGCTTCAAGACAGGGTCTGCATCGTCATTTAGCTAGGACTCCACAATGCAAGTCAGATCGACTGAGGAATCAGATATACCATCCACAAGAATATCAGTCTTATTTCTCATTGATCTCCTACTGCACAGCACTGCCTGAAGAAGATGAGCGGAGGTGACAGGTCCAGCAGCTACTGTACCTGCCCACTCAGTTCAGTGAACACCCTCGGCATGGGAACTAAACATATCTGTCCTCTATCTCTGTGTCGCATTTCAGTAAAGGGCACCTCCTGGCCCTCACTGTCCTCATAGAGTTCTCCCCATCAGCACTCACCAAACCCAACCTCCAACCATCACACCTCCTTGCAGTCACCACCTTTCTGCACCAACGGTATGCAACACCCGGCAGGACATTACAAAAGGGGCACAGGTTGTGAAATAGGGACAGGGACTACTTGATCCTAGAGGTCTGCTGCGCATAGCACATAACAGCTGCAGAACCCACTCAACCCCTGATAAATCACTTACCCTTCCCAAACAAACAACCTTCCCACAAGAAACCACATCTACCCACCCTCACACCCCACAATTTCTAAACACTTACCACTCAACCTAAACTATATACCTAAACACAGCATCAACACATCCATATCTCTTAATCATTCTTAATAAAATACATAATATATTCGACCTATACTAATTACTCACTTACAACCAATAGGGATCACCTCTGGAGGATCAGCTCACACTCCTCAAGCACCAAAACCCTACACCAACATGCTCCAGCAGGAAAAAAGCTTGCTTACTACGGATGCTTCTGATTGCCCAAGGAGTTCCTGGTCTGGGAGTTCAGGGTGGTTACAGATCCTGGCTACTATTCTGTGGCCTGTTGCTTCTCTGGTGTGGGGATGTGGAACCTAACCCAGGCCCACAACAAACCAATGTTACCCAATATTTCTCCCAGTGGCCCAAAGGACATGGCTTAAAAATTGCTCATATCATTGTGGGGAGTATTGTACCTAATATTCAGGAGCTGGAGGCCTGGACAGCGACTCATAAACCTGATGTCCTTGGTATTAGTGAAACTTGGCTAAAACCTACCTCCCCAGACTCACTCTGCCACATACAGGGCTATACTGTCTTTAGGAATGCTAGGCCTGGACCAAAGAAATGAGGTGGGGTGAGGTTTTACCTGATGGACCATTTGTCAGGGGCCATCATTGCCCAAAATTCAGCCCAGGAATCAATAGCTGAATGGCTGGTAATGGAAGTCACTATTGGTGTAATGCTAAAAATGTGCATGGGCTGCATATACAACCCTCCACTAGGGGGCATTGATGGCCTAAAGAGAATAATCACAGAAATGGCCAGCCTCACACCAGTAAGGGACACTATTATAACAGGCAATTTTAACCTACATTTGTTGGATAATAAACAACATAGGTACGCAGAACAACTAAAGGAAGCTAACCTCACACAGATTATAGGATCGCCCATGCAGCATAACTCTAGAACAGGTAATCATACATTACTGTACTGGATGCTCACAAACAGAGAGGATAGAGCCAGTGTCACTGGAGTTATGTCAGATTTCATTTGTGACCACTCCCTGACCTTTTGCACATAGTGTTGCCGGAGAATCAGGCCCCCATCAAGACTCATCTCCTTCAAGAATTATACTAAGGTAGATGTGGAGGAGATAAAAAATGACCTAAGAGAAATAAATTGGTCCACCTTATTCACACTGAAGGAGGTGAACACAGCATTAGGCTTTCTCATTGCTGCCTTAACCTCAGTCCAAAACAAACACTGCATTGTCACTAAACAGCATGTCAGGGGAGGGAGTACTCATTGGGTTACAAAAGAATTGATTAAACTGTCAAAAGTGAGAGATAAGACCTGGGTTAATCACAAAATGGCACCCACTCCAGGGAGCTGGGCAAAGTACAGACGACTAAGAAACATGTGCAAGAGGGAAGTCAAATCCTTAAAGTTGTCTTCTTTCAAGTCCAAACAAACACTGAACCTCAACGATCCCCAGAGTTTTTGGTCAGCAGTAAACTTGGTCCTCAAACTAACTAAATGGGACTGTACTATCTCCCTAAACACTGATATGGGCCTCCAATCTGACTCTGAGACCACTGCGAACCTGCTGAACAACAAATTCTCGAATCTAGACTCATACCTAGTCCAGTTGCCCGCCGCATCAGAGATTACTGACAAACAGAGCAGAATGACTAGCTCCCCCCTTTTTTGTTTTAAAGTAACAGTTATATCCAAGATACATCACTTCCAAAAGAAGCTATCCAACTCTGGTAGTGTGGGAAGTGATGGATTAGCGCTGCAATTCCTCAAACTTGTTGTGGAATTTGTTGCTAAACCACTTTCGCATATATTAAATCTATCTCTTATTACTCAAGTGTCCTGGCACTCTGGAATGAGGCCAGAATAGTTCCAATATTCAAGACAGGCGATCCACAACTTCCTAAAAACTATAGGCCTGTGTCCCACATGGGTAAAATACTGGAAAAAGCGGTTCATCATCAAATATCAGAGTACACTGAGAAATGTGGATTGCTCTCCATTGACCAACTTGGCTTTAAATGAAGCTTTAGCACACCCATTGCACTCGCTAAATTTACAGACCACATCTTCAGTAGAGCAGACAAGGGTAATCTCACAGGGGCCATATTTGTGAATTTATCAAAAGCATTCGACTTGGTTGATCATGAGATTCTGTTAAATAACCTGACCTCCCTAGGCTTCCCCCAGAACACCATAAAGTGGATCAAAAGCTACCTAACAGACAGAACACAGATGGTGAGGCTAGGCAGTGCGTTATCTACCCTTCTCCATGTTTGGCTTGGAGTCTCCTAGGGTTCCATACTAGACCCTCTACTCTACTCACTTTTCATCAACCCCTTACTCACTGAACCCACAAACAGCAAAACAATTATGTACGCAGATGACCTCATCATTTTCAGAAGTGGTAATAACCTCCCCTTGTTGAACCTAGACCTAAACAGGGACTTCAGTAGCATGGTACACTGGTTCAGGCAGCACAGGATCATCGTCAATGCCAAAAAAACTAAATGCATGCTGTTTAGATCCAAACAAAAGCTTGCTAAGTGTGCTCCCAATCCAACTAAAGGTCACAACATATTGACCGTGGATGGCTCCTGCCTTGAGCAGGTTAAAGATTTTAAATACCCGTGGGTCACGCTCAACCCATCTCTTACTTTGAGTATCACATAGGCGCAGCAATTAGGAAGGTAAGCCAATGAACTGGACTATGCTATCAACTAAAGCACCTCCTGTCCCCTGAGGCAAGACTTGCTATTGGTAGGGGACATCTCCTCCCTATATTAGACTACTGCACCCCAGTGATTACACTCACATTCCCACAACTACTGTACTTAATCATATGAACACAGCCTATAACAACATATGTAGGTTCATCGCACAAGCTCCGCTTTGCACACATCACTGTCAACTCTACCAGACTCTGGGTTGGCTCTCCCCTACTGACCGCAGAAGTCTACTGTTGGACACACCCATCTCAAAAACATTGCAAGTTGGGACTACCTCACCACTGATAGGGCTACTTAAGTCACTAAAAAGTTCACTAAAAAATACCACCAACAGCTTAATCCGGTTCAAGGTCAGTTGGCATTCGTCTGTATCCCCCACCCCCGGGTCATGCCTGAAAATAGGCAGGATTTGTCTAGTGCACTTATCCGGTCAACAAAAATTAAATGAAAATAAATAAATTAAGTCAAAATGCAACAGTCGAGATTTAAGGTCCTCAGATTGCAGGCTGCTTGATTGTCCCACACACAACACAGAGATGGGTAGGAGAACCTTCTCCTATGCTGCACCCAAGCTGTGGAACTCCCTCCCAAACAGATTGCAGACACCTGTCTCTCCTCCTACTTTCTGAAAGCACTTCCTGGAAGCCTTGTTAAGTAGATCTGTATGTAGACGCTTGTCCTAACTGACTTGAAATGCTGGTCTGACATGCTATCTTAAATTCTTTGCAAGTCAGATGCATTTACTGCCACAGGCCCTGATGCTGTAATACATGTAATGTTTATTATGTTCATGTGTACATTTTTAACTCTCTCTTTTCTGGCTAAGCAATTTTGGTGTACCATTTTTGGATTGTGTTTCAATTGTTTTCTGCTCTCTCAATTATTGTATGATTATGTATCTTGCTTTTCCTACTGTGTGACTGTGCCATCTAAATGGCCCGGGTCATACCTGAAAATGGTCCCTGGGATCAGAGTACCTCACCCGGTTATCAAATAAAAAAATACCAACAATTACTCCTACTTATGCCTCACCTCTGCCACTCACATGCCAAAAACACTTTGGAAGTCCTCATTTGTTTAAATCCTATGTGCAATAACTGATGAAACCCCATCCATTTTGACAAACTTAAATATTGCCACTGAGGAGGCCTGAAACCAAAGATTTGGTCCAACTGTCTCTGCTCTCACCAGAGAGTACAATCCAGTAAGTCAGTTCCCTGAAGGGAACAAATCCAGCACTGCTACTGCTGGAGCTGACCAAATGAAACGTTTTGAGGTAGCAAAGCATAAAGTTGAAAAGTAAGGGAAACAGTTGAGCCAGTGGCTTTCTCACAACCACTGGTCCTCAACCCCGGTATATGAGTGTGAGTCCCCCCCTGAACACAGTCTGTTCCAAATAAATGCACCAAAGCCAGTGACCAGCTGATCACTAGAAAACCAACTAACTAGGCTCAGCGAGGCCCTCTCGAAGTCCCTCCTGATGATCTCCACAGTACTCAGCTGTGACCACTGCCACCGTGGTTCACAGCTGGCTCCTTTTCCACCCAGGTACAGGGCTCTGACCACATGTATAGGCTTCAGTCCCAAGGAGACACTCCACCATAACCAAGGGCTGTACGCCACCTGACTACAGACGCCAAGCACGCCACGATCCCACACTGCTAACTGCCAGTTGGATGGTGTTCAAGAAGTCCCTTACTCAGCACTACCTCCAATCATTACAGCTACTGTAGTGAAGGTGGCTTTACACTGACTGTTATAGCTTGCAAAATCACAACTTCTGAAGTTCAACTAATAGACGTGCTGCACCAGGACCAACTGAACAAAAGTCTCATATAAAAAACTAAAAATAATAAAAACTATCTCATACATGCTATCTCATTATGTGCCCTATCTACCAATCAAAACCCTATCACTACACTACCATTAACAAGCATTTGTCAATGCCGAACGTTCGCTTGCAGGTATTTGCAGTGGTATTTGGTACTTGGCCATGGCTTAAAAAAATCAGTGACAAAGAAGTACAAGCATTTGTCAATGCCGAATGTTGCTTGCTTCTATGTGCTGTTTAGGTATCTGGAACTCATTGGAGTGCAAATATTGAAAATTCGCGAATTTACTAGCGTGCGTAGGAACTGCGCAACGCACGCTCGTAAAACAGTCATTTTTAGGAATTTTTTCACCAAATTTTCAACAAAGCCATTTTAAGACTTTTGCTCATGAACTGTGTCACTGTGATTTTCTTAATGTGTCCCATACATTGATTTCGCACACCGACTGCGCCATTGTGCGCTACATGGGCGAAAACACATTTTGGGCAGGATGTGAAAAATGACAGCTGTACTGCTCACAAGGAGGTGTGGTAAAATGGCAATCTTGAAAATCTGGAGTGAAAATATTGAAAATTTGCAAACTTACGAGTGTGTGTAGGAACTGCGCAACACACGCTCGTAAAACAGTCATTTTTAGAAATTTTTTCACCAAATTTTCAACATAGCCATTTTAATATCTCTGCTCATGAACAGTGACACTGTGATTTTCTTAATGTGTCCCATACATTGAGTTCACACACCGACTGCGCCATTGTGCGCTACATGGGCGGAAACACGTTTTGGGCAGGATGTGAAAAATGACAGCTGTACTGCTCATGAGGAGGTGTCGTGAAATGGCAATGTTGAAAATCTGGAGTGAAAATATTGAAAATTCACAAACTTACGAGCGTGTGTAGGAACTGCGCAACGCATGCTCGTAAAACAGTCATTTTAGATTTCCACCAATTTCAAAATAGGCTTTTTGAGAGCCCACCTTATGAGCGTGGCACTGTCATTTCATTAATCAGGTCCAAAAGGTGATTTCATGCAGTGACTGCGAATCACCCTTTGGGCCCGAATAACGCCATGACAGTGACAGAATTCATGAGAAGGGGTCCCAAAAACCCCATGTTGAAAATTTGGTGCAAAAATTCTCAAAATGCCTGAGATATGCAACAAAGTTGAAAAAAAAACATCTAGCCCATTATACAGCTTACCGGCATTTCCTCAGTTCGCGGTCAGCTTAGAAGAGTGCAAGGCGTGTTCCCGGTCAAGCGATGATCGTCGCGTTAGCTCAGTGTAAGTATGGGGTAAGGGGGTGTGGGGAGGTAGGGTGCAGTGGGTGAGTGCGGGTTGTGGGAGGGGGGCGGGAGACTGCGGGGACCGCTTAATTTAAGTTTGTTTTTTTTTTACTTTGACGATGCGGGACATTTGCCACGCAAGGATGGCTGGGGAGGCCGTGGAGCCGACAGGGATTGGGCACCCCTGTCAGCAGACGATGCGGGACGCTTGCCACGCTGGGTGGGCTCCCCAGCGTGGCAGCAAAGATTTGGGGAGCCATGACGCTGTGTAGCACAGCGGGTTTTCTTTGAAGAGAAGACCACCGCTGTCATACACAGCACCAGGTGTGGATTGGTGCAGGACCGCCACGCCTGCTCAAGGGAGCAGGGGATTGGTCAGGAGAGGCACACCTCCAAAGTGTCCCATTCTCCCAAGACGTTCCTTGCGTATGCGCGCAAGCGAACGTAAAAATCAAACTGTAGTCATAATCACACTCGCTGCAGTCCCTTACAAGGCAGGGCCTTGTTGCCAAAGATAGCTTAAAATAAAGCTACAAAGGAGCAAGAGCAGCAAGTACAGCTCCTGCAAATGAGACTAGGCCAGCCTGCTGGCCATCTTTCTAGAGGGGTAGTGCTTGGAGACAGGACGCCTGGATGTTTGTGGAACAGAGTGTTCTGACTCATCTAGAAGCAGAAAACTCTGTCATGAATAGTCATGATCCTGCCCTCCCCCAAAACTCTAAAAGAAGAGGAGGTAAGCCCGGGAATTCGTAAGCAGAGAGATCCCAGGATGGAAGTATAAGATCAGCATCCAGACAGAGAAGTAGTAGCCAAGCCTGTAGCTGCAAATAATGTAGGAGGCCTGTGGGCCCAGCAAAGGCAGCAGGGTCTGGGTAGCGCAGATCCTCTGTTCAGGTCTTCAGAGTAACACCAGCTGGCACTGGCAGAAGGATGGGCATCCTAGAACAACAAAAATGGAAAGAGACCTGGGGGTAGTCATATCAGATGACCTAAATGTGTGCCAACAATGTGAGAGGGCAGTAAGGAGGGCTGGGGGGATACTGGGATGCATAGGGAGAGGCATCAACAGTAGAAAACAGGAAGTTGTTGGCCCTCTGTACAGACAGTTGGTAAGACCACATCTGGAGTCCTGTGTACAGTTCTGGAGACCCCATCTCCGCAAAGACATAGACAGGGTGGAGGTTGTCCAGAGGAGGGCAACCAAAATGATGCAGGCTCTGCACCAGAAGACATATGAAGAAAGACTAAAGGAGCTTAAGATGTATAACCTCGAGGAAAGGAGGGGGGGACATGATAGAAACTTTCAAATACCTCAAGGGAATCAACAAAGTCCAAGAGGGTAGCATCTTTCAGAAAAAGAGATGTGCAAGAACAAGGGGGCACAATTTGAAGATAGAGGGGGGATGGCTCAGAGGTAATGTGAGGAAGTATTTCTTCACAGAGAGGGTTATAGATGCACGGAACAGCCTTCCTGAGGAGGTCGTAGAGTCAAAAACAGTGGGGGAATTCAAGAATGCATGGGACAGACATAAGGCAGTTCTAGTAGGGGTAGGAGGAAGTAGTCTGTTGGTAACTAGGATCTGCAACTTATCCATTAGGTAGGAAAATGGGCAGACTAGGTGGGCCAAGAGGTCATTATCTGCCATCAAATTCTATATTTCTATGTTTCTAGAAGAGGGTGTCTGGCCTCCTGCTGTGACTGGGATAGTCCCTGGATCCAAGTTGCACTGTTCCTCTGTTCAGGTCTCCAGAGTAACTCCAGAAGGTGCAGAAAGGAGGATGGATATCCCAGGAGTAGCCTTGAGGATACTTGAAGAACTAAAACCAGAAAGGTACCAACACCAATAGTGGAAGGCCACCCATCCAGGGAGGTCCCAGCATCTGTGAGGAATCTGCTGCCTCCACTGCAGCTAAAACTTAAAGGAGAGCACCAGTCAGAATGAGCACATTTATAAGTAAACCTTGCACTGAGATGCTCAGAGAAAAGCAGCAAAAACCTAGGTAAAACTGTTACTACCTCCTAACAGGTAATTTAATGAATGGGAATCAGGAGAAGGAGACCTAGCAGGAGCTGGAGATGGTAAGTCCATGAGTAAGGGGTCCAGGCAAGGAAGCCTGTTTCTTTCCACCATTAGTGCTATCAGTATTCTTTCAGAGGGAAGCAGATACGGCCGGACCAGTTGCTAACTGTTTAGCAGTACAGGCATAATGCAGGCATGCTTTTTACTATTGTCTGACATGGGCACTGTGGGACAAGTGCAGGTATAGAATTGCCTCCAAGGATAGGGCTCACCCTATCTGGGAGTATGCCATGGCAAAAATGGTCTTGGGAGCACCTGTGCTCCAGAGACCGCATAGAGAGGCTAGGGACTATAATGAAGTGTAAACTGTATTTGAACCAGATCCACTGTAGCCATTAATAATACCCTTAGTTCAGGGGTAAATCTGAAAAAGCAATGGTGGGAGCAGTGCAGATAAATTAGACCCTGGGTATGGATGAGATAGAAACTGGAGCCCCAAATGACTTGTAGTGTACAGTGTAATGCAGCTAGTACTGCACTATTTAAGTGATATGAATGAGTTTATTAAAAGGGAAATATGCTACACTATCACCTTTAACAGCTTAGTAAATTCTCCATCTTGAGCCCAGCCCCAGGACTGGACAATCAGTTAGTGTGTGTTCTAATGCTTCTTGGTACCACAGTGTTTGTTATCGGTGCCCCTACTCCAGCATTCCAGGCTTGTGGAGGTAAAGGTAAATGGTCAGGTACAGGTTCTAGGACGTAAGGTGACTGCTCCTCTGATGAGAAATACCACTATATATCAATAGACAAAGGGGGGTACCAGGACCTTTTAGCATGGAGGCTCACCTGGCAGGAGTTGGGGCCTGGTAGTTTAGGGAGTACATTGCACTGGTTACCCCAATACCTCCCACATTGTTTAAACTTCATTTGGTGCAAATCAGTTCAGAAAACCCTGAGAAGGCCCCAAAAGTTTTACTAGCTTTAAGAAATAAAATGTAACTTGTGCCTGCAGTTCATTTTCACAGCTGAACAGACTGCAAATGCACTGTTAGGAAGAGGAGCAGCTTTCTCATGTAACCCCAAAATTAGAATGGTGTCATATGATTATAGACTGAGTCCTGAGAGCCCACCTTGCTATGCAAATGAGCAGGGTAAGAAGAGGGTCTTCGTATTCAGCATGTTTGGGAAAGACAGCTCACATGAAGAGGATATAGCATAATGATTTGGGAAGTGACACAAAGATTGAAGAAGACAGCACCAGCATCACAGGTGTTGTCTGTCATCCGATCACTCCCTACACTTGGTTATGGTTTCCCAAAAGAGAGGACTGCTGACTGTAATCCCTGTCCACTTCAAAAGTGAAGTGAACCACAAGTAAGGACTCCCACCACAAATCCACCCTCTAGGGATTTGTTTCAGGTATAGCCTACTTTAACTCAAAGGGAGCCAGAAAAGGGATCAAGAAATGCAACAAGTAAGTATTTTTAAAGTAATTGCATTGAACCACTGGCGTGCGCATTGTATGGACTATTTAAAACTGAACTTTTTGCAAACTTGTACAGAAATAAAACAACTCAGGTATGTCTTGGAGAAGGGACCATAAATAGATGCAGGACTGGCAACATGGTTGCATCATCAGCAGATGAGAGCCTTCCACATGCAATGGGAGGGCAAAGCATTAGAAATATTTCTTCAGTGTTAAGCCACAGGTCATGGGGGGGGTCGGTCGCGAATGTGTCACCCTCAGGGTACTACAACCAGTGATTTGGATTTGCTATAAAAATGTGGACTATCAAAGTATGTGAAGTGTGCTATGACTATGCCATCTTGGGTCCTGAAGTAGTTACTTCACCCTGTTCCCCCAGAGGAATGCTTGAACAATAGGCCCCAGACCAAAGTACCAGGAGTCCTGCATCCACACCTGCCCAGCCAATCTGTGAGCAGCCACCAGAAGTAACCGAGCCCTTATCCCAGGCCAGAAAAGAAGCAGATCAGGTCTTAGCTGAAGGCCAGAAAGATGGCAGAGATGCCTACTTAACCGGGTCTTGTAGAGTCCAGGAGGCAACTCTGGGATGCAGGGCTTGAGGCTCGACCAGACCACTGGTGATCAGATGCAATCTCAGGTGGTCAAGGGCTTCATCCCTGGCTAACTGCAGTAAGTGCAGGGTCAGGTGTGCCAGTCCATGAGAGTAAGTAATGGTCAGAGGTAAGTGTGAGTGGCAGTCAGGAGTGGTTCAACCACTTACTGTTCCTGAAGACCTATGCTGATTTCATGGCTCTATCCTTGGGCCTGGCTACCCACTCTGTGACTTGTGCAGAGGAAATCCTTAGTCAGCCCTGCCTAACACATTGCACTGAAGAAGATGGACAGCAGGCAAGCTGTTTAACAAAACACAGAATCAAAGCTAGAATTGGAAGCAGATGTGAAGATCATGGAAATTTTAGAAGAAGTGGAAGCCACAACTGTATCTGATCATCTGCCTTTAAATGTAGTTAGGTCCCCTCCCAAACAAAGTACTCCTGCATCATTGAAGAGGCCATGAAGTGGCAAGGACTGTGGCCACCACCAGGTCAAGGAGCTGTAGGAAGACTTAGGAAACCCTATGCTGTGTTAGCATTAAGCCATGACACAGCATGGTTCTACTGGGGAAGTAATCCGTGCTTTGGGGGCAACCACCCAGTCATGGATTAATTCCCAAGTAGAACCATGCTGTGGAGTGGCTTAATACGCTTGTAACATGGCAAGCACAAGGTAAAAATTCTTTAAACAGTGTTTAAGTTGAATGGAAAGAAAAATGACCAGAAACACTGACTTTTAGTTAGGATAACATTTTATGGTTCAGCTCTGCTTGTTTCAAAGGGCTCCATACAACATCAACTGTGCATGGGCACATTGCACACTGCACATCCATTAATGTAGTGCCTGAAAACTTTTAACACGTACCAACATTATATGAAGTAGAAAAACAGAGATAAAGGTAAAGCATTTGTATCTCTAATGAAGATTTCTAATGTGTTCAACTCCGTTCATACCTCTGATTCATGCAGCACAGTACTGCATTATGGGTGAACGTTGAATATTTGCATATTTTAATATGCCAACAAATGATTGCTAAATATTTCTAAATATTGTCTAATACTATCAAGACTGCAGTCTTTGTAACTGTAACTACACTTGGTCACATATTAAGGGAAAAGATTTCTACTTCTAATGATGACTTGAAGCTTCTTTGGCTTCGTTCAAACGTCTACTGCATTATGGGTGAACATCGCAAATTTGCATATTTACATAGGGCAATAAAAATACACACTTTGAACAGTTTCTAATTATTGAAAAATGTTGTCACACTGGACTCTTGGTCCCCAGAGGTCCATGGGGTGGGTGAGTGGGAAGGAACAGAGTGACCGTGTGTTTCCTGAGTGCGCTCCTGATGGCAGTTGTGATTTAATGATTTCTTGAGAGCGACCATGTGTTTGTTGAGCTCGGCCCTGATGGCAACTGTGGTTTAATGATTTATTCAGCATGCTTCTAATGGCAACTGTGCATTAACTAGGAGAATTAATCCATGGTCACCTGATCTGTTCTCATGAGTAGTGGATGAGACTTTGCAAGTGCCATGTTACAAAGGAATTTCCTTACTGGGCTGGCTCCCTCCAGGTCAAGGAACTGTAAGAAGACTTAGGAAACCCTATGGTGTAGAACGTTGGTTTGCTGGTTCATTCCGCTGAGGTGTCATACAGACGAGGCACACTGATGAGTCCTGGTAGAACGAAACACATGTCTGTGTCTTCTGTTGGCACCCTTTGCAGACTGTGTGAGAGGCCTTTCAGCACCATGCATTTCTGCTTAAAGTTGAACCAGCATAATATTTTGTGGTGATTTGCATATGCAGCCCATGATGCTTTGCATTATGGGGGTATGTGTGATTTTGTATTCCTATGTTGTAGAACTTTCCTTACTAGGTTTTAAGTCATTAAGATAAGAACAAGTGAAGAAAAAAGCAGGTAGTTGCATAGTATAAGTGAGATCAGATTTAATTGCTGCACAGATTGAGTTACAGGTTAAGAAAAATAACTGTGAATGTCTGGCTATTAAGTTAATTCTGTGCAAAAGAAACAAAAACCTGTTAATCATAACTACTCGTATACCTCCAGGAATGTATCCTTTAGTCACTACTCTGAAAGGACACTGTTAGCAGCTAACTCATGTTTTTGGGACCCCTCTTAAAAACAAAGGGCCCTATGCATGATGCCAACACGCCACGTATACCGAGGGTGTTGGCATTGCTACACGTGAATGCCATGGAGTGGTGGCCACTCGGCATTCATGACTGGGGTACACAGCTGATATGCACCCAATCCCCCGGCCATGTGGAGAACAATGCACAGGGGGAGGGCCGAGGGCATGGCAGCACTATGCGTCATGCACTAAGGCACGTAGTGCAGCCCACCAAGGTGAGGAGGAGGGTACAGGTTATGGCAGTGGGGATCCTGCCATAGCCCACTGCGTGCCCGCACAGACAGCACGCCATGTGTGGTGGGACCTGGCAATGACTCTCCCCACTGCCCCAGCCCTGTAGGCAGCTGGGCAGGGCTGGTACAGCAGATTAGGTGAGTACCCGTGCCAGAGACCTCTGTGACCTGTCGTGGCAGGTCTGCACCCCCACAGGGCACCAACCAATCACTCCTCCCCCTTCCTCTGACTCATGGCAACCCTGACCCCTTAGTGGCACTGCACCCACCACTACCACCATGGGACAAACCTGGCCCCCATATTGTGCAGTGGGCCAATCCCCCCTCCCACCCCATTCAGGCTGGTGGTGCCGCGGCTCGGGACGACTAGCGACACAACCCTCCTCACACCTCCACAGCTGCCAGCCACCCACTTGATGCTGGGAGTGCGCTGCTATATCAGCAACACACTCCCAGCATCAGTTGGATGGACAGCGGATGCGGTGGTGTGAGGAGGGTTGTGTTGCTGGCCGTCCCGAGCCGCGGTGCTGCCAGACTTGCAGAGGGGCTGTCTTCAGTGCCACGGGAAGGTGGGGGGACCACTGGCCACCAGGGATCATGCTGGGGTACTGGATATGGGTTGGGTTGGCCCACGGCATGTGGCTGGGGGTTGGGCTGGTGCTGTGTGGGGGAAGGGAACAGTGGCATACCTACTGAGGCCAGTCCTCTGTGAGGGGGGGATGCGTAGGTGTCTGTGGGCATGTGTACCACTGAGCGGCGGGGGGTCTGGAGCTGACTTGGGGTCAAGGCATCACTGCCTGGGGGGGCCTGGCATCCAGGAGGGGAGCTGGTTTGCTGCTGGTGGGGGGTTTCTGGCTGCAGGGACTGGTTCTGTGCTGCGGGGGCCACCTGCCATGTGGCATGGCTGCGTGGTCTGGGTGCCTGCAGACACTATTCATGCACCCAGACCCATGCTTCACTGTGCAAGACATCTACTACATGTCCCTGGATGGGCATTCAATCAGATGCCTGCATGGGACCACAACTCTGCCCCTGACCGCCCTGCAAAGTCCTGTGTGCCATTGGAGTGGAGCCTTGGACAGGTGGCTATCGGTCATGAATAATGGCATGTGCACACCTGTCCACAGTGTGGACCTACACAGGCAGGAAACATGCCTCTGGTGAGCATTTCACGCCCATTCATGCATAGGAGCTAGTATCTGCAGGCACCTTTATCATGGGATGTGCAATACCTAATTTCTACTTGACATTTAATGCTCATTTAGAGCGTTATTACCATTTTTTGCCATAGTTCCCACACCCTATTGAATCTCCACTGGTCCACTCCTTCCAAGCGTGCCTTTCAAACATGGCACCACAATGCAAGTAATGTTGTGCATGTAACAGTTTTGGTTTTTTAAACATGTTGCAGACAGTGATTTCTAAAAAGAGGACAGTTTCCTGAACATGACAAAATAAGTGTGGTACTAAAAGGAACACTGTAACTTGTTAAAATCAACGTTTGAAATTTAAAGCCATGAGTCTGAGCATGCGTATTAGCTAAATATCTAAACAGGCTAAACATCTGACGGTGGCCAGTTCTATACTGTTCCTTAGCGACTATGGATTAACGATTTATTAATCTGTTTATGACTCTGTTTTAGACAGGCTGAAGATTGTGCTTGATAAATGCTGCAGACTTGTCCTGGAAGTAAGCAGAGACTTACACAGCTGCCACCTGTATCAGTTTACCAACTGGTTCCCAATGTAGCAAACAAGCACTGTACCAGACCTGTTTACTAAACAAAAACGCTCTGCTAGGCAACACCGCAGTTAATATAATTAAGTACTTCAAGTCACAGACAATCAGTACAATACCAGAAGCATGGACACATATAGCTTGTTGAAACCCTTCTGCAAATTCTCAGTGGGAAAACAGTAAACACTCATTTTGATTCAGGGCCTGTAAATACCTGAACAAACTAAACTTGAACCATATTAAAATGAGTTGCCTTGTCAATTTAAATCTAGCCTCAGAGAGTTGCTACTACACAAAACACCTGTGAGCAACTGTGTGAAATGCATGCAAACATATTGTCACAGTTCATTACGGTATATGCATATAGTTTTGACTTGTGTTTATGCTCTGTGTTGTTTGGTTTGTGTCACTTGATGTCGACTCTTTGAGAATGGGCAGTTTTGCTCAAAGTTACTACCTAAGATTAATAAACAAGTAAAACAGTACTAAGTCAAGCAAGCAGTGCCATCAAGTGATGGGTAGAAACAAAATATGGGTACTATTTCTCCTACATTTATTTATTTATTTCAGATTCACATTAACACTTTTGAGGCAGAAGGCTTTTTTTACAAAGGTTCCAAGTCAAAGTTTACAGAAACAGAACAATACAATCCACACAAGGTACTAAAAATACAGGGAACAAATAGTACAAGTGAAGGGTACAATGGATACCAAATGACAAAAAGGAGCAGGATTGGGTTAGACATGAATTCACAGCTGGATCAAGATGACTTCTAGACATGCTCATGCTGTATCAATATAAAGTTCTAGGGTTTAGTTTAGTTTTTTGCTAAATGATGTGTAGAGGCTGAGGCAGCCAGTAGGCCTTTTCAGATGGGGGGTGGATGGGATGATAGGTTCCAGGGTGGGAGTCTTGTAGAAAATAACCATGAAATAATTATCCTCACTGTAGCCAAAAAGTATAAGGCCAGAGGTGACTGTATGTGCTATTTGCAACACAAAAAGCAGGTTGATCATATTGCACAAACCAAAATTTCCACTTGGGAAACTGGTAGAAGTATCCAGATACACAAAGTACTGTAAACAGGCTTAAATAACCAATCTTTTTTTTTGGACTACTAGGCCTGGTGAAGTAAGAGTGAGAAAACCCGACTCACTGCATTATTCATGAGACAGTACTTGAACAATAAAGCATCAAAGTCGGTTGGCTTTCTGTTTCAAAAATGTCAATTTCAAACAGGTTGAAGGGGCAACAGTTTGCAACAAGGAGCACCATAGTTTTTGCAACAATGTCAAATATCACCAGTTGTGCAAGGGGGAAGATAAATTGAGTTACTCCTCATTGGGAATGGCATGTGACCTCAGTTCCAGGGGGTTACGGCTTGCCTGGTGATCACAGATTGCAGCAGGGGGCAGAGAACTACCTCAAATTTTAAGTTATTGCACTTAAAGTTCCCCTAAGCAGAAGCACTGGAAGAAAGTTGCTGTCCTCACTAAGACTGTGATAGTGAAAGACCTTCCATGTTCACAGATGTAACAATCTGTTTTGCATTTTTGATAAAATAACAAGAAAAATATTTTTGTGAATCTTGTGTGTGATGTTTGTTTTTCTCTGTTTTCTTGCAGGTGGAGCTGAACCTAAACAGGTTCCATGTCGTAAGAGCGAATATATTTCAGCGCCTCAAAAAACAGACAGCGTATTTTGTCGTAAACCAAATGATCACATAGCACACAGTGCTGAACGTGAACTGAGCGTAAATATAAATTGATGTTTAATGAGGGGGGGCTATGCCCTCTGCACCCCCATACTAAAATAACCATCTCTGAGTGGGAGCGGACACTGGGGAAAAAATAATTCAGAGGAGGGGGACTAAAGACGGAATGCCATACAACAAATAAAACACAACACCCTGTAAAACCAAAAAAAAGTATACCTGCTAGCAGTACCGAACCCGGGACCACCAGCACCACAGGTAGCATCCTTACCCATCACACTAGGTGGGCTGCTCAGCAGCAGGAGGCTTCACTTCCTCCCTTATCTTCCCTAGTTCCCTCTCTGGTCCCTCCCTCCTCTGTCACTATTCCCTTCCGTCACCTGTGCTCCCCCCATCATCATCATTATTTCCAACTCTCGCTAAATCCTCCCTGTTGCTGTACCTCCTTTCGACCAAATTGAGTCACTCATTTATGAACCGCTCAGTTTGCTTCCCTCTATTGACATGATACCACCTAAACATAGTGTCCCTGAAGAAAACAGAAGGACGAAGGAAGGGCAGGGGGAAGAGAGGCTGAAGAAGTCATGAAAGTAAAGACTGCTGCAGGGTGCCTGGTCTTAAGTGTGCTAGTAATTTAAGAACAGTGAAAGTAAGGTGGTTAATGGGAAATGTGAGAAGTTAGTATGTGCCCCATCTCTCCTGTGGATTAGGATGTACTGGGTTCCACCCTTGGAATGCGCTAGCATTCCAGCCTAACAATTAGGGCACCAATCAACAATGTCACTGATCCTCAACACAAGTGGGGGCTATGCCCCCACACCCCACTAATGGGGGGCTCTGCCCCGACACCCCCACTACTTAAAAAGATTTTTACTTGGGGGGGCCACCTCTGGGAGGGGGTGGTGAATACTGCATTTGGCTCCCTGATTGCTCGGCACCATAATGCCGGCACTCTGAGCGCCCTAAGGAGACTTAGTGTATGTAGGTCCACACTGGTACATTTTTAAGGCCCCTTGAATGTTCAGGCCTGTGCTGGCCATAGGTAGGTGAGATGTCACAATGTAATCATCCTTGGCAGGATGTTAGGAAGGCAGTACCACCAACAAAGGAGATGGCACTGGTTTAAGCACAGGTTACGGGAGAGAGAAAGTTTTTTTGGGAGAGGAGAGTGTAACCAGCCTCTCTCTCCACTCAGCTCAAGCCAGTTAGCAGAGGGCTCTCAAAGAGGTAAGTCTGATGCTGACAATTATCCTCCAGGGTATTAATACTTGGACACTATCTGTCTGAATGCTTTTTGGTACAGAGTGTTCTGACTCAGCTAGAAGCTAGAAACTGTCATACATATTCATGGTCCTGCCCTCCCCTGAAACTATAAGAAGGGGAAGCAAGCCTGGGAAAAGCAGATTCAGATGCATGGAAACCCCAGGATTGAAGCATAATATCAACATCCACAGGTAGGAGAGGGAGTCTGGCTTCTGGCTGTGACTGGGATAGTCCTTGGGTCTGGGTAACACTGGTCCCCTGTTGAGGTCTCCAGAGTAACACGAGATGGTGCAGAGAGGAGGGCTGACATCCCAGGAGCAGCCTCAAGGACGCTTGAAGAACTAAAATCAGAAAAGCACCAATAGGAGCAGTGCGGGGCCACCCCTCAAGGGAGATCACTATCATCAGGGAGTATCCACTCCTGCCACTGCAGCTAATATTTGAAGGAGAACAGAGGGACCCTGGCAAGATTTGGGGTCATAATTCCTTGTGTGAGTGGGCCAGGCATGGGAGCCAGTTTGTGTGGGCCATTAGGGCTATCAGTTTTCTGTCAGAGGGAGGCAGGTACATCTAAAGCAAATACAGTATTAACTATTTAGTAGTACTGTCAATGCTCACCTTTGGCTTCCAACCCTAAGGCCCACCTCCACCCTGCATGCAGGAACAGGTGTGAGGGGTGTGCCTTGAGGTTGCGAACCCTAATGCTCAACTCATTGTTTTATTCTGTACCCATGCCAGGTTATTAACTGTAGAAATGGGGTGAGCATTAGGGTTTGCAACCCCAAGGCACACCCCTCACACCTTTTCCTGCATGCAGGGTGGAGGTGGGCTTTATGGTTGGAAGCCAAGGGTAAGAGTGGGGTGTTCAGGTTGGAAGTCAAGGGCGGGGGCAGGGTCTTATGCTTGGGAACCCTAAGATCGCATTTCCCTACTTTTTACACTTCAACCCTAATGGTGCATTAACAATGTTTTCTGCAATGAATTTCCTTACTTTTTTCAGATAGTATAATAGTATCCTTATCTTACGAAAGGTTGTCTTAGTCTTGGAGAGGGTAGGGGTGGGAGAGGGGTGGTGGTGTGGGGATATTGTGGGGGAGGGGAGGGAAGGTCCGGACCACTAAAGCAGTAGGTAAGGCTAGGGGGATGTTGGGGTGTATTAGTAGGGGTATCACGAGTCAGAAAAGAGAGAGGTAATAATCCCTCTTTACAAGACACTGGTTAGGCATCATCTGGAGTACTGTGTGCAGTACTGGAGGCCACACCTTTACAAGGACATTAACCAAACTGAGGCAGTCCAGAGAAGGGCAACCAAAATGGTGCAGGGACTGCATCAGAAAACATATGAGGACAGATTAATGGAGCTCAATATGTATACCCTAGAGCAAAGGAGGGACAGAGGTGATATGGTCGAAACATTCAAACACCTTAAGGGCATTAACAAGGTGAAAGAGTCTAATGTGTTTCAATATAAGAAAAATAGCAGGACAAGAGGACACAACATGAGATTAGTGGGAGGCCGATTAAGGGGTAATGTGAGGAAGTTCTTTTTCACAGAAAAGGTGGTGGATGCATGGAATGGCCTACCTCAGGAAGTGGTGGATATGAAATAAGTGCAGGGCTTCAAACAGGCATGGGATAGGCACAAGGGAGCAATACAGATGAGTATGAAAAGATAGGCCATTGACAATGCAAAGGCCGATGGCACATTCATAAGGTAGAAAAAGAAATGGGAAGACTGGATGGGCCTTGCGGTCCTTATCTGCCGACAACTTCTATGTTTCTATTACTGAACTTTTATACTTAGTGTCTTGCTTTGGTTCTTTGCTCTAATGGGTAGCGGGGAGGGGGGTGGTTAGGGCTGCTTTGTTGGTCTAGGATTGTACCTTTGGATTGTTTTCCTTGTATACTTTGGTAAACTTTAATATTAAATATTAAATATAAAAAAGTATCCTTATTTTACAGTGTGAGTGTAGGGTCATCCGGACCCTGCACTCCCATTCCTCCATTGAGATAGTACATCAGTATCCTTAAGACGCTATAACAGTGTCCTTATTTTACAGTAAGCTGCCATCTCTCCATTGAAACAGTATAACAGCATCCTTATCAAATTCAAACAAAAGTCAAATTCTATGTTTTGATGTTTCTATGTTTCTTATGTTACGGTGGGAGCACAGGGCCCTTAAGACCCTGCCCTCCCATTTGCGCAAATTATATAACTTGTACAAGATACTGTTGTATTTTGTGTAAATTACATAATTTGTGCAAAATACAACAGTGTCTTGTTAAAGTTATATAACTTGTGCTAATTACAACTTTCCGGCCTGACAGTAACTTATGCAAGTTATGTTACTTGCGCAAATTACAACTTTCCTGCCTGACATATAAATTTTCCCATAGGAAATACTGAGAAATTAAAAGTTTAATAACATTTAAACTGATGGGTATTTTTTCACCAAACCTTCAAAAGGCAAATCTGTGAGGCAACGGTTTTCTACCCTGAAAATTTCAGACCACTACCTAAAGCCGTTTCTGAGATATAGGCAGACAAAGAAATGTAAAAAAAAAAATAGTCAATTTAGGATTTTTTTGATGCTCTGTATTTCAGAAACCAGAAAACCGATTCACACGACATTTGGTATATCAGGAGACTGCTTCCTAGAGACTATGAATGCCATATTTTGTGCAAATCCATGTAATGGTTCCAGAGTTATTAAGTTCCAAACATTCGGATTTAACATGTTGCATTTTGTGCAAATTACATAACTTGTGCAAGATACTGTTGTACTTTGCACAAATTACTTAATTTGAGCAAAATACAACAGTATTTTGTGCAAGTTATGTAACTTGCACAAATTACAACTTTTGTGCCAGACAGTATCTTGCACAAGTTATGTAACTTGTGTAAATTACAATTTTCATGCCTGACATATACATTTTCCCTTAGGAAATAATGGGAAATTAAAAGTTTAATAACTTTTGAACAGATTAATGTTTTTGCACTAAACATTCAAAAGACACATCTGTGCGGCAAAGGCTTTCTACCCTGAAAATTTCAGATCACTACCTAAAGCCATTTCTGAGATACAGGTGGACAAAGAAATGTAAAACAAACTGGTAAATGTAAGATGTTTTGATGCTCTATATTTCACAAACCACAAATCCTATTCACATGCAATTTGGCAAATCAGGAGACCTATCCGAGGAGATTATGCATGCCAAATATCGTTCAAATCCATTGAAGGGTTGCAAAGTTATTAAGGTGCAAAATATGCATAACTGGATGACAGTGTGCGAAAAGTACATTCATTATACATTTTCCCATAGGAAATAATGGGAACTTAAAATTTAGTAACTTTAGAATGGATTAATATTTTTTCACCAAACCTTCAAAAGTCACATCTGTGACCCAAAGGCTTTCTACCCTGAAAATTTCAGACCACAACATAAAGACATTTCTGAGATACAGGTGGACAAATATATGTGAAAAAAATGATAAATTTAGGATTTTTTGACAGTTTCCATCTCACAAACCACATGATGGATTTGCACATTATTCTGCAAGTCAAGAGAACTACCCCTGGAGATTATGCATGCCAAATTTCTTGGGTTTAACATAGAAGTTTGCACTCAGCCCTAATATACTGGTGGTACTGCGCCAGTATAATATATACATATATATATATATTTTTTTTTTTTCTTTGCAAAAACTCTGTTAATGCATCAGTTAGGGTTCTTTCCACACAACAAAAGTGTGGAAAGTCCACGTTAGGGTTAAGACTCCTACCACCCCACCACCCTCCACACACCAATAGGTATTGGGGTCGTTGGCCTAACTCTCACCCCATTCCATGTGTAAAGAAGCTGTGGTGGTGTAGTATAGGAGAATGGGGTGAGAGTTAGGCACTTTTGCAGTGAAAAGTCCATCTCTCGAACTGTTTTCAAGATACGGGCCCGGAAGGCATCACGGGCACCGCAATGTTATTCTATGGCAAAATTTCTGAACTTCAGAATGCTGTAACTATGGGCCTGTTCAATGTTTCTGTACCAAACCACCAAAAGGCACACCTCTGGGAGTAGGGCTTTTCACCCTGAAAAGTTCAGGCCAATAGCGCAATCCACGTTGCCGCAATGAAGGGACAAAGAAAACAACTGCTGCAATGTTATCCTATGGGAACATTTCTTAACTTTGGAATGGTGTAACTATGGGTCTGTTGAATCTTTCTGTACCAAACCACTGAAAGGCACATTTGTGGCACTAGCGCTTGCCACTCGGAAAATTTCAGGCCAATTGCACAATCCAGCTTGCCACAATCAAGTGACAAAAAAAACAACACATAGCAAAATGTGTTCATGTAGTGCTGCCGCAATTACTTTAATGTTTTCATGATTCTCCTATCTCTATAATGGGAATGTTAGTGAGCACAGAAACTGTTACCATGGTTACTTTTTCGAGTGAGTGCGACTGTTTGCAAGGTAACATAAATGTTTGCGCGATCAAAAAATGGCAAAAATTCAAAAACATATTTGAAGACTAGCTGGTGAAAAACTAATGCCAGGGTCATGTTCCTTGGGGCCCAATTAGGTAAACACAATGGTTGCTGTTTAGTAAAGTGCAGTATTTTTTGAATTACAACGTTTTTCTCTCTCGCTAACTGAAAACAAGATGGCGGCAACACGACAACATTTTTGGGCAAGCTCAACAACAAAATGTGATCGCAAATGTTTTCAGAGTGCACATATACATTTTTCCATAGGCTATAATTGGGATATGAAAAAATGGGTTAACTTTTGAACGGAGCAATATTTTTTCACCAGATCTTTGAAAGGCACCAGTGCAACCCGGGACACGTGTAGACAATGCAATCTGAACCCACTCAAATGCATTCTTCAGTCCATTATGCCTGGACAAAGAATTCACAACATTAGGGAAAATTCACTTTTTCAGTACGTTACGGTTCCATAACTGTATATCTGACCGAAACAAAAATTTCCAGATCCAGAGATCTATGGCATATATTTTTACATTCCAAATTTCAGGCAAATCAGACAAATGGTTCCAAAGTTATTAAAGTGCAAAATTTGAGGTTTAACATAGAAATGGCTATGCAGCCTTAACTATAGTGACACTACTGTGCCACTATTTTATAGATATATACACAATAGGGTGAGTGGTAAATAGTGAGATAAAACAGTGTATCATCCACTGCAGTGTGATATTTTTATCCTCTGCTCTACTGTGATGATATCAGCCATTTACACACACAGGTCACAAAAGGTCATCACTCTAGGCAGCGTTCCCCTCAGCATGCAAGAAACACCTGTGCTGTTACCATAGACACAAATGCAAAATTACTTCAGAGGTCTCACTGCTGCCTACAGCTAACTCAGTGAGCATTATAAAACACACCTACCCCCCCCACCAACTTCCAGCTCATTACTGTGACTGCAGCCAGAATTCTAAACAGCACAGCTTCACAGAACAGTCTAAACTACTGCCTGCAGCTAACTCAACTACCACTGAAACACACTCTCACTTGTTCCTCAAACTCTGATTCTCACCCATTACAATTACTGTGATACTTTCAGCTTGACTGCAGCCAGAATCCTAAAGAGCACAATTTCACAGAACACTCTGCACTCTGCCTGCAGCTAACTTAATTACCACTGAAAACAGCATCAGCTGTTCTGACACTCTGCCTCTCGGCTCATTACAATTACTGTGATGCTCTCAGCTTCACTGCAGCCAGACTTCTAAACAATACAGCCTCGCAAAATTGTTTCTCACTCCTACCTAAAACTAACTCACTTAGCATTGCAAAACACACTCGTGTGTCTCAGAGTTTATAACACTGCCAGCCCATTCAGAAAAGCTCACACACAGAATGAGCAAACACATAAACAGGAACAGAACACAAGACAGCATAACAAAGCTTCTAAAACTCTTGGCCCTATTGTATATATCAAATACATGATGGGCAGATCATGTGCTATGGCAAATATTGTCACTCCTGCATCGTGAGCTCTGGATCTCTCCACAGTGCCAAAGGCATTTGCCATATCACATTCATGCCCATCATGTATCCTATATATATATATATATATATATATATATATTTTATGCAATGGGGTAGACATATATTCAGTGTGATAAATGCATTTATCTGAGTCACTGTATGTATAAATACATTTATACATACAGTGACCATTTATACACACAGTTACTATGTCACAAATCTCTTTAGAATTCATTTAGAATGTTCAGCCTCAGAAGCAGTACTAACCATATTCAAATGAGAATAACTTTAAAACAAAAAAAGATAGCATGGTACTGTGAGCAAGAACATTGTTCAGCACAAAATTATCTACACAATGAGTGGTGTTTCACGTATAAATACCTTATAGATTTTTTACAATTAGCCAAAAAGCAGAAGAAAATTAAATTTTTATATTCACATTTTTGACAAACAAATGTGAATAACTTTAAAACAAAAAATTATAGTATGGTACTGTGAGTACGAAAAATGTTCAGCACAAAAATATCTACACAATGAGTGGTGTTTCATTTATAGATACCTTTTAGTTTTTTTTGTAATTAGCAAAAAACAGCATAAAATTCAATTTTCTTTTCCCTTTTTTGACAAACAAATGTGAATAACTTTAATATGAAAAAGGTAGCATAGCACTGTGAGCATGACATTTGTTCAGAAAGAAGTTTTCTACAAAATGAGTGGTGTTTCATTTAATAGCAACCACTATGCTAGGCAGACATGCTCTAGGAAAGTTAACCAAAAGTCCCAGAAATTATCATTTAAAATAAAGATGAACAGTCAAAACCAAATGTTCCTGCACTGATAGAAAGCATCTATATTGTATAATTGAAATATACAATGGTGAGCTGTCAGATAAATGATTTATCTACTCTTGTGCTGTTTGACCTCGGATACCTCACTCGTGGCTTACGCCACTGGTGAGGTTAACCAAGGTCAAACAACACTTGTGTAGATACATCATTTATCTGACAGCTCACCATTGTATAACCCTTATATATATATGTGTGTGTGTGTGTGTGTGTGTGTGTGTGTGTGTATATATATTGCTGGTATGATAGTCGGTCCATTTATATAAGAAGTGCTCCTGTTGACTGCATCCATATCTACAGGAAGTATTCCTTTAGTATACCTCTGTTGACATATTTTTACATGTGGTCAAATTAAAACATATAAATTGATTCGCAACTATAGTAACTGCAGTGTTTAAAGTAGATATTAAAAAAACAGGCTACTGTCATGTCCAGTTCCAGTGATGTCAGATTAGATACATGGCCTTAAGAAAATACGTAAGTGTTATAAGTTTGTTTATACTTCCCAGCTGCAGCTTTGGCAAGGAGCAGATCCCTCCTTGACTCCCTATAAGGGGCTTTTCTCTGGAAGCTAGTCAAGGAACACACTAGGGATGGAGCGGTGCTGGACTTGGTGCTAACCAAAAAGGAATAGCATTGCAGACATCACAGACAGTCCTCTAGCTACCAGTGATCACCGTATAGTTCAACATCAGGGAAGTAGCAGATGCGAGCCACATGAAGACAAGGGTCCTAGACTTCAGGAGGGCAGATTTGAAGAAATTTGGGAAACTGTCTCACAATTTGCCTTGAAGAGAGGGATTGCCAGGGAGCAGTAGAGGCACAGTGAGGAAGAATAAGGGAAGGTATAATTATGGTAAAAAATCTCTGCATGAAAGAAGTAAGAAAAAGAAGATCATTATGGTTCTCCAAAGAAGAATCAAGGGTGGTGAAAGAAAAAATGGTGGCATTCAAGAGGTACAAAGAAATGCAGAGGAAGGAGGACAGGAAGGAGTACCAAGCAAGGTAGGAGGAATCAGGTAAGATGATCAGGAGAAAATGTAGCAACAGAAGAAAGAATTGCCAGAGGGATGGCAAAACGGGATTAGACTTTTTTCAGATAATTGCTGTAAATAAGAGGAGAAAAGCAAGGGGTAGTATATAGGGGGAATTAGAAGGACAGAATGGGTAGACTGTGAACAAGGGGACAAATAAAAAGTGGACATCTTAAAGAGGTACCTCAGTATTGGGCCTCACCTCAGTAGTGGGTAAGATAATGGAGGCACTGCTTAAAGAAAGAATAGTGGCACACTTAGAATCTAATGGTGCCCAGGATCCACAGCAACATGGATTCACAGCAGGAAGGTCATGCCAGACAAATCTGATAGATTTTTTTGACTGGGTAACTAAGGAAGTAAATCAGGGGAAGGCAATGGATGTTGCCTACCTCGATTTCAGAAAGACCTTCGACACCGTCCCACATAAAAGGCTGGTTAACAAAATGAGTAGTCTGAGTATGGGGCACAAGGTAGTAAACTGGGTTAGGAACTGGCTAATGGACAGGAAGCAGAGGGTGGTGGTAAATGGGATCCATTCCAGGGAGAGGGGGGTGACCAGTGGGGTACTCAGGGATCAGTCCTTGGACCAGTCCTATTTAATGTCTTCATTAGTGACATTGCAGAGGGACTGGAGGGAAAGGTCTGCCTGTTTTCAGATGCCACCAAAATCTGTAACAGGGTGGATACTCCAAATGGGGTGGAGAATATGAGGAGGAACCTGGGGAAGCTTGAAAAATGAGCTGACCTGTGGCAACTAAGGTTCAGTTTAAAGAAGTGCAAAATAATGCACCTGGGATGAAAAAACCCTGGGGAGAGCTACAGAATGGGGGGGGGTTGCAGATGATCACCATGAAAGAAAGGGATCTAGGGGTTATCATTTCAGATGACCTAACAGTGTCTAAACTAAGAACAAAGGCTGCTGGGAGTGCTATGTGGCATGCCGGGGTGTAGATGCAGAGGAATCACTAGCAGAAGGCAGGAGGTAGTGACACCATTGTATAAAACACTAGTGAGGCCACACCTAGAGTACTGTGAGCATTTCTGGAGGCAGCACCTTTACAAGGACATTGGCAGGATGGAGGCAGTCCAGAGAAGGGTGACTAAGATGGTATAGGGCTTGCACCAGAAAACATATGAGGAGAGATTAAAGGACCTGAATATGTACTCACTGGAGGAAAGGAGGGATCATGGGGACAAGACAGAAACATTTAAGTACCTTAAGCAAGGTGCAGGGGGGAGACAGCTCCCAATATAGGAGGAGTACAAGAACGAGGGGACATAATATGAAATTGGAAGGTGGCAGGTTAAAGGGAAATGTGAGGAAGTTCTTCTTCGCAGAGATGGCGGTGGACACATGAAATGGTCTGCCACAGGAGGTGGTGGAAGTGAGCACAGTGGAGGGATTTAAACATAGAAACATAGAATTTGATGGCAGATAAGGATCGCTTGGCCCACCCAGTCTGCCCGTTTTTCTACATAACAGATAAGCTGCAGATCCTAATTAACCAACAGCTTACTTCCTCCTACCCCCCACTAGGACTGCCTTATGTCTGTCCCATGCATTCTTGAATTTCCCCACTGTTCTTGACTCCACGACCTCCTCAGGGAGGCTGTTCCATGCATCCACAACCCTCTCTGTGAAAAATACTTCCTCACATTACCTCTGAGCCGTCCCCCTCTATCTTCAAATTGTGCCCCTTGTTCTTACACTCTTTTCTGAAAGATGCCACCCTCTTGGACCTTGTTGATTCCTTGAGGTACTTGAAAGTTTCTATCATGTCTCCTCTCTCCTCCTTTCCTCAAGGGTGTATATAAGCTCCTTTAGTCTTTCTTCATATGTCTTCTGGTGCAGACCCTGCACCATTTTGGTTGCCCTCCTCTGAACAGCCTCCACTCTGTCTATGTCTTTACGGAGAAGGGGTCTCCAGAACTGCACACAGTACTCCAGATGGGGTCTCACCAACTGTCTGTACAGAGGGATAACAACTTCCCAGTTTTCTACTAATGATGCCTCTCCCTATGCATCCCAATATCCCCCCAGCTTTCCTTACTGCCTTCTCACATTGCTTGCCCACCTTTAGGTCATCTGATATAATTACTCCCAGGTCCCTTTCCATTTTTACTGCTGTCAGTATCTCACCCCCCATTGTGTACTCCTGCCCTGGGTTTTTGTTTCCCAGGTGCATTACCTTGCACTTCTTTGCATTGAATCTGAGCTGCCATACATTTGACCATTCCTCCAACCTTGCCAAGTCCCTCCTCATCCTTTCCACTCCATCTGGTGTATCGACTCGGTTGCAGATCTTTGTGTCATCTGCAAAGAGACATACTTTTCCTTCCAGTTCCTCAGCAACGTCACTTATAAAGACATTAAAAAGAACTGGTCCCAGTACTGAACCCTGTGGTACCCCTCTAGTAACCCTCCTTTCTTCACTGTGGACTCCATTTACTACTACCCTTTGCGTCGTGTTGTCTAGCCAATTTTTTTATCCAGGCTACCACCTTGGGACCCACTCCAAGGCTGGCTAACTTGTGTATTAATCTTTTGTGTGGAACTGTATCAAATGCCTTGCTAAAATCTAGGTAAGCCATGTCCACAGCCCCTCCCTGGTCTACTACTTTGGTCACCCAGTCAAAGAAATCTATTAGATTCATCTGACATGACCTTCCCATCGTGAATCCATGCTGCCTTGGATCCTGTGCCCCACTGGCCTCTAGGTACTCAACAATTCTTTCCTTCAGAAGTGATTCCATCATTTTACCTACCACTGAGGTCAAACTAACTGGTCTGTAGTTTCCTGCTTCTGTCCTGCTCCTACTTTTGTGAAGAGGAATCACATCTGCCCTCCTCCAGTCCTCAGGTACCACCCCATCCTCCCATGATTTGTTAAAGAGAGTAGTCAGCGGTGTCATTAGTTCTACCCTTAGTTCTTTTAGAATTCTTGGGTGAATCCCATCAGGCCACATTGCTTTGTCCACCTTCAATTTTATTAGTTCTTTCAGAACCCTTTCTTCTGTAAATGGACTGGTATCGACCCTCGTCTTCAGAGTGTTTCTCTTGTTTGGTTTAGGTACCTCCCCTTCCTCTTCCTTTGTGAATACTGAGCAGAAATATCCATTCAGTATCCCTGCTTTTTCATTGTCACCCTCTACCCACATTCACTCCCTTTTATTAAGCCTCAGTATCCCTCCTTTAGTCTTTCTTCGCTCCTTAATGTACATATAAAAGGTCTTATCCCCCTTCTTAACAGAGTTTGCTATCCTTTCCTCGGTTTGGGCCTTTGCTATTCTGACTGCCTTCCCAGCCTCTTTCTGCTTTAACTGATAAAGTTCTCTGTCCTTCTCCTTCTGTGTTTCCTTATATTTCCTGAATGCTATCCTTTTCTCCTTTACCTTCCCTGCCACCTCTTTTGAGAACCATAGTGTTTTTTTCCTTCGTTGTGTTTTGTTGATTTGCTTTACACAAAGGCTTGTTGCCTCTGTGATGGCTGTTTTGATTACTCTCCATTGTTCCTCCACCCCTCCTTCTTGCCTGTTTGCTAGTGCTTTTCTGAGGCACTCTCTCATTTTCCCAAAGTCAGCCCTCCTAAAGTCCAATACTCTTGCTTTTGTATGGCTTGATGTTATGGCTGTGTTTATCGTGAGCCACACTGTTTGGCGGTCACTTGTTCCCAGATGGCTACCCACTTCTAAATCTGAGATTCTTTCTCCATCCCCATTTGAGAGTACCAGGTCTAAGATTGCTCCCCTCCCAAGTGGGTTCCAGTACTAGCTGTCTGAGGCATGCCCCCTGTAGGGCATCAAGAATGAACCTGCTCTTGGATGTGCCTGCAGCAAAGGTGCTCCAGTTAACATCTGGCATATTCAGGTCCCCCATCAACAATATCTCCCCTTTTTCTGCCATTCTAAATAAGCCTTCTATCATTTCCTTGTCCATTCCCTCCCCCTGAGATGGGGGTCTGTATACAACCCCCATGCGGATTGTGGTGCCATTTCCTGTCTCCAGGGTGACCCAGAGTGTCTCATCTGCTCCCTGTTTACTCTTTAGTTCTGTTGCTTTGATCCCTTCCTTTACATAAAGAGCTACTCCTCCTCCTCTTTTACCCTCCCTGTCCCTCCTGTAGATTGTGTATCCTGGTATGTTGACATCCCAGTCATGGTTCTCTGTGTACCATGTTTCTGTGACTGCCACAATATCCAGGCAACCCTCTTCCATCAAGGCCACTAGTTCAGGGAGCTTGTTACACAGACTACGGGCATTGGTACTCATCACCCTCCACTTTTTGATAAGCTTACCCCTTTTAGCCCCATTCCTGTTCTTACTGCCTTTGCCTTTTTTTACGTTTATTTCTGGCCTGCTCCCTAATGGCTTCTCTACCTTGGTGTTTACCTCACTAATTACTGTTGTTTGTGGGGGGAGGCTGGGATTTCCCTGCTCCTTTTCAGTGCCTTAACCCTTGGCTAGTTTAAATGCTTGCCAATGAAGCATTTAAACCTCTCACCTAGGATCCTGGTTCCCCTCCTGGACAGATGCAGACCATCGCGCCAGTATAGGTCTGCATCCCTCCAGGTGGCTCTCCAGTCCCCAATGATGCCAAAACCCTGAGCTCCACACCAGTTTTTCAGCCATTCATTGAATTCCCTGGTGAGGAGTACCCTAGCATCACCCTTGCCATAGACAGGCAGCACCTCCGAGAAGGTTACTGTATGCACTACTTGTCTAAGGCCCCTCTCCAACTCTACAAACTCCTCTTGCACTGTTCTGATCCCATTCCTAGCCAGGTCATTTGTCCCTAGGTGGACAATAACATCCAGCTCACTCCCTCGTGCAGCTGCTCCCACGATCCTGGGGATTCGCTTCCTATCCCTCCAAGCCGTGGTGCCAGGCAGGCACCTTACCTCCCTCTCCCCTTCCTCCCCCATTTCTACCCCCTAATGATTGAGTCCCCCACCAGGAGTTGTTTCCTTCCCCTGTGGGGTCTCAAGCCACCCTCCTGTGGGTCTTCTTTGTGAAGGTTCCCAGCATCCTCCTTGGTCTCCACTGCAGGTGCCTTTGTAGAGGAACCACTATCCACCAGAAGAGCTAATGAATTGTGGAGAGGTACAGCTGGAGGGATGCTACTCTGTTCCACCACCCTCTCCCTCTCTGAGCCCACCCTGGTCCAGCCTCTCCTCTTTCTTGGCAACCTCTGAGGTAGTGGCATTGGCCCTGGTGGTCCCTGGGTGGGGGAGGAGGTTTCATGATCCTAGCCAGGTCAGCCTGGAGCGGGCAACCTCCTCCCTCAGGCCAGAGAGGTGCCTGCAAATAGGGCAGCATCGCAGCCTCCAGAATGTCTCCCGGAACACTGCTGCTCCACAGCCATTGCACTGCACCACTCCTATCATGTCTTATTTTGTGTCCCCTCTCCTGTTTCTCTGTATGCTTACTCTCTCCTCTCCTTACAACTCTCACCCTTCCTGTTCTGGGACAGTAACTTCCTATATTCTTCAGTAGCCTCCTTCTTCCTTGCTCAGTGTCAGGCTACCAGCAGCTGGGGGGGAGAGTGAGCTACTTTTTTCCTTTAGGGTTGACAAAACCAATGTTTCTCTATGATCCTTCCCTTCCTACTGCCAAACAGGAAGTTCCTGTTGACAGTCAAATCCAGTTGCTATAAAAGTAGAACTGGCTTAGGGTGGGTGGGCTGGAGGGCAATTAGTAAGAAAAAAGACTAGCAACAGGAAGTTGTAATTTGAGTCACCTGCTTTTATGGTGTCTAAGCCACACCCCCAATTAAGCTCTCTCCTCCTACTGGTTTAGCAAAGTAAACTGATACAGAAGCCTACCCAGCACAGAACACATACTGACTTTCTTTCTTTTCTTTCTTTTTTTTTAAACCCTAAATAAGGCCCCTTCTACTTCTAATAAAGTATCTGTTTGCTTAAATTCAACAGACACTGACCCCTGCTAAGATACACTGGAACAGGCATAAGAGAACCTTAGATATAGGAAGGGGTGGGGATGAGCCATTGACCAGATAGCGTCAGAGGCGACAAACTAGTAGGGCTAAAGGGCAAACTGGATGGGCCTGGCAGGCCTTATCTACTGACAGATTCTGTTTCTGTTTCAATGTACTTCTGCTCAGTATTCACAGAAGAGGGAGGAGGGGATAGACCACCAGGGAGAAGCAGGGATGGGGGAAGGAGATGGACACAAGTCCATTTTCAGAGGAAAGAGTCCTGAAAAACTGCAGACCTAAAGGTGCATAAGGCTGGAACTGGAGGGGATACACCCCGAGGTACTGAAGTAGTTCAGGGGGTGGTATCTGCCCCACTGACAGCTTGTTTAACAGCTGACTGTAAACAGGAGTGGTTCCAGAGGACTGGAGAAGGGGCTGGCATAGTTCCACTATATAACAGCGGCAGCAGAAATGGTTTTAGCAATTATAGATCAGTCAGCCTAAATTCAGTAGTAGGCAAATTAATGGAAACCCTACTGAAAGAAAGACTGGTTGAGTATCTAGAGTCCAATCAGCAGCAGGAACAAAGGTAGTGCAGATTCATGGGAAGAAGGGCATGCCATATGTATCTGGGTAACCAGAGAAATTTTTATTTATTGATTTGAAAGTTGGTAACTGGGAAAGACATGCTGAGCCAAGGATCATTTCCAGGTGCGCCTGAGGAAAAGGGAAAGAGGTATATTATAAATATGTGCCCTTCCCACACAGCATGCAAGCCTCAGAGTCCCAATCGGACCCCCACCTGCACAGCAACAGGGTCACAAGGGCTCAGGAAGATTACCCTACAAACACAGCATGCAAGGAAACAAGCGGGCTCCTGCAGTTTGGCGCCGTTATTCCTATTCCCTAGCAAAGGACTCTCACACAAAGGACTCCGCATCAGCCCAGCAGCTACATGCAGTTAAAGCCATGTTTTTAATTTGCATTTTAGTCAATTTCATGTATGATGTAGCTAATATCTGTAGGTCTTGGCAGCATTTTGTATTGCATTATCTACAATATTTTAAATCTGCTAGCTAGCCTAATGATCTCTGTATTTAGAGTTACTTTAACTGGGTTTAGCTGAACTTCACTGATAGTTTTATTCCCTTGCTGTGCCTGTGCTCAGAATGCAGCTGTTGCTCCATTGAGCTCTCATATTACAAATCCATGCCTTGCTTACTCTGCTTATCTCTTCCTTTCCACAGCCTCAGAGCCCCAGTTGGCCCCCCACCCACCCAGCAACAGGGTAGCGAGGGCTCAAGAAGATTGCCCTCCTCACACAGCACGCAAGCCACCTAGTACTAAACCTAGTACTAAACCATCCACCCACCCCGCTGCCCGGCCACCCAGCCACCCAGGGTTGTGTGACTTATACCCACTCCCGTTCTGTTCTGAGCCAATCACCTCTCTTTCATCCACCTCCCAATTGCAGCTGTTGGTACATTCTGCACTCCCCCTCTCTTTAATATCTATGTTGGTTCCTCCTAAAAGTATTCCACACTGATTGCAGCTGTTCCCCCTTCATCTTCCTGTGGCAGTCCTTTGCTCCTCACCCATGTTGGTTTACTGCCTGCTAATCTCAGCCCTCAGAGGCCATTACCTATTGTACTCTATTATTCCCACTTAGTCTATCATTCTCTCTTGAATGATTCTCTCAAAATCTGCTACCCTATACTTCTCTCCCATATTCCTGCTTGTCCCCTTACTACTACCTCTTTACTTTCCCTTCATATCTCTCCCCCCAGCATCCTACCCTATGCCTCTCAGCCACCAACCCCATCCTACTCCAATCTCTATGCCATGCCCTGACCTCCCATTAGCCCTGATTTCCCCACCACGATGTCCGTGTCTGGTCCCACTACCCCATTCCCCTGGGGCATTGGTCCTTCCTGCTCATTGCCTACTTGCTGGGTCTTTCTTTCCTTAGCTTCTGTCCTCCCACCCCACCTCCTACTCGCACCCATCTCGCTCAGCCTACCCATCAACTAAATACAGGATTCTCACCTCTGCCTCCAGCAAGATTCTCACTGTCCTACTGCTACTCATGGCTGGTGAGGTTGAACCTAACCCAGGTCCTGTACTCCCTCACCCCACCCAACTCCCTCATGGCCTTAGGTTTGCCCATCTAAATATTAGGAGCTTAGTCCCCAGGATCCCCTTGCTGCAACCCTTCACTATGACGCTAGCTCCTGATCTACTGATTCTCTCTGAGACATTGCTCAGTTCCAAAATTTCTGACACCAGTTTCTCCATACCTGGCTGCTCCCTTGTCCACCTAGACATGGCCAGTAGAGGTGTGGTGTGGCTATGTATGTTGCCTCCTCAGTTCAGTTTATGCCTGTTTTATCCACCTCCCTTCCTAATACTTATAAACTTCTTATGGCCAAGCTCTCACTCCCTTTCACCCTCCCTATCTTTGTAGCTGGCGTCTACTGTTGGCCCGGCCTTCCCCCTCCACCCTCATTGATCTCAAAGCCACCCTTTTGTCCCATACCTCCGCAGGTGAGCTATACATCGTGGGGACTTCAACCTGAATTGGCTGTCCTCCTCACACTCCAAAACCTGCAATGATATTTATTCCCTGAACCTGTCCCAACTAATTAATGAACCAACCCGCATAAATACAAGATCCCAGAATCATTCACTCATCATCTGGGCCCTCACCTCTCATCCACGTAGAATAATTGTAGCTGACATCCTTCCAGATGCATTAAGTGATCATTGCCCAATCTATATGGTGTGCAAAATTCACTGCATCAAATCCCCCCCCCCGAATCATAGTGACTCATTCCTACTGATCCTTGCACCCTACTCCTCTTCTTGATGATCTAGCAACTTCAGACTAGTCCACCATCTCCACTGCCTTCTCCATTGATCATGCACTGGATTACTTCAAAGCAAAGCTGCTGGCTACCTGGAACCACTACGCCCCTCTTAGGCATGCCAGGGTATACGGTAACCACCTCCCCTGGATCATCCCTGAACTTCTGCCATTCCTATGTGCTCAGGACCTAACCTAGAAGGCTCAAAAAGTCTACAGTTTCCCTGCTGACTACCTATGATACTGTACACTCTGCAACACACGCACTAGAGCAATAAGGCTTGCCAGGGCTGAATACTTCCAATCTACCTTCCAGACTAATATAAACCACCCTTCCAAATTCTGGAAGGTAGTTCAAGCCCTATTCTCTCCACCAGCCCAGCCTCATTTCCCTGAGCTCCATGTTGATGGCACCAATCTGACTGTCCCTTTGGTGGTGGCCACCAATTTCAATTCCTTCTTTACCACCTGTGCCTCAACCCTCCTCTCCTCCCCCCTCCTGCCCCACCTCCCTGAAACCTGCTTCCCCCCATTGTCCTCCTTCTCCTTTTCGACTGTATCCCCCTCTGATACTTTACAAGCGTTCCTTGCCCTAAACTTTTCCAGTGGCACCTCCACAGATGGCCTCAGCTCCAAGCTCCTCTATCTGTCTGCCCCAGCCATCACCTCCCTCCTTGCTTCTCTCTTGAACCTTTCATTCTCTCTTCCTTCTGTCCCAGTGGCCTGGAAGTATGCCACTGCCCTCCCTCTACCAAAAGGTGGTGACCCCTACTCTCCTGGAAACTACCAGCCTATTTCTCTTCTGTCTATCCTTGCAAAGCTCTAGAAACACATGGTACTCTCCCAACTCTCCTCCTACTTTGACTCCTCCCACTTCTTTACCCCTTTCCAATCTGGTTTTCAGAAGCCACACTCCGCTACCACCTCCTTCCTCAGGTTAATCTATTCTGTCCTTACAGGGATGCACAATGGCCTCATCACCTCTGCCATATCTGTCAACCTTGCAAAGGCTTTTGACACCATCTCACATCCCCTCCTTCTTGTCAAGCTCTCTGTAGCTGGGCTCTCAGACACTGTCACAGACTGGTTCAGTGCCTATCTTGTAGGAAGGACACGATCCATTCAGATTGCTGACTCTCTGTCCCCCCCCCCCCATCACAACAGGATTCCCTCAGAGCTCTGTACTCGGGCCTTTTCTTTTCTCCATCTTCCAAAATGACCTTCCAGCAGTCAGCTCATCCTTCTATAGCCACATGTATGTAGACGGTACTGTCCTGTAAACCTCTGGCCCTTCCCCTTCAGATGTGGAAACCAGGCTTCAGCTTGACTTTGATAATGTTCAGCACTGGTTATGTACACACCCACTGTTCCCGAACACCAAGAAGACTGTCTCCATGACCTCTGGCACAAGGCGGAGACTCTCTCTTGGCTTACCTTGCTCCCCTCTTTCCACACCCTTGATGGGACTACACTGAAGGATACCACCTCCTTTAGGTATCTCGGGGTTTGGCTTGATCAACACCTCAACTGTTCTGTTCATATGGATGCAATCATCAAAAAACTGCACCCCAAGTTAGGTGCCCTATGTAGAAACCGTGGTTGTATCCCTCTGCCTGCCTGTTGTGCTCTGGTCCAGAAAATTATCCTCTCAGTTTTTGATGATGGTGATGTGGTCTATATTGCTGCTTCCAAAACTTCCCTATCCAGGCTGGTCTCCCTCTTCCATTCTTTCTGCTATTTTGCCCTTGGCTGTCCTCATCCCATCACTGTGTTTTCAACCAGTCTCTCTCTTTCCCCTCCCTTGAATTCAGGCACCTCTCTCTCACTGCACCAACTTCATATCTAAATTCTGGTATAGCTCTCTCTCTTCCTACCTTTCCTCTTCTCTAGTCCCCAACCCCCACACTCCCTCCAAAGCTGTTCCCCCTAGATCCTCCATGGCTGGCCAGGCTGCATTCTCTCACCATCTCCCAAAACTGTGGAATTTGGTTCCCCTTTCTATCCACCATGCCAGCTCCCCCACTGCCTCCTTCTACACAATTTCTTCACCTTTACATGCAGTTGCTTTTAACCTTCATTCCCACCCTACAGTACCCTCCCTCCCCTTTACTTGCCCCCTCTTTCCTCCCTCCCCCCTCTTTGCATCCCATTCTCCCTCTCCCATCCACTCTACCCTCTCATGTCAACCCCAGAACTGCACTATTATTGCATATACTGTATATATATATATATATATATTATGGTAGCACGGTAGTGCTACCATAGTTAGGGTTGAGGAGCCATTTACATGTTAAACCCCAGATTTTGCACCTTAATAACTTTGAAACTGTTCAACGGATTTGCCTGAAATTTGGAATACAGAATCAAGACCCATACACCTTGGGATCTGCCAGGTTTCGTACTGGTCGGATATACGGCTGCGGAGTCATTAAGCATGATCTGCGCGTGCGTTTGTGCTTTTTTTGGAATTCTACGGTCGTGCCTACAGGTCACATGGTTTGCACGATTGGTCCGAAGTCTTCAGGGAACGTGCAGCCAGGGTTTCCAATGTGCCTTTCGAAGATTTCATGAAAAAATATTAAACGGTTCAAAAGTTATTCAAAAAACAAGTTCCCCTTGTAAGTTAATGGGAAAAGTTAATAAGTGCAGCACTTTCGCAAATGCATTTTTACTGTCGCAAATGGCCCTTTTACTGTCGCAAATCCACCATTTTGTTTTCAGTTAGTGATCAGAAAAATGCTTGGCATTTAAAATTGAGACCCTCTAGCAACCTAATTCTTTTTGTATTCACCTAGTCGGGCCCTGAGGATGCTAGCCATGTCTTTATTATGTTTTTCAGATTTCTGGAAAAAGTACTTTCGCAAAGTAGTGTCGCACTCATGAAAGTGTCGCAAATTTTTGCAAAAGCTTTCGCAAATCACGACACTACTTTGCGACACTATGCCCAAAATAACAGTAATTCTTTGGCATCCCGCTGCAAAAGAACGGTTTGGAGTTTTGGGCTGAAATTTGGAAGGAACAGAGCTGACATCTCACAGATGTGCCTTTCAGTGTTTTATTGAAAAAATATTATATGGCGGAAAAGTTACGGTACTCCAAATTTGACGCTTTTTCCCATAGGATAACATTACGGCATACGACGCATTGCAGCAATCGTTTGGCGCCTTGCTGCAAAATAACGGTTTGGTCTTTTGGGCTGAACTTTGCAGGGAACACAGCAACATCCCACAGATGTGCCTTTCAGTGGTTTGGTGAAAAAATATTACAGGGAGGCAAAGTTATGGCACGCCGAACTTCTGTTTTTTTCCCATAGGATAACATTACAGCGTTCGCCACGCCTTTCAGGGCCTGTATCTCGAAAACGGTGCGAGATATGGACTTTTCGTCGAAAAACTTCTTAGCCCCATACAAAACTAGCCAGGAAAGTGATAATTCATATGACTTTTACATTTTTTTCTATGTCGTATGGTTACTGAGATATGAGCAATTTACTATTCCAAGTCCTCATTTTTGTGTTCCGAGACTCATTATTTTGCATACATTCTTTGTACTCACTGTCTTTCTCTATACATCTTTTGGGGGAAACCAGCCTGTGCGCTTACATTTCTGTTACCATTACCATTTCCGCTTGCGGTTCTGTACCAGTTTCACTTACCGTTCACGTTTACGCCACCATATGCGTTACCCTTTGTGTTTTCATTTGCGGTTGCGTTTGCATTGTTTTTAACATTTCTGTCTACAGTACTGTTTCTCTTTCTGTTTCACTTTGCGTCACCATGCACATTACGATTTGCGTTTGCGGGCACAATGTTACTATGTGACAAGACATCACGTGGCGGGAGCGCCGCTGCATTGCATTCAGTATTTCTCATTATCATTCTCAAAAAGAAGGGAAATTAGAGGCAAAAAACTCCATTTAATGCATCAGTTAGGGTTGTTCAACAGCGACAAAGCGAGGAAATTGATGTTGGGGTTGAAACCCCTTTGCACCCTCAGCCCACCCCCAACTGGAATCAGGTGCGCATTGAGATCATCGGTCCTATTCCTCAGCTTCTTTCCACATGTGATGGGGTGACAGTTAGGGCCGATGACCCCAATGTACCCCGATTCCAGTTGGGGGTGGGCTGGAGGGTGCAAAGGGGTTCATCCTAACATCAAATTTCCTCGCTTTTGTCGCTGTGGAACAACCTAACTGATGCATTAAACTGAGTTTTTGCCTCTAATATGTATATATATATATATATATATATATAAATACAAAATCACACATGCCCCCACAATGCAAAGCATCATAGGCTGCATATGCAAATCACCACAGAATGTTATGCTGGTCAACTTTAAGCAGAATTGCATGGTGCGAAAGGCCTCTCACACAGTTTGCAAAGGGTGCTAACAGAAGACATAGACAGCGTGTTCGTCCTACCAGGACTCATCAGTATGCCTCGTCTGTTTGACCCCAGTGGAATGGACCAGCTACCCTAAGGCAGTGTGCCTGGGATATATTGTGGTGAACCCATTAAAATAAAAACTATTTAAAGACAACTTTGTCTTTTAAATAGTTTTTTATTTTAATGGAGTTCACCACAATATATCCCAGGCACACTGCCTTAGGGGTAGCTGTCCATTCCACTGGGGTAGTCAAACAGACGAGGCATACTGATGAGTCCTGGTAGGACTAAACATGTCTATGTCTTCTGTTAGCACCCTTGCAAACTGTGTGAGAGGCCTTTCGCACCATGCACTGCTTAAAGTTGGACCAGCATAACATTCTGTGGTGATTTGCATATGCAGCCCATGATGCTTTGCATTGTGGGGGCATGTGTGATTTTGTATTTTCTTGAATCTTGGCTTCCCAGCCAAATGCCCTTTGGGGTAACCCTTTCCTCAGTGTTTATGCACAGAGGTTCTTTGTCTTATATATATATATATATATATATATATATGTAAATATGTCCCTCTAGCTGTGTGCACTATGTGTTAATGTGTTACTATTGTTACTTTACTATTGATCCCACTTGTGTCCTAAATTGTTTCCTTTTCGAAGTTGCGTAACTATATATGCTTGTAGCAATTTGTTATTGAGCTGTCCTGTATGATTCAATATTATACTGCCACTGTATATGTTTGATCTCCCTCTCCCCCCTTCCCTGGAACACACCTGGAAAGGAGCAACTTAGTGTGCTTTCCTGGTGAAACCTTTAAATAAATGAAAAAAACCAAAAATCTATCAAAAACAGCAGTAGAGAAGCATTCAAAACTTAAAGTGCAAACAGTGAACACTTCAACAAGATGAAATTGCAAATAATGATAAATGATGAACATAATTTGGTTCTATGAGAAGCATCAATACCCAATTAAAATGGCAAAAGAAGGTTGATACAAATAAGTGCAGCAGTTGTAGTGACATGAATTGACCCCGGGGGAGGGGGGACACCAGGGCTTCAGTTAAGTCCTTTTCGGGAGTATGTGATTCAAAAAAAATAATGCAAAACTTCCAAAATAATGAGGTAGGAAGTCATTGATTTCCAAATGTAAAAAAAAAAAACTGGACAGCTTCCAAAACTGAATGCACAGAAGCTAAGAAATGATGGATTTTTCTAAACTAAATTGTATTTTACCACTAATGTTTGTATGAACATTCATAAATTGATCCTACCTAGAATATTGGCTTTCAAATTGTGTGATCTGGGAAGTATTTTGACTTCCACAACATTGGAATGACTTCCACATTTTGACTCATGAAATATTTGACACCCACTAAAAATGAATTAACTGAACCCCTAGGGACCACTGTGGGGGTGAAAAGGCACCAGCGTTATGTCAGGTGGGTGACTGACAGGAGCAAGAGTAGGGAAGGAGCTTTAGCTGGTGCCTAAGGGAAATGGGGAGGGTGAGAGATGGAGAGAGGGGGAGAGAGAAGGGGAGCCGGTTCCAGAGGGAGGGAAGGTGATGGGAGAACGCTGACAGCCCAGCAGAGGAGTGAGGGTGGAGGAGGGAGAAGGTGCGAGAATTGCTGGAGCAGAGGCAGTATGAGGCAGAAAGAATGGGTGTGAGGTGTGTGCCTAGGTAAGATGGTAGAAACCCAAACCAGTATTTGTAGATGAAGGAATCACAGTGGGACTGTCTTCGTGCTGGTAGGGGGAGGATGGATCAGGAGAAGTAGAAGGAACAGTGATGAGTATTGGGGGGGTTGGTAGCAAAGTGACTGAAGGCATTACAGAGAGTGTCCAGTCGGGCATGGGAAGAGGAGGGGTAGAATCATAGACTGAATCTGTGTAATCAAAGACTGGTAGCCCCAGAAAAGGGACCTTGAGTTTACCATATCAGAAGACCCTAAGGTGGCAGCACAGTGTGACAGGGCCGTGGATAGGGCTAATGGGATGTTGGTGTACACAGGGAAGGGTTTCTCCAGTACGAGGAGAGAGATATTGCTGCCACTGTCTCACTCCCTGGTACTCCCACACCTGGAGTACTGGGTCTGGTTTTGGAGATTGCACCTTAATAAGGACATAGACAGGGTGAAGGTGATGATGCTGGAAGAGCAGAAGTTCAGGAGAGATAAGAGGAAATATTTCTTCACTAAACAAACTGCCAGCTGAAGTGGTGGAGGCAAGAATAGTGGGGGGTTTCATGCATGCAAAGGGTAAGCATGGGGTATGTTACAACACAGGCAGGCAGGGGAGTCATCAGAGACCAGACAGGGTCTACAGCTGAAAGTGGCTGTAGAAGAGACAGGGACAACACTGAACAGACTGGGTGGGCCAAGCGGTCCTTTCCTGGTGACATATTCTATATTTTTATCTATCTCATCAACTAAAAGTCAGTCCTAACAAGCATTTGTCAATGCCGAATGTTTGCTTGCCGGCATTGGCAGTGGTAGTGTAGAAGTTACAGAGCTGCGTAATAGGAATGGCAGTGAAGTATTGAACTGAAGCCAACCCCACCATCACCCTGCAGAGAGTGACAGGCATTGGGGTGTGCCTTTGGGTCGTCAAGGATAACGGCCATGCCATTTCACCACACCCCACCCTGCAGACACTGACAAGTGTCACGGTGTGCCTTTGGGTCTTTGGCCCTTATGTGCACCCCATTCATCAGGAAATACGGTGAGATGGGTGCAGTATAGGAGAATGGGGTGAACTTTGGGACCGAAGAGCCCAAGGCATACCTCGATGCCTCTCACTGGCTGCAGGGTGTAGAATGGTATGAGCATTACAGGCAAGAATCCCAAGTCACATCCCTGATGCCTGTCATTCTCTACAGGGTTGGGCGTTATGGTTGGAAACCGTAATACCTCAGGCATTCGTTGGTATTGTCACTCCAAATTTTCAACATGGTTTTTTTGTGACTCCACCTCATGAACAGTGGCAATATCAGTTTGTTAGCCGAAAGCTGCTTATGCACAGCGACTATGGCATTTAGCACCACAGGTGCAAAAACATTCTGAACAGGATGTAAAAAATGACAGCTGTACTGTTCATGGGGAGGTGTAAAAAATGGCAATGCTGCAAATTTGCAGTAAAAATATTTAAAAAACTGGTGAAGTCATGAGCGTGCATAGAAACTGTGCAATGCACACCCGTAATGTAATTAGTTTGGGGATTTTTTACAGCAGATTGTCAACACAGGCATTTTGGGACCTCCGATCATGAACAGTGTCACTGTGATTTTCTTTATCTGTCCCGAATAATGATTTCCCACAGCGACCACGCATCTCTGCGCTGAAAGTGTGAAAACACATTTCGGCCATGTTGTGAAAAATGACAGCTGTACTGTTCATAAGGAAGTGTGTAAAAATGCCAGTAGTGAAAATCTAGACTGAAAATATTACAGTCATGAACTTACGAGAGTGCATGGAAACTGCACAATGCTCACTCGTAAGACAGTCATTTTATGGACTTTTGTCACCAAATTTTCAACATAGCCATTTTAAGACCTCTGCTCATGAACAGTGTCACTGTGATTTTCTTACTGTGTCCCATACATTGATGTCGCACACCAACTGCGCCATTGTGCGCTACATGGGCGGAAACACATTTTGGGCAAGATGTGAAAAATGACAGCTGTACTGCTCATAAGGAAGTGTAATAAAATGGCAATGTTGAAAATCTGGATTGAAAATATTGAAAATTCTCAAACTTACGAGTGTGCGTAGGAACTGCGCAACGCACATTAAGTAAAACAGTCATTTAGGGGATTTTTTTCACAAATTTTCAACATAGCCATTTAAGACCTCTGCTCATGAATGGTGTCACTGTGATTTTCTTAATGTGTCCCATACATTGATTTAGCACGACTGACTGCGCCATTGTGCGCGCTACATGGCGGAAACATTTTGGGCAAGACGTGAAAATGATAGCTGTACTGCTGATAGGAGGTGTGGTAAAATGGCAATGTTGAAAATCTGGGTGAAAATATTGAAAATTCATGAACTTCTGACGTGCGTAGGAACTGCATAGCATGCGCTAATAAAACAGTCATTTTAGGAATTTTTTCACCAAATCTTCAACATAGCCATTTAAGACCTCTGCTCATGAACAGTGTCACTATGATTTTCTTAATTTGTCCAGACATTGATTTCACAGACACTGACTGCGCCTATTGTGCGCTACATGGTGGAAAACATTTTTGGGTGAGATGTGAAAATGACAGCTGTACTACTCATAAGAAGGTGTGGCAAAATGGCAATGTTGAAAATCTGGAGTGAAAATATTGAAAATTCGTGAACTTACAAGCGTGCATAGGAACTGCGCAACACACGCTCGTAAAACAGTCAATTTTTGGAATTTTTCCACCAAATTTTCAAAATAGGCTTCTTGAGAGCCCACCTTATGAACACTGACAGTGTCGTTTCATTAATCGGTCCCAAAAGGTGATTTTGTGCAGTGACTGCGAAATCACTCTTCGGGCCTGAATAACGCCATGACAGTGACAGCATTCATGAGAAGGGGTCCCAAAACCCCATGTTGAAAATTTGGTGCAAAAATTCCAAAAAATGCCTGAGATATGCAGCAAAGTTGAAAAAACCCTATCTATCCCATTATACAGCTTACGGCATTTCCTCAGTTCGCGGTCGGCTTTGAAGAGTGCAGGCGTGTTCCCGGTCCACGAAGATCATCGCACCAAGGTCCGGGTAAGTATAGGGTGAGGGGTGTGGGGAGGCAGGGTGCGCAGTGGGTGGGTGTGGGTTGTGGGAGGGCCAGGAGAAGTGCCAAGGGACAGTTTTTGTTGCAGGTTTTTTTTTTTAAATGACGCTGGGCGTTTGCCACACTGGGTGGGCTCCCAGCGTGCTAAGGATAGCTGGTTGGGGGCATGGAGCTGATGGGGATTGGGCACCATGTCGGCCATAGCATCTGTTGCTACGCTGGGGTGGGCTCCCAGCGTGGCACCCTGTACTCTTGGGGGAGGACAGTGGGCCGATTAGTGCGGCACCCCGTCGGCTGCTCTGATGAGTTGCCACGCTGGAGTGGGCACCCAGCACGGCATGTGGAAGGCTTTTGAGGGGAGCGAGCACAGCCGATGGGGATTGGGCACCCTGCCATATAGTGTGTGCTTGGGGGCAGCACGTAGTATGTGTGCGGTGTGTGTGTGTGTGTGTGTGTGAGTAGGGAGCGGCGCATGAGCAGGCAATATCTTATTGCTGCTCACTGAAGCGTAGCTCCCCCTTTCAACTGTACTCAACTGCATTTTGGAGCTGTCATAGACAGCTCGAGCAGGCATTGGAGAACTGCGGCCGTGCCTGCAAACACACTGCCTGAATTGGAAGAGGGCTGCCACACCTCCGAAAACTCAGATGATGGCACTATGTTTCTTGCACATGCATGCAAGCAAACATAAAAATGAAAGGACTGGGGAATAGCATGGCTGATATCTCCATGCATACCAGCTTAATTAATAAGGCAAACATGTAGGCAGACTGGGATCTGAAGTAGAGAGGGTGCACATAATAAATGTGGATGGCTCACAGTGGCCGTCATGTGCAAAATGGGTAATCTACAGTCAGATATAGTCCACCACACATGCCAAAAAACGGGCTTTGTGGATTTGGCCATAAGATATTAAAAAAGAGATTTTAAAACATTGCAAATTTTATTAAAATATACTCACTGTAAGTTGAAAAGAATCAGGATTTTTTTTTTGTATTTAAAAAATTATGAAAAATAGTATATTGATAGAAGACTAAGTTATGCTGTCAGTAAATGTGTCAGTCAAGTTAGAAATTTATACAAATTGCATTTTGGGAGCTGAGGGATGCATGACAAAAGATACTCGGGCAATCAATAGAGAAACTTGAAATTTCTCTAGTTTAAAGATATCACAACTGACTGTTCAGGCAAAGCCTTTTTCTACAATAAGTAATACAGATAACCCAACTGAGATGCAACATCTTGTTTCCAGTGGGGTCCCACTTCTACATGATTGCCACTAGATGCTAGGGACTCCTCCTTTCAATCATTCACCCAGCAAGCCCCTCAGCCAATCGGAGGGTTAAGGAGGCAGGACATGGATGCCCTTACTGTTACCCGGCTCCCTACCAACCAGCACAAAGGACTCCACCACACTAGGACTGTGGCACATGCTGGATGCCACTGCAAGGGATCACGAGGGGGTCTCCTCAGCCTGCACAACCCCCCTTCCCCCCTCAATCCCTTCCCCAGCAAGCCTCTCAGCCAGTTGGGGGGCAGCTTACTGTATTTCACTGCCATCTGCCCAAGCTGCCCATCTGTGCAGTGGCCCCTCTGTGCAAAGGACTGTGTGCTAAGGATATCAATGAGTCAGATGTGAGTCAGCTGGTCAGCTGGTCACAATGCCCAAACCTGACTTCCTCCAACAGGCATTTAGCACAAGCTGCTATTATCGCCTACTCCCTTGTTACCTACCTGATTGGTGTATTGCCTGCCAGTTTTGTGCTAGGTCCTACCGCCCTTACAAAAATGAAATATATTTTAAAACATATTATTAACAATATATTTACATATGCTAAAACATATTCCAATCTACTTGTTTTATAATATGTTGTAATGTATTGGAAAATCAATATATTTCAATATATTTAAAAATGTGTAAATATATTGCAATGTACTGTAAATATGCACATTATTGTCACATTAGTATACTATGTATATTGCAAAATATATTCATTAAATTTCAAATATATTGAAATAAGGATGGTAAATATATGTTTCTGGTATATTGTCAATATAGGTATAAATGTATTTTTTTTTGCATTTCAAATGTTGTTACTTATACTTACATATATATATATATATACATACACACACGTGTGTAATACAATCATTAACTTACCCAGACAAGAACAAAGGGAATTATTTATATGTACAGTACCTCTATCTTTATAACCGGAGTTCATCTTGTTAGTAGTCACGGAGAGATTTATATTAGTTAGAATTGTTATTGTACAGTGCAGCTATACCTCAAATATACATTTTATACTTACACATAGGACTTACTTCACAATCTCATGCTTGTTAAAGGCTCAGATTGGTATTTATACCACCCCATTTTCTTACACTTTTAGGTCAGGGTGAGATCCTATATGTACTTGCTTTATAACTTGTACCTTTCTTGTCAGTCTGTAAACTAATGTTGTAATTTCGAAATTATTGTAAAGCTAGAAAATATCGTGATTTTGGCTGCTAAGCTATGTTTCTGAAATATGCAAATTAGTTATGCAATGTACACATGGGATGAAATTAAGCATTTACAAAAATACATGTAATACATATAAAAAATATATGTAACATTTATAAAAATATATGCAACATATAAAATATATGTAACATAAAAATATATGTAATATATATATAAAAAATATACATAACATACAAAGAATACAGTATGTATTTTGAAATATACTAATAATACATTTCAGACAATGTATTACTTAATAGATTGACATGCTTTAAAGCAATGCATGAGACCAAACATATGGTTTCAGTATATACTGAAATACACTGTGTATTGTATTTCATTGAGTCGATGTATTTCTCAATACAGCGACATATATTTTTGCATACTATGGGTTAGAAATATATTATGTCAGTATATTTAAAAATATATTTTATAATATATTATATAATATATTACATTGGGACAATGTATTTCTTGGTGTATTGACATACATTAATGCATATTTTTCAATATATTACAATATATTCCATTTTCGTAAGGGCAGTTGTTTTTGCTGTTTGGCTACACTCTGTGCTCCAGTGTTGCTGCATTTGCTGATACTCAGATTTTTGCTGTTCTTCACCTAGGCTTGTTTGTGCATGCCCTCATTTTGTAGCTCCAGGTGCAACCTGTATTTTTACCAGTTCCAGCCAGACACCATAATCACTCAACTCAGTTCTTATCTTTGCTGCAACCTACATCAACTGTCTATCAACTACTTGTGCTTGTCTGTTTCTAGTTCAACTAGTTGCCATGTACATATTTCCAATTTACTGCCTGTGTTCTCAGTTTGCCTTATTGCTAATTGTATCTTCTGTATCTTATTTTGCTCCCACCTCCACCTTCATTTATCTTGCCTCCATCCTTCCCCTCTGTACACCCTGCCTGCTCCCCCATCTGTCAAACTCTGTCCAACCTTTCCTCTGCTCTTTTCTCTCCCTGCCCCCCAGTATCTTCTGTACCTATGCTCCTCTGGTTACCTACATTCCTCATCTACCTCCCTCTACTCTCCCCCCACTCCCCTCCAGCTCTTACCTCACTTGCATCCCCCTTGACCGCTTCTTTCTCTGTATTCCCTCCCCCTCTTCCCTCTCTCCTTCTCATCCTTTCTTCCCCCCACCTGCTGCTCTTGTTCCCTACCCCCTTTAGCCCATCCACCCGGCATCCTTCCTACCCTCTCCCTACACCTCAATTTCCTCCGCCGCTTCTGTCTCTCACATAACTACCTCTCTTCTGCCCCTTTTCTACTAGACCCCAATAAGTGAAAGACACCATCTTTTCTAGCTCTCCTCCTTTTCCTACTGCTTCTGGCTGCTGATGTGGAACCCAATCTTTGTCATCTCCATCCTTTTCTGTACCCAAAGGCCTTCATTTTTTCCACTTCAACACATGTAGCATCCTCCCAAAGTAGGACTCCCTTAAAGTATGGGTCTCACAACACTCCCCTGTCATCCTTTGTATATCTGAAACCTGGCTCTTCTCTAGAGTCCCGGATTCACTGCTTGACCTCCATGATTTTATCCTCTTCCGCCAGGACTGACATAAACATGGTGGTGGTTTCGCTATATATACTCGACACAACATTTCTTACTCTATCATCCTCAAAGAAGCTTTCCCTTCCTCCCACGAGCTCTTGCTGCTCACACTCTCCCTCCCCTCCACCCTCCCCATTTTTGTCAGTGTCCTGTATACCTCCCCAAAGATCCCTCCCTCCTTAGCGCCCTCTCCTCACTTGTCTCCCTCTCTGTCTCTGGAGAATTTATCCTACTCAGTGACTTTAATCTAAATTGGCTCTCCCCTGACTCTAAGCCTATCCAGCACTCCACTGAATCCTTGAACCTCTCTCAACTAATCTCCGAACCCATCAGGCTAAACCCCTACTCCTCAAACCACTCCTCCTGGAGTAGGTACTATGCTCTCACCCTCACCAAATCTCATCTACTGGAGTGCCTCCTAATGTTTTCAATGATTAGTATCTCACCTACTGTATTCAGAAAACTCGCACTCTAAAATCCACCCCAAAATACATCCAGCTCAGATCCCTTAGGTAACTCGGCTTTGATGATCTCTTAAGTAAACTAGCCTCAGCTGACTGTCCCCAGTCTACTCTGCCCAAGACATAGACTCAGTCCCATCTCACTTCACCGCCATCCTCACTCTCTACTGGGACCCCATGTCCCCCTCAAAAGGACCAGAGTAAAGTGCTCCCACCACCCATGGATTACATCTGACCTCCTTGAGCAATGCAGATCAAGAAACCTTACTTGGGTCTGTTTCAAGACCTCCATGACTACCAGCAGTACAAATCTCTCAAACTCCTGCATCAAGGCTATCTATATTGCCAAGGCACACTATTTCAACTCAAACCTACAGTCCAACCTAAACTCCCCTTCCAATTTCTGGAGAGTAATCCACTCCCTTTTTGACCTGCCACCCCAGCCGGCCCCTCCCCCCAAGTGGATGGCTCATTGGTCTCTGCCCACCTTGCTGTCACCTCCCTGTTCAAGAAATTCTTCACAACCTGTGCTGCTGTTCCTCTTTCACCCTGAGCATTCCTCCCCCGCCCAGCCCATCTCCTCTGTTGGGTTTCACTTCCCTCCACTACCACTCATAAAATGTTACAGACCTCAGATCTCAAAACCCTCTAAATATAACCTGGATGGCTTAGACCCTTAACTTCTCCACATATCAGCCTTGCTATTCTCCTCCCCCTCACCCACCTTCTGAACCTCTCCTTTTCTCTTTGTGCTGTCCCCTCACCTGGAAAACTGCTAAGGTACTCCCCCTCCCCAAAAGGGGCGATCCTTCATCTCCTGAGAATTACAGACCTATCTCCCTCCTTCCTTCCCTTGCTAAACTACAGGAATCATTAGTCCACTCTAGCATTAGTCAATATCCTTGACTCCTCCTCCTTCCTATCCCCTTTCCAAACAAGTTTCAGGAAAAAACACTCCATTTTCACCTCTCTTTTCCCCATTACCAACTCTCCTTACAAGGATAGACCAGGGTCTCCTCTCATCACAGCTGCTAATTTTATAGAACTTGCAAAGGCGTTTAACTCGGTATTACACCCACTCCTTTTAAACAAGCTGGAAGCAGCTGGTCTCTCCATTCCCGCAGTTAAGTGGTTCCACTCTTACCTATCTAACCACCAGCAAGCTGTGCAGGTGGGTGGTGCACTATCCCCCTTCTCGCAGGAGTGCCCCGAGGCTATACTCTGGGCCCCATTCTCTAATCTATCTTTCTAACTGATCTCCCTTCTGTCTGTGTCTCCTCCCACATTCATATGTATGCTGATAACATGGTCATCTACGCATCTGTCCCCTTGACATCAGCGGTACTATCCTCACTCCAATACAACTTTCATAACATTCTATGCTGGTTTCAAGCCAACCACCCTAAAGTAAATACCAAGAAAATAGTATCCAGGACCTTTGGCTCCAGCCAAAAGCTAGCTAGGCTGTCGCCCCTGTCTGTTTTCTCCACCCACCTGGAGGTAGTCCACACTTATAAATACCTCAGTGTATGGTTCAATAGTAACTTTGACTTCTCAGCACACATCAATGCTATTCACTGAAAGCTTTGCCCCAGATTAGGCACCCTTTATCGGAACAAGGACTGCCTCCCCTCTAATGTCCAGAAGGACCTGCTTGTCAAAATGATCCTCTCAATCTTAAAATATGCAGATGTAGTCTACAGTGCAGCCTCTCCTTCCACCCTTGCTAGACTGGACACCCTTTTTAACACCTTCTGTCACTTTACTACTAACTCTACCCCCCCACACCCATCACTGCTCCCTCTACTCCACTCTTTCTATTGCCCCACTATCCTCATGTCACCTTTCCCACTGCACCTCCCCTGTTGACAAATACTGGTTCACCTCCCTTCCCTCCTATCTATCCTCTGTCCTCTCCCCCCTGCTCCTTCTTCCTAACCCCTTCATTCTAGAGTCTCATGTTCCTTCTCAATTTCACGCCCTCACTCTAGTGTTGGTATGGCTGCCTTCTCCTACCATCTTCCCTCCCTATGGAATCAACTCTCTCCTCTTCTTCATCATGCCACATCCCCTTGGAGGCAGTATAGTGCAGTAGTTAAGGACACTGAGCTACAAACCTGGAGACCTGGGTTTGAATCCCACAGCCCCCACTTGCATACTGTGTGACCCTAAGCAAATCAATTAACTTCCTTGTGCTCCCAGGTCACACCTGGAAACAAGATTTAGCTTAGTGTGTCTTTCCTGGTTAAACAATTTCCCCTACTACCCTAAAGCAGCTTCTAAAGCCACCCCCCATACTTGTTCCTGTGTCTCTGTCTCTCCCCTCTAACTCCCTTCTCCCTCCCCTACCTCCCTTCCCCTGCCACCTTTCCCCACTGCTAATGTTCTTTCACTCTCCCCTCACCCTCCCTCTTCCCGAGTGCCTTGCCCTACTTGAATCCAAACCAGTCTTACCCCCTCCCTTCCTCCATTTGTAAATCAGTAACTGACACCAATGCACTATGCTGCTGTCTCATTACCCTCACTGCATTCATATCACTATTGTTGCTACTGTATTGCACTTTATACTGTTGTTTTTGCACTTCTTTTGTTTGTAACAGCTGCTTGGTTTCCCCTTCCCCTTCCCCCCTTCCCAAGATAACACCTGGAAACAAGCCTTGGCTCAGTGTGCCTTTCCCGGTTACCAGCTTTTAAATAAATAAATAAATAAATACTGTACAGAAATAACTTTTTGCAGCTGGATGGAACTGGAACACTGTGAAGTTAAGTGACTTGCTCAAGGTCACACCATGAGTATTTGACTCCAGTGGGGTGTGAATCTGCAATTACCTGGTTCCCATGTCCCAAACCAGTAGACCACATAGCATCCAAAGCCTCATGCATCTATACTGCAGTAGCCCTACCAGGTGAGCTACTGTAATAGCTCTGCTAGCTCAGCTGGTAGTGTTCTTCACCTTGTCCAGTACATTCATCCTGGGCTACTCAGGTGTAGGAATGAGTGAAGTGGCTAAAATTCACTTTAGGAATTATTTAATAAATTCTGCAGAACTTGCAACACATTCATGATATTTTGAACAGTGATGTTGCCAGTTTTTTTTTGTTTTATTTTTGTGAATTGATCAAAAGTTGCTCACAAAGTGGCCACTTTGCAGATCAAACAGCCATTTTGTGGTAAAAACTTTGTAATTTCAGTGAAGTTGAAGTTCCCAAGGTCTATGGAAACTACACACTGCTTTGCTGAGGTAAATTTCATCTGCTCTTCGGCCACTTCACTGGCAAAGTTTAAATTCACACCTCTGCTCAGGTGCTGCTCTCTCAGCCCCCTACAGGCAGATCTGGGGATTCAGGACCAGTAAGCTGCTATGCATGTTTGGAGCAGGCACCACATGACAGCTCAGTGTATTGACTCCAACTGCCACACAATGGAGTGCTAGCATCTTGATGTATGAATTCTTCTTCTGCACCCTTCCTCCTGTATTGTATCACACCTGACCTTGCGAGTACTTAGCAGTGGCCTAGAAACAATGGGACCAAAACCTTCCAACCTGTATAGCTTTATTTATGATAAGCTTTTAGTGGAAAAAAATAAAAAGGAGGCAGCTTTCAAGACAAATCTGGCCTTGAATGTGTTCTGGCTTTTAGTTGTAGTGAAAAGAAAACTGATCCATTTTCAATAACTGGGGTTACAAAGATTTAGAACTCCAATATGCCTAGGAAGCTCAATTTTATCAGCCTAGTAGCTGTGCTTGGGTATAGAGAGAGTTACTTAATGATACATATTTTTATGGGGTTGGTCTGATATAAGTATGTGCTCCCAACAAATGTACTGTATATGTATCTGTCTTTGTGATGTCTGTAATCTCATTGTAACCTTCCAGGTCCTGCCCAAAAGCAGACCATTTCCTTCATCTAGTCCAATTACCTGATAATAAAAAGAACTAAATAAATAAATAAATAAATGTTCAGCCCCTGAAAAAAAATTACTTTCTTGTAAGAGTTAATGCTGGCATGTAAAATTCCCTGTCATCAACATTAATACCAGGATTTCATCTTAACCCTATTTTACTGTCTCAGGGCAGAGTACAAATAGTCTCAGGCCAGTGTGACTGACCCTTGACTTTTCCGCTTAGGACAGTGAAGTTAGTGCAGCTTGAACTCCTCCCCACCCATCTCAGTGCCACCATCTCCACAGCCAGTCCACACACAGATGTCCCCTTACCTTGTACCTATCAGTAACTGGAAATGACGTTACAAAGCATCCAGTGCCGTGAGCTGATCCTCATCACAACAGTGTCACCGCCAGGTCTGAATGCCTGTAAATTCTCCAAGTAGCACTTTGCACTATCACATTTGGGAGATTTTACTGACATCTGGGCCTAGTGGGGAGAACAATATGAAGATGAATGACTCGCTATACTTTACCCTTTCTAATGTTAATTTTAATTAACGGAAATATGTTACTAAGCCATGGGGATATGAGTGGATAGGGAGAGTTATGGAGCTGACATTGGTGGGGGGAGCTTTTACTATTGTTTGCTAAAGAGTCAAATCTCACTTTTTGAGAGCCTAGACCCGTGGTTCTCAAGGCCAAAAACTAGATGGCCACAGAATGCAGCCACCAAGATGTGCTGGTGGCCGCACACCGTTGTTTCCTCACAATAACCTGTAATATTTCTTAAGATTAGCCTCCCATGTGAAGAACACACAAAATCAAGCAGTGTAGCTTCAGAATGTTTTAATATCACCTCTGAGGCCGGGAGATCAGAAGGCTGTGGGTTCTATACCCACACCAGGCACTTGGGTTAATATCCAAATACTGACACTGCAGTGCAGCATGAGGGGGGGTACTGCACTCCTGAGGTGCCATCTTTCGGATGAAACGTTAAACTGAGGTACCATCTGCCTGTTCTGGTGGTAGTTCAGGTGGATGTTAAAGATCCCATAGCACTTCTCGAAACGAGTAGGGGAATTTTTATTGTGATAACATCAAAGATCATATCTGTCAAAACCATGTAAATTTACAGTAATATAAAGAAAAACAAATTTATATAAAGGAAAAAGAAAAGAAAAACTTGTGTTAAATCACACAAAAAAATTAAATAAAAAAACTTTAACAATGTTCCAAATAAACTATTAAACTAAACTACAGTATATTCTCTTAATTAATATGAACAGTTAAACCAGCAGATCTAATCTAAATTTTCTTATTCCTATAGTCATGGAAAATCAATTATTTATACTTAATGAACATAGGAAACCCTTTCCACCAAGTGGAAACCTTTTTGGATGTGTGTACCACTACATCCGAAATCTGCACTTTCTCCATGGCTGACTGTATAAGATTTCCCACTGTTTCATATGGCATTAATCTTTGGTATAATACCCACTGGCATCTGGCTTGCCAAAGATAGAATTTTAGACAACAACAAAAGACAACCAGCATTTCTTTAGAATAATGAGTCCCTAGATTATAAAATTGCCCCAGTACCAGGTTATCACAGTGCATATTCCTTAACCAACCCATACTCCATTTGGTGGCAAGGTAATCCCATTTAGAAAATGGGCTTGTAAAATCCTGGCTTCTGATTGGACAGTTCCTTACCCAAAGCCCTGGTCTATCTGACAACAGAGCCCAGTAGATAAAAAGTACTAGCCCCTTCACGTAGTCCTGTATCATTGTGCCCAGCCTAATTTTCTATTGGCATAAAGTACCCGATAAAATTTCAAATCTCTGCCATGTTTTTCTCTAGCTTAGCGAGAGCTACTGGTCCCCAGAACCCCATAATGTTTAGTGGAAGCTGCTGCTGCTCTTCATATTTCTTTTTATTTCTGTTTCCTTTTTTATGTAGAGTCCTCCCCCTCCCCCCAAACACTCCTTAGTGAGAAAGAAAGTGGACGGAGTGAAAGAAAGGAAAAGGAACCCATTAGTCCTATCAGCTTTATCTAATGCGATTGTTGTACAGCCTACCGTCGAATGGCTCCCCTGACTGTTGTACTCGAGCAAAAAGCCAAAAGGACCATAACTGCCCCTACAAACACAAGAATGGAGAGAGTGTAGATGATCAGAAAGAAACGATCATAAGCAGTGAGTTTTTTTTGTTTTTTTTTTAAGGGCAGCGCGAGCGTTTCTATAGCAGCCTAACACAGTACTGCTGCTTGCCATTCACATGCTCAGCAACGGGGCACTCCTGAGATGGCAAGGAGTACACTGACACACACAGCTACCAGAACGCGAGGCTCTCCATAGCAGCCCAATACAGTACTGCTGCTTGCCATACACCAGTGCTTCCTCTGTTTGTTTAATATAAATCATATTTCCCAACAAATGAAGCAACTCGAGTGTGTGTCTGTGTGTTGGGGGTTAAACCAAGATGACCAGTTAAATCCATGTACAGGAACTATTTTATTACAAAGTCGGATTAAACTAATTATTTAGTTAACAATTTTTTTATAAAATTAATATTGTTCTACTGTGTCCATTTTCTAAGCGCAATAATACCCTCCAGGGTGGGCGGTAGTGTGCTATACCGGACCTTCCAAGGGCTATAAGGCCCTCCGCCTGCGGTGTCAGGCCTCATTATGCCCCTGAGCGGTCCAGTACAGCACGATACCACCCACCCTGTTGGGTATTATTGCTTACAGAGATGTCGCATACGAACAGTGAAATGAAAAATGTTCCATAGTTTCCTCTTGATTAATGCAAGAGTCATAAGGACAATTCCTTTCAGTTTTAGCTTTATATAGAAACATAGAAACATAGAAGTTGACGGCAGATAAGGACCGCAAGGCCCATCCAGTCTGCCCATTTCTTTTTCTACCTTATAAATGTACCATCGGCCTTTGCCCTGTCAGTGACCTATCTATTCATAGTCATTTGTATTGCTCCCTTATGCCTATCCCATGCCTGTTTGAAGCCCTGCACTGTATTCATAGCCACCACTTCTTGTGGTAAGCCATTCCATGCATCTACCACCTTTCTGTGAAAAATTTCCTCACTTCCCCTTAATGGCCTCCCTCTAATCTCATGCTGTGTCCTCTTGTCCTGCTATTTTCTTATATTTAAACATGTTAGACTCTTTCACCTTGTTTATGCCCTTAAGGTGTTTAAATGTCTCGATCATATCCCTCTCTCCCTCCTTTGCTCAAGGGTATACATATTGAGCTCCGTTAATCTGTCCCTATATGTCTTCTGATGCAGTCCCTGCACCATTTGGTTGCCCTTCTCTGGACTGCCTCAATTTGATTAATGTCCTTGTGAAGGTGTGGCCTCAATACTGCCGCAGTACTCAGATGGGGGCCTAACCAATGTCTTGTACAGAGGATTATTACCTCCCTCTCACGACTTGTGATACCCCTACTAATACACCTAACACCCCCTAGCCTTACCTACTGCTTTAGAGGTCTGCTTGGATGATTTTAGGTCATCAGTGATGATGATGCCCAAGTCTCTTTCTTCCTTTGTGACTGCTAGCAACTCCCTCCCAGCCTATAAGTGGCTTCAGGTTTCTCTTCCCTATGTGCATGATTTTGCACTTCTTTGCATTAAATCCCAGTTGCCACTCTTCTGACCATTCTGCTAGTTTATCCAGATCTCTTCTCATTCTGCCCACCCATCTGGATCATCTACTCTGTTGCAGATCTTGGTGTCATCTGCAAACAGACAAAGCCTTACCCTCTAGTCCATCTGCGAGGTCACTAATGAAGATGTTGAATAGGACTGGCCCCAGGACTGATCCTGAGGTACCCCACTTGTGACTTGCATCTCTTCTGACTGTATACCATTTACCACCACTCTCTGTTTTCTGCCAGTCAACCAGTTGCCACCCAGTTGACCAACTTCTGACCCACCCAGAGCCTACCTAGCTTATTTATCAATCTTCTATGTGGAACAGTGTCAAAAGCTTTGCTGAAGTCAAGGCATGTACATCAACTGGCTCCCCTGGTCCACCACTCTGTTACCCAGTCAAGAAATCTATGAGATTAGTTTGACAGGACCTTCCTTTGCAAACCCATGCTGTCTTGGATCCTGTGCCCCTATGGATTCCAGGTGTTGCACTATCCTTTCCTTAAGGAGTGCCTCCATAATCTTGCCCACTACTGAGGTAAGACTGACCGGTCTGTAGTTCCCGCCTCCTCCCTGCTACCACTCTTGTGGAGTGGGATCACATGAGCCTTTCTCCAGTCTTCTGGGACCTCTCCTGTGCTCAGAGACTCACTAAACAATTCTGCTAATGGCTCTGCTAGTTCCTCCTTTAGCTCCTTAAGTACCCTGGGATGTATGCCATCAGGTCCCATTGCCTTATCCACCCTGAGCTTGCAGGCTCTTGTAGGACCCTTTCTTTTGTGAAGGAGTAGTGCTCACCTCCTCCCCTGTGTCCATGATGCTGAGCTGTGGGCCCTGCCCTACCTTCTCTTCAGTAAATACTGAGCAAAAGTATCTATTTAGGATAGATGCCTTTACAGGGTCCTCCTCCTCACATGCTCCCTTTTCTCCATTAAGCTTAGCAATACCCCTCTGGACTTTCTCCTTTCACTAATGTATCTATAGAAAGTCTTGTCACCTTCTTTTACTGTTCGTGCTAGTGTTTCCTCAGTTTGGGACTTTGCCTGCCTTACTGCCTTACCTGCTTCCCTTAGGGCAGTTTGGTATGCCTCCTATCTTCATCCCGCTGTGTTCCTTATATTTTCTGAAGGCCAGCCTTTTGGCTCTGACCTTTTCTGCTACTATATTTGAGAACCAAAGTGGTTTCCTTCTTCTTTGCACTTCCTTTTCTGTCTAACACAATGGGATGTTGCTTCAAGTATTGTATCCTAATGCTTGCCCACTTTGCCTGTACCTCCTCACCTGTGTTTCTTTTTGCCAGGGCTAGCTTAACTCTGTTGGCCATCTTATCAAAGTCAGCTCCTCTGAAGTCCCATATTTTGCCTTGGAATGGGATGATTTAGATGTAGTAGCCAAATTGAACCATACCATGTGATGGTCACTGGCCCCCAGGTGACCTTCTACCTGGAGATCTGTGATCCCTTCTTTGTTAGTCAGTACTAGATCTAGGATAGCCCTGTCTCTTGTGGGTTGCTGTACCAGTTGTTTGAGGCCCTCCTGCAGGAATCCACTATGAGTCTAGTTCTGGCAGATGTTCCTGCTGGTATTGACCAATCTGTATCTGGCATGTTGAAGTCTCCCATTATCAGAACCTCCCCTTTAGCTGTCATGTTTTGTATATCTTCTAACAGTAATGTGTCTATGTCCTCCCTCTGGTCTGGGGCCTGTAGACAACCCCAGTTCTTATGGCTGTCCCATTACCTGTTTCAGGGTGACCCACAGTTCTTCTGGCTCCTTATGTGTATTCTGAATTTCTGTAGCTTTGATATTTTCATTAACATACAGGGCCACCCTCCCCTTTTGCACCTCGGTCTCTTCTGAACAATACATATCCAGGTACTGAAGTCTCCCAAGTGTGGTTACTGGTAAACCACGTCTCACTAATTGCTACTATGTCCAGTTTAGCCTCTGACATTATTGCCTGCAGGTCTGGGATCTTATTTCCAGGCTGTGAGCATTTGTGTACATGATTTTCCATTGGCCAGATTTTGGTGTGTTAGTTGTTGGGTGAAGTTTGGCATTACCCTGTGCATCGTATGGGGAGACAAACCTTTTTCTTACCTGGTGATGCAAATGAATGGCAAACACGCTGAATTCCTGTTTGACCACTAGCTGAGGGGGGAGGGGTGTTCTTCCCATTCGACGTATGGGGTGCTGCACCCCTCTCCCCATTTGCTAGTTTAAATATTCTGCAAAGACGTCAAACTTCTGCCCCAATGCACTGACCCATATTGTGCATTCCCTCTTATGTTAATCCTTCCATAAACTGCTAACCAAAGAAATTCCCACATCTGAACAGGGATTCTCAGATTGGTTAATTGGGACAGGACTCCTGAATTATGGGAAGATGGACAATTTTTGAAACAGGGTTCAGTTGGATGAATCTAAGACATGACTACTTTATACAGCTGTGGCCCTGAATTTCCAGTAATTTGTTGTGGCATTAGACCCCATTTATATAGTTTTTGGGCAGCAGGTATGAACCATTGTGGAATGCGTAGATGACCAGTCAGTTTAGGGAGTGGTCTGCCATTTGGCGAAACATCGGGACAGATTTATTTTAATCCAGCAAGAATGTATCACATCTCCAGACATCAGACCACATTTGAGGGACTGAGAAAAAAACAAAGTGTGAAAAAAAAAAACACAGGGTCTATCATGACAAGACCTCCTTTCTCCTTCCGTAAGTATGTGTACTGCCATTTAATGGGGTTCAGTCTATTTCCCCACAGCATCTGAAAAAAGGACTATATAATCTGGTTTCTAACTGTATGGGAGGTGGGAAAATCATGGCGATATACAGTATCATAGGGATGATAAATCGTTTAATAATCTGTATACGTTTAAACTTAGTCATCCTCCAATGCCTCCATCTTTGAACTTTAAGATCTACGTGAGCCAATGTGGAATCCAATTAAAAGAGGGAATGTTTTGTGCACCAAAATAGATGTCTAAGATTTTTAGATGTTCTGAAGAAAGTGATATCTCTTCTATAATAACTGGATCTGGAAAGTTAGATCCAATGAACAGACCTTTGCTTTTTGTTTTATTTAATCGGGAATTATAGAAAACAGAATAAATATTCATGGATTCTAGTAAAAGAGGAACTTGGGTTTAGTTAGAAAAAATAAACAAATGTCATCCGCATAAGCATGCTTGTAAGACACTTTATTGTTTTCAGGCCCCGTCACTCCCAGCCCTTTCGGGTTATCCGTCAAAAGATGAATCAGGGGGTCCAATTTGAAAATATACAGGAGATGACTAAGGGGGCAACCCTGCTGGACTCCTGTCTTTATAAAAAAACCCTTCTGTAATTTGATGTCTAATTACTGGCTGAACTACTGCCCCATGATATAAAGATTTACGCCACTGTATAACTTGCAGTGGGATACCATATGCTTCAAAGGTTAAAAAAAGAAAGGGATGAGAAACCCTATCAAATGCTTTATATTGATCTACAGAAATAATGCACTCAGTTCCCCCTTGTAAGGAGACGTAATCAAGAAGGTCTCTAATAATCATCAAGGCTTGTTGAATCTTTCGATTAGGTAAACCACAGAACTGTAGATGTGATAATACCATGTTTGCATAACGCTTAAGTCTAGTGTTAAGGACAATAGCCAATATTTTGTAATCAGAGTTCAAAAGTGTAATTGGTCTCCAATTATCAATAGAAGACTTATCCCCAGATTTAAACAAAAAATCAACAAACCTTCTGTAAACCATAGTGGAATACAGTACGAAGTTGTAAAAAAAAAAAAAAAAAAAATCTCTAAACAAATAGACAGTGGTTCCAAAAATGTCTTATAAAATTTGTTCATCAGTCCATCTGAACCAGGTGATGTACCATTTTTCAAAGTCTTAATAGCCTGTTCAATTTCAGAGGCGGTGATAGGTTGTGTCAAATCAGCTTTGCTATGTGAGACTACATGAATAGATATTGTGTGTAAGAATTGCTTTATAGCATCCTCTGAAGAAGGGTCTGAAGGAATATGGGAAGAAATAAAATCTTTAATAACCTTATTTAATGCCTCTGTGGAAGTCACGTTATTCCCCTTATTATCGAGCAGAGAGTCTAAAAAGGTGGAATCCTTTAATTTTTTAAAGGCTTCAAATGGATCTCCATAGGGAGACTTTTTTGTCCCATTCTGTAGCAGGGCCTTCATAGTCTGTGCTCTATCATACTGGCATTTTGTCATTTCTTCTTTAAGTAAAAAAATTTGGTCTGTATAGTGCAATCTAGAGGTATTAACCATGGAGTGTAGATTGTGAAGATGCTGTCTAAGTTTTAGATAGTTAAGAAATTTAATGTTTTCACTATATTTCCCATGTTTTAAAAAACAGGTTTTAAAATCTGCTTTAGAATTGGCCCACCAATCCCCTAAATCCTCATACAAAAAACTAACAGATAATCAAGTTTTTAATATAACAGTGATTTGATTCCTTATCCATTGGTCAGATAAGATGGAAGAATTTAATTTCCATCTTGGCCTGACATGTGGCTGGTCTGGAACATTAGAAAAAGAACAAAGCAACAATAGATGATCTGAGAAATCGGTGAACCGAGTCTGAAACTGAAAGTTTGGTAAAGATTTAGATATAAACATGTAATCAATGGTAGAAGTGAATTTGTTTCTTTGAAAAGTAAACTTGGGCCCAGAACTCTGATAGATACTACAGTTTAATAGATCAGCTGTCTCTATTAGTTTCTGTAATGCATTTGAATCACAATATACTTTCTTCCCGTGATTCGATGTGCTACCAGGAGTGGATTTTAAACTACAATTGAAATCTCCACATAAGAAAACCTTATATGAAGTAAGTAAATAAGGCTTCAGACTGTCAAAAAATGCCACCTGTTCAGATCTGACCTGTGAACCATAAATACTGATTAATCTGCAGTGCATCATTTTCCATACACCATCTAATATTAAAGCTCTCCCTGGAACTAAATCAACCAGTTTAATAAGAGTAAAATTAAATGAATTAAATAAAAAACCTATACCATTGGCTGTTGCTGTTCCAAATGACCAATGAGATGGTCCCCAAACCCATTCCCTTTGGAACAGCCTAGCCTGGTCACTGGAAAACATCCATGTTTCCTGCAAAAAAACTAATATCAAAAGCATTATCGTGAATGTGGGTATACAATACATGTCTCCTTCTAAAATTCAACAGGCTATGAACATTCAATTAACTTATACTGAAAGGAGACATTTATGTAAGTAATGTCTAGCTCATGGCTCTTTCTTCCTCCTTTTCTTTTTCTTTCCTTTATAATCTGCTTTGTGCTGCAGAGTGATACTATTTTCTGTTTTAGTAGATTGAGAATCAGAATCCCCCAAATCCATCTCAGAATCCCCCCATTGGGTGGCCAAGACAGAAAAGGGGTTTTTGGAATTTATTTCTACAAGGGGTTGAACCGGTCCCACCTTCAGATTCCTAGTTGATCTGCGTACTGGTAAAGTGGTATAAGATGATTGACTGGAGGGGGCAGAAACAGCTTCTGCAGGGTCAGTGTAACACACTGGTAATGAGGAGTCAGGAGGCAAAGCTAAAGAAGTGGTAGTAATGGGGGGGGGGCTGGTTCTGCCTTTACTCCCGAAGTGAGATCAAGAGAGGGAGGAGGCGGGGGAGGCCCTCCAGAGGAATATCAGTTGGAGGGTCAGGGACTAAGGATGTAGTAGGTTGGGGAAATGGAGTCCTGTGCTTGCTGTATAAGGAGATCAGGGCTTAAACAAGTAGCTTTATTCTTAGCAGCCCAAGAACAGTCAGAAAAAACATGACCAGTATCTTCACAGAGATCGCACCTAGTGTGATTTGCACACTGAAAAGCAATATGCCCAATTTCCCCACAGTTATCGCACCTAGGCCTGTCACATGAATTGGAAAGGTGAGTTCTAGATCTAGACTTGTAACAGGCCCAAGGCTGACCAGCATAGAAACAAACACCTCTATCATGCCCCAACAAAAAAGAATTAGGGATATGTTCAATTTCAGATTCAGTTTGTCTTAGTTTAACTTTATAGCGCCAGTCCCCAGTCCAAAACATTTCAGTATCTAATATAGCTTCTTGAGAACTCATCACATCACATTTCTGGCTGAGTCAGTAGGTTATATTTTCTACATGGACTCCCTCTTTGCGGAACATTACAGTAACATATTTTATCAGTGGTTTGGTTAAGGGGAATAACCAAAAAGGGGGTCCATGTAGGAGAGAATTTATCTTGGTTATACCTCTTCCAAAATAAGTCAAGGGCATAAACAGATTGGAAGCTAACATCAAAAATGTCCTCCCCGAAATGTTAATAAATGCAAAGACTTCTCTTGGGGAGAAGTGCAGAGAATCCTTCAGTAATAATATGCCCACATGATGCCTGTCAGGGCGAACTTCAAGGCCTCCTTGATATGTAATGCGGACAGCATTTCTCATTGGGGCTGCTTCTTTTCTGATTTTGGAAAAGAGTTCTGAGAGAAGCGGTTTTTGTGTCTCTATGGGAATTTGAGGATTTTCCTCCTCAGAAAGAGGTGTCTCTAGAGCCAAACTAATGGTATGGGACTGCACGGCAGGTTTTTAAGGGTTTAAAATGGATGTAGATTCATTAAATGCCAGACTGCCGCTTACAAGGTTTGTAGGTACTAAACCTGAATGTGCAGCAGGATGCAAAACTTTAGGACACCAGTCAGGTGAAGTTTAAAAAAAAGTAAGCGTAGGGTCCCAATCAGGGGTGGGAATCCAAGTTCCTTGAGTGTTCTGCAGCCAACCAGCCTCACTCAATGCCTTCTGGAGGGACCAGGGCTCACCTGGAGTCACTATAGATGATGGAAGTTCATTATGCCCCACCTGAAAAACAATCGAGGGCTCAGAGTTCTGATGCTTTTGGTCGGGTTGTAATACTTTAGAAGGTGCTATAACAAAAATATTTCTATTTTTAATTGTCTGGGCCGTATGCTTTATTTTGTTGTCATCTCTTGTCCTAGATTGAGATTCAACATCTCTTGAAAAATTAAATACAGTTGTCCCTTCTTGTTTTGAAGGTGAAGTCTGGAAAATCACTGCGTTAGTATGTTCAGCAGAAATCTAAGCCGGCATGGCATTCCGAAAAACAAACCCAGTTGTTTTAGAGAGGTTCGAGCCAGACAGTTTAGTGGATATGTCAGAACTCACCTGAGTCACAGGCCCTGTAAATTCTGCATTTACTTGGAGCAGTTTAACATCATCAGGAACTGTACCGGGTATATCTGAACAAGGAACAGTTTTAGGATTTGAATCTACCGGCTTTCGGCACAAGTGACTTTGCACTCCTTTACTGCCAGCTGTAGGTGTTTGTCCCTCAGTTACTACAGAAGCGGTATCAGAAGAAGAAATTGGAACTGACTCACCCAACTCCGCTGCTTCTCCCATAGCTGCCACGTCATCCTGTAGTGCAGGCTCGATGACAAGCGGGCCAGGAGTTCTGACAGTCAATGAGTCATTCTATAAGCGAGCAAACTGCTTAATCAAATGCTCTTTTTCCAAAGAGTGTCTCTCATTTTCTTTAGACAGTAATTCTTGTAGGGAATATTTTAATGCAGATTCTGTGGATTTCTCAGGAGGTACAGTATATCAACTTCAGGCTTTTGTAGCCACAGGTCCTCAGTTGAAATAAATATCTCCGAATCACAAATCTCTTTTAGGTCTGTTTTCAGTGTTTCTGTAGCACTCTTTCCAGTTTCCAACATCATGTTTTGATTCTCTGCAATAGCTTCCACGTCCATAAGTTCTTCCTCCACACCAACCAGCTCCCTGTCTGCCTTCTGTACATGTAAAGAGAATGTAGGCCTTGAAATCAGGCCTCCTCCTTGCAGCACAGCCTGCTCTCCTGCCAGATTATTGCTTCCTCCTCCTCCTCCTGTGTCCGACTGTGAACTGGGTCCCTCCATCCCACCGGCAGGAAGTGACAGCACCCCTGCAGGCAGAGTAGGGGAATTTCCCCGGTGCCCTGGCCAAATTTCCCCCCAAACAAGAAAAATACCACCAACAGCTTCATCTGGTTCAAGATCAGTTGGCATTCATCTGTATCCCCCTTCCCCGGGTCATGCCTGAAAATAGGCAGAATTTGTCTAGTGCACTTATCTGGTCAACAAAAAATTAAAAAAATAAATAAATATGCAGTCCCCTCCCAAAACCAGACAAACTGGCCCTTACACACACAGACCTAAACACAGAATTATGCCTTTTGCTCGCACCACGCCAAACACAAAATCATGTCCTTTACTCCATCCACCCTAGACCAGACCATCAGGCCCTTTTCTCCCACTCTCTAAGCCAGACAGTCCCATCCTTCACTTATAAACTATTCCCCTCCCCCCAAAATCAACCATACAGTCAGGCCCAGACACATACTATAATTTCAAAAGGAGAAGAACTAGTTCTTGGAGGGTGAAGAAGAAGGAAATCAATACTGGACTGTCATTTTCATTTTGCAGCCTGACCTCCCCCCAAAACACACACAGCTTTCACAAATGCATATAGCTGTCTCAGAGTCTGAATCAATGAAAAAAAAAATTAAATCCCCTGTGGCTGTACAACACCCTCATTCTCCTGGCTGCTTTGACCATTGCAAAGAATAGCCTCAGAGTTTGAATCAAATAATAAAAAAAAATGAATCCCTTTCACTTGCAACAGTAGGACCCCCCCCCCAACACACACTGCTTTGACTATCACAAACAGCAGCCTTTGAGTCCCAATCAATAAACAAACTTTAGTAAGCGCCAATAGGGCTCCAAAATTATGGTATTGTAGGCACTGAGAAATGGGTAAACTAGCAATTTTTGCACATACCACAGAGCCACCTAGCTGCACTTTCTAATTGTTGTGACACACACACACACACACACACACACACACACACACACACACACATACACACTAATATATTTATACAATTAATTACCCAGGTTACCCAGTTGAGATGCAGGATTTCGTTTCAAGTGGGGTCCTGCATTAAAATGTATTTACCCAGGATATCCCAGCAGAGATGCAGCATCTCGTTTCCAATGGGGTCTTGCATTAAAATGTATTTACCAGTTGAGTCTTGCATTACAAGTTATTTACCCAGGATAGCCCAGCTGAGATCCAGCATCCTGTTTCGAATGGAGTCTTGCATTAAAATTTATTTACCAGTGGGGTCCTGCATTACAAGTTATTTATGCAGGATAGCCCAGCTGAGATGCATCATCTCATTTCCAGTGGGGTTCTGCATTTCAGTTTATTTACCCAGGATAGCCAAACTGAGATGTAGCAACTCACTTCCTGTGGGTTCCTGAATTACAATTTATTTACACAAGATAGCCCAGCTAAGATGCACCATCTCTTTTCCAGAGAGATCCGGCACTACAATTTATTAACCCTGGATAGCTCTGCTGAGATACAGCATCTCGTTTCCACTGGTGTCCAACATTACAATTTATATTCCCAGAATAGGCCAGCTGAAACGCAGCATCTGAATTCCTGTGCAGTCCTGAATTACAATTTACTTACACAGGATAGCCAAGCTGAAACACAGCATCTCATTTCCAGTGGGGTCCTAGATTATAATTTATTTACCCAAGACAGCCCAGCTTAGAAGCAGCATCTCATTTCCCATGGAGTCCTGCATTGCAATTTATTGACCCAGGATAGCCCAAACTGCAATGCAGCATTTCATTTACCCAAGGGTCCTGTGTTACAGTTTATTTACCTAGGACAGCCCAGCTGAGATGCATCATCACATTTCCGGTGATGTCCTGCATTAAAATTGATTTACCCAGGATAGACCATCTAAGATGCAGCATCTTATTTCCCCTGTGGTCCTGCATGAACATTTATTTATCCAAGATAGCCCTGCTGAGTTGCAATACCTTGTTTGCAGTGGGGTCCTAGACTACAATTTATTTACCCAGAATAGACCACCTAAGATGCAGCATCTTATTTCCTCTGTGGTCCTGCATGAACATTTATTTATCCAAGATAGCCCTGCTGAGTTGCAACACCTTGTTTACAGTGGGATCCTGCATTACAATTTATTTACCAAGGGTAGCCCTGCTGAGTTGCAACACCTTGTTTACAGTGCGATCCTGCATTACAAGTTATCTACCCAGGATAGCCCAGCTGAGAAGGGTTCTACGATGCCGGTTCGACAACTTCACTGTCGACTGACATTACAGCAACTGATTTATGTCAACTGCAATTGCAGGCAGCATAAATCATTCCAAAAACACTTTTTTGTTGCTCTGTCACTCGCAACACCTGTAATTAATATAATCAACTCTGAGTCACAGTTGATTCGGGGAAGGGGTGCAAGACTCCGAGAAAGCAGTGCTGGTGACCTGTGGTGATGGTAAGGAGTTCCATATTGCAGGAATATGCTGAGTAAAATAATTATTCCCTTTGGATGTTTTATTTGTATTCATTTTTAACCTTCGTTTATGTGCTCTTGTTTCTAAAACAACATGTTTTTCAAGACAAATAGCCTCACATAGGGCAGGATCTTTCAATGCTTCATAAAACTAGACAGAGGTCACCCCTTAAAGATCTGTATTCTAATGAAAACAGTCCTAGAGTTTGTAACCTATTACTATAGTCTGTATTTTTCAAGCCAACAATCTTCTTTGTAAATCTTTTTTGCACTCTTTTTATGGACGTTTTACACCCCAAAGAAGTAGGTGCACAAAATGAAGCACACTAATCAATATGGGACCGAACTAAACTTGTATATAGGGGAATTAAGACTTCTGGCTCCCTACTCTTAATATGTTTTAATATGTAAGATAGTATGCCATTACATTTCCTGGTTATGTTATTAATATGGGTTGTAAACCTTAAGTCATTAGTGATGGTAATACCCAGATCTTTTTCAATTTTAATGTGTCCTGCATTACAATTAATTTACCCAGGATAGCCTGGATCAGATGAAACATCTCATTTCTAGTGGGGTACTGCATTACAGTTTATTTACCCAAGAAAGGGCAGCTGAGGTGCAGCATCTGATTTCCTGAGGGGTCCTGTATTACAATTTATTTAATCAAGATAGCCCAGCTGAGATGCAACACCTCATTTCCCGTGGGGTCCTGCACTACAATTTATTTACCCAGGATAGACCACCTAAGGTGCAGCATCTTATTTCCCCTGTGGTCCTGCATGAACATTTATTTATCCAAGACAGCCCTGCTGAGTTGCAACACCTTGCCTACAGTGGGATCCTGCATTACAATGTATTTACCCAGGATAACCCAGCTGAAAAGTGTTCTATGATACTGGTTCTACAACATCGCAGTTGACCGACGTTACAGCAATGGATTTATGTCAACCGCAATTGCGGTTGGCATAAGTCCATCTGAAAACACCATGTTTGTGCTCTGCCACCCGCAACACCCGTAATTAATATTATCAACTTTGAGTTGCAGTTGATTCGGGGAGTGGGTGCAAGACCCCAAGAAAGCAGTGCAGGGGACCCACGGTGACATTACAGTGACCTGTCAATGTGTCGCTGTAATGTCGTTCGTGGTACATGTTTTGAACTGGTGTCAGCATATTGCTGACAAGCATCTCATTTCCAGAGTGTCCTGCATTACAATTTATTTACTCAGGATAGCCCAGCAGAGATGTAGCATCTTGTTTCCTGTTGGGTCCTGCATTGCAGTTTATTTACATGGGATAGCCCAGCTGAGATGCAGCATCTTGTTTTCTGCTGGGGCCTGAATTACAATTTATTTACCCAGATTAGCCCAGCTGAGATGCAGCATCTCATTTCTAGTGGGGTCCTGCATTACAATTTACTCACCCAGGATAGCACAAGCTGCAATGCAGCATTTCCTTCCCCCCAGAGTCCTGCGTTACAGTTTATTTACCTAGGATAGCCCAGCTGAGATGCAGCATCATGTTTCTGGTGTTGTCCTGCATTAAAATATATTTACCCAGGATAGCCCTTCTGAGTTGCAACACCTTGTTTACAGTGGTGTCCTGCATTACAATTTATTTACCCAGGATAACCCAGCTGAGACGCAATGTCTCATTTCCAGTGGGGTCTTGCATTGCAATTTATTTACCCAGGATAGCCCTGCTGAGTTACAATACCTTGTTTACAGTGGGATCATGCATTACATTTTATTTACCCAGGACAGCCCTGCTGAGTTGCAACACCTTGTTTACAGTGGGGTCCTGCATTACAATTTATTTACCCAGGATAGCCCAGCTGAGACGCAATGTCTCGTTCCAGTGGGGTCTTGCATTGCAATTTATTTACCCAGGATAGCCCTGCTGAGTTACAATACCTTGTTTACAGTGGGATCCTGCATTACAATTTATTTACCCAGGATAGCCCTGCTGAGTTGCAACACCTTGTTTACAGTGGGGTCCTGTATTACAATTTATTTACCCAGGATAGCCCAACTGAGACGTAATGTCTCGTTTCCAGTGGGGTCTTGCATTGCAATTTATTTACCCAGGATAGCCCTGCTGAGATGCAGCATCTCATTTCTATTGGGGGGTCCTGCATTGCAATTTATTTACCCAGGATAGTCCAGCTGAGACACAACGTCTCATTTCCGGTGGGGTCTTGCATTGCAATGTATTTACCCAGGATAGCCCTGCTGAGTTACAATACCTTGTTTACAGTGGGATCATGCATTACATTTTATTTACCCAGGACAGCCCTGCTGAGTTGCAACACTTTGTTTACAGTGGGGTCCTGCATTACAATTTATTTACCCAGGATAGCCCAGCTGAGACGCAATGTCTCGTTCCAGTGGGGTCTTGCATTGCAATTTATTTACCCAGGATAGCCCTGCTGAGTTACAATATCTTGTTTACAGTGGGATCCTGCATTACAATTTATTTACCCAGGATAGCCCTGCTGAGTTGCAACACCTTGTTTACAGTGGGGTCCTGTACTACAATTTATTTACCCAGGATAGCCCAGCTGAGACGCAATGTCTCGTTCCAGTGGGGTCTTACATTGCAATTTATTTACCCAGGATAGCCCTGCTGAGATGCAGCATCTCATTTCTATTGGAGGGTCCTGCATTACAATTTATTTACCCAGGATAGTCCAGCTGAGACACAACGTCTCATTTCCAGTTGGGTCCTGTATTGCAATTTATTTACTCAGGATATCCCAGCTGAGATGGAACATCTCATTTCCAGTGGGGTCCTCCATTAAAATTTATTTACCCAGGGTAGCCCTGCTAAGTTGCAGTACCTTGTTTACAGTGGAGTCCTGCATTATAATTTATTTATTCAGGATAGCCCAGCTGAGATGCAGCATCTTGTTTCCAGAGGGATCCTGCTTTGCAATATACTTACCCAGTATAGCCCAGCTGAGATGCAGCATCTCGTTTCCTGTTGGGTCCTGCATTACAATTTATTTACCCAGGATAGCCTAGCTGAGATGTAGCATCTCATTTTCAGTAAAGTCCTGCAATACAAGTTTTTTTGTTACCCAGAATAGCCCAACTGAGATATAATGCCTCAACCCAGTGGGGCCCTGCATTACAATTTATTTACCCAGTATAGCTCTGCTGAGATGCAGCATCTCATTTCCACAGGTGTCCAACATTACAATTTATATTCCCTGAACAGCCCAGCTGAAATGCAGCATCTGAATTCATGTGCAGTCCTGAATTACAATTTACTTATACAGGATAGCCAAACTGGGGGGGGGGGCATGGCCTAGCGGTGGAGAAGAATGGATGTGTAGCTCAGGAGCTCCACAATTCATCCCCTGCAAACCCCTAATATCTCCCACTAAGCTGTGATTTAACACATAATTCTGGACAGCATCAATCGTCTCTATGTCTGCGTCGGTGAAATTGGGCGAAAAGCAAAATACCTTTTAAATCAGCTAGAAGTGGAGATACGGATGCGGGCCTACTCAAACCGGGCGATCCACCACATCCCTCTACCAGTAGCTCAACAGCGGAGAATTTTTAGGCCCAATCTAACTTGTTGACAGCTCTTCATAATATCGGTAAAACGACTATGGCAGAACCTTACCAAACTCTGGAGCGCTTGATAAAGGACCTGAAATATGACTTGGGAATGCATATGGAGGCAGGATTCAATAATGTTATGACCCAGATTCAGCATCTTCAACAGGTCATTAACAATGTGTCAGAAAAGGTGGACAGTCATGAGGCACAGCTGCGAGAAGTGGAGACCAGGGTGGAGGACCAGGAGGACAGGCAGAGGCAGTGTAGCGATGACCTATCCGGAGCCCTCCAAGAGATTGAGATCCTAAAGCAGAGTATTGACGACCATGAAAATCATGAGCGTCGCTGCAACTTACGAATTATTGGCTTGCCCGAGGGTTTGGAGGGCAGAGATTGCCCCGAGTTTCTTTGATCCTGGCTAAAGACAGCACTCGATTTGCCTACAACTGCTACACTTGAGATCCAAAGAGCGCATTGATCCCCCAGCCCTAGACCATCTCAAGATCAAAAGCCCAGGCACATGATTATCAAATTTCTACAATATCAGGGTTGTCAGTTTATTTTGGAAGCTGCCCGCAAGAAGGGGACCATTCTGATCCAACAGGCAAGAATCAGCATTTTTCCTGATTACTCCCAATCGCTACAAATTCAAAGGCAGTCTTTTGCCAAGGAGAAGAAGCTTTTCATTCTATTAACTGTCCCTTTACTCTGGCTTACCCGGCCAGACTGATTATTCAACCTTCGGGAGGGAGTGAGACAGCCTTTACCTGCCCTACAGCGGCTCTTGAATTTGCCCGTGAATTGGAGCACAAGATCCGTGGAGATCCTCCCTATCATTGACATGGCTGAAATTACTTCAGGCTAAAGGTACTGTGTATTTTATTAATGGAGAAGACTCGAGAGGGCCGAAAACAGTTTACTCCACTTTTCGGTGGTGACTTTCATTGGAGGAGAGGCTGTCTCTCTTACTCGTTTGTCTTTACTTTTGGAGTGATTTGGCCTAGGCATACCGAGTCCTCGCTGCATGCGAGTAGTTTTGTCCACTACAGGAGCAGTTAGTTCCTAAATTAAGTCTCTGGCTTTGGAATCATAACATCTAATTTATTTTTATTTCTCCTTCTAGGTGACGCTACGGGCCACTTTATATTTTTTGGACTTGAGTTGGACTTGTAGCCGGTTTTGACAATGCCAGTTAATACCTGCTTTTAGTGTACCACTGATGTTTATATGTACAAGATACATTTCTTTGTTTACTTTTATTTTATTTCTGGGTGCTAACGAATGCTTTAGACTTGATAGCTCTTCTTGAATTTCTTTGTCTAAACTGCAGAGAATAACTAATTATGTCCGGACAAATTAATGATCACGTTTTTCTTTTATTGATAATTCTAGAATACATTGGGAAGGGGGGGAGGTTCGGGGGAATTGGAGGGGTTGGCTAGGGCCTCCATGCGGAATGGATCCCTTAAGTTAAGTACTTGGACGTGAGAGCTGAGCTAGATAAAACTGGTTATCCCATTTTAGCTGGGGAGAGACCTTGTCTCGCCACCTCAGAGACGGACTGTTTTTTCCCTTGGGGGTGGGGCCTTGGCAGGAGTGTACTGCCCTGCTGGGCCATTCTTTGCCCCTTGGCGAGCCTCAATATTTCGGTTCTTTCTCCCATTATGCAATATCTTGTGGGAGATGGAAGGGGGGGATTAATATATTTGGTAAGATTTGTAAATGTCATTCTACATTATTGCAGGGGTTGAACGCTAACTCCACGACAAGTAGAGGATGGAGTTTTCTTTCAGTTGGGGGAAAAGAGGGTGGGGGTTTATGCTGACTTGCTGTTTCTTTTTTTTTTTTTTTTTTTATGATTACTATTGGGCGAGGAGAAACTTGTTTAGCTTAGAGGGGATAGACATAATGCTAGAATTGTTAAAATACGTTTATGTTTATTCGAGTTTAAAGGGGGGGGGTGTTCCCAGTTGGGTCTCACAAAACCTCTGCAGAGTGGTTAGTTTTACCAGATATAATGTATTGTTGATTATGACAAGAGGATTCTCTTTACATGACAGTAATGGTTAAGCTCACTATTATTTCTTGGAATACCAATGGTCTCCGTAACGTGGTCAAACGTAAGCAGATATGGTCTCAAATAAAAAAAATGAAAGTGGATATTGCCCTACTACAGGAAATCCACTCCACGAGAGAGGAAGCTGATCGACTGGGTCAGTCTTGTGGGGGGATCCTTTTTATTTGCCCCCTTTACCTCTAAAGCAAGAGGAGTTGCCATTTGGATAAGGTCTGGCCTGCCTCATAAGGTTTTGTCCTCTGTGGCTGACCCACAAGGTAGATACATCATTGCAGTGATAGCTGTTGGTGATTGGAAATTTACCTGTGTATCTGGATATGGTCCTAATTATGACTTCCCCGATTTTCTTATTCACTTAGCAACAACCTTAGCTCCTTTCTCGGATGATTTAATTATTGGGGGGATATGAATACTTACTGGGACTCTAGTTTGAACCATTCTGGTTCGGAGCGTGGCCCCCCAATACATAGCACCATAGCATTGCGCCCTCTGGTGGAGGGAAGGGCACTTGTGGACGCTTGGCATTTCAGTAACCCAACAGCAAGAAAATATTCTTTTTTTTTCCCCCGCCCATAATTTGTACACCAGGTTGGATTATGTTTTTCTGCCCTCATCCATGGTGGGAAGTCTGAAGGAAGCTGAATATGGGCCCTTGATTATTTTGGACCATGCACCTCTCAGAGTAGTTGTGGGCCTAGGAGTGAGGCCTCCTGCCCTTCCCTGTTGGAGAATGGACCCCTCTTTACTTTTGGATCCACAATTCTTTCAACAGCTTAAAAAACACTTCCAGGAATTTATTGAATTTAATACTAAGGAGGCCACTAACATTGATATAATTTGGGACACTTTGAAGGCCTTTGTGCGAGGGGAGGTGATTTTCTATTCATCCTTCATTAAAAAAAATAATTTACAACAAGAGGAACAACTTGAACACAGGATCAAAAACCTTGAAGGGACCAATATGGGTTCTCTGTCAGCCAAAAATGTTGCTGAGCTTAAATCCATGAAGAATAAATTAAATCAGATCTCAAATAGGAAATTGGAACGGGATTTGATTATAACTAAGTCCATTATGTTTTTTGAAGGTGACAGAGCCGGTAAATGGTTGGCCGAGTTGGTTAAAAAGAAAAAATCTGAACGTACCATTATAGGGGTGGAGGACCTAGCAGGTACCATTGTTTACGATCAAGTCCAAATTAACGGCTCCTTCAAAACCTATTACTCTAAGTTATACACCTCTGAGTTTCCTGTAAGGGCAGACCCTATGTCATATCTAGACATTATTGAATTGCCCCTCTTGTCAACCCAAGACAGGAGCAGCCTGGATTCCCCATTGATGATGGAGGAGTTAAAAGAGGTGGTCTGGGGTGCTGAGAAGGGAAAGACCCCAGGTCCGGATGGGATCCCAGCAGAATTACACAAAGAACTATGGGATACCCTGGGCCCATTGTTGTTTAGAGTGGTAACTGCAGCTTTAGAGAAAGGTATTTTACCAACCTCCCAATATTTGGCTACTATAATAGTTCTTCCCAAGCAAGGTAAGGATCCTTTTAGGTGCTCTTCTTATTGACCAATTTCACTTTTAAATTCCCGATTATAAAATTATAGCTAAGATAATTGCGTCAAGATTGGAAAAACTACTCCCCCGATTGATGCATATCGACCAGTGCAGTTTTGTACAAGGAAGGCAGGCTAAATTTAATATCAGACGAACCCCCAATGTTATCCATAAATGGTCTAAGGGCAAAACAGGAGGCCTATTAGCCCTTGACACTGAAAAGGCATTCAGTCGGGTCGAATGGCCTTTTATGCTGGCAGTTTTGGAGAAATTTGGCCTTGGGCCCCAACTGTTGAAACTGATACGGTCCCTATATCACTCCCCCAAAGCTCAAATATTAGCAAATGATTGTACCTCTCCTCTCTTTCCACTGACCAGGGACACCAGACAAGGCTGCCCCCTAGTCACCCCTACTATATGTTCTGACCATTGAGGCTCTGGCACAGGGCATTAGATCACAAAGTGATATTAGAGGATTTTCCTGGAAAGGAAAGGAACATCATATCTCCCTGTTCGCGGACAATATTTTGTTATATTTGCAAACCCCACAATCATCTTTGCCCCATTTGTCAAAAATATTTGAACTCTATGGCCCCTTATCCGGCCACAAAATTAATTGGGGGAAGAGTGAATGGCTCCCGTTGGGGACAGAGATGTGTCCAATTTCGGTTGCTGGCACCATGATAAACCCCTCTAAGCAGATTAAATACTTAGGTATTCTTATTTCTGCCAGGCTGTCCAATTTAGTTAAAATTAATATGGAGGGTATAGTGAAAAAAATCAAGGATGATTGTCTTGTCTGGAGAGCTTTACCATTAACTTTAATTGGAAGGGTCCGTTTGGTCAAAATGTCTGTGGTCCATCAATTTCTTTATTTCTTTCAGACTGACCCACTTTGGATCCCAAACAGGTATATAAGGGCATTGGACGGTGCCATTACTCAGCTTCTTTGGCACAATAAGAGACCTTTGATTAAAAAAGAAATTTTAACACTGCCTCTCAGGAAAGGTGGATTGGGCCTACCTAGTGTGAAATACTATTATATTTCAGCTCAGCTTTCCCACGTGCGAGACTTATGGAGGGAAGAAGTGGATAGACCAGCCTGGGTGGAAATGGAGTCTCTTTCCTTTCTACCCTTGTACTACCATTTATTAATAGGTCAGGGAATACAGTCATCTCCCCTGAAAATAGAGAACCCTTGTACAAAAACAATGTGGAGACTGTGGGAAATGGCCCATAATTTGATCGGGTGCGATGGAAGGATTTCCCCAGACACCCCACTATTGGTACTCCTTGGAAACTACAGCAGGCTTCGACCGGGGGATGAAAAGATATTAAGTACATGGTTTCATAAGGGGTTATTTTTACTAGCCCATTATTTGAGAGATGGAAAGATCCTTCCATTTAGTTCATTGATCAGAATTTGTAATATAAACACCTCTCACTTTTTCTTATACTTACATCTAAAGGAGGCTGTCTCAAGTTTACGTGATTCAAGGGCCGAGGGCTACTATGACCAACGTTCCCCTTTGGAAGAACTTTTTGTGGGCCAATCATCAGATAAATCTTTTAAACCACTTAGAAAGTGCTATGTTTTGCTTTTGGGTTCTGTGCCTGACCCTTTGGATAAAATTAAAGCTCACTGGGAATCGGACATACTGCCAGACGGTCTGACGGGGGGGTGGGGATTGGTTGAATATTTTAAAAAACTCTATTAAATGCTCAGTAAACACAATAGGTTGTGTAGCATACAGTATAAAGTCCTTTGCAGGACTTACTTTACACCTGTTATAGCTCACAGGATAGATCCTACGTCATCTTCTTTATGTCCCAAGTGCAAAATCCATGAAGGCACGTTTTTCCATATGATTTGGGAGTGCCCGCAAATGCAAAAATGTTGGGGTGGAATTCAAACAATTTTAACTCATTCCTTGCATATTCCTCTCAGGTTGGATCCCCCTTAGATTCTATTGGGGCTTCCGCTGGGAGGACACGAAGGGGTGCCTGGATACACGAAGGATCTGTGGAGGCTGGGTAATGTGTTGGCTTTGAGGGCTCTTGCTATGTACTGGAGACTTCCAGAAGTTCCGTCCACTACAGTATGGATTAAATCCTTCATGGAGTGTATGGAAATGGAGAGAACGCAATATCTTGTTAGAGGGCAAATAAATAAATATCAGACTCTGTGGGCCTCTATTGAACAGGCGATACAGCAAACTTGGTTTCCGCTGTTTTAAATTCATACGTAGTATTAGGCATAAGGTATTCCTCATATAAAGTTTTATTTATATTTTAATAAGTTATCATGAAGCAATAGAATGATATATGATACAGACAAAAATGATATGGGCTGGATATTCAAAAGGGTTGCACCATGCGCAATAGGGTTGCGCCAGCGCAAGTCAGAAAATGTGCCATTCTGCGATATTCAGCAGGAGGTAGTTGCACCACTGAAAACATGCTGAGCAACAGTGCAATGATAATGAAGGCATGCGCAACCAAGGGAAGGAGCCATGCATAAAGGCGCGAGTACGATGTTCAAAGACTTGCGCAATGGCAACAGTGGAGCAGCGAAGTTGCACCATAGCGAGAATGAGCCAAAATAAAAGGAGCAAGGAAGAGTACAAGAACTACAGGAAAGCCACATGAGGCAGGGGAGAGACAGGCACAGTAAAGCAGCACGAAGAGGGTAGGCCAGAAACCACACCACAGTAGAGGGGCAGGGAAGGTGTGTGGGGCCACACACAAGCAGAGGCCAGTAGGTGTACCGGTGCAGGAGGTAGCAGTCAAGACAGCGGGGGAACAAAGCAACAGCTGCTGGGGACGCAAGCCAGGGACATGGCCAGTGCCACCTTCCACATGGATGCCATAATGAGGGGGGTGAGAAGGCATGCAGCAGGGGGACTTGGCCATGGAAGGGCCCGTCGGCGGTATGCCCCCAACAGGCAGTACCGAGCCCACACCAGCTTTGAGCAGTATACAGATATCAAGATTGTGGGCCAGTACCACCTGAACAGGGCAATACTGAGGCTGCTCTGTGAGCTGTGCAGTGATGTGATGCAGGCACCCACACGGCGGAGTCATGCTTTGTTAGTGGAGACAAAGGTAACAGCCTGCATGTGCTTGCTCGCCACGGGTACCTTCCAGAGACCAACAGGGGACACCACAGGCATAACACAGTCGGCCACGTCATGCATATTCACCCAATTCCTCAGCGCACTGCTGCCACATGCTGCGGAGTACATCCATTTCCACAGCACTGCGGCAGAGTGCACAGCAAACATACAGGAGTTCCACAGGGTCGCACGTATGCCTGACGTGCTAGGGGCGATAGACTGCACCCATGTGGCCAAACACACCACCTGGCCCCAAAGGTGCCAGCTCGCCGAACGCAAGGGATATGCCAGTGTCAACTGCCAGGTGGTGTGCGATGCCAGTGGGCGCATCATCAATGTCTGTGCCACGCACCCTGGGGGAGCACATGATTCTTTCATCTGGCACCAGTAGGCACTGTGCCACCAATTCGAGAGTGGGGACATCCCCACAGGTCATCTAGTGGGTGAGTATGTATATAGAATTGACATATCATGGGCATGGGGGGGTATGGCCAGAGGTGCCATGGGTGTGGCCCACAGGGCTTGGGGCAGTCTGAAGCTGAACATGACACTAACCTCCATTATCTTCACACAGGTGACAGTGGATACCCAATCCGTCCCTGGCTGCTCACGACCCCATCGCAGCAATGCTACAATGAGGCACATGCCACCACACGCAATGTCATTGAGCGGGTGTTTGGGCTGCTGAAGGCGCGTTTCCATTGCCTGGACACCTCTGGCGGTGCCCTACAGTATAGCCCCTCAAAGGCCTGTGGGATATTCCTGGCCTGTTGCATCCTGCACAACATGGCCAAAGACTGTGGGATAGCCATAGAGGTCGAAGAGGGGGACAGCGATGGGGACGACGGTGACGCCAGTGACGATGGGGATGGGCAGCCCACCCCTTGGCCGATTGGACCCCTGACTGATCTGGCTGGCACAGCTGCACTGGGACACCATCACAGAGGAGCACTTCACTCAACACAGGTAAGTCATGGTGCCATATGTAACCACCAGTGGCTAGGGCACAACCCACAGACACACATGGAAAAACACTAGGGGTGCATGCTGGCAAGGGATGTGGCAGGGCACAGAAGCACACACACACACAACCAGGGAGGGGTGAACATTAACACGCCACATGGACGGACACACACACATATGCACACACAATAGGCACAAAACGTGCACAGGGGTCAGGTGCAAAGCCGAGACAGAATGCAAACACTAGCAACACACATGTCCACAGGCCACCATGTCCACTGACTGTCCATGTGCATGTGTCAGATGCTGGGCACCATTGCACTTTGGTTTACAGCGCAATGCAGGCATCATCATGCACACATACCTGTGGACAGCAGCCGAGAGGGGTGTGCAGGTGGTGGACTGTGTCTGCGTGCAGGGCGGGCACCCACCCGTGCCACCAGAGACACAATGCACACAGGGCAGCACCAGGCAGTGTCTGCGCTGGGAGACAGATCAGTCTTGTGGCACAGTGCCACGCCCACCTCGGATGCATGGGCAGCCCCGCGAGACCCAGCAGCACTGGCAGGCTGACCCACGGGCCTCGTAGATTGGCACCGATGGTCACCAGGGTTCCACTGCACAAACACGACTGTGCCCGCTGGTCTGCACGCGAACATTCCTGCACCAGAGTGCTGGAATGCCCACAGCTGAACCCGGTGTCGACAGGGTGGGTCGCATCGGCGCCGGAATGGGGAGTGGATAGTGAACTGCGTGGTGTGAGTGACGCATGGGCACCTGACTGTGTGCCCATTGTGGACATGACAGCGATGAACGCCTGTGTTTGCCTGTCAATGGCAGTGGTCACATCCTCCTGCAAATGGTCAATCCATGACAGGATCCTATCGGTGTCCCTGCTGCGTCGCTCCTCGGCCCGCTCCAGAGCCACACACAGTGCCTCCACGGACATTGCAAGCCGCATCTGCTGCTGGACCGATGCCTGCAGTAGGTGGGTGTGCTCATCAAAGAGGTTGTCTGCCACCTCGGCATCTCGTCCCTCAGGGTATGCAAGGGCCTGATGTTCAGCACCCCTTGAGGGTGGGCGCTGCTCACCAGAACCAGGTATGGGCAAGTCCACAGGCGGTGCACGGATGCCACTGCTGAACCCTGAACCCCCAGTCTCGGTGGGTGACTGCTGCTGCCGCCCCTCTGCCTGCTGTGCCCAAGGGATCAGTTGTTCCGCCACTGTGGCCGCAACAGTCTACACTGTCCTGACCAGCCACCGGTGCTGCCCCACTGGTGCTGACAGGCACAGCCTGGGACTCTGCTGACACGCTGGCACACACGTCGGCACCAGCCAGGTCCATGGGCGTGAGCTGACCTGCTGTGTGTCCATTCCGTGGCACACACGTGTCACTGCCCATGATGGTCGTGTCTTCATTACTGGTGCAGGTCTCTGCCCCAGCCACAGCTACAGTGTGCTGACATCCTTGGATGCCAGAAGGCTGAGACACAGGAAGGGCTTCCCCCACACCTGTCTCAATGACATCAGTGTGGACAGCCAGGCGGCCCCACTGTTGCAATGCTCAACGTATACCTGTGGAGGTGGATGGTCCCTCCTCCAACTCCAGATGACTGTCCGCAGTGGACAGGCCTTCCACCGCTGACTCCTGCAGACGCACAGGATCTGTAACAGACAGAAAAGTCACATTACTGTGTGTGACCTACCCTGCCCCCCCATAGACAGACCATGACTTACCATGCAGTGATGGGCCACCACCCGTCTGGAAGCCACCTCCTGGAACTCCCTCTATGGCACTGTGGTGCATGCTTGCAGCAAGCCTGTCCTCTGCCGGTGTGAGCTACACCACCTCCGGCTGGCCCCCCGTCTGTTGCAGTACGTGCCGCCCTGATGGCAGCCACCTTCTCCTTCACCCTCCTCCTATCAGTACCCATCTTCTTCTTACACTCCTGCATGGACCGCTGGTGGCTGCCGTGCAGGTTGACGGCACGTGCCACCTCCTCCCATACAGCAGCATGGGCCTGAGGGGTGCCCCGCCATCCACTGAGCAGTGGCTCCCGATCAAGGTAGGCATCAAAGAGTGCCTCCATCTCAGCCTTTGTGAAATTGGGCCTCCTCTTCCGCCCACCATCGTAGTCCTCCTCACCCAGACCTCGCTTGGTCATTATTCAGCCTGTAAGGATGACAGTGGTTACCTGTGACTGTGCAGTACAAAGCATGTCCCTGATACCACAGTCCAGACACCCACACAGCATGCAACTCACCAAGAAACAGCAGTAACTGAATATGGCCACTGCAGAACATTGTCGCACTTATATAGCGCAATCCATGCAAATTAGGTGAGGAGCAACTTTAATTAGATGCAAATCGCGCTGCTGTGCCATTGAATGGCTGATCGGATGATTAGTATATGACGGCTGAATATTGCGCCGTTGCGCTTTGCAAAATTGTGTTGAATGTGCTGAGCCAATGGCGCAGTTCTGTGGCATGCGTAGTACACCTCACTGCGCATGCCCAGGTAGCTTATGCAGGCGTCTGCTGCACTGATGAAGTGCTGTGCATGGTAGGCAATGCAGAGCACGGCCACCATTGTGCCAGTGGCACTATAGCAAGGGTCACTACATGGCACTGTGGCAATGGGCCTTCATAGGCACAATAGCACAACTGCGCGATAGTCCACTGTGGCGCTGGCACACAGGCAACCAATCGCACTAGACACATAGTTCGATGGAGCTGTGCATGACCTTGTGCCAGAGACCCCGATCCTGTGCCCGACCTTTGCCCCCTTGGTGCCATGCATCCGGCATGGCTGCACCTCTATCGCACTGTTCGGTAACAGCGCGATAGGGAATGGCAGCACTGTACAGAGCAGCATTTGCACGTCGGGTACCGCGCTGCAGAGCGCCATATTGCCTACTATACTGTTTGGGATGGCGCACAGGAGAGCCCCACAGTGGACTGCCATTGAGTTGGCGAACCTTTTGGCCCTTGTGGAGCCGCACCATGGGGCTCTGTTTGGGGAGGAGCCACCGGACAGGACCAGGACCCAGGTCTGGCAGGAGGTGGCCACTGACCTTGTTGATGCCACCAGAGGGAAGAGGACCGCAGAGCAGTGCAGGCACTGTTATGGGGACCTCAGGAGGAGGGAGCCAGAGCTACTTGCCCGTCTGCGGTCGCGTGCCAGGAGGGGCATGGTGCCTTGTCCAGGTGGGTGATACGTCTACACACTTGTATTGTCCATATGAGCAACACTGTCTTATGTGTCCAGCACATTGGGAGGGATAGTCTAGGGTTGGCTGTGGCGGTGTTTACAGGGTATGGGGTGGTGGGTCTGGCTGGGTTGGAGGGCACACACATTGGGGCAGGGGACTTTGCTTTGGGATTGTACTAATGTTTTCTCTCCTTGTTTCCCCAGGCGTGGGCCGAGCATGGCAGCTGGGGGCAGCAGCGAGAGGGAGGAGGCGCGGCGTCCAGGAGAGATGTTGAGCCAGCACCACCGACATCACCAGCCCAATGAGGGTGAGTGCCATGACACCATGATTACTACTGCATGCTGTGTGACAGGGTGGGAAGCAGGGCATGGCCACCATCCATGGACACCACTGCCATGCACGCGACTTGTGACAGTCAGCACTGTCCAGTGGCACTGCATGTCTGGGAGTGCATCAGTGGTGGTCCATGTGTGCACTGGGCACATGGCTGTGGCACTGCCTGCACACCGCATAGCCACGTTACTGTACAGCCTTGGTGGTGCTGTGCAGGACATGGGCGGTGGGTGTGTGCAGTGGTCCACATGGCTGTTGCTGCCTGGATGGGCAGGTCTTGTGGACACGGTCACTGTGGGTGGGTGCACACCATCACAGGGGTGTGGCACATGGCTGTATGCCATGCACAATGGGTGGGCTACAGGGGGATGGACAGTCACACCTATTGACTCTGATCCCTCATTCTAGGTGACCGGTGACTCCTGCAGATACAGCAGGCTATTCAGGAGCTGCTGCGGGTGGCGGGGGAGTCCCTGCAGATCTTGCGGGACATGCACCAACACGGGGTCAGGAGGAGGAAGAGGCCAAGATGACAGCGCCAAGAGGAGGAGGACCAGGCTGGCCATTGATGTCCCCATGCACCGATTTACACCTTCCCCCCTTTGACCCACCCTCACATCCCGTCTTCCCTCTCCCATATGTTCATCCCTGCCCCTTACCCACCCCACCTTGTTTCCTTCCCTCCCCCCCATATGTACATAGTTCTGTATATAGTTTTGTTTAATATGTTGCAATATAATTATTTTGATATGAATACCGTGGTGGTCTCTGATTTGCAGCTGGCTATAGGTGCTCAGCTGCAGTGGTGTGCATGGCATCTGGGGTGATGCAGTCATGGGTATGTGTGTATGTGCTTGGGGAAGTGTCTATGGTGTGGGAGTAGCTATCAGTCGGTGTCTGTGGTGTGTGTGTGTTATTCCCTGTGCATTGGATGACTGTGTGCAGTGGTCCACGGTGCATGCTCTGTGTCCATTGTGCCCCTGTCAACCCATCCTTGGCCTGTGCAGCTGACATCCTTGCATGTCTGTGGCCCGCAAGGTCTGCTGCCATGTCAGTGGTGGCTGTCCATGCGGGTCATCCACTGTAACCGTCACAATGCTGGGTTGCCTCCTGTCACTGGTGTGGTGCATGTTTGCCTCGGGTGACACTGTGACCTACGCAGTTGTTGTCCCACCTCCATGCTGTGGCTTGTGTGTGTTGCAGGGGCTGTGCACCACTGTCTGTGACTTGTGCTCCAGGCATCTGATGGTGGCGTATGGGTCCACAGGTGCCTGCACAGGGTGGGTGTCACTCTTGTGCCATGGAGGACTGCAGGCTGTGTGTGCTCAGTTTTCATGGGTCCACACTGGGGGCTTGGTTGCCACACTACTGCGTCCCTGTGTTATTGTCCCTTTGGGTATGGGTGTGTGTTTGCCCCTGCATTGTGTCACATCCGGTGTGATGCATGCTTCCACGCACCACTGTGGGTGTCTGTGCTGGCTGTTGTGGCTATTTGTGGGTCGGGGTGTGTCACTTGTCTACTGTGCAGGGTGCTGTATCAATGGTGGTGGTGTCAGGGGCACGCCCTTTCCCGTGTGGGTTACCTCTTGTGCCGACGCATGGTCGGTCTCTCAGCTGTGCCTCAGGGGGATTGTGTGTGTTGGCACTGTGTCTGCCGTTGTTGCATTGCCGTGTGCTGCTACCCACTGCTGGGTGCTCATGGTGGGGCTGGCTTGTATGGTTCTGTGGTACATGAGGTTGCAGTGTGATAGTGGGGGTGGTGGTATGCATGGGGTTTCCTGCAGTGGTGGTCACTGCTCATGGGGAGGTGTCTGGGGGTCATGGTGCAGGGTGTGCTGTACACTGGGGGGGCTGGTGTGGCACGGGGTGGCCCACCCTCCTTGTGTGGCAGTCTCAGCTTGCCAGTGGGTGTGCGGAGGCACCATAGCCCAGCTGTGCGTTGTTTGCTTGTCCCAATGGGCCGGTGGATATTCCAGCCCTCCCCTAGTTGTGCTGTGCTTGGGGTGTGTGGGCAATGTCAGTTCTGCTGTGTGTTTATGTGCCCATCTGTGGCATGGGTGGTGGACCCCTACCTCCCTGGTCGTGCAGTTACATTGCTCTGCTGCTGGGGGGCTCCCTGCTTGCGCTATGGCGCCTCTGGGCTGCTCAGCTGGACATCCCTTGTTGCGTCATAGCACATCGTATATGCACAGCTTCCCCTCCCTAGTTGCGCTATGGCGCAGGTTGTGCGATATTCAGACGTTAGCTGTTGGCGCAATTTGGCTTGCTCCTTTTTTGAATATCGCGTCTATTGCGAATGGATACAATGGACTTGTGCTTGCTCCTGCTATTACGCACTTTTTGGGCGCAGTTTGAATATCCAGCCCTATGTGTCTTAAAACTGTCACAATCTGTATGTAAATCTGATCTGCTCTGCTATGTAAATACAGTTTACAAAAAAAAAAAGGATAGCCAAGCTGAAATGCAGCATCTCATTTCCTGTGGAGTCCTTCATTACAGTTTATTTACTCAGGCTAGCCCAAGCTGCAATGCAGCATTTCATTTCCCCTGTGGTCCTGCATTACAGTTTATTTACCTAGGATAGCCCAGCTGAGATGTCGCATCTCGTTTCCAGTAGGGTCCTGCATTAAAATTTCTTTACCCAGGATAGCCCTGCTGAGTTGCAACACCTTGTTTACAGTGGCGTCCTGCATTACAATTTATTTACCTAGGATAACCCAGCTGAGACGCAGCATCTCATTTTCCATTTGTTTTTGCATTACAGTTTATTTGCCAAGGATATCCCAGCTGAGACGCAACATCTCATTTCCAGTGTGGTCCTGCATTACAATTTATTTACTCAGGATAGCCCTGCAAAGATGCAGCTTCTCATTTCCAGTGGGGTCCTGTATTTCAATTTATTTAGCTAGGATCACCCAGCTGAGATACAGCATCTCGTTTCTCGTGGGTTTCTGTATTACAGTGTATTTGATTAGGATATTCCAGCTGAGACGCAATGTCTCATTTCCAGTGGGGTCCTGCATTACAATTAATTTCCTCAGCATAGCCCAGCTGAGATGAAGCATCTCGTTTCCAGTGGGGTCCTGCTTTACAATTTACTTACCAAGGATATTCCAGCTGAGATGTAATGTCTCATTTCCAGTGAGGTCCTGCTTTACAATTTATTTACCCAGGATATCCCAGCTGAGATGCAGCATTTCGTTTCCAGGGGGGTCATACTTTACAGTTTACTTACCCATGATAGCCCAGTTGAGATGCAGCATCTTGTTTCTTGTTGGGTCCTGCATTACAATTTATTTACCCAGGAAAGCCCAACTGAGATGCAGCATCTCATTTTCAGTAGGGTCCTGCATTACAAGTTTTTTTTTTTTACCCAGGATAGCCCAGCTGAGATGTAATGCCCCATTTCCAGTAGGGTCCTGCATTACAATTTATTCACCCAGGATAGCTCTGCTGAGATGCAGCATCTCGTTTCCAGTGGTGTCCAATTTTACAATTTATATTCCCAGAATAGCCCAGCTGAAATGCAGCATCTGAATTCCTGTGTAGTCCTGAATGACAATTTACTTACATAGGATAGCCAAGCTGAAATGCAGCATCTCATTTCCAGTGGGGTCCTGGATTACAATTTATTTACCTAAGACAGCCCAGCTAAGAAGCAGCATTTCATTTCCCATGGAGTCCTGCATTGCAATTTATTTACCCAGGATAGCCCAAGTTGCAATGCAGCATTTCGTTTCCCGGGTCCTGCATTGCAATTTATTTACCCAGGATAGCCCAGCTGAAATGCAGCATCTCATTTCCCCTGTGGTCCTGTATTAACATTTATTTATTCCGGATAGCCCTGCTGAGTTGCAACATCTTGTGTACAGTGGTGTCCTGCATTACAATTTATTTACCCAGGATATCCCAGCTGAGATGCAATGTTTCATTTCCAGTGGGGTCTTGCATTGCAATTTATTTACCCAGAATAGCCCAGCTGAGATGCAGCATCTTATTTCTATTGGGGGGGCCTGCATTACAATTTATTTACCCAGGATAGCCCAGTGAGATGCAACGTCTCATTTCCAGTGGGATCCTGCTTTACAATTTATTTACCCAGGATATCCCAGCTGAGATGGAGCATCTCATTTCCAGTGGGGTCCTGCATTGCAATTTATTAACCCAGGATAGCCCAGCTGAGATGCAGCATCTTATTTCCAGTGGGGTCCTGCATTACAATTAATTATCCCAAGACAGCCCAGCTGAAAAGCAACATCTCATTTCCCATGTAGTCCTGCATTACAATTTATTTACCCAGGATAGCCAAAGATGCAATGCAGCATCTCGTTTCCAGTGGGGTCCTGCATTACAATTTATTTACTTAGGATAGCCCAGCTGAGATGCAGCAGTTTGTTTCCGGTGGGTCCTGCATTACAATTTATTTACCCAGGATAGCCCGGCTGAGATGCAACATCTTGTTTCCTGTGGCTTCCCGCATTATAGTTTATTTGCCCAGGATATCCAATTACCTGGAGGCAGTATAGCGCAGTGGTTTAAGGCTCTGAGCTGCAAAACTAGAGACCTGTGTTTGAATCCAATAGCCCCCACTTGCATACTGTATGATTCTGAGCAAGTCACTTAACTTCCCTGTGCTCCCAGGCTGCACCTGTAAACAAGCTTTCAGCTTAGTGTGTATCACCTGGTTAAACAATTGTGAAATATCCCAACTGAGATACAGCATCTCGTTTTTCTTTTGGTCCTGCATTACAATTAATTTACCCAGGATAGCCCAGCTGAGACCCAATATCTCATTTCCAGTGGGGTCCTGTATTACAAGTTATTTACCCAGAATAGCCCAGCTGAGATGCAGCATCTCGTTTCCAGTGGGGTCTTGCTCATACCTCTTTCTACAGCTGGGTAGCCTGCAGCACAGAGAACTTAAGTGACTTGAACACATGGTAAATGTTTTCTTCTACTGGGGCTCAAACCTGCAGTCTTTCAGACTCTAATCCAGTGCTCTAACCACTAATATGCCACACTGACACCCTATCAGTAGTTGCAGTGTGTAGAAGGATTTAGATCCGATGTTCATAGGATAGCCCAGCTGAGATGCAGCATCTCATTTCCAATGGAATCCATTTGGTTTGCCGATGTGCATCTGCCTGACGCTCTGTATCCCGACTCCAGGCGCCTGAAGCATGGTTGCATATTCGTCCCCCAAATCACTTGCTGGGGGTAAAATCCTGATGTTGGGCAACCGTTTTTCAGGTGCCTGGGGTCAGGATACGGAGCGTTGGGCCAATGCATTTCGGCAGATCATAGTATATCCTTTCCAATGGGGCTTCATTACAAGGTATTTATGCAGGACAGCACAGCTCAGATGCACCATCTCATTTCCAGAGGAATCCATCATTTCAATTTATTTACCCAGGACAGCCCAGCTGAGCTGCAGCATCTCATTTCCCCTGGGGCCCGCATTACAAGTTATTTACACAGGATAGCCCAGCTGAGAGGAAGCTTCTCATTTCCGGTGCAGTCCTGCCTTACAAGTTATTTACACAGGATAGCCTAGCTGAGAGGAAGCTTCTCATTTCCGGTGCAGTCCTGCATTACAAGTTATTTACACAGGATAGCCCAGCTGAGATGAAGCTTCTTGTTTCCAGTGGGGTCATGCATTACAATTTATTTACCTATAAAAAGCCATCTGGGATGCAGCATCTCATTTCCAGTGGGGTCCTGCATTACAATTTATGTAATCATGATAGCCCAGCTGAAATGCAACACCTGAATTCCCGTAGAGTCCTCTATTACAATTTATTTACCCAGGATAGACGAGCTGAGATGCAGCATCTCATTTCCTCTGTGGTCCTGTATTAAAACTTATTCGCCCAGAGCAGCCCTGCTGAGTTGAAACACCTTGTTTACAGTGGGGTTCTGAATTAAAATTTATTTACTCAGGATAACCCAGCTGAGATGCAGCTTCTCACTTCCAGTGGGGTCCTGCATTATAGTTTATTTACCCAGGATAGCCAAACTGAGATGCAGCATCTCATTTCCCCTGGGTCCTCCATTACAAGTTATTTACGCAGGATAGCACAGCAGAAATGTATCATCTCAGTTTCTGTGAGGTCTTACATCACAACTTTATACCCTTGATAGCCCAGCTGAGATGCAGCAGTTTGTTTCCAGTGGGGTCCTTCATTACAATTTATTTACCCAAGATAGCCCAGCTGAAATGCATCTCATTATAAGAGTGGTCCTGCATTACAATTTATATACCCAGGAAAGCCCAGTTAAGATGCAGCACCATATTTCCAGTGGGGTCCTGCTTTTCAATTTATTTACCAAGGACAGCTCTACAGAGAGACAACATCTCATTTTTAGTGGGGTCCTGCATTGCAATTTATTTACCCAGGATAGCCCAGCTGAGTTGCAACACCTTTTTTTGCAGTGGTGTGCAACATTATGATTTATTTACCTAGGATAGCTCTGCTGAGATGCAGCATCTTGTTTCCAGTGGAGTCCTGCATTACAATTTATTTTCCCAGGACAGCCCAGATGAACTGCTGCATTTCATTTCCTGTGTAGTCCTGCATTACAGTTAATTTACAGAGGATAGCCCAAGCTGCGATGCAGCATTTCATCTCCCCTGTGGTTCTGAGTTACGTTTTTTTTTACCTAGAATAGCCCAACTGAAATGCAGCATCTGAATTCCTGTGCAGCCCTGAATTACAATTTACTTACACAGGATAGCCAAGCTGAAATGCAGCATCTCATTTCCAGTGGGCTCCTGGATTATAATTTATTTACGTAAGACAGCCCAGCTGAGAAGCAGCATCTCATTTCCCATGGAGTCCTGCATTATGATTTATTTACCCGGGATAGCCCAAGCTACGATGCAGCACTTTGTTTCCCCTGGGGTCCTGCATTACAGTTTATTGATCTAAGATAGCACAGCTGAGATGCAACATTGCATTTCCAGTGGGGTCCTTCATTAAAATTTATTTACCCAGGATAGCCCTGCTGAGTTGCAAAACCTTGTTTACAGTGGGGTCCTGCATTACAATTTATTTACCCAGGGTAGCCCTGCTGAGTTGCAAAACCTTGTTTACAGTGGGATCCTGCATCACAATTTATTTACCCAGGATAGCCCAGCTGAGATGCAGCATCTTGTTTCCAGTGAGGTCCTGCATTACATTTTATTTACATGGGATAGCCCAGCAGAGATGCAGCATCTCATTTCTGGTGGGGTCCTGCATTACAATTTATTTACCCATGATAGCCCAGCTGAGATACACCACCTTATTTCTGGTGTGGTCCTGCATTACAATTTATTTACCCCAGATAGCCCAGCTGAGATGCAGCATCTCGTTCCAATCGGATCTTGCATTAAAATTGACTTACCAGTGGGGTCCTGCATTACAAGTTATTTACCCAGGACAGCCCAGCTGAGATTAAGCATCTTGTTTTCTGTGGGGTCATGCATTACAGTTTATTTACCCAGGATAGCCCAGCTGAGATGCACCATCTCATTTCTGGTGGGGTCCTGCATTACAAGTTATTTACCCAGGACAGCCGAGATGAGATGTAGCATCTCATTTCCAGTGGGGGTCCTGCCTTACAATTTATTTACCCAGGAAAGGCCAGGTGAGCTACAGTATCTCGTTTCCTGTGGGGTCCTGTACTACAATTTATTTAATCAAGATAGCCCAGCAGAGAGGCAACACCTGATTTCCCGTGGGGTCCTGCATTGCAATTTATTTACCCAGGATCACCAACTGAAATGCAGCATCTTAATTCCCCCTGTGGTCCTACATGAAAATATATTTACCCAAGATAACCCTGCTGAGTTGCAACACCTTGTTTACAGTGGGGTCCTGCATTACAATTTATTTACCCAGGATAGCCCAGCTGAGAAGGGCTCTATGATGCCGGTTCCACAACATCACTGTTGATCGATGTTACAGCGACAGATTTATGTCAACCACAATTGCGGTCAGCAAGAAACTATCCGAAAACACTTTGTTTGTTGATCTGCCCCCTGTATCCCCCATAAATAATATAATCATCTCCGAGTTACAGTTGATTCGGGGAGAGGGTGCAAGAACCCGAGAAAGCAGTGCAGGGGTCCCATGGTGACATTACAGTGACCTGTTAATGTGTCGCTGTCATGTTACTCATGGTAGATGTTTCAAACTGGTATCAGCATATGGCTGAGAAGCATCTCGTTTCCAGTGGGGTCCTGCATTACAATTTATTTACCCAGGATAACTCTGCTGAGATGCAGCATCTCATTTCCAGTGGGGTCCTGCATTACAATTTATTTACCCAGGATAGCTTTGCTGACCTGCAACATCTCATTTCCATTGGTGTACAACATTACAATTTATGTTCCCAGAATGGCACAGCTGAAATGCAGCATCTCAATTCCTGTCCAGTGCTGAATTACAGTTTACTAACACAGGATAGCCAAGCTGAAATTCAGCATCTCGTTTCCAGTGGGGTCCTGGATTACAATTTATTGACCCAAGACAGCCCAGTCAAGAAACAGCATCTCCTTTCCCGTGGAATCCTGCATTACAATTCATTTCCCCAGAATAGCTAAGCTCAGATGTAACACCTCTTTTCCAGTTGGGCCCTGCACTAGCCCTGCACTACAATTTATTTACGCGGCATAGCCCAGCTGAGTTGCAGCATCTCATTACCAGTGGGGTCCTGCAATACAATTTATTTACCCAGGATAGCCCAGCTGAGATGCAGCATCTCGTTTCCAATGGGGTCCTGCATTACAATTTATTTACCCAGGATAGCTCTGCTGAGATGCAGTATCTTGTTTCCAGTGGGGTCCTGCATTACAATTTATTTACCCAGGAAAGCTCTGCTGACATGCAACATCACATTTCTATTGGTGTCCAACACTACAATTTGTGTTCCCAGAACAGCACAGCTGAAATGCAGCATCTCAATTCCTGTGCAGTCCAGAATTACAGTTTACTAACACACGATAGCCAAGCTGAAATTAAGCATCTCGTTTCCAGTGGGGTCCTGGATTATAATTTATTTACCCAAGACAGCCCAGTCGAGAAACAGCATCTCCTTTCCTGTGGAGTCCTGCATTACAGTTTATTTACCCAGGATAGCCCAGTTGAAATGCAGCATCTCATTTCCGGTGGAGTCCTCCATTAAAATTTATTTACCCAGGGTAGCCCTGCTAAGTTGCAACACCTTGTTTACAGTGGGGTCCTGCATTATAATTTATTTACTCAGGATAGCCCAGCTGAGATGCAGCATCTTGTTTCCAGAGGGATCCCGCTTTACAATTTACTTACACAGTATAGCCCAGCTGAGATGCAGCATCTTGTTTCCTGTTAGGTCCTGCATTACAATTTATTTACCCAGGATAGCCCATCTGAAATACAGCATCTCATTTTCAGTAAAGTCCTGCAATACAAGTTTTTTTGTTACCCAGAATAGCCCAGCTAAGATGTAATGCCTCAATTCCAGTGGGGTCCTGCATTACAATTTACTTACCCAGGATAGCCCAGCTGAGATGTAGCATCTCATTTTCAGTAAAGTTCTGCAATACAAGTTTTTTTGTTACCCAGAATAGCCCAGCTGAGATGTAATGCCTCAATTTAGCTCTGCTGAGATGCAGCATCTCGTTTCCAGTGGTGTCCAATATTACAATTTATATTCCCAGAATAGCCCTGCTGAAATTCAGCATCTCAGTTCCTGTGCAGTCCTAAATTACAATTTACTTACACAAGATAGCCAAGCTGAAATGCAGCATCTTATTTCCAGTGAGGTCCTGGATTACAATTTATTTACCCAAGACAGCTCAGCTAAAAAGCAGCATCTAATTTCCCATGGAGTCCTGCATTTCCAATTTATTTACCCAGGATAGCCCAAGTTGCAATGCAGCATTTCATTTCCCGGGTCCTACATTGCAATTTATTTACCCAGGATAGCCCAGCTGAACTGCAGCATCTCATTTCCCCCGTGGTCCTGCACTAAAATTTATTTATTCAGGATAGCCCTGCTGAGTTGCAACACATTGTTTACAGTGGGGTCCTGCATTACAATTTATTTACCCAGGATAGCCCAGCAGAGATGTAGCATCTTGTTTCCTGTGGGTTTCTGCATTACAGTTTATTTGCCTAGTATATCCCAGCTGAGACGCAACATCTCATTTTCCATTTTGTCTTGCATTACCATTTGTTTACCCAGGATAGACCAGCTGAGACACAAATGTCTCATTTCCAGTGGGGTCCTGAATTAGAATTTACTTTGAAGGATAGACAAGCTGAGATGCAGCATGTCTTTGCCAGTGGGGTCCTGCGTTACAATTTATTCACCCAGGACAGCCCAGCTGAGATGCAGCATGTCATTTCCAATGGGATCTTACATTACTTTTACCAAGGATAGCCCAGCTGAGATACAGCATCTCGTTTCCCATTACTTCCCGCATTATAGTTTATTTACCCAGGAAATCCCAGCTGAGATGCATAATCTCATTTTTCACTGGGTCCTGCATTACAATTAATTTACCCAGGATAGCCCAGCTGAGACCCAATATCTCGTCTCCAGTGGGGTCCTGCATTACAAGTTATTTACCCAGGATAGCCCAGCTGAGATGCAGCATCTCATTTCCAGTGGGGGACTGCTTCCTTTCTACAGCTGGGTAGCCTGCAGCACAGAGAACTTAAGTGACTTGGTCATGCAGTAAATGTTTGCTTCTAGTGGGGCTTAAACCTGCAGTCTTTAAGTCTCTAAACCAGTGCTCTAACCACTAGTATGCCACACTGACTCACTATCAGTAGATGCAGTGTGTAGGAGGATTTGATCTGATGCTCACAGGATAGCCCAGCTCAGATGCAGCATCTCATTTCCGGTTGGGTCCAGCATTACAAGGTATTTGCCCAGGATAGCCCAGTTGAGATGAAGCTTCTCACTTCCAGTGGAGTCATGCATTACAAGTTATTTACACAGGATGGTCCAGCTTAGATGCATCTTGTTTCCAGTGGGGTCTTGCATCACCATTTTGTTACCCAGGATATCCCAGCTGAGATGCAGCATCTCATTTCCAGTGGGGTCCTACGTTGCAATTTATTTATCCACGATATCCCAGCTGAGATGCAGCATCTTATATCTGGTGGTGTCCTGCATTATAATCAATTTACCCAGGATAGCCCAGCTGAGATGTAGCATCTTGTTTTCCATTTGTTCCTGCATTACAATTAATTTATCCAGGATAGTCCAGCTGAGACGCAATGTCTCATTTCCACTGGGTCCTGCATTACAAGTTGTTTACCCAGGATAGTCCAGCTGAGATGCAGCATCTTGTTTCCAGTGGGGTCCTGCTCATACCTCTGGCTACAGCTTGGTAGCCTGCAGCACAGAGAACTTAAGTGACTTAATCATGTGGTAACTGTTTGCTTCTAGTGGGGCTCAAACCTGCAGCCTTTCAGTCTCTCATCCAGTGCTCTAACCACTAATATGCCACACTGACTCACTATCAGTAGATGCAGCGTGTAGTAAGATTTGATCCGATGTTCTTGGTGTACAGTACTACTCCACCCTTGCAGTATCCTGGGTGAATAAATAACAGCACTAACAGCTAGTACATGATAAATATTCGGCATTCATAAACAAATGCTTATTTCTAATTACTGATCCATTCTGGAACACAGTAATATCATCTGAGTGGAAGCTCATAATGTCACTTCAGTGCTGTGCCTCTGCTCAGCTCATGTCTTCAGATCAAGGCCAGTTTCAGATGTTACAGTGCCACAAGCAGAAACACTTTTGGTTTCCCTTCATTACAGTACCCACTACCACCCCTTTCCTTTCTCCTGCCTCGCACCACATTCAAATTCTCTGAACACAAGGGTGACAACAACAGTTTTGGTTTTCATATTCACTGTTTTGTATATCTCTTAGTAACAAAAGAGAGCAGTTGTTTAAACGCCTTAGGGATTAAAGAAGCAAATGTCTTCTGCTATAGTAAACTATGTCTGAGACAGTGCTAGTCAGACTGTGTCTTAAGAGGTTAAAAAAAAACAGTGTATATCTTTTTAGGAGATTCCTAGCTCAGAAAGGCTGACTAAGTAACATATTTATGAGATATTACTCAACTCAAATGAACACAGGAGTCTGCTTGCTTCAATTAGCACAGGAATTCTACAAAACCTCTGTAAGAGGGAGTCCAACCAAGATTTCTAGCATCTGTAAATTCAGAATTTTGATCAGCATATCCCCAGTCTGTTTCATGCCAAATATGAGATCCTTAAGTTACTTTGTTTAAAAGTTACAAGTCATTTTGTAACCCTAAAGTCACTGTCTGTTCAAACAAGCAGTTGAAGAAGAGTGGTGTCATAGTGTGTGTGTGTGTGTGTGTGTGTGTGTGTGTGAGCATTGCTGGTGAAACAGAAGGCAGACACAAACAGACCACTGCAATAAATCCAGAGAACAGCAGAGTTTTGAGTAATGTCCACTCCAAAGCACTCAGGGGAAGGACACAGTCATCGCATCCTAGCAGTCCTCTCTTTCTCTCCTAGTAGTCCCAAAATGCCTGCAGGGCTGTGCCCATGCAACCTTAATAAAAGTTGAATCCCATGCAACAGGATGACTCTGCACCTTGAATGCACTCTCAAATGCCTCCTTCTTTTCATGATAAACTTCCAAAAAGTACACCCCAGCCTTACCAGTACAAAGCAAGTTGTTGTTGTGGTGGGCAGCAGTGGTTAATTAATTGTGCAGTATCTACCAGAGTTTGACAGTTGTGGATGGTGGTATAGGTCGGTGGGATTTGGCAATCTGGGTCAGCATGATCAGGCAACATTAGGTGGTTTGAGTTGGCAGGATAAGGCAGTTTGAGTCAATGGGTTCGGCAGTCCAGGTTAGTGGGGCAGAAGAATCGCAATGAACAGCAAATTCAGCATGCTAGAAGAAAGTAATGTGCCTCTTGCAGCTTTCATTTCTAGAACAGTGGCATTCCTTTTTGGTCATGTAGCTTGTCCTCTGATTGGACATCCAATAAATCCTCCCCCTCCTATTGATCACTGTTCTAAGTCACACAACCTGTCTGTGACTGGAAAGAGGTACTTCTCACAGGGCTTTGACCTCACTCAGACTATTTACAAGCCGGCATTGTTTGCGCTCTGTCTGCATCTTCCTGGCGAGATAAGTCCTCGCAGTTTTGTGACTGCACAAAAACCCTGCTAGTGGCCACATGCAACCACGGTGGTTGCATTTGAGAAACGTTGCCCTAGTCTCAGTCTTAAAATGAAAGACTGATAATGGATTTCAGTAGGCCTCTAACTCTTTATTTTGTTATTCTCAATCCTACAACCAAGAGAGTTACAATGAATTTCAATGTGGCAGTTGAAAATCTCAGTCTTTGGTCTCCTCTTGTCTTACTCTCTTTGCTATTCTGGCCTTAACAGCTGTGTTGTTAAAAGGTTACTGGGGAACTGAAGTACTTTTGGGGGGAGGGGCTAGGGAGCAGAACAACTCTGCATCCAAAAACATTTAAATACTATTTCCAGGCATAGGGTAAAACAAATTATGGGAAGAACCAGACTGCATCTGAATACACACTAAGAAATGGGCTGGTGCAAATCTCAAGGGGCCAGTGCAAACTGGTTCTGATTCTTGAAGCCGAACAAACAAACAAAAAAAATACAAGCATTTGTCAATGCCGAATGTTTGCTTGCATGGTGTATGTGTCAGGGGTGTACTGTATTATTTGAAGTAAAGAAAGGGAAGTAGCAGCACAACTGTTAAAAGTTAGGATTTACTTGTGCAGATCCCATAGTGTAAAAGGTGTAAAAGGCACTGATGTTTCTTTGAATCTTTCCCAGGGCAGGCCAGAAATGAGCAGCAAACACACATAGAATGGACTGGGGTGTGTGTGAGGGTTAAAACTACTCACTTTAAGTCTACACATCTGACCTTTTTTACAGATAGAATGGGGTGAGCATTAGGCATCAGAAGCCCAAGGCATACCCCACACCTGCTGTCATGCCTGGTTTGGGAGGCTTATTTCTCAACTTTTGTCACTTTGACCCTAACTGGAGTGCTAACAAAGTTTTTTGCAACTAAATTCCTTACTTTTTAAAATAGTATAATAGTATTGAAGCCCCTAGGTGGCACTGTCCCAAGGGCTACTACCCTTGCCTGCTTGGCTAGTAGCAGGTTAAGGGGCCTGAGTTCTGAAACAGGTGCCTCCACCCAGAGGTCAGGGTTGGTAGTGGTCAAGCTAACCTGGGCACAGCCCTCTGGGACACTGTAACCCCCCCTCTTTCCTTACTAGTGGCCGGAACAATACACAATAATCACTTTCACAATACCCCTGATACACCACATAGTACCCACACTGTTTGCACTAACACCAGGGCTTTCCTCTGGCTCGCCCTGGGACCCCTCTGTAAAACAAGGTTATACACAGCAAATAACAGCAATACAGTACTCTTGCACAAACTGGAACCACAGTCAGGGTAAATGCAAAAAAGAGTTAGATCTGATTTATTTAAGGGACTTGAACAAGGGAAGGGCGTAATCAGGTTAATTTGCTTAAAGGCTCTACCAATCAAACAGTTATGCATGCACTTCAGGGTCCATAAACAGTCACACACTCTGGGTACCCAGATGGAGAATGGTGGGCTAGCCATTAACATTGCAGCTGGTTGGGGTCCTGTGATGGAAGAAAACAACATGCACAACACACACTATTTGTAATCTGGAGCCGGAAGGCTCAGTTCATGAAAAGAAAACAACAAGACAATCAGATGACACACTTTTAGATTAGGCTGTTGTTGCAGGGAGCTACCCTGATGATTACTCACAATACCCAAGACTGGTCACAGGCTGGACGAAAATCGAGACAGCATGTGATTAATCTGGAGTGCCAGGAGAAACAGGGCCCACATGATTCGCCAAGGCATTGTTCCTGTTCAAGCGTGGAGTGGGGGCTGATCCCCAGGCAGGTCTCTCATTGGTGGCTTTCTCTGTGCAATGGGGTAGTCTGGCAGTACCAGCATGGCATGGCCCAGGCCAAATGGAGATGAATGCGGATTCAGTCCAATTTAGGCTGAATAAAGCTTCCAACAAGCAGAATATAGTTCACACAGTGAGTAACCAAATCACGATCCACTTTCAATACTCAGCACATTTACATGTAAAGGATTCTACGGTACCAGCAAGCAGAACACAATTCACACAGTGGGGAACCGAATCACGAACCACTCTCAATACACAGCACATTTACATGTAAGGAAATTCTAATGTACCAGGCAAAACGCTCTCCGGTCACGATCGCAAAGTCTCTGCACAAAGCGGGGATTCAAAAGCAGCTGGAAATCCTGACAGGCCAATTGCATTCAGCAAAATCTTTAGTCTTCTTCAGGTATGAGCCTTGCAAAAAATCAGTGGCTTACTTCGTTCTCACAAATATGGATTTAATCTGAAATAATTATCTTCTGTCCCTCTCAGGGACAGCAGGCAGACATGTAGGCCACAACTCAGGCCTTTCCACAGTTCTCCCGCACGAAACTACTCAGATGGCTGCTTGACTGTCTCAAGCTTTTTGCTTTTTCAGCTCCCAACTTAGGTCTGACTCAAACTGCAGCAAGCCTGGGAATTTCCCCAAGATCCGAAAGGTTCAGTTGGCTGATTCATCTGTCAGTCACAACAGGAGCTCCCCCTTCAGGTGCAAAAAGGCACCAAAAGCCCAAAACTACAATTCCTACAGATTTTGACTCCAGACCGCTCCTGTAGTCCAGCTCCAATCTAGGTCCCACCAGTACTGATTGGTTCAATTCGCAGTCCCGGGCCAAATGGTGGGGATAAACAAAACAGTCCTTGCTGCAAAGAAGGCAGGTTAGACAAACTACATTATCATTATCATTATCACTCTAAATGATTTTCAGCAAATAGTTACATCTTTCAACAAAACTCCCTCTTAGATTACTTATGACTGCAATCCAGGCAACTCTTAAAGAGACAGTACACAGAGGCTATAGAGGTGCTCTCTGGCAATCACATTTAAACTGCTAAAACACAGGACACCAGCCTGGCAGTGAGCATTTAGGTAAGCTCAAAGAAGACTTTTCTGGAACCCCCATTTGTAGGGGGGTTACAGTATCTTTATTGTACTGTAGGAGCACAGGGTCCAAAGGACCCGGCACTCCCATTTATGGGACAACAGTAATCAAATTGTCAGCATAGCCACTTTATTACCCCAGTTCATGTACCCAGTACAGAAAATTTTCAAATCCCTGCCAAAACGTAATTTGGCACAACTGTAATGCCATTCCGCATCACAGGTGTGAAAATACATTTTGGGCAGGATTGGGAAAATGACAGCTGTGACATACATGAGGTGGGGTAATAAGAAGGCTATGTTTAAAATCTGGGGTCAAAATATTTCCAAAGTTACAAGTGAGCATACCAAATTTGCAAAGAATGGTCATAACTCTGGCATTTTTTCATATTTTGATCCAAATTTTCAACATAATCTTCTTATGACTGCATCTCATAAACCTTGTTGGTGAACATTTTCTGATCTGTGCCAAAATCCTATTCCATGACACAGGTGTGAAAACAAGTTTCGGACAGGATGTGAAAGATGACAGCTGTACCGTTCACGAGGTGGTATGAAAAAATTGCTATGTTGAAAATTTGGAGTCAAAATACTGAAAATTACCAAAGTAATGCGCATGCATAGAAAAATGTCAACAAATGCTCATAACTTGGCCACTTTTAAGAATTTGTTCACCAGATTTTCAACATGGCCATTTTGGGACCCCACCTCATGAACACTGGCAGTGTCATTTCGTTCCTCGGGCCTGAAAGGTTATTTCGCGCAGCGACTGTGAAATCACCTTCCAGGCCTGATTAATGAAACAACAGTCACAGTGTTCATGAGCTTGGGTTCCAAATAGGCCATAATGAAAACGTAGTGTAAAACTACCTAAAAATGCCAAAGTTATGTGCATAAGTTCAAAATGCCATTGAAATACATTGTAAGGAACTAACCTTTGTTCATCAGTTCATGGTTTGGCTTTGAAGAGTGCAGACATGTCCCTGTCCACAGAAGATGACAGTCTTCACCCTCTGGTGGTACGTATAGGTTAAGAGATGGAGGTGGGGAGGTGGGTGCTCAGTGGGAGGGTCGTGATGGGGGAAGGGATGGCAGACAGCAGGGATGATGAGGGACTGTTTTCTTTTTTTTTGCAGGCAAAAAAAAAGATGTCAGAGGAGACAGTTTCCTTTACAGGTACACATAAATTATTTTGGGACACTGGGTTGGCTCGAGAGTGTCCCAAAGTGCTATGGGGGTCAAAATGCTGACATGGGATTAGGCACCCATATGCAGCTACACTGCTGTTATGCACATAGAGATGTACAGCACAGGTCTCACACAGCCACAGAAGAAACAGAATGGGGAGCAGAAAGACTCGCTCTCTCCTTCCACTGCTGTCTCTGTGTGAGTCGGGCACTTGCTCTCTCTCCCTGTGCTGCACATTGCTTTACATTAACTTTGAAATTAAAGGGCTAACATGGGACCAGCATGCAGCAGATGTAGGTACAAGAGGGTCTCATCTTAGAACTTTGTACACTGCTTAAAGCATTTTAGTAAAATACCATTTCAACTATTGCCGCACAATGTGTCCCACACAATTGTGCTAATTACTGCATGGCAGTACAAAGTCAGTAGTGTTCGGTGCACCATGCATGGAACAGCAGCGTTCCGAACTCTGTAATTATTACTAGCAACATTTGTCACTGTTCCCTGCAAATCACACAGCATCCTTAGTACAGCATAGCTAGTATCATACTACTGATTTTGTGCTGCCATACGTTAATCAGTACAATTGTGTGGGATGCATTGAGCACCAGTAGTAATGACAGTGAGTGCCTTTGTTTTGGAGCATAGGCTGGTCTGACATTGTTGGGGGAGGGGGGCTGCTCTTGGAGTGCAGGACACTCCATACCACATAGGGCTCTGTTCCACTGATTGCTGTCTCAGTCACTTGCTACTAACAGCACACAGGCCTCATATAGCCACAGAAGGAATGGCACAGGGAGCAGAAACACTCACTCTCTCCCTCCACTGCTGTCTCTGTGAGAGTAGGGCTCTCACTCTCTCTCTCTCTCTCCCTGTGCTGCACACTGCTCTACATCAACTTTGTAAGTAAAAGGCTAAGGTGCAGTGGGCAGCAGCTGGTGTGGGGGTCTGCAGACAGCGCAACAGAACACTGTCTCTCTTGGTGTGCCTCGCTCGTGGGGTGGGGGGTTGGAATCACCCTGACCTGCTCTCCATCCATCTGCCACTCCTGCCCACAGCACACTGCTGCTTACTGAACTCACAGGCAATCCCAGTCATCAGCTGTCACACAGGACAGGGACAAATCACTTTTCAGACTGCATGTCGCAAAACTGTCGAGACTGCACTCTGAACATCGATTTCTGCCTGTCGTCTGTGTTGTCTAATGATTGGGATTGCCTGTGACTTCACTAAGTAGCACTGTGATGTGGCCAGGAATGGTAGACAGATGGCAAGCAGGTCAGGGCGATTCCCGATGTCGGCATCTTTCTCCCCATTCTCATCCTCTCTCTCTCTCTCTCTCTCCCTCTCTCTCTCTCTCTCTTTTTCTCTCTCTCTCGTTGCTGACAATTACTCCAGACAGGAACTGGGGCACAGGGAGCTGCAGCATGCATCCACTGTGGCAGAGACACCACAAATGAACACACCTTTCTTTCCCCAGTCAGAACAACACAAACAGCTACAGGAGCACAATTACCAGCACTACAGAGACTTACTGTGTATGTGAGGCAGGTGATGGTCCAGGGACAGTGACTTATGTATGCAACGTGTACAAAAGCAGCTGCCAAACTCTTTCAGGGTCACTGAACATGGACTGTCACGAGACTCAGAGGTTGGCAGGGTGGGTGGGAGGGTGTGAATGTGTTGCTATGGGGTGACAGCTGTATGCAAATGAAAGGACTGAAACACTCTCATTGGAGCACTTCAGTTCTTTCAAGTACACAAAGTTTCCAGCTGTGAAACTCTGACCACTGTCATACTCTGTTTGCGTGGTCATTGGTCTGACAGGGATGAGCCCAATATAGATTGCTCAGCATTGGTCTAGTCTGCGACACACCTCTGAAATGTTATTCTCTAGCAAGATGTTTCTTGTGCACATGCAAGGAAACATATTAATGCTAATATTATCTCTCTCTCCCCAAAAATGGTACATAATAGTAGATGTGTGGGAATGCAATAAGTAATTTGTAAGACTCTTTTTCAAACCATGTATAAAGGTTATCAAGCACACATTGATCCCACTTGGAAACATTTTTAAATAAAAAAATAAAAGTTTCTACATTTTTGAAAGGATTAATGAAGTTTTTTTTAATTTTTTACTTATTTATTTAGCTCTTGTTTACTGGATAGGTGCACTAGACAATATAATGCCTATTTTTATTTATTTATTTAGTTGCTGATAACTGGACAGGTGCACCAGACATTACAATGCCTATTTTCAGGCACGGAGAGTGAAAAAGGAATCATATTAGTTATACATTTTTCAAAAGGCTTAATGGTTTGAATTGCAAAAAAATATCATTTCCAAAAAGATTTACATTTTTTGCAAAAATGGAACACAATTTAGAAAATGGTATTTTTCCTTCTTTTCAGTGTCTCACTTAGAGTTGGGTCTATAGAGAACAGGTGTTCAGTATTTGTTCAGGAACCATTTATGAATGGGCCTTTCTATATATCACCAAGAAAGACCTCCAGATGCCCAGTATAACAAGATTTTGGACTGTCTGTCATAGCACTAATGGGGAAAAGTAGGAATGTTCCTCTGTGCAACGTCACACCTGTGTGGGGCTCCTGCTAATGTCCACAGTAAGTGCCAATAGAGTTGTATCAGTGGGTTCATTCACTAATAACCTTTACAACCTGGCAACCCTGTGATCCCCACCAATCCTGCCAAAATAAAAAAAACTTTCACACAGAATTCCTGAACCCCCTGCAACTGATGCCCCATAAGGGGATCAATCAAAGGAGATTCAGTTACAGGCTAGGCATTCCAGAGCTTTGTAATGCTCCAACACCCGAGTCACCAGTGCCATGCACCTCCCAAGAAAAGTACAGGTAGCATTAACTCTGCATAAGGCTGAATGAAGTGGGCCATTAACAACTTTGTTTCAGATTCAAGTTGGGAGCCATAAATATGGCTTGGCTTCAAAAATTCAGCCACACCACTTCAGCTCCCACTGCAGTTATTAACATAAAATAAAGCAGACTACAAATGGGGGATGATATAAAACATTGAGGTTAGCAATGCATATAAGTTACTGTACCTTACTTTTGCCAGGTGCTGTCAGCATGCTGGGGATTACTGTTTGCCACGTTGTGACAATCAGCAAGACCACAGTTCAGTATGAGCTACAGTAAGAGTTATCATTCATTGCTGGCCTCAAGGCAAATACCGCCCTGTACTCTTAGATACTCCTCCATGCCAATTACTACCTTATCTCTGGCTACATTGATTTTAAAATGATATAATAATATAATGCATAAAAAAGACAACACATGCAGGGCTTTACATTTCTCATTCGCAATATTTCTATTCCATGAATGGATTTTTTTTTTTATTAATACTTCTTTAGTTCTTAATTTTTTGAGTTACATTTGTTGAGTTAGTTTGAACACAGACACTGCCAGCTGGTAGCAAAAGCAGTAGTAGTTAGCTATTGACTAGAAGTAGGACTGAAGAACTATGTGCACCTGTGCATAGCTGGTCAGTTGACTCATTCCATCATTGTCCCATTCATGGTGGGTGGGATGATGAGTCTTATTTAACCGATACCGACTTGGTGTGCTCAGTAGCACACCTGATCACACTGAGCTTGTTTGTGGTGACAATGTGCAGGGTGTATTTTTATTAGGAGAAGGATTTGTGACTCTGCTAGTGAGAGTGGTGAGCTGAACTGTGGCACCCATGCCAGTGGGAGGAGTCTAAGGAAACTCAAACACCTGGAAGTATAGTGGTAGGAGTGAGAATAATAGCAGATAACACTTGTTTAAAATGTGAATAATCGAATAGTTAAAGTTAATGACCAAAGGCTAAGAATTCAAGAGTCTCAGCATATAGCCTTGAATGATGTGGTGAGGCAATATCCCCAGTTGTACTGACTCATCTTTCTACATCGACCAGTGTTGGCAGGAGTATAAGAAAATACAAAGCTACTTTAGCCATTGCAGTCAAAATGAGTTGCCTGCCTTGCCAGACCTTGACTGGGTCATTATTATTGCTAGTCAGTGGCTCTGCTAAATAGGCCTGTATGATGAACTCTAACAATAGGTCTGAACCCTTCTCCAAAAGTTTCTTGAGGCACTCACAGTCAGTACAAAAAAGGATCCCAAATGTCCTTGGTTATCTCAGGAGTATCACTATTCAAGTCTTCTTTAATGTCATGCTGACATCTGGCACAGATACCAAGAAAAGTCAGTAGAAGAGAAGGAGCATTGTGATCAAGAGGTTGTGTATGTACATTCTGGTCAGTTTCTTCAATCTGCCTTTGCTGCTCCATCATAAGTGTCCACAAAGTTTTCTTTTTGAAATACCCTATGTGTCCCGGGGCTGAACAAATCTTTATATCTGGGATCAGGTAGTGTTACCATGCCACAAAATGTGTGTCATCAAGTGCTGTTGAACCTGTCTGCAAGTTGTGTGAGAAACATCTCTTCCACTTCTTTAATAAGTATTTCATCATTCTGCTGCTGTGAGTCATAGGAAATAGTGGTATCATCACCCACTCTTCCACCACCATCATTACTGTCATTCTTACCCCTGCTACCAGTGCTACCATGAATATTACCACCAGCAGCCTTGCTTTGCTGGATTGCTGTAAAACATCATAAATAACAGCATGTGTGGCATTCAAGTAGACTCACCATGGGAATGACCACGCTAAGGGTTGCTGATTCAGCACTGACCTCTTTGATGGGCTGTTAATTTAGTTTCAAATGTGGAACAAGCTTTTGCACAGCACACCACTGCCCCATGATGAAAATTCCCCACATGCCATAGCATCGAATTACATAGCCTGGAACACAGGAATCTGTTCCACAAGTCTCTTCACCTTATAAAAGACAGAGTTCTAACTTGTGGAAGCATCTTTAATTAAATATCATGTGCAATGTTTTTTACATATTTTTAATAAAAGCCTGAAAAGTTGAAATTCATGTCCCGGTGTCATGATTAGTGTTTCCTGAAAATTTCATGCTGTTTGGTTTTGTGGTTTTCTTTACTTAAACATTTGTTAACTTGCTCTACAGTGGCTAAAACAGTGGAGTTATTTCTGTCCTCTCAATCAAGCTTAGAGAGCGATGACATCATTTTGGACTAGCTTGCTGTTTTAGACTCTCAATCAGTGTAGCACTTTGTAGAGTTAATGGTTTGCTGAGCTCTCCATGTTTCTTACAAACCCAGTCTCTGGTTTGTGTTTAGATAGATCAGCTTAAAATATATCATTCTCTTACTTTTAAAAAGCTAATCATTTGAATTTCAATGCTGAATTGAAGTCGTGAAAATCTTTCTCTGTGAGAAATCAGCTTGTATGTATCACAGCTCTCAGTTCTTTCTAATCAAAACTCTGATTTTTTTTCTAACTGTATAACACAGGGCTGTTTAATGAATATAAAATAAATCTAAATTTTGTTAATTCACAGGAACAGTTTGTCTTTGATGTAGCCTTCATAAATATGTTCATGTAAGAACATTTTTTTTTCATGTCAGATTGACAAACAGGTGCCTGTCACATTCTGCTACTGTATTTCAAGCACATGTACTGTCTGAACTCACAAATTTCAGTTCTTTGGTGGTTTCTGTGTGAAAATGCATCATGTATGTGTATAACTAGAAACACTACACGGCACCCCAGTGCGCCATGCCTCTACCACATAATTGAGGCAGTTGCAGTCTATAGCCACCAGTCCCCTGCCCCACAAGCCCCCTACCTTCTGCTCCACATTCGAGGCTGCAGCACACTGCTGCCCACTGTCTTCTTCCACACAGTCAGGGATTGTGCACCCTGCTGCCTCCATCACCTGCTTAAAGAATCAGGGCTGGTGCTCCCTGCCACCCTTGCAGGGACACTGACACTCTAGGGCTTAGCACAGCACAGCAGCCCTGACTGTGGAGCCAAGAACAGGGGGCAACAGGTACAGCATCCCTAACTGTGAGGGTGGGGGAGAGAAGGTAGCAGGGTGCAGCAACCCCAACTGTTTGGGCAGGGTGCAGCAGCCCTGATTCTTTAGGCAGGGGGTAGAGGCAGCAGGGTGCACAATCTCCGTTGTGTGGGAGAAGACAGTGGGTAGCAGGGTGCAGCAGTCTCGAATGTGGAGCAGAAGGCAGGGGGCTTGTGGGACAGGGGACTGGTGGCTATAGACTGCAGCTGCCTCAACTGTGGGGCAGAGACATGGCCATATAGTGTTTCTAGTTATACACATACATGATATATTTTCACACAGAAACCGCCAAAGAACTGAAATTTGTGAGTTCAGACAGTACATGTGCTTGAAATACAGTAGCAGAATATGATAGGCACCTGTTTGTCAATCTGACATGAAAAAAAAATGTTCTTACATGAATGTATTTATGAAGGCTACATCAAAGACAAACTGTTTCTGTGAATGAACAAAATTTAGATTTATTTTATATTCATTAAACCACCCTGTGTTATATAATTAAGAAAAATATCAGAGTTTTGATTAGAAAGAACTGAGAGCTGTGATACATACAAGCTGATTTCCCACAGAGAAAGATTTCCACTACTTCAATTCAGCATTGAAACTCAAATGATTAGCTTTTTAAAAGTAAGAGAATGGTAGATTTTAAGTTGATCTATCTAAACATAAACCAGAGACTGGGTTTGTAAGAAACATGGAGAGCTCAGCAAACCATTAACTCTACAGAGTGCTGCTCTGATTGGGAATCTGAAACAGCAAGCTACTCCAAAATGGTGTAATCACTCTCTAAGTTTGACTGAGAGAACAGAAATAACTCCTCTGTCTTTAGCCACTGTAGAGCAAGTTAACAAATGCTGATGTAAAGAAAATCGCAAAACCAAACAGCATGACATTTTCAATAAACACTTATCATGACATAAGGACTTGAATTTCAAGCTTTTCAAGCCTTTAGTAAAAATATGTAAAAACCGTTGCAAATGATCTTTAAGCAATGCTGAGGAACATTGAGCTTTTGCTGGTAACAGCAGTAAACCTCAGCATGTCTGGGGGATTCATGTAAATATCTAGGATCAATACTAGGATTTTTCCCCAATTATTTAACCAGGTGAGACGTACTAAGATGAAAGCTTGTTTACAGGTAAAACCTGGGAGCCAAGGGAAGTTAAGTGACTTGCTCAAGGTCACACAGTATGCAAGTGGGGGCTGTGGGATTCAAACCCAGGTCTCCAGATTTGGAGCTCAGAGCCTTAAACCACTGTACTATACTGCCTCCCATTACTATTTTAGGAATAGTTTATTTATTTATTTATTGAAAAGTTTCACCAGGAAAGGCACACTGAGCAAAAAATTGCTCATCTCCAGGAGCATCCTAGGGGGCAGGACAACATGGGGAAATAAGCATCTGACACAGTACAATGCAGTCCAAAACAATCAATACAGTATGATTCAACACCTCTCCTGTCCTCTCAGGAGTTCCGCAGGGATCCATCTTAGGTCCTCTCCTCTTCAGCCTTTTTCTAAACTCCCTTCCTAAATCCTGCCCAGAGCAAATCATCCTCTATGCCAATGATGCTGTGATTCTATCCTCTCATTAAGATCCAAACCCCTTATGCCTCAGCCTCCAGCACGCATTTGCCAGTGTCGAGACGTGGTTCATTGAACATAAGCTGGTCCTAAACCACAAAAAAACAAAATCCATGCTCTTCTCTAGCCCGCAAAACAAGAAAAGGCAAGTACCACTCACTATCAACACATCCCTGGGAATCACCCTTGAACAGGTGGCTACTTTCAAATATCTTGGAATCACCTTTGATCAAGGCCTAACCTTTGCAACCCATATCGATATTACAGCAAAAACTACTAATCAGCGGCTTGGGATACTGTACCAGAACAGATAGCTCCTCACCCTACCAGCACTGAAGCTAGCTATTCAATCCTCAATCATCTCAATCATTGACTATAGCTTAATTGTCTATGGGTCTGCCTCTACTAAGCGCGCCGCGCAACCTCCACTTAACAAGGCCTGCCATTGCTTACTGGCGCTCATCGGCGTACACACACACTTGCGAGCTCTATGCTGAAACTGGGTGGTTACAACTCTCAAACCGCCTAAAGTACCTTACCTGCCTTATGGCTAAAAATCCATCATGGGCCTCACTCCACCTTGCATTCAAGACCTGCTATGCCAGAATACAAGTGTCCGACTCACCAGAAGATCAGAAAATCAATCTCTTCAGGTCCCCCGTTGCCAGACTACCCAGGGTCAAAGATCATTTGCCTATCGTGCCCCCTACTGGCTCAATGCCCTTAGCACCTCTATTACCTCCTCTATCTCTTTAGGTGAATTTAAATCTAGCCTATTCTCTCACCTTGAGACCTCCAACTCCTGTGACTGCCTTGATTAAATCCTTACCTGTTTCATTTCTCCACCCTGCCCATTTTACTTGACAAAGGCTTGTTAGAGGATCCTTTTCTCTAGCTATGGTCTGCTCCTCCCACCTTTTTCCTCTCACCTGCTCTATCTATCACACTTCCCTTACCTGTCTTTTCCCCCTTCTCATTTGTTTTCTTATTGATGAAAAGTGTTCATTTGGTAATTATCTGTCCTTGCACAAATGTCTTTGATACTTGACTGTTTATGTTTTCTTTTTTATTACCACAACGTACTTTATTGTGCCACTCAATGTAACCTTTTTGCTTGTACTTAATTTGACGTGGAACCTTTGCAAAATAGCCTTGGCTCAAAGGTATTAATTCCTAGAGCAACAATAAACAATACAGTATATGACAGGGCAGCAAGCAGGATCAAAGTGTAAAAAACAGTAAAAATCCGAGGCTAGTGAAGTAGGCTCATCGATTAAACAGCAGGCTGGTATGAATGACAGGCAGGTGAGACTAGAGGGAGAGGCAAATCAGCTAACAATAGTTTGGGAAGAGCAGAGAAAGAAATAGTAAGATGAAAAGTTACTATAATATGGAGTTAAAGAGTAGGAATAGGATAAGTGCTAGTCTTTGGGATTGAAGAAGTCTGGGAGGAACAGAATGCAGCAATGCAGGGGAGGGGGTAATGGATAGGTATAGGAGAGTGAGGGGATTGGATAAGTGCTAAATGTAGGGATAAGCAAAACAGGAAGCCTCTTGCTGTTCTTGACTGACCTGCTGTGAAAAGGGGAGATACAAACTAGAAGCAGGAGCAGTTCGGGGAGAGGAAGTTGTGTAGTGAACTAGAGAGGGAGTGTGGGGAGGAACAATGTTGGATTTGAGTAGACAGTGGATTCCAAAGTTTGGAGAAGCGGTATGAGAAGGCGGACTGGTCTGTTGAGGTAGCACAGCAGGGGACAGCCAAGGAGTGCATATCTTGAGATCTGAGAGAATGAGAAGGGGGGAGGGATGGTAATTGAGGAGGAGAGGTAGGGTGGGAGACAGCTGAACCAAAATGTGGAGATAAATTTGGCACAATGGGCTAGGCGCCTGCATTCTAGTGAGGGAAAGGCTAAGGAATGATAAAGGGCGCAGTGATAGATGGTGAGGGGAGAGTCCAGAGCAAAGTGACAGAATGAGTTGAAGAGGGTGTCCAACCTGGATAGGGAGGACTTGGGAGCAGCACTGTAGACTACATCACAGTAGTCAAAAATGGGGAGGATAATTTTCTGCACAAGTTCTTGCCTTACCAGTACAGTTAAACAACTATGGGGGAAGACATATGAAGAGAGACTTAAGGAGCTTAATATGTATAGCCTCGAGGAAAGGAGGGAGAGGGGGGACATGATAGAAACTTTCAAGTACCTCAAGGGAATCAACAAAGTCCAAGAGGGTAGCATCTTTCAGAAAAAGAGGTGTGCAAGAACAAGGGGGCACAATTTGAAGATAGAAGGGGGGCAGCTCAGAGGTAATGTGAGGAAGTATTTTTTAAGAGAGTTGTGGATGCATGGAACAGCCTCCCTGAGGAGGTTGTGGAGTCAAAAACAGTGGTGGAATTCAAGCATGCATGGGACAGTCATAAGGCAGTTCTAGGGGGTTGGGGTGGGGGTAGGAAAAAGTAGGCTGCTGGTTAACTAGGATCTGCAGCTTATCCATTAGGTAGGGAAATAGGCAGACTGGGTGGGCCAAGTGGTCCTTATCTGCTGTTAAATTCTATGTTTCTATGGTTCCTGTACAGAGTGCCTAGTTTGGGGTGCAGTTTTTCGGGATGGCATCCACGTGGGCAGAAAAGTTGAGGTGTTGATCAAGCCAAACCCCCAGATATCTAAAGGAGGAGGTGTCCTCAAGTGTAGTCCCATTGAGGGTGTGGAAGGAGGGCATGGTAGGGATCCTAGAGAATCTCTGCTTAGTGCCAAAGACCATTGAGACAGTCTTCTTGGCATTCAGTATTAGCTGATGTGAGGCAAGCCAGAGTTGGACTTTGTCAAAGTCCGCTTGAAGTCTGGTTGCCACATCAGTAGGAGACTGACCCGAGGTGAACAGCACAGTGTCATCAGCATACATATCGATGGAGGATGTGGTGCAGGCTGTGGGAAGGTCATTTACGAATATTGAGAAAAATATGGGGCCTAGCACAGAACCTTGTGGCACACCAGCATTAATTGGGAGTGGGGTGATATGGAGTTGGCACTTTTAACTGATTGAGACCTTCTGACAAGGTAAGACCTGAACCAGTTTACTGCACAGTCTGATAGGCCTGCTGAAGTTAGGTTGGTTAGAAGGAGGGGGTGGGAGATGGTATTGAAGGCCTCAGCAAGGTCAGTAAAGATGGCAGAAGTGATCTGGCCACTATCCATCCCAGAGAGGATACAGTCAGTGAGCCTGAGGAGGGAGGTGGTGGTGGAGAGATCCTTCTGAAACCCAGATTGGAAAGGTGTGAAGAAGGAGAATTCAGAGAGAAAGGTAGTGAGTTGGAAAATGGCCAAGTGCTCTTGAAGGTTGGCTAGGGTAGGGAGCAAAGAAATAGGGTGGTACTTGCCTGGGGTAGAGGGGTTGCCTCCTTTGGGCAGTGGAAGAACAATAACATACTTCCAGGCATTTGGAACTACAGTGGTCGAGAAGGACAGGTTTAGAAGATCTGCTAGCAGGACAGAGATTGCTGGGGCTAATAAGTGTAATAGTTTGGGATCGAGACCATCTGGAGAGCTTCCTTTTGAAGGGTTAATTGCAAGGAAGGCTGCAGGGTATCAGCTGGAGTGACATTTGAGAACATGAATGAGTCATTTGCATTGTTTGTTTTGGAGTGAGGGGGAGAGCGGGAGGAGGGGGAGTGGAGAGAGGATAGAAGGGATGCAGCATAGGAAGCAAAGTAAGTGCTGAATTCCATGGCTACAGCAGGGGGTTCCGAGATTAAAGAACCATTTATTTTAAGGAGATGCACTGGTGGTGTGGAAAGGGGGGAGAATATGGCACAGACAACTTTCCAGAATTTTGATGATCTGTCTATGTTGGACTGGAACATAGTTTGGAAGTATTTGGCCTTAGCCAACCTGGTAGCCTTAGTGCAGGAGTTGCGAAATCTTCGGTAAATCTGGAGAGCACTCCCCAATGGCAAGGTTTTAGAGGCCTTCCAAGCCTGATCTCGAGCACATTGACATGCCAACGTAGAAACATAGAGAAACAGAAACATAGACTTTGACAGCAGATAAGGACCGCTTGGCCCATCTAGTCTGCCCATTTCCCTACCTACAGGATAGGCTGCAGATCCTAGTTAACCAACAGCCTATTTCTTCCTACCCCCCACAAGAATTGCCTTATGTCTGTCCCATGCATTCTTGAATTCTCCCACAGTTTTAGACCCCACATCCTCCTCAGGAGGGCTGTTCTATGCATCCACTGCCATCTCTGTGAAATAATACTTCCTCACATTGCCCCTGAACCACCCCCCCCCATCTTTAAATTGTGTCCCCTTGTTCTTGCATGTATCTTTTTCTGAAAGATGCTACCCTCTTGGACTTTCTTGATTCCACTGAGGTACTTAAAAGTTTCTATCATGTCCCCCCTCTCCCTTCTTTCCTCAAGGATAAACATATTAAGCTCCTTTAGTCTCTCCTCATATGGCTTCTCTTGCAGACCCTGCACCATTTTAGTTGCCCTCCTCTGGACTTCCTCTATCCTATCTATGTCCTTGTGGAGATGCGGTCTCCAGAACTGGACACAGTACTCCAGATGGGGTCTCACCAACTGTCTGTACAGAGGGATAACAACTTCCGGTTTTCTGCTGCTGATGCCTCTCCCTATGCATCCTAGTATACCCCAGCCCTCCCTACTGCCTTCTCACATTGCTTGCTAACCTTAAGGTCATCTGATATGATTACCCCAGGTCCCTTTCCTTTTTGTTGTTGTTACTACCTCCCCATTGTGTATTCTTCCCTGGGTTCTTGTTTCCCAGGTATTATTTTGCACTTCTTGCATTGAATCCTAGCTGCCATACTTGACCATTCCTCTGACCTTGCCAAGTCCCTTCTCATCCTTTCCACGCCTCTTGTGTATCAGCCCTGTTGCAGATCTTGTTGTCATCTGCAAAGAGGCATACTTTTCCTTCCAGTCCCTCTGCAATGCCACTTATGAAGACATTAAAAAGGACTGGACCCAATACTGAACCCTGTGGTACCCCACTAGTAACCCCTCTTTCTTCAGAGTGGACTCCATTTACAATTACCTTCTGTGTCCTGTTGTCCAGCCAGTGTTTCACCCAGGCTACCACCCTGGGACCCACTCCCAGGCTGGTTAATTTGACTATTAATCTTTTGTGTGGGACTGTGTCAAATGCCTTGCTGAAGTCTAGGTAGGCCATGTCCACAGCCCCTCCCTGGTCTACTACTTTGGTCACCCAGTCAAAGAAATCTATTAGATTCATCTGACATGACCTTCCCGCTGTGAACCCATGTTGCCTTGGGTCCTGTGCCCCACTGGCCTCTAGGTACTCAACTATTCTTTCCTTCAGAAGTGACTCCATCACTTTCCCTACCACAGAGGTCAGACTGACAGGTCAGTAGTTTCCTGCCTCTGTCTTGGTCCCACTTTTGTGAAGAGGAATCACATCCGCCTTCCTCCAGTCCTCAGGTACCACACCATCCTCCCATGATTTATTAAAAAGAGTAGCCAGTGGTTTCAGTTGTTCCCCCCTTAATTCTTTTAGAATTCTGAGGTGAATTCCATCAGGCCCCATTGCTTTGTCCACCTTCAGTTTTAGGAGTTCTCAGAACCCTTTCTTCATGGAAAGGACTGGGATCGACTCTCATCAAGAGTGCTTCTGTTAATTGGATTAGCACTTCCCCTCCTCTTGTGAATACTGAGCAGAAATATTCATTCAGTATCCCTGCTTTTTCACTGTCCCCTCTGCCCACCCAACGTTCATTCTATTCAGCCTCACTATCCTCCCTTTGTCTTTTCTACGCGTGATGTACCTATAAAAGGTTTTATCCCCTTCTTAACCGAGTTTGCTGTCTTTTCCTCAGTTTGGGCCTTTGCTATTCTGACTTCCCTCCCTGCTTCCTTCTGCCTTAACTGGTACAGCTCTCTGTCCTGCTCCTTCTGTTTCCTTATACTTCCGGAATGCTATCTTTTTCTTCCTGGCTTTCACAGCCACCTCTTTTAAGAACCATAGTGGCTTTTTATTTCATTTTGATTTGTTTATTTGCTTCACACAAAGGCTTGTTGCCTCTGTGATGGCAGTTTTGATGATTCCCCATTGTTGCTCCACACCTCCTTCTAGCCTGTTTGCTAGTGCTTTTCTGAGACACTCTCCCATCTTGCCAAAGTCAGCCCTCCTGAAGTCCAGTACCCTCACTTTTGTATGGCTTGACTCTGTAGCTGAGTTTAACGTGAACCACACTGTTTGATGGTCACTTGTTCCCAGATGGCAACCCACTTCCAGATCTGAGATCCTCTCACTGCCCCCATTTGAGAGCATGAGATTTACGATTGCTCCCTCACGGGTGGGTTCTGAAACTAGCTGTCTGAGGCCTGCCACCTGTAGGGCATCAAGAATGGCCCTGCTCTTGGATGTGGCTGCAGCAAATGTGCTCCAGTTAACATCTGGCATATTCAGGTCTCCCATCAACAGTATCTCCCCTTTCTCTGCCATTCTAAGAATGTCTTCTATCATATCCTTTTCCATTCCCTCCCCCTGACATGGGGGTCTGTATATAACCCCTGTGTGGATTGTGGTGCCCTTTCCAGTCTCCAAGGTGACCCACAGTGCCTCCTCTCCTCCCTGTTTACTCTTTTGTTCAGTTGCTTTTATCCCTTCCTTTACATAGAGAGCTATTCCTCCCCCATTCTCCCCTGCCTGTCTCTCCTGTAGGTTATGTACCCTGGTATGTTAACATCCCAGTCATGGTTCTCTGTGTACCATGTTTCTGTGACTGCTACGATATCCAGGCATCCCTCTTCCATCAAGGTACCAGCTCAGGGAGCTTGTTGCCCAGACTACGGGGCATTGGTACTCATTCCCTCCATTTCCTGATGGCCTTACTCCTTTTTGCCCCATCCCTGTCCTTCTTGCCTTTGTCACTTTCTCCATTTACCCCTGCCCTTCTCCCTATCGACACCTCTATGTTGGTGTTTACCGCACTTACTACCGTGATTTTTTTTTTTGGGGGGGGGCTAGGATTTCCCTGCTCCTTTCCAGTGCCGACAATTCAGGGGTGATCCAGGGATGGTGATTTCCCCATATCCTGGTGCGTCTCATGGGGGCATGCATGTCCCAGATGTAAAGGAAGTTAGTTCTGAAGCATTCTAGGGCCTCATCCACTAAGCTAGCTGCAGAGATGGAGGACCAATCTGTGTACACAAGGTCATGGAGAAGGGGGGAGAGGTCAAGGTATTTGAAGGATCTGGTTTGCAGGATTTTACATGGTGCCTTGGGTCTGTAGATTTTACAGACTAGATAGATCATGTGATGGTCACCTAAAGAGTCCGGAAGAAGACCAGATTGGATGACTCTATGAGGGTGGGAGAAGAGTGCCCTATCGATAAGGAAATGGTTGTGAGTTTTATGGTTTAAGTGAGTTGGCTCCTGTATCAATTGTGTTAGATTCAGGGCATCAATGTCATTCCTTGTCTTACTAAGGGAGGAAGACAACCAGTTCAGATTAAAGTCTCCCATAACATATAGTTTGCCAGAAGAGGTAAGCAAGACTATGGTTTTTAGGAGATTTGTGGTGTTGACGGGAGTAAGACCAGGGTGGCAATAAATTCCAGAAATGAAAATGGGGTCTGAGAAAGGGAGGGAGAGGTGATTTATGAGCACTTCATAAGCTGATGGTACCGTGGTGAAGGGAATAGTAGTGTATTGGATAGTGGAGGAGATGTACATAGTCACTTCTCCTCTCCTAACAGCATGATCTTGCTGAGAGAGGGTGAAATCTGGGATTGCAAGGGGTGAGTCGGGTATTTTATCATTGAGCCAGGACTCTGTAAGTATGAGGACGTTGGGGTCGAGAGATATTGTAAGCGGTGGAAACATGTCTATTTTAGAGAGGCGGATCCTTGTGCTCAGATGGCACAGTTTAAATCCATGGTGGAGGATGGGGAAGTGGGAGGGAGAAGGGCCAAGACTAGGGATGGGGCAGAGGGGCCAGGACTAGGGTTGATATCTCCAGCTGCTAAAAGTAGGAGTGAGATATGATGAAGTAGTTGAACATAGAGTATTTGTACCACTGTAGGGCAGATGATGAGCGTTTTTTAGGTGGCAAGAAGGGGGGATATAGAAATTAGGTTTCAGCAAGTGAATTATAGCACTAGAGCTGGGCACCGAGAGGAGAGATGCACGGGGTAGGGATGGGTAGTGGAACCAGGGTAGAAAGAGGGGAGCAAGGGGTGCTGGAAGTGTGAGTAGGGAAGCAGGTGGCATGTGGACATGGTAAGGGGGCAGTGATGTGGATATATTAGTGGGAGGATAGGTGGAGAGTGGTGAACAGACAAAAGGTATGATGGGGAGGAAGGAAAAGGTTAAGATTATTATTTTAATAGGTTTTATTGAACTAGGGGAGTAGACAGTGGAAGCTGGGAGCAGAATCAATGTTAGAAAGAGTACTGTAGAGCTTGCAGGAGAATCAGAGTAAGAGGGAGATATGTGGAGGGCAAGGCAGACTGAATGGGTGCAGAGGAGATAGGTAAAATGGAGGAATGGTAGGTGGATACAGAGACAGGATGGGAAGCATTATTATATGCACAAACTAACAAGTTGAAATCAGAGGGAAAGTAGGAATAGGCAGGTGCAGGGGTAGCTGTAGGGGTGAAGTGCGATCACTCTACTGTACAGACCCTAATGATTATGCGATATAAGGAGCTAATGAGAAAGTCAACACTTACACCAATCAGCAACAGCACAGGCTGTCATATGACTACCAACAACTATAAAGTTAAATGTCTAGATAGGATGAGTGGGGCTTCCAAGGTGCTCGACTTCACCGGGCAGCGTACCTTGCCGTGGATGCGGGTGAAGTGTTGCTGTAGCAGGTGGCTGGATGGAGCCCTGCGCCACAGGAGGGAGCGCCCTCAGGGGCTGTCGATCTGCTGGAGAGGAGAAGGACACGGGTTAGTTAAAATGACCCAGAGTCAGTGAGCAGGGAGCAAACTGGGAACAAGAGACAAGGTAGCAGGAGGGAGCCGGAGGCAGCATAGTTAGTCTAAATCAGGGGTGGGGCAGGGAAATGTGAGGGCAGAGAGAAAGGCACAGAGGAGAGCAAATGGGGGGAGGGTGGTTCAACACCAGGTAGCAGATACAGTGAAAGCTTGGTAGGAGTTTAAGGAGTGAGAATGAACATCAGCTTGCAGATCCGGGGGGGGGGGGCATAAAAATAAATATGTAGAACAGATAGGGAAAGTGAAATGAACTGCAATAATTAAGGCAGCAGAAAGAAAAAAATGGTCTTTGCCTGAAAATACTGTAGCAGTGAGCAGTAAATTAACTTAGGCTAATTAACGTGCTGTTGCAGTAATTAGTTAGGTAGAAAGCACTAATTTAACAACAGTTATTATTTATTTATTTATTTTATTTATTTAAACAGCAGTTTGGAAAACCTTTGAGCCATAGGCTCATTTACAAAGGTACCTTGTCACAGTAAGACAAACCAAAATACACAGTATAGCAGTACAACACATAAGTATAACAGTAAAATTAAGACATAGATACAAACAAGCTGGTACAGGTAGGATGAATGCAAACAATACCAGAGTTATGTAGTCCTTAGCAGCTTAGTAATAAGCTTTGTCATAAGTATTGAGTACGGCTTTGACTAGTGGCAGTTACAGCATCGGGTGTTAATAAGGTGGTTACGTGGGAAGTTTTAAAATACGATATAGTTGGAGCTTCGGAGATGGAGGGGCAGTGTGTTGAACCAGGAGGGGCCCTAAAGCTGAAGGCTCTTTGGCCGTGAGAGGTCCTAGCTCTAGGGATAACAAGAGAGGTTTTCCCAGAGGTCCGACTATGAACCAGTGGGACAGAGCGCGTATGGTGGTGGTCAATCCTGGTGGGGAAAGCCCAAGGAGGTCTTTTGTAAGGGTACAGGTAAGATATTTGAGGCACTCGTCGAGATCAAGTACCAGCGCTTTAGCATACAGTAGACAGGTGTGTGTCATCCTAGGTGCTCCAGTAATTAACCTGCAGGCCTTATTCAGAGTAGTGCGAATTTTATGGAGTGCGGTCTGATCAGCAGCACCATACACCGGCAGTCCATAGTCCACTATTATTGGCTGTCCTATATTTAAACATTGCTAGCAGAATAGACAGAGCAGTGTTACAACAGTAAAAGCAGCTACATTCGTTCCTGAGGTTTAAATTCGTTAAAAATAGTGTGCAGACTGCAAAGTACAAATCTGTAGAATAGCAAAAGAGCCAATAGGGAAGTGGTAGACCAAAAGAAGGACCAATCAGTGTGTAGCGCCCAACTGCAAGTAAGAAAGGCGCTTGCCTTTACCAGGCAGCATATCTTGCGGTGGATGCGGCTGAAGTGTTGCTATAGCGGGTGGCTGGGTGGAGCCCTGCAGCACAGGAGGAGTCAGGAGGGACCACCCTCAGGAGCTGTCAGTCTACTTGCCGTAGATGCGTCTCAGATGTTGCTGTAGTGGGTGGCTGGATGGAGCACCGATCCACAGGAGGGGTCGGAAAGGAGTACCCTCAGGGGTCGTAGATCTTGCTGTGGATGAGGCTGAAGTGTTGCTGTAGTGGGTGGCTGGATGGAGCCCTGCACCACAGGTGGGGTCAGGTTGGAGTGCCCTCAGGGGCCGTCAATCTGCTTGCCGAGGATGCAGCTGAAGTGTTGCTGTAGCAAGAGGCTGGATGGAGCCCCATGCCGCAAGAGGGGTTGAGAGGGAGCGCACTCAGGGGCTTTCAATCTGCTTGCTGTAGATATGGCTAAAATGTTGCTGTAGTGGGTGGCTGGATGAAGCCCCGTGCCACAGGAGGGTATGCCCTCAGGGGCTATCGATCTGCTGGAGAGAAGGAGAAGGACAGAGGTTAGTTAAACTGGCCAAAGAGTCAGTGGGCGGGGAGCAGACAGGGGGCAAGAGACAAGGTAGCAGTATGCCTATCTGGACTGTCCCCCCACTTCTCAATGGTTATCCACTGCATCTGTTATCCTCTAAGTATTAGTCCAACATGTTCCTGAATCTTAGTTTGTTCCGAGCCATAACAATTTCCTCAGGCAGGAAATTCTGTATTCTCACATTCCTGTACTTAAATAAATTCCTCCCAACATTTTTGTTAGCAGACTGTTGTTCCAGCTGATATCTGTGTCTTCTAAAGTTGTGATTAAATTATTTAAATTCAAATTCCAGTTGCTTGATCAATTCACTATCCTTTAGTATTTTATAGAAGCATAGTAAGTCTCCTCTAAGCCTTCTTTCTGAGGTGTGTAATCCTAGATGACTTAGTCTGTCTTCATAAGACTTCTTTTTTAAGATACAGTATCATTTTTGTGGCTCTGCACTGGACACCCTCCACTACTGCAATGTCTCTTTTTATGTTTGCTTACGTGCATGTGCAAGAAACATGTTGTGGAGGTGCGGCAGTGTTGTGGTCAATGCCGGTAGTGCTTTTTGGGGCTGGTCTCTGTGGCGCTAATGAAGCAGCACATTGTCAATGACAGCAGTTTTGCAGCAAGCCACCAACTTGAAAGAAATTCGCTGTTGCAATCAGGGAGTGCCCCATCATTGAAGAATCAGCTGTTTTTGCTGCTGGGGCGGTACCTGATTGCAGCAGCATATCACAGCTTGCCTTGTCTGGTGTCACATTTCAATAAACATGGCAGCAGCTGTCACCGTCCACCTCTCGCAGTCCCCATGAAAGCCGACAGGAGTGCCCAATCCCCCTGTCAGCATGCCCAATCCCGGGTTCATTTGCCAACGGGGGAGCCCAATCCCCGTCTGCATAATGTCCCAGCATGTAATAGTTTTGTAAGCCGAGGGGATACCCAATCCCCCTTGGCATCATGTGCCCCCCCAAACACAGACCTATTTTCTGTGTTGACGGGGGGCTCAATTCCCATCGGCTTCAGTCCCCATCCCAAAAAAATACAGGTGGCACACTGGCAGCCCACCCCAGTGTGCCAAAAACAAACCTGTAAAGGAAAAACCTTCCCGCAATGTTTTTTTTTTTTTTAATCCTGTAAAAGAAAAAAACAGTCCCTCATTGTCTCCGGTGCCCCCTTCCCCAACCCACATCTACCCTCTGTACACCTGACCTCCCCACCCCATACTTACCTCTGGAGCCCGGCACTGCGATCTTTGGTGGAGCAGGAACACATCTGCACTCTTCAAGGCTGACCGCGAATTGAAGAAATGATGGTAAGCTGTATAATGGCATACATGTTTTTTTTTTCAACTTAGGTGAATATCTTGGCCATTTTAGTGAATTTTGGCACCAAATTTTCAACATGGGGTTTTTGGGACTCCACCTCATGAATTCAGTCACCGTCATCTGGTTATATGGTCCTGGAAGGTGATTTCACCTTTTGGGACTGATTAACGAAATGACAGTGTCATTGTTCATGAGGTGGACTCGCAAAAAGCCTATGTTGCAAATTTGGTGAGAAAATTCCAAAAAATGACTGTTACAAGCATGTGTTGTGCAGTTTCCATGCACACTCATAACTTCATAAATATGTAATATTTTCACTCCAGATTTTCAACATTGCCATTTTTTCACACCTCCTTATGAACAGTACTGCTGTCATTTTTCACATCCTGGCCAAAATGTGTTTTTGCACATCCAGCGTACAATAGCGTGGTCGCTGTTGGAAAGCAATGTTCGGGACAGATTAAGAAAATCATAGTGACACTGTTCATGAGCAGAGGTCACAAAATGCCTGTGTTGAAAATTTTGTGAAATAATTCCACTAAATGACTGTGTTACGAGTGTGCATTGCACAGTTTCCACGTACGCTCGTAAGTTGAGCAGTTTTGATATTTTCACTCCAAATTTTCAACATTGCCATCTCTTCACACCTCCCTATGAATGGTACAGCTGTTGTTTTTCACATCCTGCCCGAACTGTGTTTTTGCATATCTGGCTCAGAATGGCGCTGTCACTGTGCGAAATCAGTGTTCAGGACAGAGTCACAAAATCACAGTGCCACTGTTCATGAGCAGAGGTCCCAAATGCTTTCATGAGGTGGGGTCACAAAAAGGCCATGTTGAAAATTTGTAGTGCAAATACCAACAAATGCCTGGGGCGTTAGGGTTTCTAACTATAACGTCCCACCCTGTACAGACTGACAGGCATCAGGGGTGTGCCTTTGGATTTCCGGTTGTAATGCTCATGCCATTCCACCCCCACCCCCACCCTGAAGCCAGTGACAGACATTGAGGTGTGCCTTGGACTCTTTGGCCCCAGAGTTCACCCCATTCTCATATACTGCACCCATTTCAGCATATGTCCTTATGGAATGGGGTGACTGTAAAGCTGAACATCCCAAGGCACACCTCAACACTTGTCGGTGTCTGCAGGATAGGGTGAGGTGACATGGCATAAGCGTTATAGGCGACGACCCAAAGGCACACCCCAATGCCTGTCCATCTCTGCAGGGTGGAGGTGGAGTTGGCATGAGTTCAGTACTTCACTGCCATTCCTATACTGCATCTGTCTAACTCCTGCACTTCCAATCCTAATATCAGCAAGCAAACATTCGGCATTGACAAATGCTTGCTTAAGTAAGGATTCCACACCTGTGAGCAGTAGTCTACATGTGATCTTACATATGTTCTTTACAGTGGGATTATCACATTCTCGGTATTTCTGGTAAAAGCTTTTCTAGTACAGCCCCAAATTCAGTTGGTCTTAGTAATATTTTTGCATTGGTGATCATTTTTGAGTTGTTTTTTTCTTATAATACCCAGATCACATTCATTATTGACCTTTTTTTAGCTTAACCCCATTTAGATAGTAGTTATCCTCAGAGTTGTTCTTACCAAAATGCATCACTACACACTTTGATACATTTAATTCCATGTTGTTAATTGCCCATTGGTCCCTAGTGAGTGTATTTGAGTTTATTGTGTTATCCACTGGACCTCGTACTTTGGTGTCATCTGCAAACTTGTTTATGAACATTTCACATTCCAAATCTAAATCCTTAATAAACAGATTCTGCCAGCTCTGCGGTGCCAAGCGAAGGGATTTGCTCAGTACACTGGAGACCCAGGTTCGCACCCCAAACCTGAGTACCAGGAGCAGAGTCTGAAGGGGAAGGGATCAAGAGCATCCATTGGAAGCTTCTCTCCCAGGGGGAGGTGGGCAGGGCTTTGGCACCTGTGGTGGATTGGGTGATGTGCTAGGGGGACATGAGGCTTCAACACGCCCCCAGCCAAAAGTTGCCGTACTCACGTGGTTCCAATTAGGGCAGTTGTGGGCAGGCCAGAAAATGGAAAAAAAGTGCTCCCCAGTCGGCTGGATGATGACCGCTGGTCCCTTGATACCATGAAGCCCTGGAGCTAGCCCGGTCTGACTCTGCAGCACCCGGGATATGCAGGCTTGCCTACAGGTGCTTCCCCCCAGAAGAGGGGGACCCTTCTGACACAGGGATATGTCAGATTAGCTGAGGGGGCTGCTATAGAGGTCAGTGGATGGCTGCAGGGGATGAGATGGGATGATGGCAGGGACCTAGATGGTCCGAAGGAGTGGCTGGTTGGGGGTGCTCAAGGGAGGAGCATAAATAAATAACACAAAAAAAATGAACAGATTCTTGAGAGGTCCCATACAGTGCCAAGTGTTTTCTTTTAACTGTGCATGTTTGCCAAGCATGTGAGTCACCTCCGGATTTTGGGTTTGATCAGCAAATACAGAGGGGGACTTGTATGGGCAGGTGGCCACAGAAGTCCCACTCTGAAAGTATGGTAACTTCCATGCATCCAGAGCCTGCAGTGCATGCTTCCACAGCACCTGATCCTATGCTGACAAAGGTACAGTAATACTACCTCTCTATAGATTACATATGGGGCACCATCTGGAATACTGTGCCCAATTCTGGAGTCCCAACCTAAGGAAAGACAAAGGCAGGTTGGTGACAGTGCAGCATGGAGTGACCAAAATGATTCAGGGCCAGTACACCATGTCACAAATGCACTCCACAGGTCAGGCCCTCTACCCCACAGTGCCAACTCTAGAGCGCAATAGTATGAACAGGTAACAGACAGGGTAACCCTCCTGTCTGCTTTTGGGTCCAAATCACCTTTAGCCTCAAGTTCTAGGGGGATTCAAACTGTGAACCATATGCTAGCGTACCCAAATGTACAGGCTCATATAGTATTCTCTTCGGGGGGGATGCAATATATCTTTCGCCTAAGAACACCTAACCCAGTACCCAAAATGAACCCTTAAAACTCTATGAGACCTTGGGTATATTCTTACTTTTTAACAAGCTTAGTAACACCATCAAGCTGTTGAATAGTTGTCAGACTTAACCACCTATACGTCACATGCAAAAAGAACTGACAGACACACTGGCAGTCTTTCAAAGAAAAGGTTCTTTACTAAAAGATGATAACAAATGTAAACACAGAACAATATATCAAAGAGCTCACAAACACATAAAAGAACAAGGGAAAATTACAAAGCAAAACTCCTACCACAATACATTTAGATTTTTGCTGTCTAAGGTATTACCTCTGGAAGTGCTTTTAGTTAGATCAGAGAACTGTTTCTCTCGGAGTCCCCAAAAAATATGGCATACATTTCAGACACAAGTATCAGTTTAAACTCTGTGGGTGGGATATTCAGAAATGCGCCAGACACCGGCGCAAGGCCAGTGCAGTGCAAGTCCAATGCGCCATGGTGCAGTGAGCATGATATTCAAAGGCTGCGCAAGATGACATGCGCCAGCACAACATGGCTGAATATCACATGGATGCGCCACAGTGCAGTCAGGGGTGCACCAAGGAGCAACCCAACATGCACAATAGCGCAACCATAGATGCACAAGGGGCCAAGGAAGATGCGCCAGGACACATATGGACCAGCCACAGGCACAGCAAGGAGCAAGGCACCGAGGAGGAGGGGGTGGCCACTGGGGAGACTGTGGAGCCAGGCGAGAGGCAGAGGCGGCCCACGATGAAACACTGCCCAAGGAGAATGGGCATGCAGCCGGCTGCCGCCCACGTACACCACAGAGGTGGATGTAGGATGGGTGGCACCAACGGCCATGGGTGGACTGCCACCAGCCACCCCCTGCTGGATGACACAAACCATGCCACCTGGGCCACAGCTGGCAACACCCAGGCAAATGCCACCCAACACATACGCCACACAACCTGAACAGCCAGCCCATGGCCACCCCAGGACACAGCCACTGACAGATGGGCAAACACCACCATGCATAGCCCTCAGAACAACACAGGTGCACCACCCAGCTACCCAGCACACCACTGCAGTATGGCTCTGGCTCCACTCACCAGCCACAAAGCAGACCTGGACACAGATGGGTAACCATATAAAATCTGTATTAAATAACAATAAACTATTAACAATTAAATAACAATCAACAATGAAAACAATGCGACAGGGATCAAGGAAGGGGGAAGCTATATACAGAACAGGAATAAGGCAGGGAAGAGAGGTATAGGGACAGGGGACAGGGCTATACAAAGGGACAGGGGAGGGCATGGGAAGGGTGGACAGGTGAAGATACAACTGGTGCAGGCCAGACAGGCCCTACGGGTGGCCCTGTCCCACCGCTGCCTGGCGCTGTCCCTGCTGCAGGAGCCGTCGCGTCAGTCATGCAACTTCCAGTGTGGCAGTGGTGATGGAGATAAGCCTCCTCAGGAGGCAGCTGTAGCTTGCCTGTCGAGCACCCCATAGGACACCTATGGCAAAAAGAGGGAACACATGAGCAGTGTATGTCCAAGGCACCCCAGCCCACCTACTGTGCGCATCAGACAGTGGTGACACATGCTCCTGGGGTGGCACCCTGGCCACCCGCAGTGGGTGGGCCCACACCTGCCGCAGACCTGGCATGCCATGGCTATGCAAAGCACTGGACACTGCCACCCATGGGCTAACCGCCAGCAATGTAGTAGGCATGTGGCATGGTACAGCAGCAGGACCGCAGCGGCACAGGTGGCAGCCGGACACACCCACAGCCCACCAGCAGCAGCCACACACATGTGCAATGGCTGCAGCACACCATGGGCAGATCACAGCTACCACGGTTCAGAGCAAAGGGGGCCGAGGCCTCACCCCTGCCCCCACTGCCCACCCTGCACAACAATGTAGTAATGCACTATGTCTACCTGCATGCTGTTGTGCTGCATGCGCTGGTCTGGCAGCTCCACTCTCTGACCCGCATCCCAGGCCTTGGGTCCCACAGCAGCCTGCCATGGCCCACCAGGTGCGCCTGCTGCCCTGGCTCTCCTCCTGTCCTCAGGGCCTAGGACGGAAACATAAACATGCAAGCATCAGTACACAGCAACACCACGTGCCCACTGCTGTCACCCCCCCTGCACAGAGTGCACCCCAGCCCAGCACAGCCACGGTGCAGTTGCACAGTGCACCCAGGGCATGCAGCCCCAGGTCACAGGGTGCGCCGTATCAGTGCCTCCCCCGGCATGGCATGCAGCCTTGCCAGCCCCATGGAACACTGAACATGCCCAGATGCAGGTGGAGCACACTTACCTGGCTGTGGCACAGCCCCCCTCCGGATGTACGCCTGCAGCGCCGTGATCCACTCCAGGTCCCACCTCTGCAAGTCACCATATTGGCGGTGACACTGTTCCCCACTGCGCTGCACACCTGTGGCCTGCTCATGTCCATCTGCCACCTCCTGCCAGACCTCCATCCTAGGCCTGGTGAGGGGCTACTGCCCAAATAGACAACCTGCACTTGGCTCCACCTGGGCCACCAGGTTCACTAATTCTACCTGGCTCCAGTTAGGACTCCGTGGTTCTGCACAGTGTGGCATGCCTACTCCACCATATAGCTAACCAAAATGGTGCCCTGTAGCGCATGAGCTCCACATGCTCGAGATGCATGCCTCACTCGGAGATGCACTGCCCTCATCAATCGTGCATCTCCGGGGATGCACAGTACAGATGTGGTCACACTGGCACGTGGGGCAGAGGCCCCTTGGGGGCAAAGGGCAGGGCAGAGGTCAGCATGTGCACTGTGCATGAGTGCGCCATTGGGACCACAATGAATGGTGCACAACAGGGGCCTGAGGGTGCCACAGTCTACAGACCTTATGGTGCCCAGGCACCATGGGACCTATAGCACCCGAGCACCATAGGCCCTATAGCACCTGAGTGCCATAGGCCCTATAGAGCCTGAGCACCATAGGTCCTATAGCAGCTGAGCGCCATACAGTCTATGGCGCAACTAGCATATGCTGCGCAAGTGGTGTAGGCACAGTCCATGGAGCATGCGTACTGATGGCTGCACCCACATGTTACAGCATTGTGCCATGACTTGTGCCGGTGCAAATCCATTGCGCAAGGCACAACATCATGATATTCAGCTAGCATATGCAGATCAGCTCATCAGCCTATCCACGGTGCACTGAAGGAATTAGCATCTCATTACAGTTGCGAATCGGCTCATTTGCATGCATTGCGCTATAAAGGCACCATGGGACTGCACAGGACATGGACCAGTATTGCAACCATCCGAGGTAAGTTGCGCCCACTGAGGGGACAGACAGCACAGCGGGATGGGTGGCAGGTGTGGGGTGCTGCAGCCACTGACCAAATGTCATTGTCCACAGGTAGCAGCATGTCCGAACGAGAGGAAGGTGAGGAGCATGAGCCTACATGCAAGTGCAGGCCCAACTATATGAATGCAGGGGCGGATGCCCTGTTCAAGGTGTACCTCAACAGGGAGCCTCTGCTGAGTGGCACAACTGGCACACCCCCAGGCCAGGACTGCAGCCTGGAAGGAGGTGACAAAGGCTGTGAACCAGCAGGGCAGCCACCAGCGGTCAGCGCAGGAGTGCAAAAAGAAGGTCGGCACTGACAGGTGCAGGATCAAGGAGAAGGTGCCAGCCATCAAGGGTGGCCATGGGTGGGGGTCAGGCCAACATGCCACAGCTGATGCCTCAGGAGGAGCTGGTGGTGGCCACCATGTGGTGCAGTGCTGTTGAGGGGGTGCCAGGCGGTGGCTTCCAGACTGGTGGGAGCCTGTCACTGCATGGTAGGTACGGTGGTGTCAGCGGTGGGGGGGTGGTGACTGGGGGGGACGGGGGTCCTGTTCATCAGCAGTACTAATGCGATTGTATCCCTTTCAGCTCCGGAATGCCAGCATGCAGTGGCAGGGGCAGTGGTGTCTGCCGTGGGGGCATGCCATCCACCTCTACTGGCATCCGGGGGGCCCGATCGGCTGCAGCACACCACCGCTGTCCAGCCGGATGTCCTGGGTGTGGTGGAAGATGAGGCCCTGGCTGTGTTCCAGCTGGACGACAGCCATGGCATGCAGTGTGCAGAGACACAGATCAGGGCGGGTTCGACACTGATGATGATGACCATTGTCCTGGAACAGTGGGGATGTTGTCGAGGGGGAAACACCTATACCATACACCATTCCTGGCAGCGCCACCAGTGCCCTGTTGGGGGTGGTCCGGCCGCCTGCCACTGCCTGTGTGCAACAACGGCATGGTGCGAGAGGATGGTGGTGGTGGTGGTACAGCCGCACAGGCACTGCTCAGCACACAGCGGCTGGAGGGGCTGCAGCAGCAGATGGCTGGGGATGTTGGGGAGCCTGGTGCGATGTCCGCCACCAATGTGTCAGTCAGTGAGCAGCCCCAAGGGGACCTTGCTGTACAGCGCCCACCTAAGCAGGGGGCTGGGCAGCTCAGTCACATGCTACCTGTGGGTCGGTGCAACATCCATGCACCCCCGGACACTGACCCCTTGCCCAAGTACACCCGATTGCTGCGGGCCTCTGTGGAGCAACAGGTGCTGCTTGTGGCTGTGGCACTCCATGCCGAGGTGCACCAGGCAGCAAAGCAGCACAACAGGTCTTCGTGCAGGTCCAGGATGCCATCAAGCGACTGAGGGAGGACACACCCGCAGCCCTGGATCACCTTACTACTGTGGTCACAGTCAGCCTAGCCCTACTGGCTGCCATGGGGTGTGGCCGGCCGCCGCAGACCCTGTGGAGTGCATTGTCCACCCCACGGTCATGGTGTCGTGTGACCCCCTCGATGTCAACACTGGGATCTGCTGTTGGCATTCCAAGCACGCCCGGTGTGGGCCTGTTTGGGAGCCTGCAGACCCCTGTGAGGACACAGTCACGTTCCCACAGTACCACCCAGGGGGGAGTGTCGCAGACAGCCCCTGTGGCCACCACGCAGCCTGGGTCTGCTGGGTGGCCTGGGTGGGGCCGTCCATGTATCCATGGTGGCTGTGTGACTGCACGGCAGACCTGATGTGCCCACCTCCTTGTCCGCAGTCTGCTGCTGCCGCCCTGTGTGCACATGGGTGCTGTGTGTGCATGTGCATGCCACAAATGTGGCAACCGAGGACTGCACCTCACACTGGCTGTGTGCACACCTGTCCGGCTGCTGGCCTGTGTGGCATGTGTGTGATGATGCCAACACAGCACCAGATGCACCTGTGCACCGGTGCTCTGAGTTTGATCCACGCCTGGTGCTAGCACCTGGGCGTGTGCCTGTGGGTGCCAGTATGTGTGTGTGTGTGTGTGTGTGTATGTGTGTGTGGGTATGTGTGTGTAGGTGTGGTGTGTGTGTGTGTGTGTGTGTGTGTGTGTGTGGTGGGGTGTGCTGTGCTGTGTGTTGCTGCGTGTGGCCATGTGGTTCAGCCCCACACCCCCCCATGCCCTCTGCCCAGCTGTTCAGGCCACAGGGCACTCCCACACATGCCTGTGTGTCGTGCCACTGTGGTCATCTCGTACTTGGATGTTTGTCCACCTACCTGCATGCGCCGTAGTGCTCCTCCTCTATTGTGTCCCTGTGCTGGCGTGCCATCCTGGTCAGCCCGGTATCCCTCTGCCCATGGAGGGGGGGCTGCCCACTGCCACTCGGCCTGTTGGCCGCGTCATCCCCACTGCTGTTCCCCTCTTCAACCTTGACAGCTATCCCATGGTCATTGGCCATGTTGTGTAGAATACAGCAGGCCAGGAACAGGCCGGAGGCCTTTGAGGGGCTGCACTGTATGGCACCATCAGACCTTTCCAGGCAACAGAATCATGCCTTCAGCAGCCCAAAGAGAAGCTCAATGATGTTCTGCATGCTGGCATGTGCCTCATTGTGCTGCTTCTCCGCAGGGGACAACGGGCGCTGGTAGGGGGTGAGCAGCCAGAGCCGGAGTGTGTAGCCACTGTCACCTGTGTAGAAGGAGATATGGTTAGTCTGGTGTCCTATATTGTTGCGCCCCTCATCCTTCCCAGCCACACCCTGTGGTGCCCCTACCCTGGTGGCCCCCTCATGCCCTGTTGTACCCAGCTGCCCATGATCTCAGCATACTCAACCACTAGGTGGCTGATGGGGATGTCCCCACTCTCGAACCTGTGGCACAGTGCCGAGCTGTGCCAGATGAAGGCTTCATGTGCTCCCCAGGGTGTGTAGCACAGACATTGTTTATGTGCCCTCTGGCATCGCACACCACCTAGCAGTTGATACTGGGGTAGCCCTTCCTGTTGATGTAGGCTACCCCCCCCGGGCCAGGTGGCATGCAGATGCCAATGTGGGTGCAGTCGATGGCCCCTAGCACGCTAGGCATACGTGCTACCTTGTGGAACTCCTGCATGTTCGCTGTACACTCTGCCTGTGTACTGGGGAAGTGGATATATTCTGCAGTATATGGGAGCAGGGCATTGAGGAATTGTGTGAGGAGCCATGATGCAGCTGACTGGGTTATGCCTGTGGTGTCCCCTGTTGGTCTCTCAAAGGTGCCCGTGGCGAGCAGGCACATAACAGCTTTAACCTTCATCTCTACCATCAGGGCATGGCTCCATCTAGGGGGTGCCTGCATCTCCTCACTGCACAGCTCACAGAGTTTCCATGGAATTGTCCGGTTCAGGCGATACCGGCCCACAATCTCCGTATCGGAGTAGTTTTCGAAGGTGGTGAGGGCACGGTACCACCTGTTCCGGGCATACCACCAACGGGCCCTTCCACGGCTGCACCTCCCTGACTCCTGTCTCCCCACACCCCTCATTACAGCCTCCATCTGGAATATGGCACTGGCCATGGCCCCTGTTGTCCTGTCCCCCCTGGCATCTGACTCCACTGGCCCTCCTGGCCGTGTGCGGCTGTGCGGATTGCTCAGCAGGCCTATGCCTGTGTGCCCTTCCCCCAGCTGGCTGCCTGTTGCCTGTGGCCTCTGACTCCCACTCCTGTGGGTTCCTGTGTTGCCCCTCTCAGGCCTGGTGCCTCTGTGTCACACCCAGGTACACTCACACACACACACCGTCACCTCCCTGCCTGTCACACACGCACACACTCAATCTCTCACACGCAGTCACTCCCTCTCTGTCTCTGTCTCTGTCTCTGTCTGTGTCCCTCTTCTAGTCTCCTAGACTGTTGTTTGCCAGCCTGTCTGTCTCCCTCTGTCCTGATCCTCGCTGGTGCAAGTGCCCTTCTCCTACTTGCTCCCTGTATTTATAGGCTGAGGTGTGCTCTGGGCAACTGCCATTTGCTCCACGCTTGCGCTGTTTGTCCATTGTTGAATATTGCACTGTGCGACATATTCATGCTATGCCCCCTGCACTTGCGCATGCATACATTACCATTGCGAATTGGTGCACTGCCACTTGTGCTGTGCAGTTGCTACCACTGAATATCGCTCTCTGGTGCATTTACGCAGTTGCGCAATGCACAACTGCTTTGAATATCCCACCCTGTGTCTCCACACCCCTTCTGTGAGTCATCTAGCTCCTTCTTTTTGAATATAAAATTACAAATATGATTTCTTACCAGGAGATATGTTAAATAATGTGACATCAAATCTAACCCCGAGGGTGTGTGTAAACTTCGAGTTAACACATACACCACCCCATATATTATTTTATATAATTGCTGGGTCTCCCCTTTTTGTCCACAGCAATTATATAAAATAGCAGTTTCAGTGCGGTCGAGCTCCAGTTCGGTTTTCATCCGGTTCTTACATTTAGATTTTTGGAGGTTTCACGGTGTTTTTTTTAATAATTAAAACTTGTATCCTGTAGAAAATAACTGTTTTTTTTAACTGTGACTTACCACCGTGCCATGATTCTTTGGTAGCTAGGTTGTGGTCGAGCAGACAGCGGCAAGCCAGAAAGGGAAACACTACAGCCGATGCATGCGCAGAGGTAGGAGAACCGTGCTTGTGTTTGCCATTATAAACACTCCTTTATAACAGCAAATTACGCCACAGTCTCCCTATGGCAAAAAGGTGAGACCTGTTAATTCTTCCTTAATTAACCATTTTTCCTTTGAACTTAGCAATCTCAGAATTTTTCATTTAGGTGTTAAACTTGATAGGAACAGCCAAATTACTCTTTCTTTCCTGACGTCATAAACTTTAGATTTTGTTTCCACTTCAAAAGGCTGGGCATGTCATAAAAGTTAATAAAATGCCCACTGGAAGAAAGGTAGTTAATTAACTGGTTCCTTTCTCAGCTTTAATTACATCCTGTGGTTTCAGCTGCTGATGCCTTGTAATTTAAAGGGCCAAATCTCACAGACTGACATTTCATACTCTGACCATTTATTTACAATACCAATATCATACAATAATCATAACCAGCTGGCTAAGCATCACAATCCTCCCCACCTAGACTGAATTGGGGGACTCAATACCCTGCATGGGATGAGCATACTAAGTCAGTTCACTCCTCATATAGACGCGACAAGCCATCTGCATTCTGATTAGTTGCTCCAGCCCTATGTAAGATTGTTAAGTCATACCCTTGCAAGGCAAGGCTCCATCTTAATAGTCTACCATTAGTTTTTCCCATTTGTGTCAGCCAAACTAGGGGGTTGTGGTCAGTTTGTACCTCAAAATGCTGCCCATATAAGTATGACTCTAACTTGTTTAGGGCCCACACTATGGCAAGACACTCTTTTTCCACAGTAGAGTAAGCCTGCTCCCTGGGAAGTAACTTTTTACTCAGGTACACTACAGGGTGATCTTTCCCTTGGTTGGATGTCTGACTCAGTACTGCCCCAATACCCATGTCTGAGGCATCAGTCTGGACTATAAAGGGTCTGCTATAGTCTGGACTTGTCAACACAGGAGCACTGCACAGTGTCTCCTTCAGTCTGGTAAAGGCTTTTTGACAGGCTGGTTCCCAGGTAATTTTCTTAGGCATCTTTTTCTTTACCAGGTCACATGGGGGAGCAGCCAGGGCACTGTAATTGGGTACAAATTTCCTATAGTAACCTGCTGTCCCTAGAAAACTCCTGACCTGCTTCTGCATTTCTAGTCTGGGCCATGCCTTGATCACCTCTATTTTTACTTGGTGGGGATGAAGCTGCCTCCCGGCCTACAACATGCCCAAGGTATACCACTTCAACCATGGCCACCTGGAACTTCTCAGCTTTGACAGTGAGCCCAGCCCTCTGTATCCTGCCCAGCAATTCCCTAAGGTGGGACAGGTGTTCCTCCCAGCTGGCACTAAAGATAGCAATGTCATTCAGGTACACCATTCAGCACCATTTAACACCTGGTTCACCAACCTTTGGAAAGTGGCCAGGGCGTTCTTCATTCCGAAATACATTACTTTAAATTCAAATAAGCCTATCGGAGTGATGAAGGCTGACCTCTCCCTAGCTCTATCAGTTAATTCTACCTGCCAGTATCCCTTTGTCAGGTCAATAGTCGTAAGGTAGGTCGCCCCTCCCAACTTGTCCAGGAGTTCATCCATCCAGGGCATCAGGTGGGCATCTGACTTCGTGACTGCATTCAGTCCATGATAGTCCAGACAGAAATTAGTAGAGTCATCTGGCTTGAGCACAAGGACTACAGGTGAGGCCCAGGGGCTGTGGGATCTCTGGAGTACCCCTAAATCTAGCATTTCCTCCACCTCCCTCCTAATGTCCTTTTGGACAGCCTCTGATACCTGATATGCTGTCTGCCTTATGGGCGTCTGTGTCTCTGTCTCTACATAGTGCATTGCTAAGGGGGTCAGCCCAGGTTTGGTGGTAAACAGTGGGGCAAAGTGCTAAAACCTCCCTTGCTTGCTGGATCTGGTCCGGGGCCAGCGGGGGTGACAATTTAATTGCCTCCACAGAGGACTCCCACTTGCTTTCTTCCAGCAAGTCCAGAAGGGCGTCTCCTTCGTTGTCCCCTCCCCAGGACTACATACTACAAACACCATGTCAGCCCTATTAGCATATGGCTTCATCATGTTGACATGGTACATTCTTTCTGTATGTCTTCTGTCAGGTAACTCTATAATATAGTTCACGTCATTCACCTTTCTAACTACTTTGTACGGTCCTGCCCACTCAGCCTGCAGCTTGTCTTTCTGGACCGGGATAAGGACCATGACTTCCTGACCCACCGTGTACAAGCAAGCTCTGGCTCTGCGGTCATACCACACTTATTGTTTCTGTTTGGCAGCTGCCAGTTTGCTCTGGACTGTCCCCGTAAGCTCCTTCAGCCTTTCCCTAAACCTATGGACGTAAGCCACTATGGGAGTTCACTGGGTGGCATGCTTGCCTTCCCAGTCCTCCCGGATCAAGTCTAGGGGCCCACATACCCCACGTCCATATAAGAGCTTGAAGGGGGAAAATCCTGTCAACTCTGTTGGCACCTACCTGTATGCAAACAACAGGTGGGGAAGGTATTTCTCCCAGACCCTCCCATGCCGTTCAGCAAACGCTTGGAACATTGACTTCAGGGTACCATTAAACCTTTCCACAAGCCCATTGGCTTGTGGGTGATAAGGTATTGTGCATCTCTGCATCACCCCACACTTCTCCCACAAACATTTGATCAGGTCTGGCATGAAGGAACCCCCTTGATCAGTGATAACCTCCTGTGGAAACCCAACACGGGAGAAAATCCCAAGTAAGGCATCTGCCACTTTGTCTGTCCTCAGAGAGGATAGGGCGACTGCCTCTGGATACCGAGTGGCATAATCCACCACAGTCAGGATGAATCTCTTCCCGGAGGAGCTGGGGGTATTTAAAGGCCCCAGAATATCCATTCCCACCCTCTGGAATGGCTTCTCCACTATGGGCAATGGAATTAGTGCAGCTTGGGTTTTCTTACCCGTCTTCCCTATTTCTTGGCACAGATGACAAGACCTGCAATACTCCTTCATTTGCTTGGTGAAGTTGGGCCAATAGAAATTCTGGGCCAACCACTGCATAGTGTGCATGATTCCCAGATGACCAGACAAGGGAATATCGTGTGCAGTCTTGAGCAACTGCTCACAGTACCCCTGGGGAATGACAAGCTGCCTGCCTATCACCCCTCCCTCTGTCTTAGCATCCTGCATATACAGCAGTCCATTGTCTCAATAAACTTTATGTTTTCCATCATCTCCCTGTGCTCCGTCAGAGTCTGCCCAAGCTCTCAGCTTCTTTAGACTAAGGTCACTTTTCTAAGTTGCTGCAAATGCCTTACACATTCCCAATGCATGGGACAGGTCCCCTTCAGTCTCTAAACTAGGGTCCCTAGCTCTAGCATCAGGGCACTCAGGATCACTGTCATCCCTAACCCTCTGACAATGTGTCACCCCTCCTTCTTCAGAATAACCCTCCATAGCTGTGTGGTTAACTGCTACTGGGGAAATTTCTACCCCCCTTTTCATTAGTCTCCATATCAAGAGACACAGGCTGGGGAACCAGCCTCCCAGTGGTTTCCACAATGGCTTCTATGGGGTCCAGGGAACTAAAGTTTACCCTTGCCGCTTGGCTTCAGGTAACTGCACACTCCATCTGCTGTTTGAGATTGTTGCCAAGGATGACATCAACTGCTAAAGTTTTGGCTATAGCCACATGTTGCACAGTTCCCCCTGTTTCACCCCAGTCTAGGAGAACACTAGCAAGTAGCAATGTGGTTTCCTCCCCAGTGAACCCTTGTACAGTTACAAATTTATTGGGTATAAGCTAACCAGGCTCTACCAGATTTCCTTTTACCAATGTCAGGGATGCCCCTGTGTCTCTTAACCCTTGTGTCTGTACACCATTCACAATGACTGGGTGCATGTGTTCCCTCATGTTCATAGGCATGCTTCCAGGGACACAGAAACAACTCACTTCTTTCCTAGCCCCATTTTGCATATTGCTCAACCTTTTGGGACACTGTCTGGCAATATGCCCAGTTTTTTTGCAAACCCAACATTTATTTCTTTTCTCAGAAAAATCTTTTCTTTGAAACCTGGGGCTAACTGGTTTTGGTGGAGGCAGTGAGGTTTTAGCTGCACTGAAGGTGCGCTTTTCCCTTTCTGCACTGACACGCCCAGCCCATTCGCTCTCTGAGCAGGTCTGCTCTTGGCATAGCGGTCCAAGAGTTCAGCAGCCTCTTGCACTGTTTTGGGATCTCAGTCCTCCAGCCAGGTTTTCAGCTCTGCTGAGCATGCCCCAAAAAACTGTTCTAACAATATAGCATTCTCAATTTTATCTACAGAGTTTGCTTCAATTCCTTCCTACCAATGTTTTAAACACTGACGTTGTTTCATGGCTAGCTCCTCGTAGCTCATGTCAGGGCTTCTCCTGAGCTTACAGAATTTAGCTCTGTATGCTTCTGTAGTTAAATCAAACTTTTTTAAAAGTGCAGCTTTAAGTTTGCTGTAATCATTACTGTCCTCATTGTCCATTTGAGCCAATGCATCCCGAGCTTTCCTGGTAAGTAGCGGGGATAGCTGGAAGCTCCAGGACCCTCTAGGAATATCTGCCTGTATATAAACTTTTTCAAAGGAATTTAAAAAGGCATCCGTATCCTTCCCTCTTTAAATTCGGTTATCAATTTGGAATTTAATTTGTAACCTAGTCCTGTAGTTCCAGTTAAACCTAAGCCACTTACCTGCTCAGGTGCTGGTGGCTGAAGTCATAGCTTCTCCAGTTCATGTTGCCTCTGGCGCTCACGCTCTTCATGGTCAGCCTTTTGCTGTTCATGCTCCGCTTCTCGCCATTCTTTTTCAGCTTCTTGCTGTTCTTGCTCCCTCTTCTCCTCCTCTGTGGCTCACTGTTCTTGCTCAGCATCTCTCTGTTCTCTCTCCCTGTTCTCCTCTGCAACTCGTTTCTCTCACTCCACTTCTCACTGTTCCTGCTCAGCCTCTCACTGGAACTCCAGCTCCATTCTGCGCAACTCAATCTGCAGCCTGATTGCTTCTGGCTCCAGAATGCTGGTGACCTTCCCCTGCAGCTGTTGCCCTTGGCTTGCACTGGCCCTGCTGTCCTCCTCACCAGATCTGGACACTGCACTGGCTGCTGGTCCCTCCACTGCCAAGGTTTGGTCCTTTACAGTCATGGACTGTGACTCAGCACTCTGGGCATCAGCGGCCATCCAAGCATCCATGAGGTTCTGCTTGGTGGCTCTCCCCTTGTGCAGGACTCCTCTCTCCTTGCACAACTGCTTCAGGTAGTCTGCAGTGTGCTCACTGTAGTTGGAAGCCATCTTCTTCCCTAACTATGGCTACTCTAACTTGCACTTTGAAAAAAAATCTTTCATACCCTCTTGACCTGCACCCATGGTGGGGAGCCCATGAATGTTGGGGAAATGCTGCAGGGGTCCCTTTTGCTCAAGGGAGGGTCTTGTACCCTCACGACCTGCACCCACAGTGGGGGAGACCTTTAAGGTGACTATAATTCGGGTATTTTTGAAGAAGGACAAGGACCCGCTGAGCTGTACATCATGTAGGCCCATCTTCTTGTTAAATACAGATTATAAAATATTCACAAAAATAATAGTTAAAAGATTGGAGAATATAGTACCGACATTAGTCCATCAAGATCAAAATGGATTTATTAAAGAGACATCATTAATGGAAAATATAAAACATATCTTAAACATAGTAGCTTTAAATAAAGAAGAGAATGCTGTATTAATGGCTATAGATGCTGAGAAAGCATATGATAGAATGGCCTTATATTCTAGCAGTAATAAGGAAGATGGGCACAGCTCAGTGGGTGGATAAGACTTCTTTATGACTTTCCATATGCAGTAGTAAAAGTAAATAACATTACATCAGAGAAGTTTCAGCTGGGTAGAGGCACAAGACAGGGTGGCCTGCTCTCTCCTCTGATTTTTACAGTGGTAATAGAACCATTGGAGATAACTATAACAAATGATAGTGGAGTCTGAAGTATTGATATTGCAGGTAAGGAGGATAAAATAGGCTTGTATGCAGGTGACATAATACTGTATTTAACTAAAACTGAATATGCCATCCCACAATTAATCAGAATCCCAGCACAGTTTAGTAGTTTTTCAGAGTACAAAATGAATTGGTAAAAAAACTTAATTTTAAAGCTAAATTCAAATTTACAGATTCAACAACCAGTGAATATTCAGATGCAAATTTTATCAACTTATGTTAAATATTTAGGGGGCCAACATCGCGGCACATGTATCTGACACGTATAAAATTAACTTTGAGGTATGAATTATAAAAATGGAACAAGACTTAATAAAATGGAATTCACTATATCTTACATTAATAGGAAAAATCAACTTAGTAAAAATGCAACTACTACTGAAGCTTCTTTTTCTCTTCCAAGCCTTAGCTATACAAACACCACAAAGTTTTTTTAAATGACTTAAAACTGCAGTAACAAAATTTTCATGGAGACACTCGAACTCCAGAATAGGTTGGAGAACTTTAACATTATCAAAAGAAAATGTGGTCCGAGTATTATCAGATTTTTATAGATATTATTTAGTGTACAAGCTGTGCAGGGATGGCACTGGATTCAAAAAGACAGGCCTGACCCTACTTCAATGGTAATTGAAACCAGAGTGCAACAATATCCCTCTTTGGTTAATTTATTGTATTCCTTCATTCCAGAGAAGAAATTGTCTAATTTGCCTGTTACCACTCGGACTACATATAGTAGCTGGTCGACGCTTTGAAAAATGCTTGGTGAGAAAGGGTTCATATCAGAATATACACTTATCTATAACAATTATGACTCCCCCCATCTAACTCAAACACATTTAAAGAGTAGCAACAACAGAGGATAAACCAAATGGGTGATATTTGAGAAAACAATAACATGAAAACATATACTCAAATAGTGAACCAATTTGGGGTTTTTAAAAATCTAATTCTGCAATATAACCAATTGAAAAACTATTTAAATAAAAACAGGGAAACAGTTAAAATTAAAGCGAAAACAATTCTGCTAGAAACTTTATTAAAAAATACTGATGGGGAAAAAATTAATATCATCAATGTACCAAACCTTACAAAACAAATTGGGAGGAGATATTAACAATATTAAAATCGAATGGGAGAGGGATTTAGGTTTGAACCTTACAGAGGAACTATAGGGAGATGTTGTTGATGCATATGTTAGTAATGTGTTTTCAATAAAAATGCAGCAGATACATATGAACACTATGCATAGAATATACTGTACACCCAAAAAATTGAATCAATTCAATTCTAGCATATCTGATAAGTGCCCAAGATGTGCAAAGACCACTGGAACTTTAATTCACCTTATTAGTTTGTGCCCATATTTGTCCAATTTCTGGTCTAAATTGGAACACATATGTAATTTGACCTATAATAAAAATGTAAAACTATCTCCACTAGTTAGACTTTTGGGCATATATCCTAATAAAGAATTATGAGATGTACCACAAAAAAAATTCTTAACACTATCTACAGTGGTGGCAAAAAAATGCATCCTGATGAAGTGGAAGGATTCAGATCCTCCTGTTTTTAAGACTTAGTTAAGTATGGTGATGGACATCTCAAAACTGGAACAGATTTGGTACAGGAAAAATGGAAAATATGCAGAATTTGAAAAAAAATGTGGGCGCCGTTCCTGGTGGCAACAAGGTTGATTACTGTCTAATTGGACAGTGGTATAGCGATGGTTAGGATAATTCCTGGATTCCTCCCCCCCAGTAAACATGATGAGTGGAATGACAAGACTTAGCCAGAGGAAGGAAAAGGTGCTGTAATTCTATTTCTGAACTGAGGGGAAAAAAATAAAATAAATGTAATTTTTTAAGCCACATCCAATACACAGCCCCATTTTATAAGCACAATAAGACACTCTGGGGATGTGCATTAGAAATTTTTAATGCACGGTAGTGAGCTGAAGACATGCTACCTGTGGTCTTGTGCTTTACTACACTCCTTGCCATGTGTTCAAAATGTCTGATACACCCCCTCATGTTTTATTTCTTAAATATCCTAATCTGCTGTCTTGCATTATAATGTAGCCTGCCTCCATAGGACTTTGCAGTACAGCATCTTTTTCACTTTGCACTATGTACCACTGATCTGTCTACCACTATTTTCAGCTCAGTGTACCTTTGAAGGAAAATAAAGAAACTGTGCTCAGTGATGCAATGCAGCATGCTTGCACTCAGCAACAATTCTGGTTGATTTAGACTTACTACAGTGAAACTCCAAATCATGTACTTGTTTCTTTGAAACAAAAATGATAAAACTATGAATTGATACACTTAATACAGCACGCAAAATATAGAAATACTGCCACACTGATTGAGTTAACCTCAAATCTAAGATCTCCAATGGTTTTGCATTCTTTTTTTGGGGGGGAGCGGGGCGTGGGCAGTTTGTATGTTCCTAACATTACTGCATGTCTCAGCTGCCTACATTGCTCTTGTGGTCATTGCAGTCTACTATAATTTGCACAGTACAAACTAAGCGCAGTTGGACAAGTCCTTATACCAAGTTTAAAATAGCATACATGTGTGATCTTGACTATTCAAACAAGCTGCAGGTGCTAAAGTGGAAGAAACTCCACAACTGAGAACTAATCTACTGCTTCTTTGCAAATGCTTTCTGGGGCATGGAGTAGGGAAAACATGGAGTGGAGGTAACATAGACTTTGATGGCAGATAAAGACTGCTTGGCCCACCTAGTCTGCCCATTTCCCTACCTACCTACAGGGTAAGCTGCAAATTCTAGTTAACCAACAGCCTATTTCTTCTTATCCCCCCCCCCACAAGGTAAGGTGGGTAAAATATATCTTCCATCAATAAAATTTTGGCAAAATTCTGATTTTGCTTCTGCTCAGTTTCACAAAATTTCTGTGAAACTTTTCTGCAATTTTGCCAAAATTGTGACTTCAGTTATTTCTCTCTAGTTTCAAATGTGTTAGTCCTAATTGCTCACTTTACCAAGGTCCATACAGATATTTACCAAGTTTTTGTTCCTTTAAAGGTGACTGAGTTATAAGTTTCCAGGCATTTGGAAATTTTAAAATTCAATTTTGCAATTATGTAAACTGCAGAATTTCAAGCATATTAATCTAAATTGCACCACATTTGTTATGCTTACTTCACCAAGGCCCATACAGAAGTGTATTGTTTCCAATCTCTGTCTTTAAAGGTGATTGAGTTATAGGCCTCCAAATCTTTGGACATTTTAAAATTACGTTTTGCAATTATGTAAAATGCTGTGTTTTAAGCCCCGATAACTTTAAAACTACAGAACAGAATATCACTAATTTTATTAGGTTTGTTGACCCGAAATATTAGGCTTTCATGCAGCTCCATGGCCCAGCAGCACAGCGTCACATTTCCATGCTGCACTTGGCAGTGCATCTTGGTCATGGAGGGTTGGCAGTGAGTTGAACTAAAACAGTGACCCCTGTGCCTGGGTCAGGGAGCTTTCTCCTGCCACAGGGAAAGCTGTGGTTGAGTGAGGCTGACAGAGGCACCGCCCCCACCAGCGGAGATGGGAGGGGATAAATGTTGGAGAAAAACATGGTAGCTGACTGAATGATGGCTGGGTTCAGCATGATCAAGGTATATCCCTGTGAACAGAGTGTATCCATGAGGTAAATAATTTCTCTTCTTTCTTCACAGATGACAGGTATGGTAAAACTGGAAGTGGACAAGGGATATACCATGCAGCCACCATTGTGGCCAAGTGAGGCTAAATAGCTTTTGTTCTTCAGAGGTGACAGGTATAGTAAGACTGTAAGTTGACAATGGATATACCAGGGTGATAGGTATAGTAAGACTGTGAGTTGACAATGGATATACCATTCCTATGGTCACCCGCAGTGGTTAATTGAGTACAGTCTAACTACTTTTCTTTTGTCTTCACAGGTCTCTTATCCTGCTGCCTTCACAACCAGCAAGCAATACTTCTCTGCCTCCTCTGTCTGGAGCACCTTCATGCCATTTTATGGTATGGCCATCACCAATGTGACTGTAAGCATCCAGTTCAAAAGTCCACAGTGCAGAAGAGTTGAGCCAGCCTATTTCCTCCTAAGGCAATAACCCGTGACAGGAACTCTGCCTTTTTAAGCATTGTTGCCTTCTGATAGTACTTAGGATGGAACCTCAGCTTCATTCTCTCATTCACTGAGCCAAACCTCTTCCAGGAATTCTCCAGCCTCTGATCTGGTTGACTTCAACCACCTCAGCTCATTGTTACCATTGTGAACTGCAGAGGGAGGTCAGTGGGTAGACATGGATTGTTGCAATGGAGTCTAACTCTGCTATAATGGCTACATTACAGCCACCAACAGCTACCTCCATGCTCACTTCACATGCTGCTTCCATACCCAACACATCCAAAACATCCAAAACTGCCAGAAGATTTTCAGGTGTCAAAACACATCTGAAACAGTACTGAATTATCTCGGGGGGGGGGGTTTGCAGGAGATCCCTGCATGTACACTAACAGCATGGTGATCTGACCATCAGACTAGATCTGGCATCAGAGATGTTCAGCCTCAGGGAGAAGACATGGTCCAAGATGTGACCATGTTCACGGTGGTGGAGGAAACAACCTGAGTGAGGCCCAGGGATTCCATCAAATGGATGACTTGCTGAGCAAATTCAGAGGTTTCATTGTCAAGCCACACATTCAAATCCCCCAGCACAATGAGGTTGGGGGTGTTCAAGGATAGGTCAACAATTAAATCTGAAAATTCTCATAGCAACTATTCCTGACCCAGAGGGTGGTAAACCAGGAGTATCCTACACCTCACACCCACATCGCCCTTTACTGCTACACATTCAAATGACCCTTCCTCCTTCAACTGACACACTGTTAGCTTCAAACAGAATCCAAAACAGATGGTCAACACACCACCCCTGGGCTCCCACCTCAAGCAGTGTACCATTTAGAATCCAGCTGGCCCACAGTCATCACCAAGTCAGGTCTTGGTGAAACACATCAGGTCCCAATAGGGATCCAAAATGAAATTCAATACCGCAGCCATTTTATTCTACAGTGGCCTGATGCTGCACAACACACCATCGCGTGGGAGGAGGTGGAGAAGTCAGTCCTTCTAATACTTGCCCCCCCCTTTCCTAGGGAGCTCTCTAGGGATCAGGATATGGCAGGGAAGGGACCACTCCATGGCCCTCTTAAACATAGACAACTGCTCAGCCTGACACTCTCAATCCTACTCTCTCTGTGCCTACACCTGGATCACATCCCCAGCCCGTGCTCCACCTTCTCAGGGTGCCCAGTCTCCAGCAGCAGCACAAGATCCTCTTTGGAGTAGATGGGGGCTGAAAAGATAGAACTGTTGAAGCAGTTTCTAGGAGTAGGAGCGTGATGGAGACACCAGACCTAAACACATACTATACCCCCTTAAAAGACTAAAATATAATTTCGACAAACTAAACTAAAAATAACAATAAACTTCCCCCAATAAATATTAACCCACTACCCTGACCCCAATAATACCACACTCCTCTAATAAATACAATAATTCTTAATCCATTTCTCCTCCCTACACATACAAAACTATATTAACACAGCACAAAAAATAATAACTTAGAATATGCAATTAGCAGAAGGTGCTCCTTAATACAGATTTAAGCACATATGATATGTTCAAGTCCACAAGTCCATAACATTTCAAAACTTAAATGTTGAATTTAAATATCCCTTCTCACTGCCACTGAGAGTTGGAGAGCGTCATAGTAAATGTGTCCCACTTCCAGAAAACACAGCCAATACCAGAGCAGTCAGAATGTGAAAATTGCAAGGAGGCCAACTCTCACTTGGCCACTTTAGTTCAACTACAGGCACACTTCCAAGGGGGAAAGACTCAACCGAGTTCAGGATGCTCTCCCACAGCACTCTTCTTCAGCAGCCCAACAGAACCAGTTAGACGGAGTGGGGGACATCCAGAAATGCCCCAGAACCTCAGTGGTTATACCACCATCTTCCCAGCCTACAGCAACTTCCAGGGTCACAGAAATACTTAGGCCAGCATATAGCTTAGCCAAACAGGTTCTGGGCAGACACTCCAGGCCTTCCACCACCCGCAGTACACAGTAGCAAGCTGGAATGCTGGGCCCCGATATGCATTACTCACAGTTTCAGTGAGTTCAAAAAACACTTACGCAGAGTGAAAGTGTGCACCGCTCTGACTACAATGGCTGAATAAATGAGAGCTCAGCTACATCAGTTTTTTATTGTTTTATATATACGCTTTTAATCCATGTAATCGATCGGGAAAAGGCTGAAAAATAAAGTCAGACATTCAAGGTTTATGTTTACTGGCTAATCGGGAACTGGCAAACTGATTTTGGTTAAAATATACCTCATAGTAAGCCTCACGCACAGTTGCATGTAATGGGGAAAAAAAAACTGTCAAAAATGTCAAGGCCAGCTGGTAAGATACCAACCATCAAAAAAGCGTCCAGAATAGAAACGAGTGAGTCGACACTACATCAGCATATTAAATAACCTGCAAGTAAGGGAGCTATGGAGGAACTAAAGCAACTGTTTAAAATAGAAAAAAGAGTTCTGATTTGAATGATAAAATAGAACTGTCTGACACCCACCTTAAAAGGCTTACTAAAACAGTTCAAGATCTTCATGACCTAGCAGCTCATCAAACTAAACAAATTGACTTTTTGATGAATAAAATAGATAACCTGGAGAATAGAGATCGTAGAAATAATTTATGAATTGTGGGTGTGCCAGAAGGATGGGAAGGGAACAATCGAATTCAATTTTTGCAGAAGTTTTTATTGGACTTACTGGAATACAAATAGCCATACCCATTAGAAATTGAAAGAGCACATAGGTCAATCGGACCTAAACAGGCAAACAAAGACAGACCAAGACCAACTGTGGCTTATTTCTTAGGTTTCTCTGTAAAAGAACAAATTCTTAAACTGGCCAGGGAAAAAAGGACTCTGCAATGTAATGGGGAGAGATTAATGGTATTTCAAGACTTTTCTGGGGCACTAGTTGAAAAAAGAAAGGGCTTTTTTGAAGTAAAACAAGAACTGCAGAAGCCACATATTCAGTACCATTTTAAATACCCAGCGACACTGATTGTGAAAGAAGCAAGGGGTAGTACAGTATTGTGCAACACTCCTGAGGATGTATGGGATTATTTACATTTATCTTTTGGGGTAAAAGGGAAGAAAGGATTCACTGCACCTCGAAGAGGTGCAAACCAGTATAATTTGAAAGCAGCACGTGAGTCAGCCTTTGATGCATGAGCTGATCAGCATCTGCGAGCTGCCCCATTAACACATATAGTGAAGGAAATACTGCTTCTTACATTACTGATGAACAGCATGGATTTAAGCCCCTTGATGCAACCCAATTGTTACAGTCAGATATGCTTCAAGATTCTGATCTGCAAAGAGAAGGGTCAGTAATTATAAGGAAATCCAAGGGTCCTTAAGGTTTTTCATCTCAACCAAGGCAAATCCCAGTTTTAGACAAAAAAAAATTAAGAAAAGAAATTGAAGCATAGGAAATGTGCGTGCTTCATTGCGTCCTCCCACACGGCACTCCATAGAACAGGACGTATTCTCCAGGTCTCCCTCCCCTGACCTTCCCACTGATTCTGATCTGCTGGCTGCAATGGAAGTATCAAATGAACAGGAAGTAGAGGGTTTTGCATGGTCAGATTCTGCTGTTGCACAAGTCAGAGGTCGAATGGGTCTGACGTGATCTGAGTAATTTGTTAGCCTTTCTCTTCAGCCTTTGACTTCCTCCAGCTCCCGCTTTATGAAGGATTATAGGAGGTACAATGCTGCAGCAAATATGAATGCCTCACTGATTGCTAATGGATCTGTTATATTGCATTACTGCTTAGGGGGTATGGACTTATTTCTTGGTTATGGGTTTGCATGAATGAAATAATCCATTTTTTTTGTTTGAAAAAGGGGAAAAGGTCTGTTTTACTTTTAACTCTTGTACAATATTCTGGTGGGTATTTAAAAAAAAGAATTGTATATTGATGGCAAACTAGTTTTAGAAATGCATATATGATTTTCAGCTGGACAGGGTCTGTATTCTGTTTTATGGTAGGTAATTTAATCAAGTCACGAAGGAGGGGAGGGGAAGGGTTCTTGACTCTGTGCAATGGACTGTACTTTGGGCTACAGTAACGGATTAGATATCAGTTTGAATGCACACTAGGGTCGCTGATATTGCTCTGCTAGGTGGGAGAGGGGGATTGATTGTCTAGATGTTAAGGCCAAGAGGAAAATGCTTTACTATGGCTTCCTATAGATACCCTTTGGGGATGGATACTGATTATGAGTCCTGCATAATGGCTCAGGTGAATAAGGATTATTACCAGGATTTTTGCTGGTTTCATCTAAATTAACAAAAGACCTTGCAGATTTCCTAAATATGGAAATTATTCTAGACTTACTTAAATTCAAAATAAAAAAAAAGTTTATAAACTTTCCTTTAACTAAATGAATGAGAGGTAGGCCAGAAAGAACCAAGTAGTTGTTTCTTTAATGGCTAATCTCTGATGAATGCTGGGTCTTATAGAAAGTCTTGCATTTTACATCTGAGTGTGTGAGGATTGTCGGTGAATCTCTTCAGTGGGGAATCTTGGGAGCCATTTGTAGTTGTATTGCTCTGGCTAACATTGGATAAGGGATAAGGGGGCATGTGAGGATGAGGACCATGTAAAAGCATCTATCCTAAATAGATACTTCTGCTCAGTATTTACTGAAGAGAAGGTAGGGCAGGGCCCACAGCTCAGCACCATGGACACATGGGGGAGGGAGGTGTGCACTAGTCCCTTCACAAAAGAAAGGGTCCTACAAGAGCTCAATAAGCTCTGGGTGGACAAGGCAATGGGAACTGATGGCATGCATCCCAGGGTACTAAAGAAGCTAAGAGTGAAATTAGCAGAGCCATTATTAGAACTGTTTAGTGAGTCTCTGAGCACAGGAGAAGTCCCAGAAGACTGGAGAAGGGATCATGTGACCCCGCTCCACAAGAGTGGTAGCAGGGAGGAGGCACAGAACTACAGACCAGTCAGTCTTACCTCAGTAGTGGGCAAGATTATGGAGGCACTCCTTAAGGAAAGGATAGTTCAACACCTGGAATCCATAGAAGCACAGGATCCAAGACAGCATGGGTTTACAAAAGGAAGGTCCTATCAAACTAATCGCATAGATTTCTTTGACTGGGTAACCAGTGTGGTGGACCAAGGGGGAGCAATTGATGTCACCTACCTTGACTTCAGCAAAGCTTTTGATACTGTTCCATGTATAAGATTGATTAATAAGCTGGGTAGGCTCAGGGTGGGTCAGAAGTTGGTCAACTGCGTGGCAAACTGGTTGACGGGCAGAAAACAGAGAGTGGTGGTATACGGTATACAGTCAGAAGAGATGCAAGTCACAAGTGGGGTACCTCAGGGATCAGTCCTTGGGCCAGTCCGCTTCAATATCTTCATCAGTGACATTGCAGATGGACTGGAGGGCAAGGTTTGTCTGTTTGCAGATGATACCAAGATCTGCAACAGAGTAGATGATCCAGATGGGGTGGGCAGAATGACAAGAGATCTGGATGAACTAGCAAAATGGCCAGAAGAGTGACAACTGGGGTTTAATGCAAAGAAGTGCAAGATCATGCACATAGGGAAGAGAAACCCTGAAGCCACCTATAGGCTTGGAGGGGAGTTGCTGGCAGTCACAAGGGAAGAAACATACTTGGGCATCATCATCACTGATGACCTGAAATCATCCAAGCAGACCACTAAAGCAGTAGGTAAGGCTAGGGGGATGTTGGGGTGTATTAGTAGGGGTATCACAAGTTGAAAGAGGAAGGTAATAATCCCTCTTTACAAGACACTGGTTAGGCCCCATCTGGAGTACTGCTTGTAGTACTGGAGGCTGCACCTGCACAAGGACATTAACAAAATGGAGGCAGTCCAGAGAAGGGCAACCAAATGGTTCAGGGACTGCATCAGAAAACATATGAGGACAGATTAACAGAGCTCAATATGTATACCCTAGAGCAACGGAGGGAGAGAGGTGATATGATCAAAACATTCAAACACCTTAAGGGCATTAACAAGGTGAAAGAGTCTAACATGTTTCAATATAAGAAAAATAGCAGGACAAGAGGACACAGCATGAGATTAGAGGGAGGCTGATTAAGGGGTAATGTGAGGAAGTTCTTTTTCACAGAAAGGGTGGTGGATGCATGGAACGGCCTACCTCAGGAAGTGGTGGATATGAATACAGTGCAGGGCTTCAAACAGGCATGGGATAGGCATAAGGGAGCAATACAGATGAGTATGAATAGATAGGCCATTGACAGAGTGAAGGCCGATGGCACATTCATAAGGTAGAAAAAAGAAATGGGCAGACTGGATGAGTCTTGTGGTCCTTATCTGCCATTAACTTCTATGTTTCTATTGACCATACTTCTCTCATCAAAGCTAACATGGTGATGTGACCCCTTGGGTCTGTACATCTTGATGGATGTGTGTGTTACTGGGGCCTTAAAGTTGCAGGATTGCTGGAGAAGAGGAACCAGCCTTATCTTATTACAGTAAAGCTTTCTATCTTAGCAGGAACGTACCCAGACCCTCTCCTTTTATTCATTTATTGATTTAGTCATTTACCTATTTATTTATTTGGACATAAAATATACAGTTCATTTTCAGTTTTATTCCTAATAATTACTTAGCTTGAACAATCCATAGCACATTTATTTTTTCTATACTGGATTGAAGCTAATATCTTATTTGTTCAGAATTTGTAGGTATAAACAGTATCACATCAAATTGTCACAAACAAAACAGAGCACGCATTACAGCGCAGACATGATAGAGAAAACCAATTAAGTGTGAATGGTATTTCATTGCATGTGTCAGCTCAGTGCAAGCAGCAGGAAACACTACTACACAAGTCACAACAGTAATCCATTAATCCCGTAGCGGTCTTACCTCTGGTTAGTTCAGTGCAAGCAGCAGGAAACACTAGTGCACAAGTTTATCCTGGCTATTGAGCCACTAATAAGAATGATAAAAATGGATAGCTCAGTTCAGAGGGTAATGACAGGAAACGTTCGTAATAAAGTATTTGCTTTTGCTGATGACTTGCTGATCACTGTCTCTAATCCAAGTGAGTTGGTAAAGTCTCTCAAATCAATTCTGAATGCATTTGGAGACTTTTCGGGCCTGGTATTAAACTGGGGAAAAACTCAAATAATGCCCCTGTACTATCCAACTTCTCTATTAGCTAAATTGCAGCAAGAGGAAGACTTGGGCTTATTTAAAAATTCCATTTTATATTTGGGATTGGAAATTTCTAATAACCTGGAAACAATGTTGGACCACAATCTTAGCCCTATCTTAATGAGCTTCCAGTTAGACCTTAGTAAATGGGACAAACCTAATCTTTCCAAATGGGGAAAATCTCAAGCAATTAAAATGATTTCGGCACCTAAGATTTTTTATGTTTTACAAAATGCTCCAACAGTGTTGCCTCATATAATAGAAAAAATATTAAATTCCATGGTTAGGAAGTTCTTCTCGGGATCTAAACCCACAAGGCTCTCCCTTAATAAAATCTGACAAAAACCATTAAAAGGTTGCTTGCTTTACCATGGTGGAGAAAATACAGCGAGGCATTTTTACTCGGACAAACTTTACTGCACCTAAATAACTATAAAAGGGCTGAGACACCTCTATGGCTAGAAATAGAGTCAATACTCTTGAACAAAACTCCTTTGACTGATTTACTAGTTCTTTCAATTCTGAGTCATTTAAGAAATCACTTATGTATTACAAATTCAGTCAAAGTGCTAAAAGATACACTGCGGAGTCTAAAAATTTGCAGTCCTTTGGGAATTAAATAGCCATTATAGAATAATCCCAATATCTGCTATAATAAAACTCCTTTAAAAGACCTGGGATGGGCAAAAGTTGGAATAAATCATCTTTCAGATATTATTGACCTTAATACTAACATATTATTATTTTTTGAAACTCTTATGGATAAACACAAATTGCAGAGATTTAACTTCTGTATTTATCTACAGCTAAGAAATACACTAAATAATGATCCTTTGAAGGAGGTTACGGCAAGAGAAATAGGTATAACATGGGCGCAAATAGTGAAGATAGCAGGCTTGAAAAAGGGTGCAGGGTGGATTTATCAACTTCTAGTGGATAATGGTACAATAACAACTCTTTCAGTCAAATCCAAGTGGGAAGAGGAACTTAACATGAGCATTTTAGAAAAGGATTGGGCTTTGGTCTGGAAACATGCCATCAAATCAAGTACAGAGATCCAAGGTAAATCATTACAATTTAAAATATTACACTACTACTATTACACTCCTAAAAGATTGAAATGTATGGATCAGTCTAGTGATGGTCTATGTTGGAGGTGTCAAGGTCAGCATGCAAATCTTCTACATATTTTAAGGGAATGCCTTGTACAGTTCGTGTTATGGAAATAAATAGACACTGTTCCACAATAACTAACATTAATATTCCTTTTCTGCCCTCTTTTATTATTTTAGGGATTGTTCCACCAGATTTTAAGATACTCAAACATCAATTGCATTGGTTATTTGTAGCATTTTTAAGGGCTAAGCGTATAATTCCTAGGAACTGGGGAACTCCTCAAGTACCCACTTTACATGAATGGTATTCTTACATGGCTTCTGTCATGAATAATGAAAGAATAAGTTATTTACTGTTAGACCAATTAGAAATGTTTGCGCATGTCTGCAGTGCATTCTTAAATGCTGATTTACCGATGCACATCACATAGTCACATAAAGATTTAAAGCTGACGCCTTATATGCTAAGAATTCACTTAGTATATTCCTATAAGTTTAATATAATATAATCTTCATGTTTGAAGCGATTTACTTATCTGTAAGTAATTGATGTAAGTTATATGGGTTATTTTCTTTTTTTTTAATTATTATTTTAATATAATGTTACACTTCTTATACTCATGTTCAGAATTGTGAAAAGGAAAAAATGATTTAATAAAAACAATTTATGGCAAAAAAAAACAGTTATGCAAGTGCGTACAGGTCCTTCTTGCCATCCTTGGATGAGCAGCTTGCTTCAGTCCTCCTCAGATGACCAAGCTGCCACCGCAGATAAACAGGATAGTTCAAATCACCCACAGCTCCATGTCCAGCACTGGGAGGAGTCTGCAGGGAAGAAAGGTGAAATAGGAGCTGGCCTAGTGGCTCTGAGGATCGAGGTGCTGGACAACACACCTCATTCCATGCTGGTGACCCTTGTTTGGGAACAGGGTGGGCCTGGGATGGAGAGGATCGAGCACCCAGAGGACTGCTGACTCTGCTGACTGACTGCTACCAGGTGGAGGCCTAGTGGCAGTGCTGGCTGAGGACTGGCAGAGAGAAAGTGGTGCTGCAGGACTCCTCTTTGTATGTGAAATGGTGGTGGGCAGGCTCAGAATGATGTTCCATCCTAGGATCCCTCACCCACCTGCTAGCAGGGTTCAATGGGGGGGGGGAATGACACCCTCCCACTCCTGACCCCACCATGGAGGCATAAATCTGTGGGGGTAGCTGTCAACTAGCATGTCCTGGGTAGTTGGGGATGGTGGGGATTGACAGGGTGGGATTGAAGGGAGCCCCAGCCTGTCCAGCCACAAAAGAACAATAAAAGCCTTTATTAAACAAAAAATGAAAGAAAGAAAGAAAGAAAGAAAGAAAGAAAGAAAGAAAGAAAGAAAGAAAGAAAGAAAGAATGGTGAACTAGGTAGGCTGTGGCATCTTTCAGTGTCAGACTTATAAATTATGAAGTCACTGCTGTAGTTTTGATCTGAACTGCGAAATCATTGTGGCAGTTCCAATAATTCAGTTTATGAAGTCAAACAGAGGTGATCGGGCAGAAACGAATGCCAGAACACTAACTACAGAGAACGGACACTGCACACCTCACACTAAAAATAAATAAATCTAACAACACTGCCTTCCTTACTTAACAGACCCCTACCTAAACTTAAAATAACCGAATTCTAATTAAACCTACAATACTCCAAACCTACCCTAAGACTAAAAAATGTGCTAAAATGATAAAATTTAGCACTTTGTCTCAGCATTTCTTTCCAAGCAGAGATTAGCGCTCGGTTGATAGACCACCCAGCATGGCAGCCCACATTACAACATACACTAACAAGCCAGAGACAAACACTTATCTAGCCACTCCCATAGTAATGTCCCATGACAGCAGTGAAAGATTTCTTTACAAAAAACACTTTAGATAGGACAAAACCTTCACATTAGGGATGCACATTCATGTAGGTTTCAACAAGCTGAGTTTGTCACTCTTCTATAAGTGTATGCAACAGTTTCCATTTCATATACTATTGATCCAGTGGAAATTAAAGGGGAACTAAAGTCAGAATTTGCCCTAGTAACACTATTGGATCCCAAGTATAAGGACATGCTAAAGGAAAGCTAAAGTCAAAAATTACAAAAAAAAAAAATTCTGTGCAGAGTGTTTTCATTTGAAGGTGTACTCCCAGTACATCCTTCCCTTTATTTGCTGAAACAAGTTTTTTTCTAAATTTGCTTGCTGGCTTTATGGCCCCTGGTGATATCAATCTCCAATTTTTTACGGTTCTTCTTGTTCCTACAATACCTTTTGTCCCATGTGACAGTGACGTGTCCAGGATCATTGATTCAAAGAGTAACAACTGCTGCAGCAGTGATCTACTGTTAGGAGCTTGATATTCAGCCTTTAACTAAATGAATTCTTCTAATCAAAACTTTCCATTTTCTAGGTATGTACCTAGGTCTAGCCAGCAGAAGTAAATGTTTTGTTTTTAAAGCTTTTTATTTCATCAAACTAGACACAAGCATTAAAGAATTATACAAATAATCGAAGGTCACAAATGCTATAATTAGTGAAGACTCTAGCTGTTTCCTTACAGAGTAGCCCAATCAATTATCCCTCAGGCATTTGCCATCTGTAAATATAGCCTTCATTAGAACTCCCTAAACAAAGAAAGTTACTTAAAATCATAGCTGTACTTATGTAAACTTGAGAAAAAAAGCAGCCCTTTTTGAATTAATGTTCCTGGAAGCATCACTGCCACATGGGACAGGAGGCGTTGAAGGAACAAAAAAAAATGCTATGATGGAGATCTTCAGGGGTCATAAAACCAGCAAGCAAATTTAAAAAAAATCCTTCCAGCAAACAAAGGGGCAGACTTACTAGGAGTACACCTGCAAATGAAAACATGTTGCATAATATTTTTCTGTAAACTCTGACTTTAGTTTTCCCTTAACATGGCCTTATACTTGGAATCTAGTAGTGTAATCATGGCAAATTACAATATATCAAATCTAATGCTAGAAAACCTCTTTGAAAGTTGTGTAACACCTGAGCCACTCTTATATGAGTATTGCATTCTGTTGATTCTTTTATTTATTTATTTATTGAATTGATTCACCAGGAAGGCACACTGAGCAAAATGATGCTCATCTCCCGGTGCGACTTGGGGGAAGGGTACAAGGGGAGGATAGCATGCAGGTTATCTTAATAACTATTAGGCAGTTACACAGAAAAGAAAGGTAATACGTGGTTATAACATTTGTAATAGACAGCTAAAAGCATATACCCGAGAACTACATGTAACTGCTATACATACTTACATGCATACATTCATAGAATACAGATTGGAGCTGCATATTAACACTTGGGGCTAAAACTATGCAGGCCAGAGAGACAAGAGTTTATGCGAGTAAGTGCCAATTTTTGTAGATACATATAGATATAGATATATACACCAACTACCAAGGATAGGGCAGTGCCGCTGGTCAGGCAGAGGATAATTGGGGTGGGGGGATTGAGTTATTGTGGGCAGTCACAGTTTACAGCTTGGTAGTTTATCAGTGCAGTTGATAGGGAAAGGGTAGAGGAAGAGTGATGAATTTGAGGGGGGAAGCATTCCAGAGTTTTGCGAAATGGTGCAAGAAGGCGGTTTGTCCAGTGGAGGTCTTTCAACTGGGAATATATAGTAGTCGGGTGTCAAGGGACCAGAAAGCATTAGAGGGGGTGGGAGCCGACAACAGTTTTGAGGAGAGGTAGAGGGTGCCAAGCCAGAATTTTGAGACAAACTTGGAGCAGTGCTGCTTTCAGTGATTTTCTAGGGATGGGAAGGCGAGGGAGTGGTAGAGGTCACAGTGGTGGGAATGGGGGGGGGCATCTAGAGCGAAGCAGCAGAAGGCATTGAAAAGGGGGTCTAGTTTAGACAGGATGGATATTGGTGCCATGTTATACTAGTTCCTGTCTAGCTGAAATGGGGAGGCTAGAGCAGTTCCTGTAGAGGGCTCCTATCTTGAGGCGTAGTTTTTTTATAATTGCGTCAATGTGGTTGGAGAAGGTAAGGTGACGGTCGAGCCATATCCCTAGATACAGGAAGGAAGTGATGTCCTCCAGGGTTGTCCCATCTAGCGTGCAAAAGAAGGGGAGGGAGGGGAGTCAGGTAAACTGCTGTCTTGAGCTGAAGGATATGGTGGGTTTTTTTTAGCATTGAGAGAGTGCTGGTGTGAGCTGAGACAGAGTTGAACTTTATCGAAGTCTGACTGGAGGTTGGATGCTACTTCTTCTGGGGAGGAACTGATGATGAGGGGACTCAGATGAACTAGTAGTGTCACCTCCTCCACCACCATCACAGTCATCATACACTACCACCAGTGACAACACAGCTACCACCACTAGCACTACCTCATTAACCCATTATTATTGGTAGCACCATATGGTGTAGGAACGATCCATTGCTTAACCCAACTCAAAATGGCCACACAAGATAGAATGAGTTGAGTTGCTCTAGATGATGTGGAATAATGGCAGATGTGGCTTTTAATAGACTTACCATGGGGAGGACCATGCTAACGATTGCTGATCATGTACTAAAACTCCTTGGTTGCCAGTCCATATGGTCACAGAAGAACAACAAGCTTTTGCAGAACACACCACTGGGCCATTAATCGATGTCCACCACAGTCCACATCATCCAGTTCCCTAAATCAGAACACATTTTTTTTTATTTCCACAGGTCTCTGCACCATGTACATAAAGGAGGTCCACCATGCTGAAATGTCTTTAATCAAGCAATGTAGGAGAGCATTTCACTTCTGCAGGTAATGACAGAGGAGGCCAAAAAGTTTGGAGAACAATGGAAATATATTAGTAATGTCCTGTATAGACATGACTGAAATTCCCATCAATTATCACCTTCAGCATATTATTTCCACTGCCAGTCAGAAAGATGCCCATATTCAGATAATGAGGGTACATCCAGATGTCTGGCAATGATTGGATGCACTGCAGAGTATTTCCCTCTCTGTGCTTCCCTTCCATTACTGTTATGTTACTAAGTCACTTCCTGTAGTTCTGTGCCTCTGTGATGCTATTTTATATAACTCCTGCAAGTGGTAGTGGTGGGTGGAAATAGTGGCAGTGCTTGATTTGGAGACATAACAAAGGGCAGTGAGATTCAGGAAACTTTGGCCTTTACAACTTCTCTAGATGTCACTAGTATAATATGGACGAACCCCCTCTGTCTCCTTCAGATGTGTCACTACCTGTATGTCTACTGCCTCATACCTAGTGAAGATAAAATATGGAGAAAATGTGAATCATGGAACAATTACGTACTGTATTTGAGGCTCACATACTGCAAGAGTCTTTGAAAGTCAATGTCTTCCACCATAGAGAACGATCAAGAGCTATCATCTCTCAGATGGGTTCTGTCATTTGTACAGAATGTGGGTGATTATGTGGCACTTTAGTGCTGACATGGAATGACTAATAGTGTAGCTTGATATGTTATTAATTCACTACCAGTACTGGTGGAGTTGTTCCTGGGCCTGGCTCTGCCTGGTGATGTTTGGACTAATTCTGCAGCACTGCTGGTACTCAATCAGCTGTGTACAACTTATCACACTTACTATGCCTGACTGTCCTCACTGATCTGCAAGCAGATTCTAACCTGAGTGAGGAATAGGCCTGGCTGTTCTCTGGATGCTGTGTTCATGTTTTAAAAGATCAGCCAGAACACTTGCTCCAAAAGTTCGAGTAAACTGTACCCAACTGATCCTTTTACCACACTGATTGCTACATGCTCTCAATGGATTTGTAGTGTCATCTGTACAATACTCCCACTCTGCAGAGGATCTCTTTGGGTTTTTAGTGTCCGTGGCTATGGGGTATCTCTGGAGCAAATGGACAGTAACTGCAAGATGATTGCTTGGAGGGGAACCATGGAATGCTGTTGCTGTGGATAGGCAGTAGCAGAAGGTACAGTACTATGGGGCAGATGTAAGGCCTGAGGTTTGGCTTTAGATTTCCCTGACTGATGAATTCCCTTTCTTGTTTTTCTCTTTTTCATTATCATTTTAATTTTGCCATCTCCTCCAATGACGGTTTCCCCTCTTCAGTATCACAGTCATCACCGCTACAATAGTTAGTGATGTAACTGTCAGCACACCTTTGCACTCTGCTCAGTCTTCATCCTACTCTTGAGGATCTGCTTCCCTCTCATGCTCTTTCCCCACACTTCTTCTCTTGTTCTTCTCCCTGCTTCTACTCCTTTCTTGTTTCCACAACCCTTTCCCTTCTACTTTTGTGCTTCTCCTTATTCTCCCTCTTCTGGTTCTGTCCCCTACCTCTGACAGCTCCACTTCTATATTATCCTATTTCCTGGCACCCTTTAATAGCTGCTTCAGTGCTACTCACGTCATTTTGTAGAACTGTGGTACTGGTATATGTCTTCCTTCTCTTTCTACCATGAACAACTGTGCTTTTTCATCTGCTGACAGTTTATTTGTTAGTGTCTGTGCTAATGCCAGACTCTGTGTCTACTTCCTCACACGTAGTAGATGAGTGAGCAGCACTGAGATGAATGGTACTGCTTTGTGATATAAGAGGCGTAATATAGCAGTTTGGGGCATGCCTCACCCTCCTCACATGAACAATTGTACTTTTCCCTTTGCTGACAGGATTATAGTTAAGTCAGCACCAGAGCCAGACTTAGTGACAACTTCCTCACACTTTGAAAATGAGTGAGTATCACAGGACTCTGTGGTGCTGCTGTGTGTTATTTGGGACATCATGTAGTGGTCCTAGGTAAACCAACAATTGTTACTGCCCATGCAGTGGTGGTAGTGACATCTGTTGCCATGTGGTATGTAAGGAACAGGGAGAGTGGTTGTTTTAACATTTAGAGACATATCATTTCAATCTTGTTCTTGATTAGAGGAAGAGGAACTTGAACTGGCAGTACTTGAAGGAGGAGAAAGAAACCAATGTGCTTCTGGATTCATCAGGATAATGTCATCAGATGCTCTAAAAGACATGGAAGGCTGCTAAGAGGAGTGGAGTTGAACTAGTTGACTAATAGATATTTGCAGTAGTGAAATAAAAATAGTGTTTAAATGCATGTACGAGGTAAATTAAAATGTTGTATCGAGTCCTACAATACAAACAGCAACAACAGGGTAATAGCTCATTTGCTCAGCAGATGCCTTCTGTGTGTGTGTGTGTGTGTGTATGAATGAAGATACCTGAATTGTGCTGCTCAGAAGCACCAACTGCTGCAGGGAGGGGAAAGGGGTATCTGGGAGGGGTATCTCGAGTGTAGCAGCATGTGAAGGAAAGAAGAGAATAAGAAGGTCAGAGACACAATGGAGGGGTCAAGGTGGGAATGGGACAAGGGGGCGAGGGAGGGGCAGTGGTGGCCATAGCTGGCACACAAGAGCACCATCCACTAACCACCTCAGCAGTACTCTGGATCACAGCAAATAACTGCGGGGAACTCAAGTAAAACAGGCTGGCTAACACAGTTACTGTATACATAATCAGGCTGCTAAATCAGGCTGGCTAACAAAGTTAAGGTACATAAACTCAGGCTGCTAAATCACTTAAGGTAACGGCTACAAACAGTGCAAGAAAAGCCTAGATGCACTTAAAGAACCAGGTCTGAACAGTACAACACAGCGCAATGAATTATTAAGAATCTGGCTGACAAATTCTATCAGGTGCTGTCCTCCAACATTAAATATAATTTTTGAAATCGTTTATATATTATTTTATTTTATGTGCTGTGATGTAGACACTTCCTGAGCCAGCATGCCATGATGACAACAAACTTTGTGAAGTGACATGCTGAAAAACAAAAAGTAATAATACATAATTTCATTATTTGCCATGCTACTAAAAGGGGAATGGTCATAGATCAATTCCAACCTGTACTATAGCCATTCATCTATAAAGTACAGTGATTCCACTATCTCTTTAAAGTAAGACAATGAGGCAAAAACTAGTGAACTTATTATGTTTCAACATCCACCCCCGTAGTACTGAAGAATGTTACAGTACTTATCCTAAGTTGTCTGGTATTTTCTGAAACCAAGTCCTTGGACAGCTGTCAATCACCTAGAGACAGCAAGTATCAATCACATTTTGTTCACTCAGGGGTAATGATGGAACTTCTCTCATCTGTGGTGCTGTATTCCTTTGAGTAAGTAATGTGACATTTTTATGTTGCTTGCACGCATGTGCAAGAAACATAGTGCCATCATCGGAGATTTCGGAGGTGTGTCACCTCCTCCTCCAATTCAGTCAGTGAGCTGGCAGGCGCGGCCCCTGTAAGCCAATGCATTTTGGAGCTGTCTATGACATGCTCCAAAATGCAGTGGCATACAGTTGAAAGGGGGAGCTACGCTTCAGTGAGCAGAGATAAAAGCCCACTGAAGCGTAGCTCCCCCACATGCAGGCATGCGCGCTCACACCTACTGCGTAGCCGACGGTGCCCAATCCCCGCCGGGCCGAGCCGCCCCTCCCTCCAGTTGGGGAAAGCACGCCGGGGAGCCCACCCCAGCGCGTGGCAATGAGTCTCGGCCGACGGGGTGCCCAACTTCGCCAGCTGAACGCCTCCCAACAGTCTCTTGTGCCATGCTGGGAGCCCACCCCAGCATGGCAAACGTCCCACGACGCTTTTTTTTTTAAACCTGAAAACGAAAATGGTTCCCACGGAGCGCCTCCCCACCCTCCCACAACCCGCACCCACCCACTGCGCACCCAGCCTCCCACGCCCCTCACCTTCATACTTACCTCTGATTCGCGCGACGATCTTCGGTGGACCGGGAACACGCCTGCACTCTTCAAAGCCGACCGCGAACTGAGGAAATGCCGGTAAGCTGTATAATGGCCTAGATATGGGGGTTTCAACTTTGTTGATATCTCAGCTATTTTGAGATTTCAGAATTACATTAACATGGAGTGTTAGACCTTCATGAATGATGTCACCGTCGAGCAAGTTGGGCCTGAAGTGTGATTTTGCGCAGTGACTGTGCAGTGACTGCGAAATCACCCTTCGGGCCTGAATACCACCATGACAGTGACATCATTCATGAGAAGGGGTCCCAAAAACCCCATGTTGAAAATCTGGTGCAAACATTCCAAAAAATGACTGTTTTATTTAGCGTATGCTATGCGCAGTTCCCACGCAGGGCTCGTAAGTTCACGAAATTTCAATATTTTCACCCAGATTTTCAACATTGCCATTTTATCACACCTTCTTATGAGTAGTACAGCTGTCATTTTTCACATCTCACCCAAATGTGTTTCCTACCACGTAGCTTAGAATGGCTTAGTCAGTGTGCGTAAATCAATGTACAGGACAAATTAAGAAAATCACAGTGACACTGTTCATGAGCAGAGGTCTTAAATGGCTATGTTAAAATTTGAAAAAATTCCTAAAATGACTGTTTCATTAGCAAGTACAGAAGTTCCCACGCAGGCTCGTAAGTTCGCAAATTTTCAATATTACCCAGATTTTCAACATTATTTTTTACCACACCTCCTTATGAGCAGTACAGCTGTCATTTTTCACATCCTGCCCAAAACATGTTTCCTTCAGGTAGCGCACAATGGCGCAGTCGGTGTGCAAACTCAATGTATGGGACATTAACAAAATCACAGTGACACTGTTCATGAGCAGAGGTATTAAATGGCTATGCTGAAAATTTGGTGAATAAATTCCTTAAAATGACTGTTTTACGAGCGTGTGTTGCGCAGTTCCTACGCACGCTCGTAAGTTCGTAAATTTTCAATATTTGCAGTCCAATGACTTCCAAATACCTAAATAGCACATAGAAGCAAGCAACATTCGGCATTGACAAATGCTTGTTAATACTCATCCACACAGTGCATTTAAGTTAAAGAAGAAAACCGCAATTGAAAGACAGCAGTAATGTTTCCATTTTTGTTTCATTTGTCATGTTACTTACACAGGCAATAGTGTTGCATAGTCCTACTATGCCATTCCATAGGCTGTGTAAGTAGCATAAAAACATTATTGCAGTCTATCAATTTCTCTTTCTTGATGTTCTTGAAAGCTCTTTGTGAATGGGTATGAAGTGTGCCACATCATTTTCCCCCCAAAAAACAGCACCACAGATGTTAGAAGTTCCATCGGAACCTGTGAGTGAACAAGATGAGAGTAATACTTGATGTGTCTAGGTAACTGAGCACTGTCTGCGGACTTAGGAGATTTTAAGAAAATGTAATGAATGATGACTTTAGCGTTCTCCACTACTACAAGGAGGTAGGGCATGTTTAAGTATAATATGATAATATTTTGTGGCATGGTCTTCAAGAGACAGTGGAATGGCTGTAATTTATGTAACAATGGCTGTAGTAAATGTTGAAATTTATACATGATCAGGGCCCATTATGAAGACATCCTGACAGTATATGTTCCTTTTCTAGTTAAGGCACATTGTTTGGAGACATGAAACCAGTGCATCAAATCTTGAACTGTATGTTGCTGTACATGGCAGTAGAAGGGTTTACAAAGACATACATTTATTGTAAATCATTTCTTTAGTTGTTGTTCTTTCTTTATAGAGCCATATTACATGGAGTGGTAAGCGGCAATAATATAGTTGCTTTGTCTTGATTGTAGTTTTGCAGTTTGATGCATGAGGTTCTTTGTCACTAAATCAGTTAGCTCTTAGTTGGCACCTCAGGATGTCTCATTTAATCAGAACAAAATCTGGTGATGATTTAAATGGAACTTCTCCCATCTGTGATGCTGCATGTTTTTTCAGACACTGATCTGGCACATATTATACCCATACACATACAGCTAGCAAGAAAAAGGGTGAAGAAAACAGCATTGAAAAGAGTAGTAATCATTTTATAATTTGTTGTTAATTAGGCAGTGGTGAGACATATTCTACTATGGGACTGAATTTTCTGTGTAAGTAACATAAAAAAATAACAAAAAATGTTATTACTGTCTTCTTTTAATTGCTGTCTGTTCATTGTCTTGAAAAATGTAATGGTTATCAAGTTTGCCACATCATTTTTATGTTTGCTTGCATGCATGTGCAAGAAACATAGTGCCTTCATCGGAGATTTCGGAGGTGTGTCACCTCCTCCTCCAATTCAGTCAGTGGGCTGGCAGGTGCAGCCCCTGTAAGCCAATGCATTTTGGAGCTGTCTATGACACACTCCAAAATGCAGTGGCATACAGTTGAAAGGGGGGCTACGCTTGAGTGAGCACTGATAAGATATCGGGCTGCTCACGCCAGCAGCTCCCCCACGCACAGACAGACGGTAAGCCCCTGCACTGTACAGCCGATGGGGTGTCCAATCTCGCCAGCTGAGCTGCGCCCCCCAGTTGCTGAGCTGCGCCCCCACCCCCAGTTGTAGGTGCCATGCTGGGAGCCCACCCCAGCGGGCAAGCACTGTAGTCCTTGGCCAGCGGGTGCCTAATCCTGTCGGCTGAACGCCCTCCCCAAGTCCTTGTGCCATGCTGGAGCCCACCCCAGCGTGGCAAACGCCCCACAACTCCTTTTTTTTTTAAACCTGTAAAATAAAACTGTCCCTGCGCTGCCTCCCAACGCCCTCCCACAACCCGCACCCACCCACTGCGCACTCCAGCTCTCCCACACCCCCCACCCCATACTTACCTCCAGACTCCAGCGCCGATGATCTTCGGTGGATCAATACGCTCTGCACTTTCAAAGCCGACCGCCAACTGAGGAAATGCCGGTAAGCTGTATAATGGGTTACATAGGGGTTTCAACTTATTGCATATCTCGGCACTTTGGGAATTTTGCACCAATTTTTTCAACATGGATTCTTCTCATGAATGATGTCACGTCCATGACGTTATTCGGGCCCGCGGGTGATTTCGCAGTGACCGTGCAGTGACTGTGAAATCACCCTTGGGCCTGAATACCGCCATGACAGTGACACTATTCATGCGAGAAGGGTCCCAAAACCCCACGCTGAAAATTTGGTGAAAAATTCCAAAATGACTGTTTTATTTAGCATGCGCTATGTAGTTCCTACGCAGGCTCGTAAGTTCGCGAAATTTCAATATTTTCACTCCAGATTTTCAACATTGCCATTTTACCACACCTTCTTATGAGTAGTGCAGCTGTCATTTTTCACATCTCACCCAAAATGTGTTTCTGCCCATGTAGCGCAGAATGACGCAGTCTGTGTGCGAAATCAATGTACGGGACAAATTAAGAAAATCACAGTGGCACTGTTCATGAGCAGAGGTCTTAAAATGGCTATGTTGAAAATTTGGTGAAAAAATTCCTAAAAATGACTGTTTTACGAGCGTGCATTGCGCAGTTCCTACGCACGCTCGTAAGGTCGCGAATTTTCAATATTTTTACTCCAGATTTCCAACATTGCCATTTTATCAAACCTTCTTATGCGTAGTACAGCTGCCATTTTTCACATGTCACCCAAAACGTGTTTCTGCCCATGTAGCACACAATGGCGCAGTCGGTGTGCGAGATCAATGTACTGGACAAATTAAGAAAATCACAGTGACACTGTTCATGAGCTCAGGTGTTAAAATGGCTATGTTGAAAATTTGGTGAAAAAATTCCAAAAAATGACTGTTTTACGAGCGTGCGTTGTACATTTCCTACGCACACTCGTAAGTTCACGATTTTCAGTATTTTCACTCCAGATTTTCAACATTGCCATTTTACCACACCTTCTTATGAGTAGTATAGCTGTCATTTTTCACATCTCACCCAAAACGTGTTTCTGCCCATGTAGCGCACAATGGCACAGTCGGTGTGCGAAATCAATGTACGGAACAAATTAAGAAAGTTACAGTGGCACTGTTCATGAGCAAAGGTCTTAAAATGGCTATGTTGAAAATTTGGTGAAAAAATTCCAAAAAATGACTGTTTTACGAGCGTGCGTTGTACATTTCACATTAATTGCATAAGTTCACGATTTTCAGTATTTTCACTCCAGATTTTCAACATTGCCATTTTACCACACCTCCTTATGAGCAGTATAGCTGTCATTTTTCACATCTTGCCCAAAATGTGTTTCCACCCATGTAGCGCACAATGGCGCAGTCGATGTGCAAAATCAATATATGGGACACATTAAGAAAATCACAGTGACACTGTTCATGAGCAGAGGTCTTAAAATGGCTATGTTGAAAATTTGGTGGAAAAATTCCTAAAAATGACTGTTTTACGAGCATGCGTTGCGCAGTTCCTATGCATGCTCGTAAGTTTGAAATTTAATATTTTCACTCCAGATTTTCAACATTGCCATTTTATTACACTTCCTTATGAACAGTACAGCTGCCATTTTTCATATGTCACCCAAAATGTGTTTTCGCACATGTAGCGCATAATGGTGCTGTTGGTGTGCGAAAGCAATGTTTAGGACAGATTAAGAAAATCACAGTTACACTGTTCATGAGCAGAGGTCTTAAAATGGCTATGTTGAAAATTTGGTGACAAAAGTCCATAAAATGACTGTGTTACGAGTGAGCAATGCGCAGTTTCCACGCACCCTCGTAAGTTCATGACTTTGTAATATTTTCAGTCCAGATTTTCACCAGTGGCATTTTTTCACACTTCCTTATGAACAGTACAGCTGTCATTTTCACAACATGGCTGAAGTGTGTCACACTTTCAGCACTGAGATGCATGGTCACTGTGGAAATCATTGTTCGGCACAGATAAAGAAAATCACAGTGACACTGTTCATGATCGAGGCACCAAAATGCCTGAGTTGACAATCTGCTGTAAAATATCCCCAACCTAATTATATTACGGGTGTGCGTCACAGTTTCTATGTACGCCATGACTTCACCATTTTTTAAATATTTTTACTGCAGATTTGCAACATTGCCATTTTTTACACCTCCCCATGAACAGTACAGCTGTCATTTTTTACATCCTGTTCGGAATGTTTTTGCACCTGTGGTGCTAAATGCCGTAGTCGCTGTACATAAGCAGCTTTCGGCTAACAAACTGATATTCCCCCTGTTCATGAGGTGGAGTCACAAAAAAATGTTGAAAATTTGGAGTGAAAATACCAACGAATGCCTGAGGTATTAGGTTTCCAACCATAACGCCCAACCCTGTAGAGAATGACAGGCATCAGGGGTGACTTGGGATTCTTGCCTGTAATGCTTATACCATTCCACACCCTGCAGCCAGTGAGAGGCATCGAGGTATGCCTTGGACTCTTCAGCCCCAAAGTTCACCCCCATTCTCCTATATATCGCACTCCATCTCACCGCATTTCCTAATGAAATGGGTGCGATAAGGGCCAAAGACCCAAAGGAACACCGGTACACTTGTCAGTGTCTGCAGGGTGGGGTGTGGTGAAATGGCGAGGCCGGTATGCCTGACGACCCAAATGCACACCCCAATGCCTGTCACTCTCTGCAGGGTGGTGGTGGGGTTGGCTTCAGTTCAGTACTTCACTGCCATTCCTATTACACAGCTCTGTAACTTCTACATTACCACTGCCAATGCCAGCAAGCAAACATTCGGCATTGACAAATGCTTGTTTATATATATCTTTTCAACATGTCAGTTCACACTTTACAAAAGAAAACAAACATATGGGAGTTCCCAGGTGGCAGATCAGTTGCCTGCTGGGATACATGAGTCAGGAACAATCCAGTCAGCCAGGGAACCTAGGGTCACAGGATCAAGCCTGGTGTGAGGATGAACTGGCTGGCAGCAGGTCCAAGGCAGAATTTTGAAGAAAAACTTTGGGGCAGCAAGCTGGACCTTGGCAAGGAGTCATCCTCTTGCAGGTTGTTGGGAGTCAACACTTTAGGGGGAGTCATTAGTGTTGCTGGGAATACTGCAGGCATTTCACACTTCTCTTTTGACAGTAATCAAACTCTTTTGTTTTGAAGTGGTGGTCGTGGTTCAGACACTGTAAGAGGAACTTCAAAGAGGCACTTGTCTGTGATAGATCTCAAGTAACAAAAGAAAAAGAGGAAAAAAAAGAAGCACAGCAAAATATATGCAAAAAAAAGTGTGTACTTCCTGACCTCTATCTTTCGAAGTAAGGGGTCAGCTGACTCCCTGTTTCAGGAGACTTGCCACTCTACATTGTAAATGTAGTAGACACCTAAAATGCAACACCAAGCTGGTAGTCTGACAAACGTCTCTTCCTTTTTAAATAATTTCTGCATTCCTCCATCATGGACTGAAGTCTTGCTGTATGGGTTTCCAAATATGATTTAAAGATCAGTCACCTGGAGCAAACACATCATTTGTTGTAAATTGTGGTGAGAAGGAACTAATGGAACTGGGGTGAAATCAAACCCATACAGCCGGCCCAGTGTCGCTGAGGGTTGAGGTGCTAGACGCCTTACCTCACACTATGCCGGCGACCCATGTTCGGGAATGGGCACGGGCTGCCAAGGGTCGGTAGGGGGAGATGGGATCGAGCGTCTATAGAACTGCTGTCCCTCTCCAGGGTGAGGGGACACCAGTGGGTTGCTGCATGACTGGTGCCTAGCGGAGGCTGGGCATGGTGCACCGAATCACAGCACAAGAAGGGGATAGGCAAGGCAGATGCTCGGAGGAGTGTGCACGGGAGCATGCACATTCACTCCTTCCAGCATCATTGCATGCCTCACCTATGGGACAAATAAACTTAGGTGGAAAATCAGGGTACTGGTGCCGCAGTATGACAGTTGGTCCCCCCAGGCGCCGCTCCCGCGATTGGTCATCCGACCTCCCAGCACTGAATCTGGATTTATGGTGGATTGAGGGATCCCTGCCGCCCTGCCATGGGGGGCCAGCCATGGGGCAGCTGGACAAGGTTGGGTTGCGAGCAGGGGATGGGGCTGGGGGAGCTAACAGGAGGCACCACCTCCAGGGACCGGGTGGATAAAGAGAAGTACAAAAAAAAAATCAAACCCATTGCCTCGAAGAATACATCTTCACATGGTGTGCCGGAGGGTTATTGGAAATAACGTTTCCATTTACATTACCATATGAACCAGAGGAATAAAGAAACATTAAGCCATTTTTTTGTTTGTTTCAGGATGTTTTCATTATCAAAACCATAAAATAAAGTGGTGCAAGTTTTAATTTTCTAGTCTAGACCATGTAAATGTTAATATTTATTTTCCAGTTGTAAACACTTATCACAAATAAAGCTGAGGATGAAACAGCTTAACGTACTGATGAATACTAAGCATTTTGAATATAAATCACATTATGTAACCAATCTAGCTGCTCACAATATATAGTGTTTATGGTTACTTTTTTGTTCAGCAGTACATCTTGACCACTAAATGCAGACTGTCTCTGCATACATAATAAATCACCAAAGTTTGAAGATGCACTTGGAAGATGCATTGCATCACTATTTAAATTAGAACAAAAGGTAGCTTGCACCTACGTTCTGCTGCGAGACCACTGAATCACAAAGTTACTGCTGTGCATTGTTGTACAGTGGGAAGGATGAGAGCATCTCTTGTTTAATCAACATATATGCTTTGCTGTATTGGGTCACCAGGTGAGGAGGTTATTCTTGTGAAAGGAGGGGGATTTGGAAGATGTATGAGCTCCTTGCACTGTCACAGATGTTGCTATATATTTTTTTATTTATTTTATTTATGAGGTTCAGTGGTAACTATGATATTCAGGGAAATTGAAGATAATTTTTACAATGTTTCAGAGTCATCAGATCTTTTAATCCCATGTTGTTACATCATCATTACCTCCTACTCTATACTAACCTATAGATCCAGGAATTTTATCCTATTTAGCTCTTCCTTTTTTATTTAATAAACTTCTCTTTGTTGACATTTATAACTTATACTTATGTACATTTTTTATAAGCTTCATTTATTTTAATCCTTGAAGCATTAAAATGTCAAAGGGTTGCCATATTTTTTTTAAATCACATTATTTTCCAATTTTCATGTATTGAAGTCTTCCTAATTTCATTGTGTCTAAAATACAATTAATTCATGTTTCCACTTCTGGTGGATTGGAATCTTTCCATTTAACCAGAATACATTTCTTGGCAATCATCATTGCTATTGAGAAAAAAGATTGTTGGTATTGATTACTACCCTCTGTTTGTTCTTGTAATGCAAACATGGAAAGTAGTACACTGAATGTTATTTGCACATTCATGGCTCTGTTTATTATTTTAATTATTTTAGACAAAAAAATAGTGATGTATGGGTAATTATGGATTAAATAAATCAGAATTCCAGAGATGTTAGTACATCTTGAGCATTTATCTATCAAATTAGGGTTCATTTTATGTAATTTGTGTAGGGTATAATAAACTCTATGTAAAATATTGTACTGAATTAGTTGCAATTTTGCTAGATTTGATATTGATAAAGTGGGAAGTTAATATAGAGGACCATAGGTTTTCCATTTGTTATTCTGAAAATTCATGACCCATATCTGTTGTCCATCTCTGTTTTAGTTTACTCATATCATTTACTAAGGAATTAAAGAGAGATGGATATATTATTGATATTAGTTTTTTATTCTCTTTCTGCTCTAATAAGGTGTGCAAAATAGGTGTAGAAATTAATTTAACCCATCGTTCTTTTTTGTTATATGGTGCTTTATTTGCATATATTTGAATAAGTGTATGTCCGGTATGTTGTACTCTGATTTGATTTGTTCAAATGTTTAGAATTTTTTATCCATAAAGAATTGCCTGAATTCATATAGGCCCTGCTTTCACCATTCCTTAAAGATTTGGGGCCAGATTCACAAAGCATGTGAAAGATCCACAGCTGCGGGTAAACTGTGGCACAAATGGGTTGCCACTTACAGATCCACAGGTTACCCACAGTGGCAGGTATTCACAAAGCTGGAGCTGGATTATGACTGACTCCATGGATTATGGACGCTTGCGGATGGTGTCACCAGGGAGATGGCTGTAGCTATGGGAATGTGCTACTGCTGGTGGAAGCAGCTGTAACACCCTCCGCAACTGCTGTGGCTATGAATCGCAACCACTGCAACTGTGGGCGATTACAGTCCGCAACAGCAGTTGCGGAGTGGGACTTAGGTTCTGGGCACTTCGTGAATCCAGTCCTTGATCTTTCACTAATATAGGGAAATGAAAGTTATTATATATCGGGGCAAACTGAGTGATTCCAATTTTTAATTTTAGAATCTTGTAAATTCCATACCAGCAATTAATAGTTGCACATGTTGTTGAACTTCCTGTCTCTTTGTTTCTATCCACTTTATCTAGGTATATGCCTAAAAATAACACATTCATTAAATTGTGGTAATCATACATGGTTGTTTCCATTTGTACAGATTTACATGGAAATAGTTGATATTTATCCAACTTCAAATTATTCCTATCTGTGTCACCAGATGGTATTTATTGAAGTCCGGTAGAGCTAAGCCCCCTTGAACCTTCAGAAGCACTAGTTTGTCATTTGAAATTCTTGTTTTTTATTCAGCCAGATGAAGTCTGTTATAATTTTCTTTAAGTTCTTAAAAATTTCTACTGGGATATTAATTGGAAGAGCTTGAAATATTAATACAGTCAGACCTGGTTAATCTGTAAACATTTGTTTTTGACCATTTTAATACGTAATAAAAATATATGTACTAACCAGACAATAACCAATGGATTTTTTTTGTTTACTTTATTGCAAAATTAAAAAATTAGTACTACAGTGCTGAGCAGTTAAAATATTCTAGTTCCTATGTTTTGACCTTTTTTGTTAAAGTAATTTATTTTTTGCCTTTGTAACTACAGTGAATCCCTTTCTCCTCGGCAGCTGCTGTGCTCTCTTTTCAACTGTCTGGACATTCTGTGATATTAGTAACACCATCCGGGCTATTCATATGAATAGCCTTGAATGGTGTCACTGACTCCATGGACTGTCTAAGAATATGAAAAGAAAGATCAGCAGCTGGTGAAGAGAGTATAACTTGAGGCAGAGCTGATTGCATCACAAAGCTAGGTTATTTATCAAAAATTGGTCAAAGCATCTCAGAACACATACTGACATGGAAAGGAACATGAGGGCTATCGACTATCTAAAATTCATTTCCTTGCACCTTTAACATGACAGAGGGGATTAAGAGGGATTAAGAAAATGTCCAATTGCACACTCATTAACACCTGCAATGGATTATCCAGGTTAAAATGAATGGGGATGATGGTCTGTGTACTCTGAACACAGGATTTGGATTCAGAAACAGAGGTTTCCATATTAAAGAGACAATTAACATGGCAAAAAAATCAATTTCAGAGGTTCCCTGTTCAGATAATCAGGTATATGTAATAACAAGACATGGATTAACCAGGTCTGACTGTAATAGCCTAGGTAATATTTGCATTTTAATCACATTTACTCTACCGATTAAAATTAGAGGGAGGGAACGCCACTTAACTTTTTCAGTTTGTATTTCTTGTAGCTGAATCTCTAAATTATGAATATATAAATGGTTCAATTTATTATAGCTCTTAACGCCTAGATATTTAAACACATCTACTGTTGGGCATGGGCACTGTCCAATTAGCTGTAAATTTGTATCACTGTTGTTTTTTAAAATTAATGTCTTCTGATGGTTAATTGTATAACCTGATTCTTTTCCATACAGGTCAATTATTTAAAAAAAATATTTTAATAGATTCTTGAGTACTTGTAAGATATAATAAAGCGTCATCTGCATATAAACTGATTTTTTGTTCCATTGAGTTGTAGTCTATTCTTTTGATTAATGTATTCTTTCTAATTTTTTCTGCAAGGGGTTCTATAACCAGAGCAAAGATTAGTGAGGAGAGAGCACATCCTTGCCTCATGCCCCTAGTGAGATTAAAAGATGGCGAGATTATATTATTAACTTTGATTTGAGCTTTAGGTGCTTGATACTTTATTTTTATCCCATTAATGAATTTAGCCCCAAAATTAATTTTTTTTAATGTGGCTAATATGAATTTTCATTCTACCTGGTCAAATGCTTTTTCAGCATCCACCGTAGGAAGAATACAGTTGTTGTTATTACTATTAAAAATAATGTTTAATGTACTTCTGATATTTTCAGTTATTTTTCACCCCTTGATAAATTCATTTTGGTCCTGATCTATTAAGTCCGGTAACACTTGCTCTAGCCTATTTGCCAAGACTTTCACCAGAATTTTGTAATCCACGTTTAATAAAGGTATTGGTCTGTAAGACTTACACAACTCTTGGTGTGTGTCTTGTTTATGAAATAGAAGAATATGAGCTTTGTAGAAAGAATTTGGAACCCTTTTAAACTGAATAATCTTATTAAAGAGATTTGTGAGAATTGGGACTAATGTGTCTTTAAATTTCTTAAAAAATTCTGCTTGGAACCCATCTGGTCCCGGAGATTTACCAGCTTTCAAATCTTCCACCACTGTCTCAACCTCCTGGTTTTTGATTGTATTGTCTAATCAGTGTCTTAAGTCTTTTGATAACTGTTTCAAATTAACTGAGCCCATAAACTTCATCTGTCCATGAGTTTCTAATAAGCATTGTTAGGTATACAGTTCTTTATAATATTTGGAGAATATTTTACTTATATCTTCTGGACTATTACTATATGTATAATCCCTTCTTTATCTCTTATTTGCTTTATGTTGTCTTGTTCTTGATCTTTTTTAACTGCCAAGCCAGTAATTTTAATGGTTAACCGAGTTAATATAATAGTTAGATCTGGCTTGTAAAACCTGTTTTCTGTCTTCTTTGCTATTAAGGTATTGTATGTCTCTTTTGTTTTTGCTAATAAACTAAAGATTTTTGTATCTAATGTAGAAGAGTGTATTTATTCCAAGTAATGAATTTTTTCTTTTAAAGCTTTTTGTTGCCTCTCCCATTGTCTCTTTCTTATTCCATATATGTTAAAGACCACATTCAGGGCCAAATGCTTAACCTATGTGACACCAAATGTGGGGCTAAACTGATGGCCATAAAAGTAATACTTGGCAAGAACGGGAAAACCCTAACAATAGTCTCGGCCTATATCCCTACCAAGGAACAAGCGAATGGTTTCAATTCTGTCATCAACTACCTCTCTGAAGGAGGACCAAACACAGAGCTGATAATGGTTGGAGACTTTGATATCAACTGATCCTCCACTGAAGCTGTACACTACAAGAACTCATTAGCCACTCTCAACCTTACACAATTGGTAGACTCTCCCACTCGGTATAACAGCAGAACAGGCACGGGGTCAATAATCGACTGGGTGGTCACAAATTGGCCAGAAAGAATATCCTCCATCACGGTTCTCCCCGACTCCCTCAGTGACCACTCCCTGGTAATCTGCAAATGGTCAAATAAGGCCTCAAAGGTGCCAGCCAGGACTATTACTGCTAAACTTCTGAAGAAAGGCAAGTTGGGATCTGTAAGAGCACACCTCAGCCTCCAAGATTGGAGCTCTATTGAGTACAAAACAGATGTCAACACTGCCCTAGAATGCTTTATAAGCAAATTCAATGAAGTGTGCAATGTCTATGCCCCCTACACCAAAAGAAGGATCTGCACTATGACAGCCCCTGGATCATGCCACAGCTACTAGCCCTCGTGAAAAATAGAGATGACTTGTGGTACAAAGCAAGGAACTCTGGTACCCAGACAGACTACCAGAACTATAGAACTGCATGGAATAAATGCAACTGGGCTATTCACAAGGCCAAAAACACTCACGTTAAAAATGAGCTGATAAACTCATGGGGTGACAGCAGATGGTTCTGGGAGAACAACAAGTCCCTAACTGGTAAAGCTAATAAAACTCCCCCCACCTTCCTTAACATTGAGGGCCAACCTACACAGGATCACAGTCACACAGCAAATGTCTTCAACAAAGCTTTTACTGACCTCAGCGGAGTGTTGCCCCCCTAGCTTCCTTCAACACCAATCAAATACTTGCATAGAACAAAACCCGGGGACCCAATCAAACTCTCATCCACCTTTCTACTTCAGAGCTGTCACCTTTATGGAAGCAAAAAAGTACATCCTAAAAGCGCTAGGTAATTCCAGAACTAGGTCTGATCAACTTGACCTAAAACTAGTTAGGCTCACCCTGCACATAACTCTCAAACCCCTCACCAAAATCTTAAATCTCTCCTTGGTATCAGGAGAATTCCCACGGATCTGGAAGGCAGCGGTGGTTACCCCTGTTTACAAAAGTGGTGACAGGGCCAACTCTACAAATTCCCGACCAATATCTATCCTTCCTCCACTCTCCAAGGCCCTGGAGTGAATCGTAACTGACGAACTGATGGAATATCTAGACAAGTACTGTATCATTTAGAATGTCAGCAACAACATGGATTTCAAAAACAACACAATACCACAACCGCTCTAGTGAAGTTTACCAGCTTTATCCATAATGCGCTAGACAGAGGGCTCTTGGTGGGGGCAACATATATTGATCTCACCAATGCCTTCGACACCATCAATCACAATCTGCTCATGGATCAGCTCTCCAATACTGGCTTCTCCCCTGCAACAGTAGCATGGTTCAGAAGCTACCTCTCTGGGAGGGTTCCAAAAAGTGAAAATTCTGGACACCTTCTCCGACAACCTTAGTGTTAACACAGGGGTTCCTCAAGGCTCTATCCTTGGCCCTCTACTGTTCAGCCTGTTCTTAAACAACCTCCCTCAGTCGGTAAATGACCAGCTACTACTATATGCAGATGATGCGGTCCTATATTCACGTAATGCTGACCCCTACATACTGGAAAAGCAAATGCAGGCTAATTTCACTGTGGCTGAGCACTAGTTCCTTCAATCAAAACTGCTCCTCAATTATAAAAAAACAAGACTACGTTATTTGCATCATCACATAACAAACACTGCACCCACCAACTTTGCATTCATAACAATCAGAACACTTCCCTGGAGATGGTTCAAACATTTAAATACCTAGGATTGACACTGGACCACACCCTCTCATTTAATCAACACACAGATGCAGTCACAAAGTCATCAAATGCAAAACTAGCATTATGGTACAGACACCGAAAAGGCCTGACTTCTGAGGCACTAAAAACTGCTGTAAATAGCTCAGTCCTCTCAGTGACAGATTATGGTCAAGCAGTATATGGTGCTACCTCCCAAACCGCTTTGAAATGTATCAAAACAACACTAAACAAAGTGTGTTGTTTAGTCCTAGGTGTACCCCATCTCACTCACACCTGCGAGTTGTACACTCAAATGAACTGGCTCAACCTTGACAGCCACCTCCAGTATCAAGTATGCATGCTCACCAAGAAGTCTATGCTAGGTCTTACCACCCCAGGCCTGCAAAGCCTTCTTAGCCAACCTAATTCCATCAGATGCACTAGGGATACAAACAACTCAGCCCTCTGCATCCCCTTCCGTAGAATCACACAAGGCCAACGGTCCTACGAATACCGGGTGCCACTTTGGCTTAATGCGTTTGACCTAGACATCACAAAAGAGGACAAAATAGGCCCCTTTAAAGATAAACTCCAAGTGGCCCTTGCCACAAACAGTAATTGTGACTGTAAGACCTGAATCGCCCCCATACTCTTCCCTCCTCTTTCCTGCTACCCTCATTCTAACCTGCACCCTTGCCTTCTCCTCTCTTCTTGCTAACTAACACTCCCCTAGTAGGCTCCAGGTCCCCGCCTCAGCACTTCCCCCCAATGAGTCTAGCCCTCTTCTATGACTACACACTTTAGCACTTAAGACAAAAGAACTGCTGCTCGTCAAGTTCTCACCTCCTTGCATATAGTATTAGTCAATTATTTTATTTTATTTATTTAGGAAATCAGAATTACAACCCTTTGAGTCATAGACTTGTTTCCAAAGACTCCACGTCAGAATAAAACATAGATACTCATACAGTACATACATAGAATAAACGTGGGTGAGCAATCATACAAAGTATAAGTACAATGAGCACAGATTGATGCCTATACATTTGGTAGCTAAAACACAGCAGAGCTATCGACATATTTACCTAATGAGCAGTTAACACCCATACAATTGATAGCTAAAGCAAAGCATGATATGAGTTAGTAAGCCACCTCAGGGAGGCCTTGTCTCATACATAATACAATGCATTCATAGTCCAGTGCAACTATATGGTAACTGAGTGAGGTGAAGAGCCTGTAGGCTAGAAATAGTGAAGGATCTCCACTGCCTGGCCAAGGGTGGGTGCGTGGCCTAGTGGCGTGGTGCAGGATCCACAGGTTACTAGTTACACTGGCATTGTCTTGAGGAGAGGATATGGTCCCTTAAGGCAGCTTTAAAAGGACCTAGATTGGTGACTGATGTGATAGCTGGAGGGAGGGAGGATGGAGCTCCAAGGGGGAAGGGTGGTCCTGATTCTAGGTACCTTCCAGATAGTTTTTGGGGCAGTCCGTGTGGACGCTGAGATGGTGGCTGCCTGAAGAGAAGTCATGACACCTATTGGGGTTAAACCCAGGTGGATTTTTTTAGTGAAGAGACAGGTCTGGTACAATAGTCTTTCCTCAAGGGAGAGGATATTGGTGAGCATGTATAGCGTGCAGGTATGTGAATTTCTGCCAGCACCAGAGAGGAGACAGCAAACCCTATTGATGACTACTTGTATTTGATGAAGCGCCGTAGGGTTGGCAGCAGCATAGATTGTGAGGCCATAGTCCACCAGCAATAAGACTGAGGAGGCAATGGCTAGGTGATGTGTTTTAGGTGGCAGGCAGTCTTTATGTCTGCAAAGGAGACCAATGAGGGTGTTGGTGGCGGAGGTGACGATTTTTATATGTTCGTGGAATGAGAAGAACGAGTCAAATGTAATGCCCAAATAATTATACTTTTGGACCTGTTCCAGTGGAATGAGAGAGGCAGAGAATATTTTCAGGGGGAAATCCTTTGATCTGTTTTGGTGGTGGTCATAGAGCATCGTCTTAGTTTTTTTAATGTTGACCAATCTGTGTTCAGCCAACCAGTGTTCGGTCTGAGAGAAGCAGTTTTGTAAGGTACGCTGGAGAGAGAGGACCAGGATGTGCGGCATAAAGAATAGCGTAATCCGCGTAGAGGAGAAGGTTGCTGGGGCAGGATTTAGACAGGGCATTGAGGTAGATGCTGAATAGCAGGGGACCCAGGATAGATCCCTGGGGAACTCCTGAGCACACAAACAGCATAGCAGATATTGTATTATTAATTTTAACACATTAGGTTCTAGATGAAAGATAGCTGGAGAACCATGAGAGTGGACAATGACAGACCCCAATTAGTTGTAATGTGTTAAGAAGGAGGGGATGAGAAACCGTGTCGAAGGCCTTTGAGAGGTCTATAAACATGGCCCTGTGAGGTGCCACTTGTCAAGCATGGAGTGCAGGAAGTTAGCGAATTCTGTGAGGGCAGTCGTAGTGCTATGACCAGCTCTGAAGCCATGCTGCTCCCTGCATAAGAGGTTGTGTGCGAGGAGGTAGTCAGTGAGCTGATTGGCCATGATCTTTTGAAGGACTTTAGAGAGTGGGGGGAGAATCGAGATGGGCAGGTAGTTTGGGAGGGAGCTGTCGCCACATTTCAATATTGGTGTTATCCCTGCCATTTTCCATGAGGTTGGGAACTGGCCCAGGTGCAGGGACAGATTTAGAAGGTCCATGAGTGGGGAGATAACTGAGTCTAGCGCAAGGTACATGATACGCATATCGAAGGTGTCTTTGCAGTAATTGGAGCTCTGGAGGGCTTTGGACAGGTAGGCTTTCACTTCTGTAGGGGTAATTACTCTGAGTTTGAAGGGGGGTGGAGGAGCTCAGGTGGTGGGGTAGGCGGAATTGGATCAAAAAAGTTGCTAGGGAGGACTGAGCTGAGGTCTGAGAAGGTGGAGTTGAGGCAGTTAACTATGTGAAGTGTGTCTGTGGTGGTAGTACCATTAACACTAAGTTGTGAGAGGGGGAGAGTGGAATTTACCATTAAGCTCCTTGATGTTATCCCAGAACTTTCTTGTGCTACCCCAATAGGTGGCTAGGGAGTTCTGTAGTGCTCCGCCCTGGCCTTGCGGATTGTCCGGGTACACTTATTGTGGGCAACATTATAGGCCTGCCTATTGCTTAGCAAACCGGAGGCAGTGGCATGATGCCAGAGGTTGTCACGCATTTTGAACTGATGTAGGAGTTCTGGGGTGATCCAGGGGGCACTACATTTCTTAGCGGTTACTTTGATGGTCAGTGCAAAAGCATCACAGGCGGTATTAAAGGTGGTGGCGAAGTAGTGCAATGCATCATCTATGTGCTGGACTTGGGAAATAGGGGACCAGTCCCAGTTAATTAGATATTGTTTGAGTTTGGCTATGCCTCCTGGGCATAGTCGACGACGAAAGGTGATATTTGGTGATGGTTTAGGTAGCTGACAGGACCAGCTGAAGATAATTGGGGAGTGGTCACTTAAGGCATTGGGTAGGACACCCAGGTCAATAATATGGTGGGGATGATTAGTAAGCAGGATATCTAGTAGGGTGTGGGTTCCATTAGTGGGGTTGGCCCTGGTAGGCTAGGATACCAGTTAGGTCATAGCTAATGCAGCAAAGGTATCTTTGGCATGTGTTGATGAGCTCACCAGCCAGTTTATGTTGAGATCCCCAACTAGGATTTGTTCAATTTTGTAGGGGTGGCTGGCTAGATAGTCAGAGAGCACTTCACAGGCAGGGGATTGGCTGCGGGGTCGGATGTAGGTGATGGTGAGAGTAAGAGGAGCACGGTTTGGGTCAGGGTGGAGTTTTATTGAGATGACTTGGGCACCATGGTCTAAGGAGGGTGCAGGCAGGGCTTGGTAATTCAGTGAGTCATTTACACAGAAAGCACAGCCACCACCTCTCTTGCCATTACGATCAAGCCTAATGAGAGAGTAGCCAGGAACAGAGACAAATGAGTCTGGTGTCTTGGCTGACAGCCAGATTTCTGTTAAAGCCAGAATGTCTGGTTGGTGCTGTGCTGTCCAGCATTGCAGGGGTGCCATTTTTTTAGGCAAGCTGCAGATATTCATAGCAGCTATTCGAAGCCCCATGGGTGACCGCAGTTGGGTGGGGGGCGCCAGGGGGGTAGCCAGGGATTTCAGATCTGCACAATGAAGTGGACTCATTGCTACCCTCCCCTTTGTTAGGTGAGCTACCCTCCGGTGTAGCCAGACAATATAGAAATGTACACTAGGACCGTGGTTTGTCGCCTCATTTGGCACAATAAATACAACTTTTGTATCTCATGACAATGGTTGTTGCTATGCATGGGTAAATACAATGCCATGCATTGCCCCCTAAGACACCCAGGTACCAGCCCAGAGCCTGTAAAGTTGTATTGTCCTCAGGATGCAAAGACAGTATTAGTGACCAGTCCTTCTAGTTTCGACTCCTATGCATGAAATTACAGAAAGGTTCAGCATTTTCTTTGTTAGTTTTCATGGAAAAAGGAAGCAGTTCAGAGTCTATTTGCTACCCCCCTTAAATAAAATTGCACACCATGGAGTGCTTGGTGTATGCCTGCCTACACCCATGGGGGGCGCTGCTGGACCATGATTGGGGTGAACATTGCCAGTGTTTAAAAAAAATAATAAATATTTACTCTTGTGACATCTACAGGACTTGTCTTGTAAAGATTTTATAAAAATAAAAGTTTTACCTACCTACCATAGTAGAAGAAGCAAGTGGAAGATCCTGACAAGGGCCATGAATTGGTGGTGTTTTGCCGGGTAGCTGTGGCTGGCAAGCTTAGAAAGTGATCAGCAAGGAATAGGCAGTTGTGTGAGGGCTGGGATGGTGAGGTGGAGGAACAGACAAGGAAGACTCAAAGCACAGAGAGATGAGCATAGGGATAGAGGAGAGGGGTGCAGGGGGACTATGGGGAGAGACAGGGTGACAGACAGACTATGAGGGGTGAGGTGCTCCCCCAGCAGCAAAGGTGTGTATATACCAGAGGCAACTGGGGGTTTGTTGCTGAGCAGGGTTAAACGTGGTTAGCAACAGTAGTATGGTTAGTTTATGTGGGTGGGTGTTGTGAGGGAGTACAGTGGTGGAAGATGTGACCATGGGCAGGTATGAGTGGGTCTTGCTGACACCTAACATTGTGGCAGACACAGTGGCAGGGTTGCTGCCTTTGGAGCGAAAGATACCTGGTTCGAACCTTGGTTTGGATGCCATGTTGTATGCCTAGTGATAGATTTGGAGATGGTGCAAGGGACATTACAGAGAGAGGCAAAAGGCAGAGAATTTAGGTAAGAATGATGCAGGACAGAAGTGTTGGGGGGAGCAGTGGCAAGAGGATTGCAACCTACACATTTTGTTGCCCTTTAGTGGCTTTACAGTACAATCTGCAAATGGAAAAGTAGACACAAAAAAAAACACTTTAAACTGAAGAAATTCAGCACCGAGTATTAAAACAGACCAGATATCAGAGGCAATACTGGATTAGGGGGGAAAAAAGGTTAAATAAGCTGGTCGATGGTAGTGACATAGTCCAGTCAGGAGGAATTTGGAAATGCCTGGCAGAATGAGGAACCAAACAAGGAGTTTATGTTCCATGGACAGCCAATAAGAGCTGTCCCAAGATAAAGGCAATTGTCCTTAGGAATTTGCAGAGACAGCCACACAGCCTTGAATTCCCGGAACGCTGTCCAGGCCGTACTTGCAAGCAAGGGCTCGGGGAGTGTGGCAGCAGGTTCCTCTCGCTGTGGAGGCGTGCAGACCCACATCTGAGGCACTGTTAGCCCAAAGGGCTATGAGAATGCCTGCTAGCAAGGGCTCGGGGAGTGTGGCAGCAGGCTGTTCTCGATGTGGAGGAGTGTAGACTCCCGTCTGAGGTGCTGTTATATATCATCATCTGTTCCCTACCTGATTTGCTCTATATCCTGTAGATTCTCAAGTTACATACGAACATATGACATTTGCCAGCAGATAAAGGCCTAGAGGTCTATCAAGTCTGCTCAAATGTTCAGCTAGCACCCCTTATTCTGCAGCTGCCCCTTCCTTCCACCCTTCCCCTTCATTGACCCTCCCCTGTCCTGTTCCATCCCTTTTGAAGCAGTCCACTGTTCTACTGAATACCACTTCTGCAGGTAACACATTCCACCCAGCCACCACCTCTCTGTAAAAAGTGTCTCTCATCTCCTCCTGAACCTTCCTCCTCCAGTCTCTATCATGGCCCTGGTGTCCCCTCCTCCTTACTTTGAACAGCCCCTCTGTACCTGTCTTGTTTATTCCTTTCATGTACTTAAAGGTTTCAATCATGTCCCCCATCCCTCCTCTCCTCCAGTGAGTACATATTCAACTCCCTCTGCTTCCTCTCATATGATAAGTCCCCAGCCCCTTGACCATCTTTGTCGCCCTGCACTGAACCCCCTTCAGTAACTTAATGTCCCTCTTCAGATATGGGCGCCAGTACTGCACGCAGTACTCCAGGTGCGGTCTAACTAATGACCTATACAGTGGCAAAATCACCTCCTCCCTCCTCGAGGATATGCCCCTTGCAATACAACCCAGCATTTTGTTGGCCTTTGCAGCTGCCTTCCTACATTGTGCCGAGTTGTTCATTGACTCTGTAATGAGCACCCCCAGATCCTTCTCCTCCTCCTCTGTCAGGGCTAGCTGCACTCCCCCTAGCTGGTAACTCCTCCTTGGGTTCTTCATCCCAAAATGCAGCACTTTGCACTTTTTGGTATTAAACCCCAGTTGCCAGGTGTCTGACCAGGTTTCGGGCTTTGCCAGATCATCCTGCAACCCCTGCCATCCCCCTTGGTCATCCACCACTGCTCCTACCTTGGTATCATCAGCAAACAGACTGATCTTGCTCTTGATGTCCAATGATATGTCTGCAATGAATATCCCAAACAACACTGGTCCCAGCACTGAGTCCTGTGGAACACCGCTCATCACTACCCTTGGGTATGAGAGCTCGCCACCCACCACCACCCTCTGTTGCCTTCCCTGAAGCCAGTTCCCTACCCATATCACCAGCTTTGCACCTGCCCCTGTGCCTATTAACTTACTTCCCAGCCTTCCATGCAGCACCGAGTCGAATGCCTTACTGAAGTCCAGATACAGGACATCCACTGCATGGCCCCTGTCCAGTTGCCTAGTTACCCAGTCATAGAACTCCACCAGGTTGGTTTGGCAGGATCTGCCCCGTATGAAGCCATTCAAACCCTCCCAAACTCTGCCCTCCATGATTTCCCCATCTGTCACCCCCTCCCCCCTGTTTCTGCCATTTCTCCCCCCTTGTGTGTCAACCCCCTCTTCTCTTTAGTAAATACTGAGCAGAAGTACTCATTTAGTGCTTCTGCCTTATCGCACCCTGCTTCCACCCAACCCCCCCTTCTTCCTAATCCTTACTATGTGGTCCTTACAGCTCATTTTCTCCCTGATGTACCTAAAGAAGTCCTTCTCCCCCTTCTTAATGCCTTGTGCCAGCCTGAGTTCCATAGATGCCTTGGCTCCCCTCACTGTCCTTGTCACCTCCTTCAATTCCATCCAGTACTCCTCCCTGTCCTCCCCTCTCCCTGTTTTCTTGAACTTCCTAAAGGCAGTTCTTTTCCTCCTTACCTTTTCCATGACCTCCTTGCTCAACCAGCTTGGTTTCTTAGCCCTAGCCTTCTTGCTCTGGACCTTGCAGCAGGTTTGGGTTGCCTCCACTATCCCCAGCTTTATGAGCTCCCACCTCTGGTTAGTGTCCATACTAGATTGAATTCTGGCCAGGTACCCTTTTACCACTTCCCTTATCCTCCCAAAGTCGGCCCTCCTGAAGTCCAGCACTCGTGTGCCAGATTCCACTCCTTCCTTGCCCATATTCAATGTGAGCCATACTGAGTGGTGGTCACTCCCTGACAGCGGTTCCTCCACTGTAAGTTCTCTCACAAAGTCCCCATTTGCCAGCACAAGGTCAAGGGTATTCCCTAATCTGGTTGGTTCACTGACCATTTGCAGCAGGAAGCTGTCCTGGAAGGCATCCAGCAGTACCTGCTCCCTTCTGTTCCTGGTTGTTGGGGTACTCCAGTCCACTCCTGGCATGTTGAAGTCCTCCACAATCACCACACTACCCTTCTCGCAGGACCTCCTGATCTGTCCAGCTAGTTCCCTGTCTAACTCCTCCATCTGAGATGGTGGCCTGTACACCACTCCCATTCTAAGAATCCTATTCTTGGAATCCTGGATTTGCATCCAAAGTGACTCCTTACTACCCTCCTCCCCTTCCTCCCTTACACACTTCAGTCCTTCCTTCACATATAGTGCCATACCCCCTCCTTTCCCAATCACCCTGTCCCTACGAAATAACCTGTACCCTGGTATAGACAGGTCACAGTCATTGTATTGGGTGGCCCATGTTTCTGTGATGGCTGCAATGTCCACCTCTCCCCTCTGCCATGAGCGTCTGTAACTCTGCAGTTTTCCTTCCAAGGCTCCTAGCATTAAGGGTAACCACCTTCCACCCTCCCCCCCCATCCTGCCCTCCTTTACTAGCATCACCAATAGTACGTGCCATTTGTCCTTTGTCACTGTTATGGGGGGTAAGCTCATATGGTTTCACAGCCTGTGGTCTCTGCATGTCTCTTGCCCAATTGCCACCTCCCGCTCCTAGTTTTAATTCCCTACTTCCTCTATGTACTCCTCCATCCTCTGTTTCAACACTTTCTTTCCCTCCTCACTCAAGTGTAGTCTGTCCTTGGCATAGAGACTACTGTCCTCCCAGGTCCCTCCCACCCCCAACAGCCCATACCTTTAGCACAACACCAGGTTCTTAGTCATCCGTTAAATTCCCTATTCTCAGCTTTTGTTGTGCTTGCCTTGGGCACTGGCAATATCTCCAAAAAGTTACTGATCTTCCTGCCCCTCACATAATTGTCCTAGTTCCTCAAACCTCCTCTGACTATATTCTACTGTCTTGTCAGCCAGGTCGTTCATCCCAAGATGTATAATTAAATGAGGCTTGTCCCTACCCTTCTAGCATATTTCAGAACAGATTGTCCCACCCTTTCCGCCTCATTCCTGGCATGGCTCCACCCAAATGCAACTATGCCTCTCCCCCTTGCTACTCCCACCTGACTCCTCTTAGTATTGAGTCCCCCAGCACTAAGATTCCACCCCTCTTACTCCCTGCTTGCTTCCATTCATCTCCCTCTCTCATTTCCAGCTCCTCTTCTTCCTCCTGCAGATTATTTCCTCCTTTACCCCTGTTGCAATTCTCCCAGCAGAACTTCCACCCGCTCCGGTTTGGTCCAGGCATTTATCAATTACTCCTCTAATTTCATCATTTCCCTCCTCTACCTTCTTCCTCTCTAGCAGTGCACAACTATTTTCTGAAGGCCCTTCACAAATGCCCACTCCCTCTCTCTTCATAGTAACCTGTTCTCTCCTTTCCACTCCATGACTTTTGCCACTTCTTCGCCTCCCCTCACAAGTCCCTATCTCCTCATTCCATTTGTCTTTTGTCTCCTGACCTGGTTTACCCGGCAATCGTTCTTCCTGGCCTGGGCCTCCTTGTCCCTGCTTCCCTTCTTCTGGCCCTCTCCTCACCACTGTTGGCTTAAATCGCCCTCCCTCCTCTCCCATTCTTCCTCCCTCCAGTATTGGGCTAAACCCACCCCCAGTCTGCCTTGCCTGTCTTAGTTCCTCCTGCAGACCCTCAATCTCCTTTCTAAGTTTTTCTCTGTGGTTGCACACTAAACATCCTCCCACACTCCAGGCAATGTTTAGAAAGATTGGTGCACCGCAGTTGTTGCAGCATACCACCGTACCCATTGCTGTCGTTGCCCACCAGCGACCCCCCACCCTTCCAGATGCAGGATGCCAAACACTCCCCCAAGTCTCCCCTCTCCCCCCTCTATCAGAGCAAATCATTTTCTTTATTTCCCTTACCTTCTTTGTTGCACACGTTTAGATATATTGAGCAACTGCTTTTTATATTCCTAACCTTCCTATCCACACTCAAAAAGAGACTTTAAGTAGCCATTGCACAACCTTCTTCAAACTCCTACTCCTCCTTTCCACAATGCAATAGCAATGCAAAATAGGTTTGCTACCAAAAGAAACAGGTCTCCAATTCAAACAGCTTCACAGCTTTTTTTTGTTTTTTTGTTTTTTTTGTTTGTTGAAAAGGTTTGTTGTCTCAGAGGTGTTTCAGTCTCCTTCTCACATTGAAGGAGCTAATTGCTTTCCTCCCACAGCTCTTCCAAAGGATTAGGTGTGTATGTGGGGGGTGCAGCTGGCAAACTGTCAGTAATTTCCAACAGAAAGAAGGGTTAAAAAGTCAGGTTAGTTGATATCTTGGAGGTAAAAGACTTGGTTTGCTGGCCAAGGCACCTAGCTTCACCTGAGCTCTTTCCTTCTAAGACTGCTTGAAAGGCAGAGTAGAAAACTACCAGAGCAAGGAGAAGGATTACGACTTATTTTGGCTAGCAGATTTACTGTGTGGTGTTGTTTTTATTTTTTACTTGCAGGGATTGCTACTGTTTGTTGCTGACATTTCATTGTTTTATTTTTCTCTGTAGCAAAGTGTTTCTTACAGCTTATATCTTCTCTGAAATTGTTACAGGTGGTGCTTTACAGGTTTTACAGTTTTATTTAACATTAGGATAAGCTTTCAGGGTTACTGCATTTGTTGTTGACTGATTGTTTCTGCTCTTACTTCCTTGTTCTTTCATCCGTGATCTTCTTTTCGGCAGGAAGGGCCCAACCACCCCACACTACACTCCTTTTATAGGGTACCACAGTTGTGACATTTCCTGTGGCAGAGCAGGAAGGGTGGATCAGTGGGGCCTCCACAAGGGAGCTCATTTACAGGGCACTAGTAATTTAACTTGTTATAACAAGTTAAACAAAACACAATCAAACCATTACTTGCATTTTTTTTCCTTTTTTTTTCCTTCTAATTACTCTGACTAGGTTATAAACCCAGCAACTTATCTGGAATGGATATCATTAACTGCAGGTACTGTGGAACAATTTCAGAAGGACAGTCTTACAGGATTTAGGACACTGTTCTACATGCTGGACCTTTGGAGATCTTAGGGCTCAGCTCCGGGCAGCATGGCAGAGATTGCACGCCTCAAATTTCATATTCAAGAGGAAATACATTATAAGAACCACCTGTCATTTCCCAGCATCCAACAGAAAACCTCAACACATGAAGGTAGTTGGTCCAGGAGGTTGGCAGGTGGATTAGGAGAACCGTCAGTACCCCATCACTCTCTGCTCTCAACATATTACCTCCAAAAACCATATAAACACTACAAACAGGTATCTGCCTCTATCTCTGAAATCAAACAAAGAGGCAGAAGACACTGCAGAGCAGGACACTGCAGCACAGGAGATAGCACAACAAAGCTCACCCAAATCAGGAACCAAAACAAAGAAAGCAAAAAGGAAATCCAAAAAACTTCTGATCATAGGAGACTCCATGATTCTGGGAGTTGATACCCATCTCCAGCCAGGGGTAATGGTCAGATGTCTCCCAGGTACATCAGCATGGAGAGACACTGACCACATTGCTAAAACTGTTCACAAAGCAGGAGAAAACATTGATGTCCTAGTACACATAGGGACTAATGATCTCGCCAGCCGGTCAGTTGTGGAGACCAAGGAACACCTGACCAGGCTGGGTGACAAACTATCATCTATTTCGTCTGGCATTTCCTTTTCTGAGATCTTGCCAGTCTGGGAGAGGGGAGCAGATGGAGGGAAGGTCAGAGAAGGGGAGAAAGGGGAGCTAAACACATGGCTCAAGGGCTGGTGCCAGGAAAAAGGACACAGATTTGTAGGGAACTGGCAACAGTTCTGGGAGCGAAAGTTAATTAAATTTGATGGACTGCATCTGACTAAGGAGGGAGTCACTGCATTGGGGCAGAAGTTTGACGTCTTTGCAGAATATTTAAACTAGAAAATGGGGAGAGGGGTGCAGCACCCCATAAGTCGAATGGGAAGAACACCCCTCCCCCCTCAGCTAGTGGTCAAACAGGGATTCAGCATGTTTGCAGTTCATTTGCATCACCAGGTAAGAAAAAAGGTTTGTCTCCCCATACGATGCACAGGGGTAATGCCAAACCTCACCCAACAACTAACACACTAAAATCTGGCCAATGGAAAATCATGTACACAAATGCTCACAGCCTTTGAATAAGATCCCAGACCTGCAGGCAATAATGTCAGAGGCTAAACTGGACATAGTAGCAATTAGTGAGACGTGATTTACCAGTAACCACACTTGGGAGACTTCAGTACCTGGCTATGTATTGTTCAGAAGAGACCGAGGTGCAAAAAGGGGGGGGGAGGAGTGGCCCTGTATGTCAATGAAAATATCAAAGCTACAGAAATTCAAAATACATATAAGGAGCCAGAAGAACTGTGGGCCACCCTGGAAACAGGAAATGGGACAGCCATAAGAACTGGGGTTGTCTACAGGCCCCTCGACCAGGGGGAGGACATAGACACATTACTGTTAGAAGATATACAAAACATGACAGCTAAAGGGGAGGTTCTGATAATGGGAGACTTCAACATGCCAGATACAGATTGGTCAATACCATCAGGAACATCTGCCAGAACTAGATACATAGTGGATTCCCTGCAGGGGGAAGGCCTCAAACAACTGGTACAGCAACCCACAAAAGACAGGACTATCGTAGATCTAGTACTGACTAACAAGGAAGGGATCACAGATCTCCAGGTAGAAGGTCACCTGGGGGCCAGTGACCATCACATGGTATGGTTCAATTTGGCTACTACATCTAAATCATCCCATTCCAAGGCAAAATATGGGACTTCAGAGGAGCTGACTTTGATAAGATGGATGAGAGTTAAGCTAGCCCTGGCAAAAGAAACACAGGTGAGGGGTACAGGCAAAGTGGCAAGCATTATGATGCAATACTTGAAGCAACATCCCATTGTGTTAGACAGAAAAGGAAGTGCAAAGAAGAAGGAAACCACTTTGGTTCTCAAATACAGTAGCCAAAAAGGCTGGCTTTCAGGAAATATAGGGAACACAGCAGGATGAAGATAGGGAGGCATACCAAACTGCCCAAGGGAGCAGGGAAGGCAGTAGCAGGCAAAGCCCAAACTGAGGAAACACTAGCACGAACAGTAAAAAGAAGGTGACAAGACTTTCATAGATACATTAGTGAAAGGAGAAAGTCCAGAGGGGGTATTGCTGTTTAATGGAGAAAGGGAGCATGTGAGGAGGAGGACCCTGTAAAGGCATCTATCCTAAATAGATATTTTTGCTCAGTATTTACTGAAGAGAAGGTGGGCAGGGCCCACAGCTCAGCATCATGGACACAGGGGAGGGAGGTGAGCACTACTCCCTTCACAAAAGAAAGGGTCCTCAAGAGCTTGCTAAGCTCAGAGTGATAAGGCAATGGGACCTGATGGCATACATCCCAGGGTACTTAAGGAGCTAAAGGTGGAACTAGCAGAGCCATTAGCAGAACTGTTTAGAGAGTCTCTGAGCACAGGAGAGGTCCCAGAAGACTGGAGAAGGGCTCATGTGATCCTGCTCCACAAGAGTGGTAGCAGGGAGGAGGCGGGAAACTACAGACCAGTCAGTCTTACCTCAGTAGTGGGCAAGATTATGGAGGCACTCCTTAAGGAAAGGATAGTGCAACACCTGGAATCTGTAAGGGCACAGGATCCAAGACAGCATGGGTTTACAAAAGGAAGGTCCTGTCAAACTAATCTCATAGATTTCTTTGACTGGGTAACCAGAGTGGTGGACCAAGGGGGAGCAGCTGATGTCACCTACCTTGACTTCAGCAAAGCTTTTGACACTGTTCCACATAGAAGATTGATAAATAAGCTGGGTAGGCTCAGGGTGGGTCAGAAGTTGGTCAACTGGGTGGCAAACTGGTGGACGGGCAGAAAACAGAGAGTGGTGGTAAATGGTATACAGTCAGAAGAGATGCAAGTCACAAGTGGGGTACCTCAGGGATCAGTCCTGGGGCCAGTCCTCTTCAACATCTTCATTAGTGACCTTGCAGATGGACTAGAGGGTAAGGCTTGTCTGTTTGCAGATGACACCAAGATCTGTAACAGAGTAGATGATCCAGATGGGGTGGGCAGAATGAGAAGAGATCTGGATAAACTAGCAGAATGGTCAGAAGAGTGGCAACTGAGATTTAATGCAAAGAAGTGCAAAATCATGCACATAGGGAAGAGAAACCCTGAAGCCACCTATAGACTGGGAGGGGAGTTGCTAGCAGTCACAAAGGAAGAAAGAGACTTGGGCATCATCATCACTGATGACCTGAAATCATCCAAGCAGACCTCAAAGCAGTAGGTAAGGCTAGGGGTGTTAGGGTGTATTAGTAGGTATCAAGTTGTAAGAGGGAAGTAATAATCCTCTTACAAGACACTGGTTAGGCCCCATCTGGAGTACTGCATGGGCATTGAGGCCACACCTCCACAAGGACATTAACCAAATTGAGGCAGTCCAGAGAAGGGCAACCAAAATGGTGCAGGGTCTGTATTAGAAGACATATGAGGACAGATTAACAGAGTTCAATATGTATACCCTTGAGCAAAGGCGGGAGAGCGGTGATATGATCGAGGCATTCAAACACCTTAAGGGCATTAACAGGTGAAAGAGTCTAACATGTTTAAATATAAGAAAAATAGCAGGACAAGAGGACACAGCATGAGATTAGAGGAGAGCCAATTAAGGGGGAATGTGAGGAAATTCTTTTTCACAGAAAGGGTGGTGGAAGCATGGAATGGCTTACCACAAGAAGTGGTGGCTATGAATACAGTGCAGGGCTTCAAACAGGCATGGATAGGCACATGAGCAATACAAATGACTATGAATAGATAGGCCACTGACAGAGCAAAGGCCGATGGCACATTTATAAGGCAGAAAAACACATGGGCAGACTGGATGGGCCTTGCGGTCCTTATCTGCCGACAACTTCTATGTTTCTATGTAACACATCAAAATAGGCTTGAAATTAGAAAATATAGGTCTCTGATTCAAAGAAACAGCCCCAGTTAAATCACATCAAATAGGTTTTAAATCAGAAGAAATAGGCCTCTACAAATGCAGCCTGCTACAGAGTGAAACATCAAGCAAATGAGCCCACTTATAACATGGCATAGAAAAGAACAAGGAAAGGAAGCACTTACATAGGTCGAAACACACCATGTGGTACAGTACAAACCATGGTCTAATACCATGGTAGATCACGGTAAGGAGCGGGCGCGTCCGAAAAGTATTACACAACGGTTTCTGCACAGTGTCGCTGAGGAGGGAGCACTGTCTACAGAGCGGACCATGAGAAGCGGCTTTGTGCCCCACGTCCTAGTCAGAACACAGGAAGCAAGGTAAGACAGCTCAGGGACTGGCACAGGTAGTCTAGGAAAGGGTAAGAGGAGCAGAACTCTTGACACAGTAAGAGATCACCGTGGGTGCAAGATAGCAATGTGACCAGTGATAGGAATTGTGGTCAGCAGAAGACCGGTAGCAATAGCAGGGAATCAGCACAGCACTGTACAGTCCCGTAGTGTGAGGGAGCTGCAAGCGTAGAAATGCTGTCACACTGCACAGAAGTGGCTGTAGTCGTAGCAGTAGCGCGGTGTGCATGGCAGTATGCAAACTGGGCTGACATACCCACAGTGCAGCAGGACAGAACTGCAGAAGTACTGGACAACAGAACCGAAACAGAGGAAAATATATAGAGAGAAAGGAAGTTGTGTACACAGAGCAGTGTGTTTGTGCGTGCTGCAGATGATAGTCACTCGATCTATAGATACTGAAAAGCACATCAGCATGTTAATAGATCACAGTTCGGCAACATGCACACGCACGCATTGAACTGCATACAAGGTCAGAGACAGAGTAGTGAGACATAGAAAAGTGATATTTTGCCCACGGTGTCTTATTCATAATATTGTTGTGTCATAGTAATCAGAAACAGTTACCCACTACAGTGTTAGCCATGTTACAAGCGGATTAAGCCACTCAAAAGGATGGTCTACAGTGGAATTAATCCATGGTTGGTTGGTTGGACCCACTCGGCCTTCAGCATCGTGGTCCAACCCTCCCCCCCAACCATGGATTAATTCCACAGTAGACCCATCCTTTCTCGTGGCTTAATCCTTACTTATAGCCACCAAAACAGTTTTCAAAATTCCAACAGCCCCAAAACAATACACTGCTAGCCCCTTAGAAGTAGTAAGTAAGAAAAGAAATAACCTTCTACCAAGTAAAATCCACAAGAAACAATGTAATAACAACAAGAAGCTACTGTACTGTAACAGATCTGATCCTTTCCCCTTCTAATTCCTTCTGAGAAGCCAAAGCTTAGTTGTTCACTTAAGCTTCTTGTCAACCTAGCCTGCTATAAATAATGTATCTGTATACTTTTACTTATGTAATCCCTGTTATTGTAATTATGTAACCTCTGTAACCTGATGTACTCATGTTTTTCCTAAGGCATGGAACCTCCTTGTATCTGCTTATGTACATGTAACCATTGTAAATGATGTTATGCTCATGTATTACTACAACGTGGAACCTCTGTAAAAGAGCCTTTGGCTCAAAGGTACTTCTTAGAAATACAAAGTTCCCAGGGTTCCACTCTGGAACCAGTCACTTACTTTAAATATCTGGGGGTCACCCCTGACTAGGCCCTTTCCTTCCGTGAACATATAGCACAGACATGCTCCACAATAAATATCAGAATTGGCCTCCTGTATAAACTTAGTGATCCCAGCAAGGTGTCCTACCAGAATTTCCCCCATCTTATTAAAGTCAGCCTTCCTGAAATCCAAAACCTTTGTTTTGGTCCTGATCATCCCTCTGTCATGTCCAGGTAAGAATATCTGTTACTATTAGCTGGTGTATTAGCCATTAAATTTCCCTGAAAGACTCCTCTGAGCAGTCACAGAAATATAAGCACAAGGGGCCTGAGTCAAAGCAATTAACAGAGGCAGCTGGGCAGATGGTAGCCACTGGCTAGCTCCCATTTTCCTTTGTGGCTAATGCAGGTTTTAAGGCACTTATGGAAATTGTAGTATCAAAGTACCAGGTCCCTAGCCAGACCTATTTATCAACAATTGTCATCTCAGATTTATATGATGCTGTTCAGAAAAGCACATCTTATACTCTAAAGGTTCAGCGGACAAAAAAGTTCATGTCACCTCAGATATGTGGACCAGCAGCCAGATGAGTGATTATATGGCTGTGATTGGCCATTGAGTTAACTTTTCTCCCTCCTTATCTTCCTTCTCATCATCTAGTGGCACTGTCAGCAGAAGCAACAGCAAGATGCAAGGAATGTTCACTGTTCGAAGGAAGGCAGCATTATGTATTTATGGATTTGAAAAAGACCACAAAGCTGAACATCTTTTAGAGGACCTTCAAGAAAAGTTTGCTGAGTATCTGACTCCAAAGTCCTTGCAGCCTGGTTTTATAGCATCTGACAATACTTTAAATATCCTTAAGGCAATAAGGTTTGGTAACTTTACCCATGTACCATGCGTTGCACACCGTATGAACTTGGTGGCGAAAGACTTCACCGATGAAGGCAGAAATGCTCAGAACTTGACTGCAGATGTCCGTGGTGTTACCCACTTTAACCATTCTGTGAAAGCCTATAAGTTGCTGTGGCACATTCAAGTGGAAAATAGCTTCCTTCTCCATCAGATGATACAAATTCCAACCCTGGTGGAATTCCACTTACTATATGCTGCAGAGAATGCTTTGAAGATAGAGGGGGGATGGCTCAGAGGTAATGTTAAAAAGTATTTTTTCACAGAGAGGGTTGTGAATGCATGGAACAGCCTTCCTGAGGAGGTTGTGGAGTCAGGAATAGTGGGAGAATTCAAGAATGCATGGGACAGACATAAGGCAATTCTAGTGGAGGGTAGGAGGAAGTAAGCTGTTGATTAACTAGAATCTGCAACTTATCCATCAGGTAGGGAAATGGGCAGACTAGGTGGGCCAAGCGGTGCTTATCTGCCATCAAATTCTATGTTTCTATGCTTCTACCCCATAGATTCACTTATCAAGCTGAGGCTGGAGCATCTGAAGCCACAGTTTCTTGACAAAGATGATGTCATTGCTGCATCACTTGTAAAAAAAAATGTTAAATACCTTCCTAAGTGTCCAGTACATTACAAATATGTGCAAAACTGAACATTACATTTCGACCATACATTTGGGTGCTCGGTTTAAGTGCACAATTCAGACATTATTCCAAGCACATGACTTTAAGGATCTTGAATATTGTTTAGTACTGTTCACTGAAAAGCATCATCATGTATAGTTGAATACTAAATCATCAGTGCCATCTTCACAAAAATCTGGTGAAGAGAGAGGGAAGGGAACACAATCTGCCACCAGTGTTACTGCTGTTGTTGGTACCATTACTGATGTTTTGGGCAGGGGGAACTGCTAATACACCACAGGAAAATAAACCACTGTGGGACTTGCTGTCAAAATTTGGGCTGATAAAGACAGCTGGAAAAGCTCATTCAGCTATTGCGGTACCAGAAGTCTCTGCTTTAACAAGATCTGGCCAGAGCTGATATGGCTGTGGAGAGCTTTTGGGATGCTTTTATCTATTATTTCTAATGAATTTGCACAATGCAGATCTGCTGAGAGGCAGTTTCAATGTGATCTTCCTTTTACACATTTTTACAATGTGTTTTCCTAGAATATGCCTGTTTATTGCTATATATTTAGACTGGATAGTTCACAGAAGAAATGGCATCTTATTTTTGGGTGGTGGAGCACTGGCAGTAGGATGCTTGAATGTGTTATACATAGGCACGAGCTGTGTGAAGCGATAATGCCCAGTGGTCATACACCTCAGGAGCTTGAATATGGATCCATTGTCCCAGTGCCATTGCACTGCTCAGCGCAGGTGACAGCTGATGCTGTACCACTCACACGGGTCCTGGAACAGGCATGTTACAGCCGACCTCCCATTCATTTGTATAATCAGGGAACCGCAGATGCACTATCTATAGCCTAGAGGGCACACTGCAAATGGCATTGCAGGATACTGCATCCCATGGTACCCGGGAGACCTCAGCAGTCCAGAGGATGGCATGTTACACAAGGAATGGGGGAGAGTGTGGGCCTGCAGCAGTGCATGATGGCATGAAGATACAGCATCATCAAGGCATGCATTGGAGGTATGTCAATTCCCTCTTACCGTTTGCCAGGGACATACACATGGCTGCATACACTGGTGGGTCCACAGCTTGTGTAGTGCCCCAATGCATGGTATAGTCACTTGGGTCATTTCGGTGTGTGGGTCCATGGCCCTGGTCCAGTGCAGTTGCCAGCTGGCCATGGCAGGGTGTGGAGGGCAGTGCCAGTCTTCACAACAGGTTGGGTATGGGGGGAGCGTGGCTGTCTACATACCAAGGCAGTGGGTGGGGGTTCTCTATGCTATGGATATGGACCATGGTTTCCTCTAGTGTAATTGGGTCTTGGAGGGGTTCTACGCTATGGAGCTCTTTGGGGATGGAGTTGGATCAATTGGGGATGGGAGGGGGTACCTCTAGTCCACCAGGGCTGCCAGGCTGCTATGCATCTGGGTGCACCTCTGTTGCCTACCTGTGGATGGATGGCTGGCCAGGTTAGGCCAGCTATTCATGGCCTAAATGTGGGCCATACTGCTCTGAACTGTGAGGAGTGCATTCCCACTGAGTATGCCACAGTGCGGCATATGCATGGAAATACACCCTCAACTTGCATGGCATACTATTTGTGTGCACCCTGGCCCATTCCCTTGTGGCCAGCACATCCCGCACATTTGAATATCATGCTGCAGTGCATTGTTGGAGTTGCATGGCACATCTCCCTTTTCCGCTGGGATGTGCCGTGCATCTCCTTTGAATATGGGGGCCCTGGACTAGGCTACCCTGAAGAAATACATTAACAAAGTGGTAAATCATGACCACACTGAAAACACGATATTATCTCTAATCTGGGACAGCCTGAGTAAATACAGTGCAAAAATGTGTAAAATGAAGATCCCTGTGACAATGAGAAATAGCATCTCCCTTGTGCTATCCAGGATACAAAATATAGGATAAGAAATATTTAAAGGAATTCTACTCTGAACTGAACTTCACTGTGTTCACTGACATAAACAAACAGTTTCTTTATTGTTTTATAATATATTAGAAAGCAGCACTTATTTTGAACGTTGTGACCATGAGGATGGTGTGTAGAGAGACAGAGTGTGTGTGTGTGTGTGTGTATCCAGGATACAAAATATAGGATAAGAAATATTTAAAGGAAATCTACTTTAAACTGAACTTCACTGTGTTCACTGACATAAACAAACAGTTTCTTGTTTTATAACATATTAGAATGCAGTATTTATTTTGAATGTTGTGGCCATGAGGATGGGGTGTACAGAGTGAGTGTGTGTGTGTTTGCTGTAGCTCAATATAGTTTTTTCCCAAATAGCACAGTAGAAAATGCCTACTGATTGCTGCATATTTAGTCTGGGTAGTTCACTGAAGACCTGGCAGATGTCTGAGACAGTATTTATCAGATATTGTCTTTAGAGGTTAAAAAACTGTGTAAATTATAGATTTGCTGGGAAAGGGATTTCCTTTATGAGGTATGAATCTTTCTTGAAAGACAATACATTCCCAAGTGAAACTAGTAATAAGAAGCTGTTAAATGCTAAATATTTAAATGTGCAAGTTGTTGCATTCTGAAGGAGGTAAACAATCTCCAGTTTAATAGGCAACCAATATTTAACAAATATTTAACAAGCTATTTCAGTTTCCTAATGGCATCTGATAAGCAGCTTGGAGTTATGTCTCCAACATTCTTAACAGAAAGAAGGGAGTATTTTATTTCAGTTGGCATGGAAGGATACATTGAACAGTCCAAAACATGTGTTCCACGATATTCCATTTTCCAGCTACAGATAGTAAGATGGCTGTAGGCTCTGCCCACAGCCATGAAAATTGTGAAGGATCATATGGAAGAAACTGTGCTTGCACCTCACTGCAGAGGACTAAACACTACTGTACTGGAATCAGAAGGAATCAATGTGGCTTTCTTTACCTGAGTTTGCCATTGAATTCACTTGCTCACCCTCCACCATATAGTCAGAAAGAATTTTCAGTGCTGCTGGTGCAATAGTGAATGACAAAAGAACATGCCTTTCCACAAAAGAAAATTAGGAAAGGCTCACATTTTGCCCAAATTTAAAAACATATACAGTCCAAAATGTATGCAGAACGGCAGCACCCAGATATAGTTTTCATCTAATCTGGAAAATTAAAATATTGGTAGTGATTTTTCTAATTATTTTTTTCATAGCAAATAGTAGGTGTGTTGAGGTGCGCACACAGGGAAATATATTCCCAAACAGGTCAATAAAGCACTAGTGGGTATATCAAGTAGTTGTAAACACAGGGCAATTTATTCTCAAACAGGTCCATAAAGAACTTAGTGGGTGCATTGAGTGTGAAAACAGGAGAATAATCTTTAACCAGGCAATAAATTAGAATACAGCACTATGCAGCTGCTGCCTGTGAGTGCAAACACAAGGACATTTATTCCCAAACAGGTCAGTAAAGCACTACTGAGTGTGTGGAGTTAAAGAGTGAATACTCAGGGAAATGTATTCCTAAACATCAAGATTCCCGACCCATGACGGCAGGATTCTCCACAGAGCTCCCTCCAGGAGCAGATACCACGTGGGCCTGCATAGAGGTAATAAGCTACCTCTAGCTGCAGCACCCTTGTGAGGGGGTTCTTGTTTTGTGCTTCCTACCAGACTTCTGCTCGCAAGAGAATAGGCATGAGACTAGGCTCATGATTGCTATGCTCTGTACTGTACTCCTGGTTGACTTGTGTAAAGCTGTAAAGTGCTGCTGTGTTAACTCTATGGGTTTGGGGGGGGGCGAACTTACTAGTGGCTGCTGTTCCCGCTTCCTAGGTGCTCTTTTCTGTGTTACCAGCTTACAGTTTTTAGATTTCTGCTTTTACCTGCACTATACTGTTGATCGCTTGTTTCTCCCGGCTGCCAGAATCAGGATAATAGCCGCACATGTGCAGTAAAGCAACCTGGTCTCCCGCTGCATACTAATTTTGGCTCCCTTTGTTCTCCTCACAATATAGGCCTGCGACACAGTCCCTGACCCAGACATCAAGATTCCTGATCCCCCCAATGGCAGGATTCCCCACAGAGCTCCTCCAGGAGTGGATACCACACAGGCCTGTATAGCGGTAATAAGCTACCTCCAGCTGCAGCACCCTTGTGAGGGGGGGGGGTTAGCCTGTCAACATGCTGTCAACGTCAACTGCCCCGCCCACCCTGGCTCAGCATTTCCTTTATAGGCACTTTCTTGTGACATCATATCCTGTTGGTTGTTTTTACTAAGTCCTTCTACTTCTCCATTTGCAGGTTATACCTGCTAGCCACTAGAGGGACCCTCTGACCATCCACCTCAGTCTCCCCACCAGAATCCCTCCCCTCCTACTTCCTGGAACCTCTCTACCTGCTAGGCTACTTCTCTCTCTATCCCCATCTCTGCCTCTGCCCACACCTCACCTCACCCAGCTGTCTGGCTAGCATTACCCACTGACCCTGCCCTACCACCTGACCCACACCCTGCCTGCTACTAACCCCAGTGACCACTAGGAGCCGCTATTTCTACCCCAATTTCTGGCCCAAATCCAGCCAGATTAAGTCACCTAGAACCTGGACCCCTGCTCTCAGCCAGGTCATATCTCAACTGCCCTGCCAGGGTCTCGAACCTTGTACCCTGTACACCAGGGTCCGTGACAGTACCACTACTCCAAAGTGGTATCTACGCTTTCTGAGGGGCAGCCAAGATATTTGAAACTCCCCGCCCTGCTACTACCCAGGCACTATGTTTGAGCACCTCCTTCTCAAATGTCTCCCCCTCTTTTTCATGCTAGTACCCTCATCCCATCAGCCAAACATCTCACCTGGCCCACACTTACCAGCACCCTCTACTCTCCCTGACTTTGGCCGATCCCACCTGACACTGCCCATGTACCCTGGCCCATGGCACCCACCCCCTGGAAACCTTTCCACTGCCTACCCTACCTCCACATGGCCGCTACTTGTCCTTGCCCTCCCTACCCTTCGAACCCTGTCCACTCCTTGTTCCCCTATGGCCTCCCTCCCATCCCTGCGTACCCACCGTAAGCTTACACACTACCACCCCCTGATCAGGGCCTTGCTCTTCCTACTACTCCTATCAGGTAATATACATCCAAACCCGGGCCCAGTCTCCTCCAACCCACCAGCTGGGCACAATGGTCTCCGCATAGCCTCCATGAACATATGTAGCCTAATGAAAAAATGTGATGCCCTCCAGTGCTGGGTGATGCTGCACCAACCAGACATCATAACCCTGGTTGAAACCTGGCTGTCCAAATCCACCCCTGACTCCTTTGTCTCCCTCCCAGGCTATACCTTATACCGCGAGGACAGAGTAGGCAAACGCGGGGGTGGCTGTGCAATCTATACCAGGAACACAATCATCGGACAAGGGCTCCCTGCCCCTGCTCTTGTAAATGGGGCCCAGGCCCTCACCCTCAAACTTGCTCCTGACCCCTCCAGGTGCCCTCTATATCTCACCGCTGCCTACATTCCCCCAAAGAACCAGAGCCCGGTACTGATATCTTTAACAGAATATCTTGCGACCCACCACCACAAGGTGGAACAAATCCTACTGGGGGACCTAAACGTGAACTGGCTCAGCACCTCCTCATCTACTACCCGAGACTCTTTCGCTGCCCTAGACCTGACACAACTCATTTCCCAATCCACCAGAGTAAACCCAAAGAGAGGTACCAGTACCCTTCTGGATGTCGTTATCACCAACCGCCCCGATAAAATTCATAACATCCAGGTCCTCCTAGACTCGCTAAGTGACCACTCCCCTATCCTATTCCTTTGGATGGCCCCCGCTCCCAAACCCACTGTCCTGACCACATCCCGCAGGTGCCTCCACCCTTGAGGCCTGATGAAACTCAAGCATTTTCTTGCCCAGATCAGTTGGTTCCCCCATTCACCTCTCACCCGACATAGACACTGCCCTCGCCTTTTTCTCCCACACCTTTAACAAGGCCTGTGACCTCTATGCACCCCTCACAGGAGGACAACCCAAAAAACGCAATGCACCCTGGGTTACTCCTGTTCTACTACGAATGCTCAGAAATAGAGATAACCTCTGGCACCTTGCCACTGAAACGGGATGGTTGACGGATAGACAGGCCTACAATGCTGCCCGAAACAAGTGCACATGGGCCATCTGTAAAGCCAAGGCCGACCATTACCAGGCCACCCTCACCTCCTCCTGGGGGTGTGCCCAGACTTTCTAGGATAATGTTAAACAATTAAATGGGAAATCATGCTCCCCCCATCCCAGCTCACAATTGATGGCACCACCTTCACTGACCCTGCCTGCATAACTAACCACCTAAATACCGCATTCACCGACCTTAGCTCTGTCCTCCCTAGTAATTTCTTTGACCCTCCCCCTTCCCTTACCCTACCTCCCCCTGACCTCCAATGCCCCAGTTTCCATCTTCGTAGGGTATCTGCCCAGGAAGCCAGACCACTCCTAATTAAAGCTTTAAAAGGCAACAGCCTCGGCAGCGATTCCTTGGACCCCAGCATTCTCTGGCTGGTGCTAGACGAAGTCCTTGACCCACTCACCAGCTTATTCAACCAATCTGTCTGCCTGGGGCAATTCCCCACTGCTTGGAAAACAGCCACAGTCACACCCATCCATAAAGGGGGTGACAGATCCTCCACCGGAAACTACCGACCTATCTCCATCCTTCCTCCCCCTCCAAAGCCCTGGAAAAAATCGTGTCCATACAAATTACAGAATATCTTACCAAACATAATGTCCTTTGTCCAGAGCAGCACAGCTTCAATGCTGGTCACAGTACCAGCACTGCGCTAGTTGAGTTCTACAATTTCCTACACTCCTCCCTGGATGCTAGCTCACTAGCCGGTGCAAGGTTCGATGACCTCTCAAAGGTCTTCGACACTGTCTCCCACCCCCCTTCTGCTGAATGCCCTAGGCCACACTGGTTTCTCCAATGGCCCTCTCGCCTGGTGTGCAAGCTATCTATCCACTCGCTCCCAATGTGTAAAAATCAACGGAACACTCACCAGAACCCATCCCATCCACTCAGGGGTACCTCAGGGCTCCATCCTGGGGCCCCTACTCTTCTCTGTCTATCTAAACACCCTGCCCAATGCCTGCTCCGGCAATACTCTTGTGTATGCTGATGATGCTGTCATTTTTGCCACCCACCGCAATCCCATCTCACTACAGGATACTCTCCAAAAATCCTACGATGATGTTGAGGCATGGTTAAAAGAGCACAGGCTAGTCATTAATCTTAAAAAAAAAACTATGTTTTTCACCCACCCCCAAAACAAAGCCCGCAACTTCCCACTTCATATCCTCCCTAGTACCAATCAACCGCTTGAGCAAGTCAGCTCCTACAAATACCTTGGGGTCACTTTTGACTCAGCCCTCACCTACCACACCCACATTGATGCCCTTGCCTCCACCACCAACACACGGCTTGGCATCCTCTACTGCCATAAAAACTGCCTCCCACCTGACGCTCTCCGACCAGCAGTCACATCTTCAGTGCTGTCACTCATTGACTATGGCCTGCCAGTTTATGGTGCGGCTGACACCACCGCCCTCAACAAAATTTGACTTACCCTAAATAAGGCCTGCAGACTGATTACTGGTGCCCCCAGGCTCACACATACTTGTCTTCTCTATGATGAAGCAAAATTACTAAACCTGGATAAAAGACTACACTATCAAATCTGCCTCCTCACAAAGAAAACCCTACTCGGGTTGTCCCCCCCCTGCGGTGACAGCCTCCATCCACCATTCCCAGCCCTCCATCCCAACCCAAACCTCTAGCAAGTCTAGTCTTCTGGTTCCCAGATCCAGGACCACCCATGGACAGAGGTCCTTCTGCTACAGAGGCCCATCTTGGTTTAACTCTCTCCCTGCATCCATCTCCAAAGCCCCCACAATCTCCACCTTCAAAAATGCCTTTCCGAGCCAACTGTTTAGCACTCGCAGCTGCACCTGACTGTAAACAGTGCCTTGACCTAAACACACTTGACAATGCCACTTAGGCAGCACTCTAACTCTCCCTCCACAACTCTCCCCACCATAGCCTTATCCCTCTGCTATTACCAGCATACTATCAGCTGTATCATTGTAATATTCTACCAAATTGTTTAAAATGAATGCAACTACTCTATGTAACACTAAGTATGTAACACTTTTGCTGTAAACAAAAATATATTGACTTTCTATGTATGTAACACTTTACTGTAACCAAAATTTACTGTCTGTCCTCAATGTGACGAGGTACCTTTGGAAATGAGCCTCTGGCTCAAAGGTTGTAAACCGATGTACAAATAAATAAATAAACAAGTTGATAAAGCACTATTGGGTGCATCGAGTATTTCCCACATACCATGAATAGTGCACTATTCATACCCTAATCCTATTCAGGCAAAAAAAAGGGAAGAAGAAAAACAGCCCCGCCCTTCTTCCCCACCAGTCCTTTAAAATTTCCCCAGAAGGGGAGGGAAGGAAACATATTCAGTTCAGTGCTTTAGAGTAACTGGTAATTGCTATTTTTCTTTTAAACTTAGATTGTAGGGCTTTTAGTGACACTGTACTTTCTTTGTTGTCTTTACTTAGAATTGTTTTTGGGCTGTTGAAAATTTAAAACGTAGTGGTGGTGTAATTCTGTGCTGTCTTTAATTGCTGCAAATTTTATCTTGGCTTGTCTGACTGCCCTGTAGTTGGGTGAGGGGTGTTAATTGTCTGGCCCCCCTCCCTCCCCTTCCCCCAACTCTTAATTATATGCCTGTTAAATCTGATTGACAGGAGCTAAACACAGGGTATAGTAAGGGGTGTGAAGTAGGAGGGGCATAAGGGGAAAGAAGCCCACCCTCACCACTACAAGTGTTTTGATTTATTTATTTATTGGTTTCTTTTCTTTTTTTTTTTTTTTTTTTAAAGAAAATTACCTGAGGATCAGTGGCAGGATTTTTAGGACAGTAAATTAATAAAAAGGAAACTAGGAGAGCTTCAGTAGCAGACAAGTAGTGGAACTGCAGTATAATTGCAGTATAATGTGGGGAGTGGTGCAATGCAGTGGCTGTGGGGCAGCCATATTCAGGCAGACCTTCTGGACACTGAGGTGCTGCCCTATCTGCATGCATGTCTCTGGACTGCGGGAAGAGGTAGCCAGACTCAGAGCGGAAGTAAACTGGGTCAGGAGTACCATCACCCCTATCCAGAGACCACCCAGTCCAATGCAACTGCCTCAAAGGATGCCGAGAATGAGGAGCACTTGGATGACAGTGGGCTTAGGGAGGGTTAGAGCGGTCAGGCAGAGGCACATCCCAGATCCTATTCCACTCAAGAACTCATGTGCCACACTGGCAAATGAGGACAACCAAACAGAGGTACCCAGAGAAGTGGAAGGAAAGGATGTGGAGGTTAGCCAAGGAGGTGACCTCAGCGGGGAAAGCAGTGGACCCCAGAGGAGGAGGAAGCAAATCCTGGTGGGGGACTCCATCATAAGAGGGATCCAGCTAGGAACACAGGAGGGGGAGGACAGGGAGGTGAGGTGCCTACCAGGTGCCACGGCATGGAAGGATGGAAGGAACATCCTGGGGATCACTGGGAAGGCAGGAGGGTGAGCTGGATGTTATTATCCACCTAGGTACTAATGACCTGGCAAATGGGGAGCCAAAGGAAGTTCAGGAAGAGTTTAGGAAATTGGGGAAGGGTCTCAAGCAAGTAGCTACTGCTGTCACTTTCTCAGAAGTACTACCTGTGAGAGGCAAGGGAGAGCATAGGAGTGCATGCACCAGGAACTTTAACTCATGGTTGAAGAACTGGTGCTGTGAGGAAGGGTTTGGATTCATTGGTGACTGGGGACCCACCTGGAGGGATGGAGGTTTGTTCAAGCCTGACGGCCTGCATCCATTCTGGAGGGGAATCCAAGCACTCAATGATAAGTTTAAATGCTACATTGACAAGCATTTAAACTAGCAAAGGGGGGTGGCAGGCCAGCAAGGAGGGTACCTACTTGCTCACCCCCCACAGCTAGCAGTGGAACCAGTGAACCAGAGGAGTGGCTATCTCTGCAAAGCAGTGTGCAAAAGATGGAGATTAGTGCCCAAGAGGTGGATAGGCAGAAAAGGGGCAAAATTCAGCAGAAGGGCAGACAGCAAGGAGAACCAGGATAAAGGACAACCAAAGAAGGGCTGGAGTAGAACAGCCAAAACAGTCTAGGAGGTCAAATCATGGAAAGCCATGTGTGCAAATGCCAGGAGCCTTAGCAACAAGATGGAAGATCTGGATGCTGTCATGGTGCAGTCAGACCTGGACATTGAGGCCATCACTGAAACCTGGTGTAATGATAACCATGACTGGGAGATGGCCATACCTGGCTACAACATATTCAGAAGAGACAGAGCAGGCAGGAAGGGAGGAGGAGTGGCACTGTATGTAAAAAATGACATAAGGGCCACAGAGATCCAGGAGGAACAAAATTGGGTAGAGATATTGTGGGATAAGCTGGAAAGGAAAATGGGGACAGCCATCCACACAGGTGTGGTCTATAGACCACCAGCCCAGAAGGAAGAAACAGATAGGGAGCTGATGCTAGCCATCCAAAGGATGGCAGACAAGGGTGAGAAAGTACTGGTTGGAGACTTCAATATTCCAGACGTGGACTGGAGCATCCCAGCAGCAGCATCAACTAGGAGCAGATTTATCCTGGACTCCCTTCAGGGTGCCTTTCTCAAGCAACTGGTCATGAAGCCAACTCGGCAGAAGGCAATACTGGACCTTGTGCTCACAAACAGGGACAATGTGATGGGGGTAACAGTGGGGGAGCACCTGGGGAACAGTGACCACCAGTCATTGTGGTTTGAAATCACAGAAAGAGCAGAACCAAACCACACAAAAACACGTATCCTGGATTTTAGGCGGGCAGACTTTGGGAAAATGGGGAGATACTTGAAAGAGGCATTAAGGGGAATGGGACAGGAATCAGGTGTTGAGGAACAGTGGGCAGTATTTAAAATGGGGATTACAAGAACAACAGAATTATGCATTAAGCAGGTTAGCAAGAGGAAAAGGAAGAGGAGACCATTGTGGTTTTCCAAAGAGGTAGCAAAGAAAGTGAAAGCAAAAGATTGTATCAGGCAATACAAAAAGACACAGGCAGAAGGGATAGGGAGAAGTACCAGAGAAGCAAAGGAGGCAGGGAGGTCAGTAAGGGAAGCCAAAGCTCAGACAGAAGAACACATTGCAAAATCAGTGGGTAGAGGGGACAAAACCCTTTACAGGTACATAAGTGAAAAAAGAAAGACAAAGGGAGGGATAGTGAGACTGAAGGGGGAGGATGGGGGCTGCGTGGAGGATGACAACAGTAAAGCTGACATATTGAACAGGTATTTCTGCTCAGTCTTTACTGAGGAAGAGGAGGGTAATGGGTCTGAAGGGAGTACAAGGGGTGAGAATGGTGCAGAAATGGACACAAGTCCCTTTACTCGAGAAAGGGTCCTGAAGGAACTGGAAGTAATAAGAGTTGATAAAGCAATGGGGCCAGATGGGTGCACCCCAAGGTCCTTAAAGAACTAAGAGAGGTGGTGGCTGAACCTCTGGCTATCCTGTTTAGCCAATCACTGGAAACAGGGGAGGTACCCAAAGACTGGAGGACAGCAGATGTAGTCCCCTTATAGCAAAGTGGGAACAAAGAGGAAGCAGGGAACTACAGACCAGTCAGCCTCACCTCGGTAGTGGGGAAGATCATGGAAGCACTACTGAAGGAGAGATTGGTGGAACATCTGGTTGTCAATGGACTGCAGGACCCAAGGCAGCATGGTTTCACCAGGGAAAGGTCATGTCAGACCAACCTCGTTGAATTTTTTGACTGGGTGACTAGGGAGGTGGATCAGGGGAGGGCAGTGGACATGGCCTATCTGGACTTCAGCAAGGCCTTTGACACTGTGCCACACAGAAGACTATTACACAAACTGGGAATATGGGTGTGGGCAGGACAGTAGTGTGGTGGGTAGGTAACTGGCTGGGTGGCAGGACACAGAGGGTGGTGGTAAATGGCTGTCACTCCACAGAGGGAAGAGTGACCAGTGGGTACCACAGGGATCAGTGCTGGGACCGATCCTATTCAACATCGCCATCAGTGACATTGCGAGGACCTAGAAGGCAGAATTTCACTGTTCGCTGATGACACAAAGCTCTGTAACAGAGTAGACACACCAGAGGTGTAGACAGAATGAGAAGGACCTGCAGGAACTTGAAGAATGGTCAGGGTTTGGAGTTAAAATTCAATGCAAAGAAGTGCAAGATAATGCATATGGGACACAAAAACCCTGGCACAATATATCAGTTGGGGGGTGAGGATATAGCATGCACCAAGCAGGAAAGGGATCTTGGGGTTATCATCTCCGATGACCTCAAGGTAAGGAAACAGTGTGACAAGGCAGCAGGTAAAGCAAATAGGATGCTGGGATGTATAGGCAGGGGCATCACCAGCAGGAAAAGGGAGGTCATAATTCCGCTATACAAGAAGCTAGTGAGGCCCCACCTGGAGTACAGTGTACAGTTCTGGAGACCATACCTACGTAAGGACATAGACAGGGTAGAGAAGGTTCAGAGTAGGCCAACAAAGATGGTGCATGGATTGCACCACAAGTCCTATGAAGACAGGTTGAAGGAACTGAACATGTACTCCCTGGAGGAGAGGAGGGAGAGAGGGGATCTGATAGAGACATACAAGTATCTTACAGGGAGGAACAGGGTGCAGGAATACACTATTTTTAAGTGAAAAAGATGTTCCAGGACTAGAGGACATGGGATGAAGTTGGAGGGAGGACGATTCAGAGGAAACATGAGGAAGAATTTCTTCACAGAATGGGTGGTGGACAAGTGGAACACCCTGCCAGAGGAAGTGGTGGGGGCTGAAACAATCACGGGATTTAAGAATACATGGGATAGACATAAAGGAATTCTGGAGGTCAGGGGTAAGGGGCAACAGACTTCTAGGAAAACATAAACTGAACTTACAAGCTCAAATGGGCAGACTGGGTGGGCCATAGGCCCTTATCTGCCGACACTGTCTATGTATCTATGTATCTATGTATAAAATACTGAATGTTTGTCCCGTCACCGTCTTCTAGAATCCCAATCCCATGCTCCCCCCACACCCACAATTTGATATTTTACATGTTATTTTAAAAAAGCTCCCACAATGGGTGACCAACACACCCCACCTACCTCCACAGCAGGATGCTGTCTTTAGCACTCCTTCTCTGTGAATGAAATATGTCCCCCCACCTCCCACCGTGATAGCATACTCCTCACCCAGCACCTAATTCTTCTTAGAAGAGGAAGCCAGGTTTGATGACGAAGGTGACTTGACACAACCCTCCCTCTTTCATGGCTGGACATCTTTTACTGAAAGTGCTCCCTGGTATCACTATATGAGCAAGTGCAGGACTGTTATGTAAGCAATAAGACACGATGGGGTGTGCACTAGACAGTTTTAATGCACGGCTAGGGGGATGTAGTGAGGCACGAGGCCACAGGCCGTGTGCGTCCGGTCCCCTAGCCGTGCATTAGAACTGTCTAATGCACATCCCTAGAGTGGCTTATTGCGCTTATAAAATGGGCCTGTGTATTTTAAATGGGGGTTCTAGTTTTAGCTGTGCATTAGACACATCTAATGCACGGCTAACAACCAATCAGATTGCTTGAAATCCTTTGCCCATTTTATAACAATAGGTAGAAGGCAGCTGACCTTCCTTTAAGAATTGGATGCTGGGGGAAGGTGCAGTGAGAGGGTTGGGGGACATATTTCTTTTTTCCAAAACATGAGTAGTAAAGGCCAGCCCAGTAGCGTGCAGGGCTGAGACGTCATGCCATACCTCCTGCCACACCAGCGACCTGTGTGAGCGGATCATCGGGGGTCAGACAGGCTGCCAGAGGATCAAGCATCCAAGGGACAGCTCTCCTCTCCTGGGGAGGGTGGGGAACAGATATTGGCACCTGCCTGACACATAGCAGAGGCTAGATGTTCCCATGCTGCATCCTGCACTGTGGGGCTTGGAGGTGGAGCAGCCAACCAGCATGCTGCGTGCAAAAGTGCACGCAGCTTGGCCATTGTTAGCATTGCATGCTCCCCTCCACAGAAAAGTGGAAACTGGTCACCAGCTGAGCGGTATGGAAGCTGTCCTCTGCAGGCACCGCCCCTGAGAAGGCACCTCCCTGAATTGAATCCAGTCCTGCTGGGTAGAGTTGGGTGCTACCCACCACCCTGCCATGGAGGGTAAGCCATGGGAGAAGATGGGAAGGTAAACCTGAGGGTTGGAGGATAGAGCTGGGAGGACAGTAGGATAGTGGGTTGACCGGGAAGGAGGGAGAAATAATAACTGAACAAAAATATATTATGTCTGCTTTGTTCCTACGTAGAAAACATGTAAAAGAAAAAAAAAGAAGAGTAGTAAAGATGGCGACTGGCCCTAGAGGTGTGTGGGTTGCAAAGGTCGCTCATCATCATTTTTTTTTAAATATCATGTCAAATGCCAAACTGTGGGTACTGTGGGGTGGTGGAGAATGGGATTAGGATCCATTCTTTCAGAGGAATAGGGAATGGGGGATTGATTATTTTAAAGGGTTGGACTGGGGAGGAGAGGGAGGGGGCTGTTTCCTTTTCTTTACCAATCACACAAATAAGATACAAATAATATCCAAATATTTGGAGTCCTGAATATTTGGCCCAAATTTTCAAAATAATGTATTTGTCCAGCCCTAGTGTGAACACAGGAGAATAATCTGAAGTGCTACAATTAAGTAGAACATTACCCAGCTGCTGCTAGTGTAAACAAAGAGAAAGTTATTCCCAAACAGAACAAGCATTTGTCAATGCCGAATGTTTGCTTGCTGGCGTTAGCAGTGGAAGTGCAGGAGTTAGACAGATGCAGTATAGAAATGGCAGTGATGTATTGAACTAATGCCAACTCCACCGCCACCCTGCAGAGATGGACAGGCATTGGGGTGTGCCTTTGGATCATCACCCATAACGGTCATGACATTTCACCTCACCCTACCCTGCAGACACTGACAAGTGTCGAGGTGTGCCCTGGGGTGTTTCGGCTTTACACTCACCTCATTCCATAAGGAAATGCACTGAAATGGGTGCAGTATAGGAGAATGGTGTGAACTCTGGGGCCAAAGAGTCCAAGGTGCACCTCGATGCCTGTCACTGGCTGCAGGGTAGGGGTGGAATGATGTGAACATTACTGTCGACAATCCCAAGTCACACCCCTGATGCCTGTCAGTCTCTACAGGGTAGGGTGTTATGGTTGGAAACCCTAATGCCCTGGGTGTTTCTTGGTATTTTTACTCCAAGTTTTTGGCTTGGGCTTTTTGTGACCCCATTGCATGAACTGTGACACTATCAGTTTGTTAGCCGAAAGGTGATTTTGCACAGTGACTGCACCATTTGGCGCCACAGGTGCAAAAATACATTTCGAACACAATGTGAAAAATGACAGCTGTACTGTTCATGAGGAGGTGTAAAAAAATAGTAATGCTGAAAATCTGAAGTGAAAATATAAAAAAACTGGTGAAGTAATGAGCGTGCATAGAAACTGCATGACGCATACCCGTAACAAAATTATTGTGGGGAATTTTTGCACCAGATTTTCAATATAGGCATTTTGGGACCTCCACTCATGAACAGTGTTACTGTGATTTTCTTAATCTGACCTGAACACTGATTTCCCACAGCGACCATGCTATTCTGTACCGGAAGTGCGAAAACACATTTCAGCCTGGATGTGAAAAATGACAGCTGTACTGTTTCTACAGATGTGTAGAAAAATGGCAATGTTGAAAATCTGGAGTGAAAATATTACAAATTTGTGAAGTTACGTGGGTGCGTAGAAACTGCACAATGCACGCTCATAATATAGTCATTTTATGGACTTTTGTCACCAAATTTTCAACATAGGCATTTTAGGACCTCTGCTCATGAACAGTGTCACTGTGATTTTCTTAATCTGTCCTGAACACTGATTTTCTACAGCAACTGCACTATTCCGCGACGGAAGTGCGAAAACATATTTTGGCCAGGATGTGATAAGTGACAGCTGTACTCTTCATAAGGAGTTGTGAAAAAATGCCAATGTTGAAAATTTGGAGTGAAAATATTACAAATTCGCGAACTTGCGAGTATGCATGGAAACTGTGCAACACATGCTTTTAAAACAGTCATTTTTGGGAATATTTTCACCAAATTTACAACATAGGCTTTTTGAGAGCCCACCTCATTAACAGTGACACTGTCATTTTTTAATCGGTCCTGAAAGGTGATTCCACACAGTGATCTGAATCACCTTTGGGACAGAATAACCAGATGACAGTGACTGAATTATGAGCTGGGGTCCCAAGAACCCCAAGTTGAAAATTTGGTGCAAAAATTCAAAAAATGACCGAGATATGAACCAAAGTTGAAAAACCCTATTTATGCCATTATACAGTTTACCGCATTTCTTCAATTTGGGTCAGCTTTGAAGAGTGCAGGCGTGTTCCTGGTCCACCAAGATCATCGCACCAGCCTCAGAGGTAAGTATGGGGTGGGGGTTGTGGGGAGGTAGGTGCGCAGAGGGTGGGTATGGGTTGGGGAGGGGCAAGAGAGTCAACGAGGGACCGCTTTCTCTTGTTACAGGTTTTCTTTGAAAAAGACGATGGGACTTTTGCCACACTGGGATGGGCTCCCAGCATGGCACCTGGAAGTTTTTTTGGGGCAGTGGAGCCATGTGGGATTGGGCACCCCCTTGGCCATACAGTGTGCAGGGGGCATATGATGACATAGGGCGTTTGCCACGCTGGGGTGGACTCCAGCGTGGCACCTTGAGGTTTTTGGGGGACACTGGAGCAGACAGAGATTGGCCATTCGTTGGGCGTACAGTGTGCTTGGGAGGGATTGTGCATGTGCTGAGGGATTGGGCACCTCAGCACACAACAAATCTTGGGGAGGCATCATGCCAATGGGAGGTGCCATGGCATACCAGTTGAAAGGCGACTGCTAGGGTGATGTCGTGTAGGCAATTTGCATACTGCTGATGGCACGGCAGTATGCAAATTGTACACGTTACCACCACTGATTGTAGTGGTCATTCTTTTCCAACTGTACGCCACTGCATCTGAACTACTGTCATAGACAGCTCGGACATTCATTGGTGCAGTGTGGTCGCGCCTGCAAAAACACTCACTGCATTGGAAGCAGGGGTGCCACACCTATGAAAACTCATATGGTGGCACTATGTTTCTTGCACATGCATGCAAACAAACATAAAAACACTACTGGACGCATTGAATAGTGTGAACACACAAGAGAATAATTCCAACACATGTGCTCATCTGGTTTAATTTCCCCCCAAAATAGTATTTATTTATGATTTATTTTTGACTATGAGGGCAATCATTCATGTAAGATGACAGAGGGGGCCATCTATTGAGTCTAAGACCACACATCCTACCGCTCATGTTCTCTTCCCCCTCCCAAGTCTGATATATATGCAACGTCATTTTGCTACCTCAGTGCCCACTGTCACCCCATAGGCAAGCCTCCTAATAATTTTTCTTTTCTTTCAGTTTTTGTAGGAGCTGTCTTATAAAGAATCCCCCCCAACACCACCATCACTGGTCACACAGTGTTTGCTATGCCAGGCCTACTACAGTGCTCCCTCGCTATAACGAATGAGTGAGGAGCCAAGTCCTTCATTTGTTATAGCAGCGTGTTCGTTATATCGAGGAAGCATGTAAAAAAAAAATACATTACAACACCAGTTTGATTTAGTTAATTCACTTTTATTTATTATTCAGTTTAGGTTGTAATCAATTTAAAAAGTAAAACAATAATTAAATGCAGGTTCATTCATAACTGTTAGCTGATGGTTTCATAAAACAGGTAATCTTAGATTGTTTACATTTTTTGGCCGCAATATCTCTCATAAGAGATATTATGTTTCTCAGCTGCAATACCTTAATCGGATCACTGTTCTGTAACTGCAAATAGTGGATCCCAGCTTCCATCCCCCGTATCACCACTGCATAACTGGGTATCGTGACTTCTTCCGTGTCTTCATCCTCAGAGCCATCGTCACTCTGCTCGACTTGCTTCACCGCACTGACTATCTCAGAGTCTGCAATCGACTCTGACGTCTGCACCTCATCATCGATGGACAGCCAGTCATCGATGGCCGAGGGATCTGGTGTGTCCAGCAAGCTCAACTCTGTTGCAAGATCAGCTATCTCAGGTGTGTCATCTTCAGCATCTTCTTGGGTGGTTTCAGGGTCGCAAAGCTGTTCTCCGAATGCTGTCCCCAATGTGGCTTGCCAGCAGTGGGTAATGGTAGAGTGTGTCATTTTTCCCCATGCTTCTCCTGCAATTGTTACCACGTCTCTTAGGTTCAGGATTTTTAAGAATGAACACACTTCAGTTCTCTCAGCAACCAAATCAGTAAGCAGTCGCTTATGATAATATTTTTTAAATGTTGCAATAATGCCACCATGTAGTGGCTGAATTTTAGAGGTTGTATTCTTTGGGAGGAAAAGCACTTTTATTCTCCCATCTCTTGACTTCATTTCTGATTCTGGGGGGTGAGCTGGGCACTGATCCAGCAACAGGAGTGCTTTGCCAGGGAGATTTTGTTGTCGTAAATGACTTCGCAACGATGGTACAAATGACACTGCAAACCACTTGCGGAAGATGTCCGAAGTCATCCAAGCATTTTGACTATGTGCATAGGTCACTGGCAGGGATGCCACTGAGACATGATGGAAACATCTTGGGCTGGTGTACTTCCCTTTACACAAGGGCAGCAGTTTGTGGGTTCCTGTTGCATTCAATACAGAACATGTAGGTTACCCAGTCCTTTGCAACCTTGAACCCCTTTGGATGCATTGATTTCATTCTTACTAGCCACTGTCACATCAGGGAGGCATCTCCAGAACAGACCAGTCTTGTCGCACTTGTACACCTGTTTTGGAGTGTACCCACCCTTGACCAAAATGTCTTGCAACTTTGGTAGAAATGCCTGGACTGCTGCGTCGACACAAGACCTTGCCTCCCCTGTAATGCACACACGGCGAATTCCATGCCTCCGCTGGAATTACCATCGCCAGCCTGACGATGATTTGAATTTGCACTCCTCACCACGAATATCTTTGGCAAACTGCTCTGCCTTGCTCTTCACAATACAGCTGGACAATGGTGCCCCATGAGCGTGCTGCTGCTCAAACCAAAGCTGGGTTGCTTGGTCGATTTTGCCCTCATCAGGATGCCTTAACTTTTTTCGAGCCATCCCCTGGGTCTCAGAGCACTCATCAGCAAATGCTCAGAGGGCATTCTCCTGCTTCTGCCAAGTACATATGGTGGATTCTGATTAACCACTCTCAAAAGACAACTTAGTCAAGCTTTCCCTACCTTTCAGGTGGTCTAGAATTGCCAGCTTAGTTTCGACTGTGTAGCCGGATCGCTTCATTTTGCATGCCATACAGCTGCAGGATGCTGGCACTGTTTTATAGGCAGTGTGTAATTGATAATTGCAAGTTAATTGCAGACACGCCTATCAATTAGAGAAACTGCATCGGGAGCCATCACCTTGATTCGTAATAAGCGGGATTTCGCTATAGCGAGGTTCATTATAGCGAAGGAGCACTGTATGTGTTACTTCTCCTTTAAAATCAGTTTTGGCCCACATAATGTTTCTTATTTCTTTAAATAGAGATTATCATTTCTAAAGGGTAAAGCTGTTGTGGAGATCTGTTTTATAAAGTTTCATTCCATTTCAAATCAAAAAATCATTGAGATGAACCTGTGAGATGAGAGACCACTCACCCTCTCCCTCTCCCTCTTGCTCTTCCCTTCCCCCCACCCCTAAGCCTGCCCTGCTATTTTTTCAGGATTCACTTTTCCATTTTCTTTTCTTTCATATTTTCCCATGGCTCCCACGCTCAGCATCGATGGAGAGGAAGAGAACGTGAACTGTGGTTCATCTCACACCACGAGCTGCTGTGAGATGTGTTCTGATTGCATTCCCCATTTCTCTGCTGTCTCTGACCTCATCTAATAATAAACCAATAGCCAGCAGGCAAGTCATCTCCATCACAATGCGGAGGGGGGCAGGGGGACTTCGGCTAGGTGGACACAGGCTAGGTAGGAACTAGGAAAGCAGCAGCGAGAGGGACATCATGTGATGTTCCTCTCGCTGGAAAAACCCAGAACTTGCACGGCTGTTGAGATGGGCTACTGGGAGAGAGTTTTTTTGTTTGTTTATTTGTTAAAAGCAAATCAAAGTTTGCAAAATTGATCATTGTGTTCGTCCACACTGGAGTACTGCAAACACCTCAGATTGCACCATTTTCACAGAATGGTCAAACCGAACTTGCAGCCCTAGCCCACGTCTCTGTGATGGTTGCTATGTCCACCTGTCTAGCAGACATTTGTGCCTGCATCTCTGTCATTTTATTTCCCAGGCTTCTGGTGTTCAGAGACACTACCCTCTGTCTCGACTCTGGCCCCCTTTTCTCTGTCTTGTCCACCTCCTTCCCCCTCCCTGCATCCCTCCTTCCCTCTTCCTCCCTTCACTTGTACCTCCCTATTATGTCCTGATTGAAGGGGAGGCCTATTGGCCTCCTTCACAAGGTGGCTGAAGGTATTTTGCACCCTGCTGGCCCCTCCCCTTGTCAGTTTAAACTGAGGTATTTCCCCATGAATCCTCCAGCTTTCCATTCAGTATCCTTATGCCTTTTTATTTTCACCATGCACAACCACAAGTGAATGATATTATTATGATATACTGAGTTTTGAGAGGTGTGTCACTGGGTTTACCCATGCCGCAGTGACAGTCATCATGGAGACATGCCCGACAGCGACAGCTGCAGTGCCAACTGTCGGCATTGCAGTGTCGGGGATGCCTCTGTGTATCCATCGGGGGCTGCGCCCTCAAACCCCCCCATGTGGGCGGCTCCGCCCCCACACCCTCTGATCTCTAGGATTCTAACCTGAGTCGGAGTTGGACCGGGGCAACACCCAATGAGACAGTCCCGATCGCCTACAGACCACCACAGCGACTAGCAGATTTTGCACAATTCCTGTCGCTGTGGTGGTCTTCACGATCAGGGAGTCACTGCAGCAACGGTATATGGTGTCACTGTGGTCCAATGCAAGGCAGTCTACAAGGGGCTCAATCCTGTCTCAGCAATGATCAGCCAGGCTGATAGTGATGCTGTTCTGGCTTGCTGGGTGGAAACTTTGTGTATTTCAAAGGAAAGAGATGACTCAATAATAGGGTGGCTCTTTCCTTTGATCTGCATAAGGCAGAACAGCAAGCACAGCTGATTGTCATGAGCAGCCTGCTGTGGTTCCAACCCCCACAAACACACCTAGCCTAAAAGCATTTCACTTGACAAAATGTCAGTTTCTACAGTACAGGCACTAGAGTGACGTGAACAATTTTACACCCTTACCAGTTTTTGTTCCGATCAGTGCAGTACAGCTGTAAACTGCTATTAATCAACAGACCACTCTCAGGAAGTGCAGGAGCAGATATTCAGAATAATAGGAATAGGTGCCGATTGTTTCTCTTACTCTCTGTTACCTGAGCTGCTGTCAACTGGAACTCTTCTGTCTGTCAGCAAAGCCTTACCTCTAACAGTGGGGACAGACCAATATAACCTACACCCACTCCATTTGACAACCACTTGCTGATGTCCCTGAAAATTTATGGACTGTTGAGAGGCATTCCTTGTATCACTGTAAAACTACAAGCAAAGCCTCTTCCTTTCCAATTCTGCGCCCTCTAGTTAAAGAGCTAGTGGATCCTGTTTTTATTTTTGTTCTGGTAGGATCAGTACCCCAAAGTGAAATTTATATTGTAAAGTTCAGGTATATAGCAACTGACCGAATAAAAATAAATAAAAATATTTCCCACATCATTGGTTATGCATAATTTAATTAGTGTTTACGATAATACATAATTAAAAACAGACAATTGATGCATCACAGAAAATCAAAGTAAATCTACATCAATGCATTGTCACAAATGACATATCCTGAGGTATTAATTAAGAACTAAATGATTCAGTGACTTGGAGCCTAATGCATCAAATCGCAAAACTACAATCAAGACAAATCATTTATATTAATTTAAGCTTAACACTCCATTTATTTATTCATTTGGTAACCAGGTTGGTACACTGATTCAAAGACTTTTTCAGGAATGGTCTGCACCAGAAACTGGCACAAACAGCATATACAACAGTGAGAGAACAGCATGGATCATACAGGGAATATAACAGGGAATCCAGTGGAGGTCAAGCTAACAGAGAAAATGTAAGGTAAACAGTATCAGGTACATCAACAACTGACCATACCAAGGTATATAACATTTAGGTAAACAGGGTAAGGTTGCTCCATCATTCAACAATAGAAATAACAATAGTATTCAGGGTGGGAGAGGAGAGTGGAACACTACAGGGGGAAGGGGTAAGGGTGGGCTGCATGAAGAAATAACCAAAACGAAAGAAATCCATTACAATAAATGTATGTCTCTGAAAAACTTCTGCAGCCAAGTAAAAAAATAAGAGTTTCTGCTTAGATGCACTGGCTTCATGTCTACAAATAATGTGACCTAATCACAAGAGGGACTGCTAGGAAAATATAACTAGAGAAACATTTTTTTTTTACAATAAAATATACTGGCAGTATGTCTACAAAATTGGGCATGGTCATAGATCAATTTCAGCATTTACTACAGCCGTTCTTAAATAAATTATGGTGATTCCAGTGTCTCTTTAAGACCATGACATAAAAAATTATTAAAATATTATGTTTATGTCCACCACCTTGATGTACTACTGGAGAACGTTAGATTCATCATAAGTAAGGTAAACAGTATCAGGTACATCAACAACTGAGCATACCAAGGTATATAACATTTAAGTAAACAGGGTAAGGTTGCTCCGTCATTCAACAATAGAAATAACAATTGCATTCAGGGTGAGAGAGGAGAGTGGAACACCACTGGGGGAAGGGGTAAGGGTAGGCTGCAAGAAGAAATAACCAAAACTAAAGAAATCAATTACAATAAATGTATGTCTCCGAAAAAAAATCTGCAGCCATGTAAAAAAATAGAGTTTTACATCCTCTGATTTACATGCATTTTTGAAGTACTACATACTGTAGCTGTGGTTGCACATATTCCAGGTAACAACACATGATAGTTCATGGTCTCTGATGGAGGGCTCATAAAACTGTGTACAAACAAGGCCCACTACAACAGCAAAATCAGCAGCGAACACCCAGCATTGACAAATGCTTGTTTACTTAGATGTAACCCGTCTGGTGCATACATGTCTTTATTCTCCCAGGTCCCTTCCCAGTCATCGACTATCCCATACCCCTCTGCCTCACACCACCCTCTGAGCCATGTACTGAATTCCTCAATTCTAACTTTCTTCACAGTGCTAGCTCTTGGAACTGGCAGCACCTCTGAGATGGCTACTGTACTCCCTTCCTCACTGCAGATTTTCCCTACCTCCCTGAACCTCTTTTGCACCACCCCCAACTTGTATCTTGCAAGGTTGTTCGTAACCAGGTGTACTATTATGTGAGGTTTCTCACCCTCCTGCTGTATGTGCTTGGCTATCAGAGATCCCACTGTCCCCGTCATCATCCCTGGTATAAATTCTACATATATTCTACACTCAGTGATGTGCTTCAAGCATGCATGGAATAGGCACAAAGGAATCCTAGTGAGAACGCAGGGGTGGGGAGCAGCCAGAGATCAGGAAGGGTCGGTAGTGACAGCATAGGCAGGGATAAAAATGGGCACACTGGGTGGGCCAAGAGGTTCTAATCTGCCAACAAATTTGATGTTTCTATGATTCTATGCTTAATTTATTTCCTTGTCAGGCTTGACTATAGTGAGTGAGACTTTATTTATTTTATTTTATTTATTTATTTAGCTTTTGTTGACTGGGTAAGTGGACTAGACAAATCCTGCCTATTTTCAGGCATGACCCGGGGGAGGGGGATACAGATGAATGCCAACTGATCTTGAACCAGATTAAGCTGTTGGTGGTATTTTTAGTGAATGAGGGAAATTTGCCCAGGACACCGGGGAAATTCCCCTACTCTTTTCGATAAGTGCCATGGGATCTTTAACATCCACCTGAACTACCACCAATCCAGGCAGATGGGACCTCGGTTTAACATCTCATCTGAAAGACGGCACCTCAGAAAAGCAGCACCCCTCTCATGCTGCATTACAGTGTCAGTACTGGGATATTAACCCAAGTGCCAGATGTGGGAACTGAACCCACAGCCCTCTGATCTCCCGGCCTCAGAGGCGAGTGTGCTACCTACTGAGCCACTGACACAGACTAATCAGCTTACTGACATTGTTGTAGTAAGTGATCATATTTCATAATAATATAAACATAATATCATCTTTCTGCAAGGAACACAACAATGACAAACTGAGCATGTATTAGAAAACATAGTTGATACAGTCCCAGCAAAGCTGCAGTAGGTGAAGGGCAGCAAGCAGCAAGTCAGGGTGAGCACAGTACAGAGTGATGCTTAGGGGGTGCGTGTACCCTGTCAAAGCCTGCTACCCCCAGCACCATTATGGCCTCGGCTGACACCGGGGAAAAAAGTTCTATTTGAAATAGTAATATTGCAAGGAGGATATTGACATTACCCGTCACTGATACCATCAGTGTGAATGTATCATCTTCATCCCCTGTCACTGCCACCAGCACCACTGTCACCTCTTCCTTAACAACCACCTCTGCTCTAATCCACCCATCCACTGTGACTATTAGCATCCCAACTTCTGCTGCAACAGTGGCCCTGCCAACCACTTTTGCCACTGTAACACCCCTGCTACTGTGACCCAGACCACTCCTGCCACTGTGGTTCAGACAAATCCTGCCACTGTGACTAAGACCACTTCTGCCACTGTAACCATGGTGACCAGTACTTCTACAGTGACACTGGCTCCTACTACCTCTGTGGCCACAGTCTGTTGCACAACTATTTCCAGTTACTGTGACACCTCCTGTTTCTCGGCCTGTCTCCAGTACTGTAGAACTTGGTACTGAGAAAATGCAGAGGAGCACTCATCTGGGTCTGAGTACTTTCAATCTGTAGAGGAATTGCCCACCACTGACACATAATCTAAGGAGGCAGACCTAAACAGCTTTGAAAATGAGGCAGAGATGGGAACTACCTTGAGCATCATACAGCAAGAAAGCCTGTGTCAAAAGTACCTCAACCTCTCAAGGTTGCGCTGGCAGGGGAAAGAAGGATATGACTCCTCACACACAAAAGCCTTGGCAAGGTACTCTTTGACCAGTTTGTTCAGCATGCTCCAGTCCAGCCTGAACAGCCAAGTGGAACAGGTGAAGGTCCAGGGACACAGCTGTGCCATGGAAAACCTCAGCAACCGATCCAAACAAGGGAGACTACTAGTGTGGGCCAGAAGAGTGGTGGTGGTACTGGTGGCACAAGCCAAATGAGTGGTGGCAGAAGCAGTAAGAGTATGGCATGGCTGCATTTCATGTCGCTAAAATAGGATAGCAGAATGGTAGGGCGGGCAATGTGCATCACGCCTTTCAACAGGGGAAATCTCTGGCAAACTTAACAGCTAGGGTTGCTCAGACTCTGGCCCACGGATTCAGAATCATCGGATTCCATTCTGTTTTTTGGATTTCAGAACTTTGGATTATTTTTCTGAAATTCCAAAGTCAGTTGTCATAATGAAATCAGAATCAAAATCAGATTCTGATTCCAAATCCAATTCCATTTAAAATGTTGACACTTCACACTTCAGTAGGGATCTGGCCAATATAAGATGGGACAGACTAGACTTAATACCTTACACTAACTTACCAGTAATGGACTTCTCTAAAACCTTCTTGGATACATGCAACAAATATGCCCCCTATAAGGAAAGGAAAGGAAAGAGAGGGCCAGCCATGTCATAGGTGAGTGACACAATGATAAAACAAGTCAGAACAAAAGACAGGCTGTGGAAAAAGGCCAATAAAATCCTGAATCCAGATGACTAGGACACACTTAAAAAAGCAAGAAAGAGTTGCAAGAGCAAAATCAGGAAGGGTAAAAAACACTTTTTAAAACAAAAATTAAAGAATGCCAAAACCCAGCATCCTATTGGCAATTGAAAGGTGCACCCAAAAAAGACCCAATCATAAACTTTAAGGATGAAAAGGGATGGAGCTCCCAACAGGGGAGACTGCAGACATGTTAAACAAATACTTTTGCACATTACCAGACTTCAAACTACCAGACCCAAAGACAACAGAACATCTAACACACTGCGACTCAGGTCACATTAGTATGGCAAACCCAAATCAACCAAGGTTCTATTTCAGGAAAATCCGTCAGGGCGAAGTCCGCTAGCAAATAAAAAACCTAAATGCAAGAAAAGCTGGCTTTTCGGATAAAATAGAGTCCAGGTTCCTAAAATACTCTGCTGAAATAATAGCCCCTGTTCTAACAAAACAATACAACAGATGCCTAAATGAGGTTTATTTCCCAGACTTCTGAAAGTTGACTAAAGTGGTACCTATCTACATAGAGGGTGAGCAAAATAACCCATCAAACTACAGACCAGTGGCAGTACTACCTATTATGTCAAAAGTATTCAAAAAACTAAGCAGGAAACAGCTGGACAACTACCTAACCACTTATGATCCATTAACAAAACACCAATACGGCTTCAGGGCAGGAAGGTCGATGACTGCTGCACTCACGGACTTCGTGGTTATGGTAGCCTCAGAGTTAGACAGAGGGGAATCTGGGTGCAGTGTACATTGACCTCTCCAAAGCATTCAATTTAGCAGACCATGAAAAGCTCCTGAGTAGGCTTACACAAATAGGCCTATCAGGAAAAGCCACATCATGTTTTCACTCTTACCTCTATAACTGGCAACAACAGGTGTGTGTAAATGGGGTGCTTTCCTACAAAAACAAGCATACTGAACTTTAGAAGGGCTGACTTTGGCAAAATGGGTGAATACCTGAGGAATACACTAGCAAATGGCCAAAAAGGAGGGGTGGAAGAACAATGGAGAAAAATCCAAACTGCCATCATAGAGGCAACAAATCTTTGTGTGAAACAGATAAAGAAAACAAAGTGGAGTAAAAAACCACTATGGTTCTCAAAAGAGGCGGCAGGGAAGGTTAAGGAGAAAAAGCCTGCATTCAAAAAGTATAAAGAATAACAGAAGGAGCACGACAGGGAACTGTATTAATTAAAGCAGAAAGAAGTGGAGAAGTCAGTCAGAATAGCAAAAGCCCAAACAGAGGAAAAAATAGCCAATTCAGTTAAGAAGGGGGATAAAACCTTTTATAGGTACATTAGGGAGCATAGAAAGGTTAAGGGAGGAATAGTGAAGATTAATAAGGGAGAGGGGAGGTGGGCAGAGGGAGACAGTGAAAAGGCAGAGTTACTGAATGAATACTTTTGCTCAGTATTCACAAAAGAAGATGAGGAGGAGTTACCTAAACCAGACAATAGAAGCACTCTGGGTAGGGGGTTGACACCAGTCCATTTACAGAAGAAAGAGTCCTGAAAGAACTCCTAAAACTCAAGGTGGACAAAGCAATGGGGCCTGACAAGATTCACCCCAGAATCCTAAAAGAACTAAGGGAGGACCTAGTGACACCACTGACCACACTTTTTAACAAATCATGGGAGGATGGGGTGGTACCTGAGGACTAGAGGAGGGCAGATGTGATTCCCCTTCACAAAAGTGGGAGCAAGGCAGAAGCAGGAAACTACAGACCTGTAAGTTTGACCTCAGTGGTAGGGAAATGATGGAATCACTTCTGAAAGAAACAACTGTTGAGTACCTAGAGGCCAGCAGGGCACAGGACCCAAAGCAGCATGGATTTACAGCAGGAAGGTCATGTCAGATGAATCTAATAGATTCAGCTGACTGGGTGACCAAGTAATGAACCCGCGGAGGGCTGTGGATTATGGGCGTACCTAGACTTCAGCAAGGCATTTGACACAGTCCCACACAAAAGATTGATAATTGTTAGCCAGCCTGGGAGTGGTCCCAGGTGTCAGTCTGAAACTGGCTGTACAACAGGACACAGAAGGTAATAGTGAATGGAACACATTCAAGAAAGGGGTCACCAGTGGAGTACTCAGGGCTCAGTACTAGGTCCAGTCCTCTTTAACATCTTTATAGGTGACATTGCAGAGGATCTGAGGGAAAGGTATGCCTCTTTGCAGATGACACAAAGATCTGTAACAGAGCTGATACACAAGAGGGGGTAGAAAGGATGAGAAGGACTTGGCAAGGTTGGAGGAATGGTCAGACATATGGCAATTTAGATTCAATGCAAAGAAGTGCAAAGTAATGCACCTGGGAAACAAAAACCCAGGAGAAGAGTACACAATAGCAAGGGAGGTACTAACAACAACAAAAATGGAAAGAGACCTGGGGTAGTCATATCAGATGATCTAAAGGTGGATAAGCAATGTGAGAAGTCAGTAAGGAGAGCCAGGGGGATACTGGGATGCATAGGAAGGGGCATCACAAGTAGAAAAAGGGAAGTGGTTATCCCTCTGTACAGACAGTTGGTGAGTCCCCATCTGGAGTACTGTGTGCAGTATTGGAGACCTCATCTATGCAAGGACATAGACAGGATGGAAGCAGTCCAGAGAAGGGCAACTAAAATGGTGCAGGGTCTGCATCAGAAACCATATGAAGAGAAACTGAGAGAGCTTAATATGTATACCCTTGATGAAAGGAGGGACAGGGGGGACATGATAGAAATGTTCAAGTGCCTCAAGGGAATCAACAAAGTCCAGGAGGGTAGCATCTTTCAGAAAAAGAGATGTGTAAGAACAAGGGGGCACAATTTAAAGATAGAGGGGGACGGCTCAGGGTAATGTGAGGAAATTTCTTCACTGAGAGAGTGGTGGATGTATGGAACCGCCTTTCTGGGGAGGTTGTTGGGTCTAAAACAGTGGGGGAATTCAAACATGCATGGGACAGACATAAAGCAATTGCAGTGGGGGGTGGCAGGAAGTAGGCTGTTGGTTAACTAAAATCTGAAGTTTATCCAGTAGGTAAGGAAATGGGCTGACTGGGTGGGCCAAGTGATCCTTATCTGTCGTCAAAGTCTATGTTTCTATGTTTCAAGCCAGCATATCCTCAGGAAACTGATGCATCCTGGGCCCTCTACTAAACCTAATTTATGTAAATGATCTACCCTCACACAACACTAAAACAGAGATTAAGCTATATGTGGATGGTACAGTGCTTATAGGCAAAGCCTTTTCCTAGCTTGAACTAGACCACATACTACAGCACAACTTCAATTGTCTACAAAAATTATTCCTAAAGTCAAACATGGTCCTAAGTACCAAGAAGAGAAAAACTATGTTGTTCAGGCAGGGAAGGCAGGGCAACAAAGCAGGGACAAATCTAAGTACCAGGGCAATGGGAGGTCATATACCAACCATGGTTAAAGAATACAAGTACTTAAGTGTAGTCATAGATGATGCTTTAAAATTCGAAACACACATAAGCAACTTCACCAAATGAGTAGCAGGATGGTTAGGGGTCCTGAGGAGAAACATAGTTTGCATTCCCAGTTAAACAAGAAGAACCATAGCCACTCAGCTCCTACTACCAGTGCAAGAATACGGTAATATTGTATGCCAACACATTAATCAAAAAGTTAGATAGGCTATACAAGAAATTTGGCAAGGTTCATGCTAGGATCTGGATACAATTACCACCACTGTCTAATGCATAGGGACCTAGAGTGGGGCTCCTTTGAAACCAGATGAAGTAAACCGAATGCCCAGCTAGCTTATAAGTTATACAAAGGTACCACAACAACCCCATATCCGGAATCCAGTTCGCACCACTCACATAACTTTAGGGAAGTCATTCACAGAGAAGCAGACATCCCTGAGATAGCCTCCTCCTGTGGGCAAATGACCACCAGCTGGTGGGCAGTTAGAGTGTGGAACAAACTACCCCCAGAAACTAGAAAAGCCTCAACATTAAAATTCTTCCAGCACTTGTTTGGTAACACACTTCAAGATACCTGCAATTGCCTGTAAAAATAGATAAGGTTTACATACGCACACCAGGGAACACTTACAAGAATTGGTAGACGATGGCATGTTAGAGTCATGTAACTTATACCTTGTATGTTCTTGACAATGCACTTTTGTATATATACTCAACCTCTCTGCTCTGCCGTGAACTGTGAAATGTGCTAACCACCACATTGAAACAGGACAACTTTGTAAACGGGGCTGCAAAGTCCTAATAGTTTTATCCTGTCAAAAAATACAAGATTTCATCTATCTCTCTACTTATGGTGTCGCTTTCTGTAGCATTTACTGGAAGTACTATGATGTACATATTGTGCTTCTAGTCCTGCAAACATTGCAGATTTCATCTGGTTCCATAAGGAGAGAGTAAGCGGATGACAATCTGTCCCTTTTCTAGTGCCCAAAACTGTCATTTTTTTACTTGTATATTTGTGTCATTGGTCAAATGTGAGGATAAGAAGAGTATTTTCTATGTTCATCATCCATGCATGCACAGCGGAAATCTTGCTATGAGAGTGGCTTTTGAGGGGTGTGACACTGTCAGTCCAATGCAGAGTGGTCTTCAAGGGGCTCAACAGTGTCACACCAATCATTAGCCAGGCTGGTCATGACAGTGTTCTTGCTTGCTGGGCAGAAACTTCATGTATTTCAAAGGAAAGAGCAGACCCAATCATAGGTTGGCTCTTCCCTTTGATCTACATAATGATGGTGAGCAAGCACAGCTGATCTGTCATGATCAGCTTGCTGAAAACAGAAAACCATCCATTGATGTCTGCTGCTGCCACAGCCATAACTGCCCCCCCAGCCCCAGTGCCCAATCCCCCATGCCGGCTGTTACCTCCCCCACCCTGCCTCTTTTTACTTCTGCAATACCGGGGAGCCCACCCCTGGTGCTGCCAAATATAACACTGACACTGGGGATGCCCAATCCTCCAGTGTCTCTACCTGAAATAAAGAAAACCGTCCCTGTAGTTTATGTTTTTTTAATACACCCTGTAAAAAAGAAAATGTCCACTGATGTTTGTTGCTGCTGCCTCTGTAACTACCCCCCAAGCCTAACTCATGTTAATTCTGGCACTGGGTGCCCACTCCTCTGTGCTGGCTTCTACACCCCACCTTACCTATTTTGGTTCTGCAATACTGGTGAACCCACCCAAGGTGCAGCCAAATATAACACCAACATTGGGTGTGCCCAATCCCCCAGTGTCTCTACCTGAAATAAAGAAAACCACCCCTCATAGTTTGGTTTGAAATAAACCCTTTAAAAAAGGAAAATGTCCATCAATGTCTGTTGCCACCATTACAGTCCCCCCACCTGACCCTCCCAGTTTACTTCTGCAGCTCCGGGGAGCCCACTCTTGGTGCTGACAAACATAATACATACACTGGGTGGGGCCCAATCTCCCAGTTTTGTGACCTGAAATAAAGAAAACCGTCCTTCATAGTTTTTTTTATAAACCCTACAGAAAGGAAAACCATCCATCGATGTCTGTTGGCGCCATTACTGTCCCCCCACATGAACCTCCCACTCAACACCCACCACCCCAAACTCCCCCAAACCCTTACTTACCCACCGGGGATCCAACACCATAATCCTGTCTGAACCTCAGACATGTCTTCACTCTTCAATGCTGGACCGCGAACTGTGGAAATCATGTATGTTGTGTCACAAACGCACTCAGCAGGTCAGGCCCTCTGCTCCCACAGTGCCAACCTCCAAGTGCAGTATTATGAACAGAGAACAGAACAGGGTAACCCTCCTGTCTGCTTGTGGGTCCGAATCACCTTTACTCTCAAGTTCTGGGGGGATTCAAACTGTGAACCTTATGCTAGCATACCCAAATGTACAGGCTCAGAAAATCTGCTCTTCAGGGGATGCCAGATATCTTTCGCCTAAAGGCACCTAACTAGGTATCCAAAATGAACCGTTAAAACTCTATAAATGACCTTAGATATATTCTTACCTTTTCCCAGTCTGGTAACACCATCAAGCTTGTGAGCAGTTGTCAGATTTAACTGTCTATACTTCACATGCAAAAGAACTTCGAAGACACACCCAGGCAGTCTTTTTAAAAGAAAGGTTTACTTAACAATGGATAAGAATATATAAAATGTAAACACAGAACACTATATCACAAAGCATACAATCACCTAAAAGAAAACAAGGAAAAGTACAAGCATAAATTCCTACCACAATATAATTAGGCTTTTTCTATCTTATGTATTATCTTCTTACAGTGCTTAGGTTAGATCTTGTTTCTTAAGAGCCCACAAAAGATATATCTAAGATCAGACACAGTCCTAGCTTAAACTGTGTCTCTCTCCACCCCTTCCATGAGGTCATCTAGCTCCTTCTTTTAGAATACCTCTCATTTAAGCACGCCCTATTTTCCCACCTCTTTGCTCTAAGTAACTGTGTTTGCACTTAACTTCCACTCTGCCTCTCTACTTTGTCTTCTGTCTCTCTAATGGACCCTTACCATGTTTCCTGCCTACCTGTCAGTATTTGGCCTTTGTTTTAGTGTCTATAACTGCCTGCTTCTCCCACCCCTAGCCCTAGTACCTTGTCTATCTCACTTTGTGAATATATGGTGAGCGGTGCCTCTTGGCCTGCTCTCCTACTAGTTAGACCTCCAGAAGGAATAAGTAGTGCTTTTTGTTATGATTGCTGCATCTATAATATCACTATTGTTGTTGTTATCCAGGTAATGTACTGCCTTCTGTGGTTGTGCTTCTCCATTGTATTTTGCTGGATAGTTCCACTGTATTATGTACCTGTTTGCCTGTCACTGCTGTACTGTGTTATTGTATTCTTGCTGTATTGTTATATTATACTCTCCTGGGTCATGCCTAAAAATAGGCAGAATTGTTGCCTAGTGCACTTACTCAGTTACCAAAAGCAAATAAATAAATAAACATAAAAATTATACAAACAGTGACCTTCCTGCCAGGAGATATTTTAAATATTGTGACTTCAGCAAAAACTAATTTTCCAAATTATGACAGTCTTTAATTCAAGCCTTTCCTTTGATCTTGTGTGGTTTCCTGCTCCCAAGACATCAAAGTTTTTTTTTACAACTCTGCCATATTTCACTTAGGTGCAATATAGCTTTTTAACACCAGTTGATTTAAATGCTTTTTCTCTTAAGATGTCATAAAAGTTTATGACCTCTATATCCTGGCAGCTGGGTCAGTTCTAATTAAATCTATCTGGTTCTTTAATTACCTCCTGGTTTCAGGTTAATATATCCTGTTATTCTCACTAAAACCTGGGGGGGGTGGCATGGCACAGCTGCCTGATGGAGACCATCACATACCACATTCTATATTACAAATATCATAGAACAATCATAACCAGCTGGCCAAGCATTACAATCCTCCCCACCTAGACTGAATTTGGGGGCTCTATCCCCTGCATGGGATGAGCTTCCCAAATCAGTTCACGCCTCATACAGACGCGAAAGGCCATTGCTGTTCTGATTGGTCGCTCCAGCCCTATGTAAGATTGTCATGTCATACCCTTGTAAGGCAAGACTCCATCTTAATAGTCTGCCATTAGTTTTTCCCATTTGGATCAACCAAACTAGGGGGTTGTGGTCAGTTTGTACCACAAAATGCTGCCCATATAAGTATGGCTCTAACTTCTTTAGGGCCCACACTATGGCAAGACACTCTTTTACCACAGTAGAGTAGGCCTGCTCCCTGGGAAGTAACTTTTTACTTAGGTACACTACAGGGTGATCTTTCCCTTGGTTGGATGTCTGACTCAGTACTGCCCTAATACCCATGTCTGAGGCATCAGTCTGAACTATAAAGGGTCTACTATAGTCAGGATTTGTCAATACAGGAGCACTGCACAGTGCCTCCTTCAGTCAGGTGAAGGCTTTTTCACAGGCTGGTTCCCAAGTAATTTTCTTAGGCATCCTTTTCTTTACCAGGTCAGATAGGGGAGCAGCCAGGGCACTGTAATTGGGTACAAATTGCCTATAGTACCCTGCTGTCCCTAGAAAACTCCTGACCTGCTTCTGCATTTCTGGTCTGGGCCATGCCTTGATCGCCTCTATTTTTACTTGGTTAGGATGGAGCTGTCCCCGCCCAAAAACATGCCCGCGGTATGCCACTTCAGCCATGGTCACCTAGCACTTCTCAGCTTTGACAGTGGGCCCAGCCCTCTGCATCCTGCCCAGCACTTCCCTAAGGTGGGACAGCTGTTCCTCCCAGCTGACACTAAAGATGGCAATGTCATCCAGGTATGCCAAGGCATACTCCTCAGCACTATTTAACACCTGGTTCACCAATCTTTGGAAAGTAGCCGGGGCGTTCTTCATTCCAAAATGCATTACTTTAAATTCAAATAAGCCTATCAGAGTGATGAAGGCCGACCTCTCCCTAGCTCTGTCTGTTAACTCATTGCCTCCAAGAAACGTCTGTAGGCATCAGCAAATCTAACTACAGTGTGTCCTAGAACACCTACAGAAGTCACCTACAGACTTCCTGTGTGCCCTAGAAACATCTGGAGAAGTCACTCACATATTTTAATATTACTTGCCAGCCAGAATTGATTAGAATTGACTGCAAAGTACCATTAGAAAGGTAATGTTGTGCTGAACTACCTTGCCACTGACACTTTGTGTGTATCATGTTCACTTTAGGAGTTATTCATATTTGTTTATGACATTTTGTCAATCTAGAACCACCTAAGCACTTTGAAAAATGCACACATTCTGGGTATCTTAGTCAGTATAAAACCAAAAACAAATTGCGTACAGCTGATTGCACAGAACCGTTGGAAAGGCAATTTTGTGTGGAACAACAGTGCCACTGATACGCTGTGTGTGTCATGTATACTTTAGGAGTTATATGCATTTGTTTATGGTATGGTGCGTATGGCTGATATTTTTTTCCATCAAGACTCACCTAAGCAGCTTGAATAAAATGCACTTTTTTGACACTTCAGCAGGCATAAAAAAAAACTTATTGATTACAATTGATCGCATAGCATCATTGGAAAGGCAATTTTGTGCTGATTGTCTTTCATGCTGATACTTTGTGTGTATCTTGTATACTTTTGGAGTTATATGCATTTGTTTATGATATGGTGTGTGTGGTTGAGATTCATCCCTCAAATCTCACCAAAGCACCTTGACTAAAATGGGGAAAAACTATGTTTCATAGTAAAAAGATATCTTTTTTTTAACAAACATAATAGTAAAACACCATCTAATGTCTGTATGCTTAATTTGGTGTTGATATTTGACATATTTCCCAATAAAAAATGGCTTATGTTGCCTTTTTTTTGTGAAAAATTTTTTTTCAGTTTCGACCAGCATAGAAAAAAATTAAATTACTTATTATTACATGCATACCACCATTGGAAAGGCAATTTTGTGCTGAATAACTCTGCCACTCATACTTTGTGTCTAGCATGTACGGTAATTGAGCTATTAGCATTTGTTTGTGACATGCTGACTATGGCTTGATTTGCTTAGAAAGGCCCAGGATTCACTGTTAAAAGTATACAGGAGATTCAAGAGACAAGTGGTGTAATCTCAGAGTGAGCCTGTGGAGGTAATGAGTTAATTCTACCTGTCAGTACCCCTTTTACAGGTCAATAGTCATAAGGTGGGTTGCCCCTCCCAATTTGTCCAGGAGTTCATCCATCCGGTGCATCGGGTGGGCATCTGACTTCTTGACTGCATTCAGTCCATGATAGGCCACACAGAAATCAGTACAGCAATCTGGCTTGGGCACAAGAACTACAGGTGAGGCCCAGGGGCTGTGGAATCTCTGGATTACCCCTAAATCCAGCATTTCCTCCACCTCCCTCCTAATGTCCTTTTGGACAGCCTCTGACACCTGATATGCTGTCTGCCACATGGGCGTCTGTGTCCCTGTCTCCACATCGTGCGTCACTAAGGGGGTTAGTCCAGGCTTGGCACTAAACAAGGGGACAATGTCCGCTAAAATCTCCCTTACTTCCTGGATCTTGTCCGGGGCCAGCTTGGGGAAACAATTTAACTGCCTCCACAGAGGACTCCCACTTGTTTTTTTTCCAGCAAGTCCAGAAGGGGATCTCCTTCATCCATCCCCTCCCCAGAACTACATGCTGCAAACACCATGTCAGCCCTATTAGCATATGGCTTCATCATGTTGACATTGTACATTTTTTCTGTCTGTCTTCTGTCAGGTAACTCCATGATATAGTTCACATCATTTACCTTCCTAACTACTTTGTATGGTCCTGCCCACTCAGCCTGCAGCTTGTCTTTCTGGACCGGAATAAGATGCAGTTACCTGTAGCCAAGTCGTAAAGCCTACAAAAGCAACATTCCCAAAATCTTTTTGTTATATTGAAATACCCACATAGCCCCAGCGTTTCACAGATATGGTTTATTTAGGGGACTGTTTTACTGTTTTCATCATTTTGCTTTCCCTTTCTTGCTTGCAGTTATTTATCACACATAAAAAAGGCTGCCTGCTTTTATTGCCCTTTCATTTGTTTCCACTTTGCTGCTACCCAGCTTATACTACATGTCACTCACACAGGGGGACACTGATGGAGCCCCCACTTCCTGAGAGAAGAGCCATCCATGGAGTGCTCAATCCTCTCTCCCCTGGCTGGCCCCTGAGTGACCAAGGTCCATTCAGAAACTCGGTTTGTAGGACTAGTTAGCAGTACTGATGGTACTGTAGCTTTTAGAGGCTGGCTCTTTCTCTTCAATTTAAGAACTCAAAACATTTCTTTGTTTCCTCTCAATGATGTCCACCAGAGATATACTCAGTAATCTAACAGGGATGTGCCCTCAAATCAGACAGGGTTATATTCTGCCCTGTAAATAGACAGGGAATATGATATACTCTGTTCAGGCTCTACATAAGCCATCACTAAGACAGCATCAAGGTTTTTTTCAGTCAGACCCATCTACCATCATGGTGATCCAACTCCGCTCCTGAACATGACCCATCAGGGTGGCCAGCCACACAACCAAATCATTTTGATAGCACCAGGTTGGTGGGTCCTAGTGGATTGGGGATACCTGCAAGGAGGCCAACATGGAACTTTATCAAAAATGTTCTGTCAGCCTTGCCCATGGACCCTCCTTGAACATGAAATGACAGGATGTAAAAACAGTCATAAAAACACACAACCTTTTTTATTTGTGTGATAAATAATTGCAAGCAAGGAAGGACAGCAAAATCATGAAAACAGTAAAATAGTTGCACGGCAGCAGTAGGCTGGGAAGCAGGGGGTGGACCTGGATGGATAAAACAACAAATGGACAATAGATCCTGAGACAGACAGAGAACTCCAAAAACTAGAAGGAACTTTAATCTTTTTCTGGCATCATTGTCTATGTTTCTATGCTTCTAAACACTCCCCTGAACAAGCTCTATCAGTAAAACACTGGGGTGAATATGTGTAGTGTGGTTTTAATGTAAAAAATATATTTAACAACTTGTTATTGGAGATGTTCTGTATTTTAGTCTTGGTGCAAATTGCAGCTGCTGAGTGAGTGGCCTCTCTGTGCTACAGCACCTTATGAATCTGATAGCTGCTTCATCATTATGCCAAACTATGGAGGATTTGCACACCTAGCTTATCTCATTTATGCTGGTGCCTTGCTTCTCCCTTTAGAAACATAGAAACATAGACTTTGATGGCAGATAAGGACCGCTTGGCCCACATAGCCTGCCCATTTCCCTACCCGATGGATAAGCTGCAGATTCTAGTTCATCAACAGCTTACTTCCTCCTACCCCCCACTAGAATTGCCTTATGCCTGTCCCATGCATTCTTGAATTCTCCCACTGTTCCTGCACAACCTCCTCCGGAAGGCTGTTCCATGCATCCACAACCATCTCTGTGAAAAAATACTTTCTAACATTACCTCTGAACTGTCCCCCCCTCTATCTTCAAATTGTGCCCCCTTGTTCTTGAACATCACTTCTTCTGAAAGATGCTACCCTCTTGTACTTTGTTAATTCCCTTGAGATACTTGAACATTTTTATCATGTCCCCCCTCTCCCTCCTTTCCTCAAGGGTATACATATTAAGCTGCTTTAGTCTCTCGTCGTATGTCTTCTGGTACAGATCCTGCACCATTTTGGTTGCCCTCCTCTGAACAGCCTCCACTCTGTCTATGTCTTTGCGGAGATGGGGTCTCCAGAATTGCACACAGTACTCTAGGTGGGGTCTCACAACTGTCTGTACAGAGGGATAGCAACTTCCTGTTTTCTACTGTTGATGCCTCTCCCTATGCATCCCAGTATCCCCCTAGCCTTTCTTACTGCCTTCTCACATTGTTTGCCCACCTTTAGGTCATCTGATACAATTACTCCTAGGTCTCTTTCGATTTTTGTTGTTGTTATTAACTCACCCCTATTGTGTACTCTTCCCCTAGGTTTTTGTTTCCCAGATGCATTGCCTTGCACTTCCTTGCATTGAATCTGAGCTGTCACATATTTGACCATTCCTCCAACCTTGCCAAGTCCCTTTTCATCCTTTCCACCCCACCTTGTGTATCAACCCTGCTGCAGATATTTGTGTCATCTGCAGAGACATACCTTTCCTTCCAGGTGCTCTCCAATGTCACTTATAAAGACATTAAAGAGGATTGGTCCCAGTACCGAACCCTGCCGTATCCCACCAGTTACCCTCCTTTCTTCACTGTGGACTCTGTTTACTATTACCCTTTGCGTCCTGTTGTCCAGCCAGTTTTTCATCCAGGCTACCACCTTGGGACCCACTCCAAGGCTGGCTAACTTGTATATTAATCTTTTGTGTGAGACTGTGTCAAATGCCTTGCTAAAATCTAAGTAGGCCATATCCACAGCCCCTCCCTGGTCTACTACTTTGGTCATCCAGACAAAGAAATCTATTAGGTTCATCTGACATGATCTTCCTGCTGTGAAACCATGCTGTCTTGGGTCCTGTGCCCCACTGGCCTCTAGGTACTCAAATAATTATTTCCTTCAGAAGTGATTCCATCATTTTCCCTCCCACTGAGGTCAAACTAACTGGTCTGTGGTTTTCTGCCTCTGCCTTGCTCCCACTTTTGTGAAGTGGAATCACATTTGCCCTCCTCCAGTCCTCAGGTACCACCCCATCCTCCCATGATGTGTTAAAGAGGGTAGTCAGTGGTGTTACTAGTTCTACCTTTAGTTCTTTTAGAATTCTTGTGTGAATCCCATCAGGCCCCATTGCTTTGTCCACCCTCAGTTTCAAGAGTTCTTTCAAAACCCCTTCTTCTGTAAATGGACTGGTAGTGACCCCCCTATTCAGAGTTTCTCTCTTGTTTGGTTTAGGTACCTCCCCCTCCTCTTCTGTTGCAAATACTGAGCAGAAATATTCGTTCAGTATCCCTGCTTTTTCACTGTTACTCTCTGCCCACATTCCCTCCCCTTTATTAAGTCTCTGTGTCCCTCCCTTGGGCTTTCTTTGTTCCCTAATATACCTATAAAAGGTTTTATCCCCCTTCTTAACAGAGTTGGCTATCTTTTCCTCAGTTTGTGCCTTTGTTATTCTGACTGCCTTGCCTGCCTCTTTCTGCTTTAACTGATAAAGTTCTCTGTCCTGCTTCTTATGTGTTTCCTTATATTTCCTGAATGCGATCCTTTTCTCCTTAACCACCCCGGCCACCTTTTTTAAGAACCATAGTGTTTTTTTTCCCTTCATTTTGTTTTGTTGATTTGCTTCACACAAAGGCTTGTTGCCTCTGCAATGGCTGTTTTGATTATTCTCCATTGTTCTGCCACCCCTCCTTCTTGCCTGTGTGCTAGTGCTTTTCTGAGGCACTCTCTCATTTTCCCAAAGTCAGCCTTCCTAAAGTCCAATACTCTTGTTTTTGTATGGCTTGACTCTATGGCTGTGTTTATTGTGAACCACACTGTTTGGTGGTCACTTGTTCCCAGATGGCTACCCACTTCTAAATCTGAGATCCTTTCTTCTTCCCCATTTGAGAGTACCAGGTCTAAGATTGCTCCCTCCTGAGTGAGTTCCAACACTAGCTGTCTGAGGCATGCCCTAGTAGGGCATCAAGAATGACAATGCTCTTGGATGTGCCTGCAGCAAAGGTACTCCAGTTAACATCTGGCATATTCAGGTCCCCCATCAACAATGTCTCCCCTTTTTCTGCCATTTTAAGGGTGCCTTCTATCACTTCCTTGTCCATTTCCTCCCCCTGAGATGGGGGTCTGTACACAACCCCCATGAGGATTGTGGTGCCATTTCCTATCTCCAGGGTGACCTATAGTGCCTCATCAACTTCCTGTTTACTCTTTAGTTCTGTTGCTTTAATCCCTTCCCGTATATAGAGCACTACTCCTCCTCCTCTTTTACCCACCTTGTCCCTCCTGTAGACTGTGTATCTTGGTATGTTGACATCCCAGTCATGGTTCTCTGTGTACCATGTTTCAGTGACTGCCACAATATCCAGGCATCCCTCTTCCATCAAGGCCACTAGTTCAAGGAGCTTGTTGCACAGACTGCAGGCATTGATACTCATTACCTTCCATTTATTTTTTATGGCCTTAACCCTTTTAGCCCCATCCCTGTCCTTACTGCCTTTTTCTGCATTTACCCCTGTCCTGCTCCTTACTGACTTCTCTACCTTGGTGTTTACCTCTCTAACTACTGTGTTTTGTGGGGGGAGGATGGGATTTCCCTACTCCTTTTCAGTGCCTCCCCCCTTGGATAGTTTAAATGCTTGCCAATGAAGCTTTAAACCTGTCACCTAGGATCCTGGGCCCCCCCCCCAGACAGATGCAAACCATTGCACCAGTGTAAGCCTGCATCCCTCCAGATGGCTCCCAGTCACCAATGAAGCCAAAACTCTGAGCTCCACACCAGTTTTTCAACCATTCATTGAATCCCATGGTGCGGAATGCCCTAGCATCCTTTCCATACACAGGCAGTGCCTCCGAGAAGGTTACCATACATGTTACTTGTCTAATGCCCCTCCCCAGCTCAAAAAACTCCTCTTGCACCACTCTGATCCCATTCACAGCCAGGTCATTTTTCCCTAGGTGGACAATGACACCTAGCTCCCTCCTTCTTGCAGCTGCTGCTGTGATCCTGAGGATTCACTTCCTGTCCCTTTGAGCCATGGCGCCAGGCAGGCACCTTACCTCCCTATCCCCTTCCTCCCCCACTTCTACCCCCACAATGATCGAGTCCCCCACCAGGAGTTGTTTCCTTCCCCTGTGGGGTCTTGTGCCACCCTCCTGTGGCTCTCCTTTGTGGAGGTACTCAGCATCCTCCTTGGTCTCCACTGTAGGTGCCTCCATAGAGGAACCACTCTTTTCCAGAACAGCATATGAACTGTGGAGAGGTACAACTGGAGGGATGCATCTCTGTTCCACCACCCTCTCCCTCCCTGAGCCCACCTTGGTTCAACTGCTCCTTTTTCTTGGCAACCTCTGAGGTAACGGTGGTGGCCCTGGTGGTCTCTGGGTGGCGGAAGAGGTTTCACAAATTCTAGCCAGGTCAGCCTGGAGATGGGCAACCTCCTCCCTCAGACCAGAGAGGTGCCTGCAAACAGGGCAGCATCACAGCCTCCAGAATTTCTCCCGGAACACTGCTGACCCACAGCCATTGCACTGCACCACTCCCATCTTGACTTATTTTGTGTCCCCTCTCCTGTTGGTTTGTATGCTTACTGTCTCCTCCCTCTATGTATTTTAACAGTTACTTTCCTACTGCCTATGTGTCCTTACAACTCTCGCCCTTCCTGTTCTGGGACAGGAACTTCCATGTAGTCTTCAGTAATCTCCTTCTTCCGTGCTTGGATTCAGACCTCCAGCAGCCAGGGGGAGAAAGAGTTATTTTTTTTTTTAGGTTCCTTCAAGCTTGGTGAAACTTATGTGCCTCAGTGATCCTTCTCTTCCTACTGCCAAACAGGAAGTTCCTGTTGTCAGTCAAATCCAGTGGCTATAAAAGTAGAACTGGCTTAGGGTGGAGGGGTGGGAAGGAGGGCAATTAGTAAAAAATCTGTAGTTCTAGACTGCTGTTTCTTGCTCTGAAACCAAAGTTCTTCTCTGTCAAAAACAGCAGGAAGCTATAATTGGAGACACCTGCTCTTTTACTCTTAAGCTCCTAAGCCACACCCCCAATTAGATTCGCGCTCTGCTCCTGACTCAGTAAATTAAGCTGATACAGCCCCCTTCCTCAGAGACAAACACTATGTCTCATACTCGTTAACTCATGCTTAAGTAACCTTGTCGTATGCCGCTGGACCCTGTGACTTGACCACAACAAGGCATTATTTTTAGCATGTAAAATGCCTTTTTGATACAGATCAGCCTGGCCTGCCTCACTCATCATTGTCTCTGTGCAAATTTTTTGTGTATTATTATTAATATATGCCCCAGTGTTAAATCCCATGGAAAGCCAAAAGCAGGATTCAGGAACTCGATAAGGGAAACACTGCAGCACATTGAAACAGACCCAAATCCAACAACACACTGCAAGAGAACAGAGTGAGGGAACTCAAGAATCCAAGACAGAGAACTCAAAACTGAGAGCGACAGACATCAGGATGTGGTGAATTGCAACAACCTGCCCTGCCCTGTGTCAGAAATCAAAAAATGTAGAATTTGGTCAAGCGTAGTACTTTGCATAGAACCCAAATTTCACTTGATATTCAGTATAGCGAAGTAAATAACTTTGCATCTCGGAGTAAGGCAAAGTTCCCATTATTCTCTATGGACTTTGCATTACTTAGCCTTGTTTTCTAGCTCTTTACGGCAAATTTTGCAGTGATTCATGGGATTTGAGGTCATGTGGGCTCTAAATTATTTTGCACAGCCTTAGTTCAGAGTAGTGTGTGTACTGGAAAGCTGGAGACAGTTTAATCTCAGAGCTGTGAGATTCAATTCATCAAAAAACCTTTAAAAAAGCATTTTTGCCACACAATATTGTGTCAAAAGTTAGTACATCAATTGTAGTAAACCCTTGTGTGTTTATATCATTGAACATTTGTTGATTTTGTGTGAATATTGAATGTTAATTTAGTCCATTCAGTCTCTCTACTGACAGACACTGTAGAAGTGTGCTTCGGGGGAGAGACAGATCTGTGGTGTAGAAGGGAGATTAGTGAGAAAGGCAGCTTTTATAACTTATGTTGGCTAGTTTTGCATAATTTGTGTGTTCAGGCACACACAGTACAACTTCATTTAATTTTTTTATAAGTCATTTCTGTTTGCTGTTCATTTTTTCAGTCATTTTAAAAGACTGTCTGTATTAGTTTACTGAGCAGTTAAAGTTTCTGTGCCTGACCTTTAATCTGTGTGTGTGTTGTAAGTAAACTAATATGCATTTTACTGCACCACTGTAATAGCAGTACTCTTAATTTCTTAGCCCATCTGCTGTATTTTTTCCTGCTTCTATATAGCTGCTGCTATAAATTCCCCCTCCCCCCCAGCAAAACAAGGTATTGTTGTTCCACTTTTGAATTTCTGAAGACTAGTTAGTGCTTACGGTCTTGTTGTGCCTGTGCGGCTACATCTCTTTAGTCCTCAGTTTCCATCTGGAAGTCGTTGTTTTTTGGCTTCCCATCCACCAAAAACTGAATAAATACAATGTCGCTGTTAATTGTCTGTGTTCAGTCTGTTGAAATTATTGTCACTGTACCTCTGTCATGTGTTTCCCAATAGTACCGTGAATACTGTCTCTCAGTGCATATTATAGCATTTAACTGAAAGAAAAAGACATAATAAAGAAACATACCTATTGCAGTATTTTTGGCATTGTGCTTTTTTTTTTATATTCAAGTTTATTAAAACTCTCAAGTACGTAGAACACAGCTGTTTATAGTATGTGCACATTCCAAGTAACCAGTTGATCATCATATAACCATTCTGAATCCATTTTTCGATCACATTTATACATTAAATATGACATTTCCAGAGATCTTGTTTCAAAAAGAGAAAAAGAACATTTTTGGCTGTTATATAAGCCTTAGAGGAGCCATTCTTCTCCACGTAATGAAATTTTCAACAGCTAAGTCCCATTTCCCTCATTTCCCCATGTCAAATTCTGGCTTGTCTCTGTCCTGTTGTGTTTCGGTATGTATAGTAAGCTATCCCTGAGGTGGTCTAAATGGTTTTCAGGTTTGGATCCGCCTAACTAGTTATAACCTCTGGCTCTGGATTTGATGGAAGCAGTCATCTTGTCCATCTACAGATAAGGACATGTGACTTAAGATTTATTTTATGTGTTAATTCTTCCATGTCCTGAATTTCTTGGACTATGGAGCACCAGTATTAAAATGTGGGAGTATCAGAGGCTAACCATCTCAGGGTGATTGCTTTGTGGGCTGCCACTAATAGAATATTCCAGAGGTAAATTCCATCTGCACCCTGTACCTCTGGGGGGGGGGGTTAGTCCTAAGAGCAGGTTCTCCAGTGGCAGCTGTGGGGAGCATGAAAATAATTGTACTAATGTCTGGGTCACCTACCTCCAGAAGGGCTGCAAAACCCTGCATAGCCAGAAAATCTGAGTGTGGTGTGTTATCTGATCCCCACAGCCCCTCCAGCAGTGGGCAAGTGTGCCCCTGCCCCACCTATGCTGGATGATAGGGGTGTGGAAGAATCTGACTCTCATCTTCCAAGTGAATTGTTGCCATCTGGGTGAATATGTTGTTTTGTTAGGTGCCTGGAAGATGAAGTTCCATTCCACTACAGAAAGCTGGACACCGGCCTCCCCCTCCCACCTGGTTCTAATCTATTGGGTGCTGTCTGTGTAGAGCTGTCTGATAGCTTTGTAAAGGGCAAAAATATGTCCCTTTTCTAGTTCTCTGGACATAATGGCTTGTATAACACTTAGTAGGTGTTCAGCCTGAGTATGTTTGTCAGCTTCTTTCTTGATTGGCAGTATATGTGATCTTAGTTGAAGAAAGCAATAGTGATCTGCTTTTCTAAGATGGAATGTCTGTTTGATCTTATGGAAGTCCTGAACTGTGTTACCTGACACCAGCTGACCCAGTTGATAGAGGCCAGACCTCGACCACTGTCTAAATACATGGTCTAACCGAGCTGGGAGGAATCTCTCTGACCATGCGAACCACTGTAGAGGCCACATTGCTTTCTCTAGTTTATATTTGGCCCAAAGCCTGTGGGTCATCTTTAGTGTATTCTTCTCATTCAGGAGCAAGATGTCTTCCTCCTTATTTAAAGGGGAGAGGACCGAGACTCTTGCTCCCAAGGGGGTACCCTCTGAAAGGGACAATTCCATGGTTTTCCAATGTGCCTCATAAGCTGAGGTGCTCCATAGTAGAGTGTTCCTTAGCTGGGCTATGAGGTAGTAGTCCTTTAGGTTGGGGATTGCTTGCCCCCCAGATCTCTCTGATTGCATAATCTGCAGCCTTAGTCTCAGTTTCCCGAAGGACCAAATGTATTTTGTTATTATTTTTTGTCAGGCCGCAAACTGCCTTTGGGAGATATCCAGAGAGAGACATTGAAATAGATATAGAAATCTGGAAAGGATGTTCATGGTGACAGATTATATTCTGGAGTGCAGGGTAATTTCAGCAGAACCCACTTGGTTATGTCCTGACAAAGCTGTGTACTAAAGGGTCATGGTTTGCTATAAATAGCTTCTCTAGTTGTTTAGTGATCTGCACCCCTAGGTACTTGATCTTTGGTCTGTTCCAATTCAAGGGGAGAAGTTCTATAATGTCTGGGGGAGGGTTGTAATGCAACCTAAGAATCTCTGTTTTAGCTTTATTGAGGTAATAACCTGTGTGTAGACCAAATTCTTCTAGGATGGACTAGATTTGGGGGATAGATTGATTTGGATTTGTACTATATAGGAGGACGCCATCTGCATAGAGTGAAATCTTGTACTCTACATTTCCTGTGTTAACTCCAGTGATATTAGAGTTTTCTCTGATGGCACAGGTCAGGGGTTCAATGTATAGGGCAAACAGCAAGGGGGACAGAAGGCACCCTTGCCTGGTTCCCCTGGCTAGTGGAAATCTATCAGAGATACTGCCGTTTAGCCTAACATACGCCTACGGAGCGGCATATATGACCTTAAGGGCATTTAACATAGCTTGTGGGAAGCCGTATCTTTCAAGGACTGTACATAAGAAGGGCCAGGAGATTTTTGTCAAATGCCTTTTCGGCATCGAGGCTCATTAAACAGGTTGGGGTTTTGTCCTGGGAAACTTTATTTATTATGTTTATTGTTCACCTGACACTGGGCATTGTACTGTCTTGTGAATTGTCTTGAATTTGTTAGCAACCCACAAAATTAGAAAAATCACTTTTTGCAACAAACCTGTTTATTTTCTTCTTGACTTTGTGTAATCTAAAAAAAAAATGCCCACAAAGACATGGTCGGGCAAAGGTGTTTATGCCTGTGGCGCATAAGCCAGATAAGTTAGTGGGGTCTAATCTTTGACTCTGTGGGCAGGGCATTCCATCACATCACATGGAATAAATAAAAAGAGAAACAATCCTTGAAGGGGAAAAAAATACTGTGTCTGAGAGGGTTAGGGCCAGGCAAGGTCCCTGAATCTGTATGGCTAGCAGCAGTACCTGAGGCATCACCCTTTGCACAGGTGGTGTGTGAAATAAATTCTGTGTGTGTGTCTGAAATAAAATCTGCCAGCCAGTCGTCAAGTAACAAGTAACCATGTAGGTAAAAGTTGTGAATTAGCACCAGAGATTTACGAGAGGCATAAGGTGGATGACTTTGAATGTTCCAGTAGTGGTTAGGGTACCAGTTGGGGTGCTCTGAGAAGCACTGCCAGTGCCAAATTCATGACTCACGTCATGGCGAATCAGGTTCTTCATGAGCATCATGATCACGAATCACACCACTTCAACTGTTTTTGGTCTGACCCTTTTTTCTTTTTTAAATCTTTGTTTTCACCATGAATCAGGAGGACACCCAGTTATCATGTCATGTCACTCAAGATCCTTGGTCCAGTACAATGCTTCTGTTAGTGTTCACGTTCTGTAGGATGCCCTACTAGTAGATGTACTTGAATCTTTGTCCTCACAACAAGCCGGCTCTATTTAATCCAATAAATAAGATCTCAGCTTGAGCATTGTACAGTTCAGGAAAGTGCAGCCATAGGTTGTGGCCAGGTTATGTGGGTAGGGTAACAGAGACACACCACAATCAGAGTACTTTTAAAACAAATTAGACTTGTGTGAACTTTATTGTCCAAAGGACTTCAAAATGAAATTCAAAATAACTCAGAACATAAAATAAGCATCAAGTTTATCTTAACTTCAGACTTCAAAATAACAGAAAAATAGCTCTCTTCGAGCTCCAGAACTACCCCACCTTGGTAGTTCTACCACAACGAAGAATACTCCTTTAAACAGTCAATTCTACAATGCTCTGTGCTCTCTCAATACAACCTCTCTGAACAAGCTCCTAGGCTGATCTGCCCTTTCTGAGCACTAGTGCTGTTTTTATACTAAGCTCACTAGCCTCATCAGGTCAGCTGATCCTCCCCTTTTCTAATACAGAACCATTTCTCATCTAATACAGGCATGTGGGGGATCAGCATGACTCCATTTGCAAGTACAAACATCCCCAATACCAAAAGATTCCCTTTTATGCTCATAAAGATGCATAACACATCGTTATTCTTTGATACATGCAAGATTACTAGATAATGAGGTAAGACTCTGCGTCTTCTCTAATGACGGACAGTCAGATTCCCAATAGAATAGCCTCTGTTTGGGGCCACTGTCTCCTAAGGGCCCATTTTGACTGTACCCTCATGTAGGTAAGAACTTAAACTTCTTATCAAAATAATGAGAAAACAAAACACCACAGAAAAGAAGTTTTGGATTAAATACTCTAGTTCCTTTCTGGGATTTGTTTAAATGACCACCAAGACCTTTAAATTCTTTTCTCAGTGGTTCTGATGGCTGAAATATCAAGCCGTCATGAAAACTTTCATTTGGGCCCCTTTTTGGAAATAGAACTTTCTAACCCAAGCTGTAATTTCCTATATTTTAATCGGGAGTTCCAGCTGCACTACAAGGATTCTTTTCACCCTATAGCCCAGTCTTACTGCTATAAGCTGGCAGCGCTACTACCGTTAGTCAGGGAAAGTGATAACATTTTCACTTTCCTGACTCAGCCACTCTCTACGGCACGCCCAACTGTATGAGACAGTCTCTTGTCTGGAATGCGAGCAGGTTTTCTCACTCTGCGTACATAACAGCTATGGGAGAAACACCTTATACTTTTATTTAAACTCTCCTGTAGTAGCAATTTCACCCTACAGTCCCCATAACTACTGAATGAACAAACCTACAAAAAGGCACCTCAGGGACCCGTTGCTGGGCTGCAATATCCGTGAATGCAGATGAGCTTACCACACAAGCCCTATAGTTAATTTAAGGAGCTAGTTTTTCCCTATAGAAGCTCCTCTCTAAAGGGCAAGCATGACTATCTTATAACTGTCATATTAAAATGGTGCAGGTATAAGGCAAGGGAAGGAAAAGAAATAAAAAGAGGGTGCAGAACAGCAGTGGAGATACTGTAGTGGGTAGCCTGTCCACTACAGTGGAAATGTGAAAAAATAGAAAAAGATAGACAGAATGCTACTGCAGTAGACTTTTATAGAAGGATAAGAAAGTAAGGTGTCTTCCTGGCCTGGTAAGGGGAGGGAGGGTCATTCTACCCCACACCTCCAAGGTTATGTGGAAACTAGAGGTTTTCATCTCCTGTTTCCAAGATAACCTACCCAAGTATATATGTGTAGGATGGAACTACCACCCATCATCACTTGGTAGCTCCACCCCAGGGTCCCTTTTTAAACATCAATACCAGGTAATACTTCCAAAATGTATACCTTCAATACACAATACTGCCCTGGGATGTCTAAAACATTTTTACAGTAATACAATATCACCACATACTTTTCATTAGGTGTACAACCTTTTGTTTTGTCCAGGTGCCCCATACCATGATAAGAAACCAGCATTCACGTGCTGGGCACCTGCTCTGTGTTTCACACTAAATTTGTAGGGTTGTAACACTAGGTACCACCGCATAATCTGATAATTGCACTGCTGCTGTACTTGGCATGCTATATTAGTTTTTTGTTACTGTTGACTTATTTCTATCTTTCATTTGGTGGATAAAACACAGCAATTCCATTACCCAAAGCATCTGTATGGACTTCAAAAGGGTGGTTAAAATCAGGACTACGTAATACTGGAGATGAACATAAGGCTGCTTTTATGTTTCGAAAAGCACTTTTACATTCCTCTGTCCATTTGATCTTATTCCCATATTTCTTTTTTGTTAAATCGAATAGAGGTGTTGCCATGGATGCAAAACTAATTATAAACCTATGGTAATATCCAATTAACCCTAGAAAAGAATGTATGTGCTTTTTTGTTTCTGGTTGTGAACAATTAGCTACTGCTTCTACTTTATCGATATCAGTTTTTATGGTACCATTACTCAATACAAACCCTAAATAATGAGTCTGCAACATGGCTAGAGCACACTTGGCAGGGCTGATAGTTATTCCCACTTCTATGATAGTGTTAATCACTGCTCTGAAGTGCATCATATGAGTAACTCAATCAGGACTAAAAATTATGACATTATCCAAGTAGGCTGCACAAAAATTATAGTGAGGTGCCAGCACTTTGTTCATGTTCCTTTGGAACATTGCTGTGGCTCCATGCAGTCCAAAGGGCATGGTCCTGAATTGGAATAATCCCACTGGTGTACTAAAAGCAGTTTTCTCTCGTGATGAAACCTCGAGGGGAATCTGCCAGTGGCCTTTAGTGAGGTCTAAGGTAGAAATATAACGGGTATTTCTGACTTTATCCAAGTTGTCATCTACTCTTGGCATCGGGTAAGCATCAAACTGTGATGCTTGATTTACTCCCCTGAAACCTAGATATAAACGTATGTCCCCTTCCTTTTTTGGAACCACCACAACGGGAGAACCCCAAGCACTAGTTGAAGGTTTTATGATCTTCAGGGCTTGTAACTTGTCTAGCTCTAGCTGGACCTCATTTCTTACTCGTTCAGGGAATCTGTATGGCTTTTTCTGAATAGGAGGGGAGTCAGTCCTGATTACATGTTCTACTCCCGTGGCAAGACCTGGAGTACTGGTGAATGTACAGGGGTAGTCTTGTAACAACTCTTGTAACTCTCTTTTCTTTTCTGGTTCTAAAGCTAGATTTATATGAACCTCTTGTACCCCTTTCATGGTTTATAACCTGCTATAGGCTGTATCCATTTCTGTTTCTGGTGTCTATGCTATCACTAATAATCCAACCCCCATGCTAAATTTCTCATGCCACTTCATTAATAAGTTGGCATGAAATATCTTTCAGTCTTGTCTCTTATCCGGTGTCACAGTCTCAAATGTTACTGGCCCTGTTTGTCTCATCACAGTGTATGGTCCTTACCACTTCATAAGTAATTTATTACAGTGGTAAGGAGAAGTAAGGGGACTCGCTCTCCAGCTGAGAACTTCTTTTTATGGGTCCCCTGATCATATGGCTGTTTCTGGGACACTTAGGCTTGGATACTCATTTCATGGGCTTTGTGTGCATATCTGACTAGCCTCTGCCTCTGTTGCTTCATGTATATTGCAGTCCCTGGGTATGTCATATCCTTGCCCTCCTCCCAGAATTATTACACTACCTCCAAGGGTCCCCATGGATTTCTACCATAGAGGAGTTCAAACGGGGAATAGCCGTAGAGACCTGGAGGACTTCTCTGTATGTGAACAGGGCAAATGGCAGATATTTGTCCCAGTTCTTTCCCTCCTCATGAATTAACTTTTTTAACATCCTCTTGAGGGTTTGATTAAAACATTTGGTAAGTCCATCTGTCTGGGGGTGGTAAGGGGAAGTGCGGACAGCCACTATTCCTAGCAGTCAGTATAATTCCCTTAGTAATGCAGCATTAAAGTTAGCACTCCTGTCTGTCAGGATTTCTTTTGGTATTCCCACTCTACTGAATAGCTTGACCAGTTCTTCTGCTATTTTGGGAGTGGTAACTGATCTCATGGGAATGGCCTCTGGATACTTCATCGCATAGTCACATACAATGCATATAAACCGATTGCCTTTCAAACTTTTATTCAGTGGGCCCACCACATCCATCCCAATCCTTTCAAAATGAGTTGTAACTAAGGGTAGGGGCGTTAAGATCACTTCATCTCTCTTCTCCACCTGGGCTACCAACTGACATGCCTCACACTCTCTACAGTATCTGGCCACATCATCATGTATCCTAGGCCAAAAGAAAAGTTGGGTCAATCTCCCTAAAGTTCTATCCCTTCCTGCATGGCCCACCCATGGCAGGTCATGGCTCAGATACAACAGATCTTCTCGGAAACATGTGGACACCAGTAACAGTTCAATGTTTTCCCCTGACATTGGGTTTGTACAGACCCTATATAACAATTGTTTTTTTTTCTTCAATTGTTTCTGGGGCACCTTGTTTCTGTACTTGACCCACCTGTTGGAAAAAAAGTATCAAACTTTTCTCTGTACGTTGCTCATTTATAACATTTGCCTTGACAAAAGTACTTCGTACATTTTCAGGAGTTAGTCCTTTCTGGTCTGAATGCCAGTACCTCTGCTGTCTCTTTTTGGTATTATGAGATAATTTCATCTTGCCTGGTTCTTCAACCACATCATCCTGAAAAGGAAAAATGTCCCCAAGTTGTTTCTTCTTTTGTTCTTGTACCCTAGTTACGACAACTGTTATAGTTCCTCTATCTGGCATCAATGACAAAAAACTGGGAAAGTCATCTCCAATAACCATGGGTGCAGGTAAATGAGGCACTAAACCTGTTGTCATAATGGTTGGCTGTTCTTGCACAATTATTTCTACTGTAGTAGTGGGATATATATGGGTATCCCTATGTACACAAACCACACTCATCAGGGGTCCCCTCTATTTGTTGGTCACTAACTCAGGTCGGATCAGGGTCTGTTTATTTCCTGAGTCAATTAAAGTAGCCACCGTTTGTTCTTTAACCTGCACATCAGTGAAGAAATAGCCAGAGTTGAGTAGGGCTAGATGTGTCAAGTCTCCCCTTTTTGTGGAACAATATCATGCAATATGTCCAGTCCTTTGCAGTTTCTACACACGTCTGCAGGAAATGGTCTCCCACTTGTTCCACCCCATTCTCTTATTTGCTCTCATATCTTCCAATCGGGACTCACATACAGGTCTTACTGGTTGGGAAGTTTTGGTGCCTGATGTCTCAAATGGACGATTTCCCCTATTTTGAAATTCTGGTGGGCAGAGAGGAAGTCATCAGCTTAGGTTATGGCTATTTCAGCTGTTTCTGGATTGTGCTCAGTGACTCAAATCTGGACATCCTGTGGCAAAATCTGAAGAAATTGTTCCACTACCACTGAATCTACAATATTATCTATTATTTTCCCCTCAGGTTGTAACCATTTGTAACACAATTCTCTTAGCCTGATAAACGTCTCTCTAGGGGTATCACTGGTCTGAAATTTCAGTGTCCGAAACCTTTGCCAGTATGTTTCCATGTTGATACCATACTATTTTAAAATGTCTTTCTTTACCAAGTCATAAGTGCTAGCTGTTCAGGAGTCCATATTACTATATGCTAATTGTGCCTTTTCTGTTAGATAGGGTGTTAAGCGAACCACCCATCGTGTCTGTGGCCACCCACAGGCATTTGCAACCCTCTCAAAGGTAGTTAAACACCCCACAATGTCATCAGATGACATAATTTGTGTTAACTTAATGTCTTTAGGGTTAGGGTCTGGCCTGCCCCCGTCTTGACCCCGTCCTGCCCCCAAATCCTGCAATGCTCTTAATGTCTCTGTCCATCTTATATCTTGACATCTCCTCTCATGTTCTCTCTCCCATTCCATCTCCATTTGTTTTATAGCCAGCCATCTTAATAATTTCAGTAATCCTTCTGGGGGTTTGCCCTCGTAGATCTTCCATTCCTCTTCCTTCGGTTCCTCCTCATCCTCTTTCTCTCCCAGGGTCTGGTCCTTTGGCCTCCATGAATGCACCACTGGTCCCAATCCAGGCATCAGGGTTTCTCCAGAATTCAAGACCTGGGTTCTGGTCTGGACACCAAACATCTCATTGCTTCTCCTCCTCTCCTCATCGTCCGACATGTCTCCTTGTCAGCCTTGTACAAGGACTGGTACTGGATACTGGTTCCTCCCTAAAGCTGGACAACCAGATCCCACTTCTCACACCAAATTCTGTGACCGGATTATGTGGATAGGGTAACAGAGACACACCACAATCAGAGTATGTTTAAAACACACTAGACTTGTGTGAATTTTATTGTCCAAAGGACTTCAAAATGAATGAAAATAAGTCAAAACTAATAATAAACATAAAACTTATCTTAACTTCAGACTTCGAAATAGCAGAAAAATAGCTCTCCTCTAGCCCTAGAAGTACCCCACCTCAGTAATTCTGCCACAATGTAGAATACTCCTTTAAACAGTAAATTCGACAATGCTCTGTGCTCTCTCAATATAGCCTCTCTGGACAAGCTCCTGGGCTGTTCTTCCCTTTCTGAGCACTAGGGCTGTTTTTACACTAAGTACACTAGCATCATCAGGTCATATGATCCGCCTCTTTTCTAATACAGAACCATTTCTCATCTAATACAGGCATGTGGGGATCAGCATGACTCCATTTGCAAGTACAGACATCCCCAATACCAAAAGATTACCTTTTATGCTCACAAAGACGCATAACACATCGTTATTCTTTGATACATATAAGATTACTAGGTAATGAGGTAAGACCTCACCTCCTCTCTAATGATGGACAGTCAGATTCCCCATATAATAGCCTCTGTTTGGGGGAACTGGCTCCTAAGAGCCCGTTTTGACTGTACACTTCATGCAGGTAAGAGATTAACCTTCTTATCAAAATAATGAGAAAACAAAACACCACAGAAAAGGAGTTTTAGATTAAATACTCCACTTCCTTTCTGGGATTTGTTTAAATGACCATCTGAGACCTTTAAATTCTTTTCTTGGTGGTTCCGACAGCTGAAAAATCAAACCGTCATGAAAACTTTCATTTGGGCCCATTTTTGGAAGCAGGACTTTCCAGCCCAAGCTTTAATTTCCTAACTTTTAATTAGGTGTTCCAGCTGCACTGTGAGGGTTCTTTTCACCCTATAACCCAGTATTGCTGCTATAAGCTGGCAGTGCTACTCCCATTAGTCAGGGAAAGTGATAACACTTTCACTCTCCTGACTCAGCCACTCTCCATGGCACACCCGACTGTATGAGACAGTCTCTCATCTGGAATGTGAGCGGGTTTACTCACTCTGCGTACATAGTGGCTATGGGAGAAACACCTTATACTTTTATTTAAACTCTCCTGTAGTGGCAATTTCACCCTGCAGTCCCTGTAACTACTCTGAATGAACAAACCTGTCAAAAGGCACCTCGGGGACCCGTTGCTGGGCTGCAATATCCGTGAATGCAGATGAGCTTACCACATAAGCCCTATAGTTAATTTAAGGAGCAAGTTTTTCATAGAGAATCTTCTCTCTAAAGGGCAAGCATGACTATCTTATAACTGCCATATTAAAATGGCACAGGTATAATGCAAGTGAAGGAAAAGAAAAAAAAAGAGGGTGCAGAACAGCAGTGGAAATACTATAGTGGGTGGCCTGTCTACTACAGTGGAAATGTTAAAAAATAGAAAAAGATACAGACAAAATGCTACTGCAGTAGACATTTATAGAAGGATAAGAAAATAAGGTGCCTTCCTGGTCTGGTGGGATGGGGGTGTCATTCTACCACATAGGTATTTCAAATTTTCAATGGCAACTGTTTGTGGAAGCTCAATTCCATTCAGTTTCTGGTACTCTGAGAAGCACTGCCAGTGCCAAATTCATGACTCATGTCATGACTCACGAGATGAATCACATTCTTCATGGTCATCTTCACAATCATGAATCACATCACTTCAACTTTTTTTGGTGCAATATACCAAGTAGGACAATCACATCTATGTTTATACCCAGTCACGAAGATGGTGGTGCCGATGTTGAATAATGTGGGTGAAGCACGCCATCCTGGTGGCAGCGTCAAATGGTGTACTACTGAGGTTGCTGATGCAGTAATGGAAAAATAATTTCCAAGCAGGTACAACCCTGGCATTGAGGATTGCAAGGGCTGCTTTCCTTTTTTTTTTTTGTTTCCCTGGTTTTCCGCAGGTGTTAAATATTTAACAGCAGTGGCATACAGGGCAGATGATGGATATAACAAAAGACAGGAACAGCTCCACTAGGTACTGATACTGAATGGGGTACTGGAATGAACTCAGAATATTTTCTTATTCATGTCTGCAGGTAGCATCAAGGTACTGTGGACGGGCTGCATGTTCCAATCTAAAGACGGACAACAGTTTTGATACGCTGAAGACCTGGAAAGAAGACAAAAATAGTAATGAAAATTGTTTTCCAATGATGCATGCAACCCCCCCTCAAAAAAAAATACTTTCCTTTCATGGCTTGACATTGTTCATACAGCAGAAGTCAACAATCAGACACATGTGGAACGCATGTACAGCTGCAATATGGCTTCATCACTACGGTAATGAATCTGTGTACTGTGACCTGAGAATGTAAAAGACAAGAACAGTAATGAGAAATGCTTATAATTCACTCACTCACAGCAGTACCACTCCACCCCAGAAAAAATGAAAATTTTAAAGTACCACATTAGACAGTGGCACATATGTATGGCATGTAAATGTAACCATGGCCAACGCACCAGTGAAGGGGAAACAGTCAATATGCATGATGACGATTCCCAGCAATGGAACAACACGACAGACTGCTTACAATGGAAAACAAGATTCAATACAAATTAAATGGCAGTGTGTCTTAAAAAACATGACAGTGACAAGTACAATAATTTACCATTGTTGGTATGAATATACACACACAGGGCAACATGTTTCAGTCAGTGCTGCAGAAGAATTTTCCAGAATATCAAATTATAGTTCAACTCATGGTCATCTGTGGCTATCATCATTTAACAACAAAATGTACATCAGCAGCAGCAGAATACATCAGGACAACAACAGCAGCAGCAGCAGCAGCAGCAGGCACCAGCAAGCCATTTTCTCACTCGGGACACTTATGCAGAGTTCTGGCTATAGGTGCACGTTTTGCAGCGGTGCATCAAGAAATACTTGTGACTTTTCTGAACAGTTTCTCATGTGACTATTCTTCATTGGGACTTCACATGACATTTAAACAGCAGCAGCAGCAGACACCAGCAAGCCATTTTCTCACTTAGAAACATAGAAGTTGACAGCAGATAAGGGCCGCAAGGCACATCCAGTTTGCCCATTTTTTCTACCTTATGAATGTTCCATAGGCCTGTACTCTGTCAATGGCCTATCTATTCATACTCATCTTTATTGCTCCCTTATGCCTATCCCATGCCTGTTTAAAGCCCTGCATTGTATTTGTAGCCACCACTTCCTGAGGTAGGCCGTGCCATGCATCCACCACCCTTTCTGTGAAAAAGAACTTCCTCACATTACCCCTTATTTGGCCTCCCTCTAATCTCATGCTGTGTCCTCTTGTCCTTCTATTTTTCTTATATTAAAACATGTTAGACTCTTTCACCTTGTTAATGCCTTTAAGGTGTTTGAATGTTTCGATCATATCACCTCTCTCTCTCCTTTGCTCCGTTAATCTGTCTCATATGTTTTCTGATGCAGTCCCTGCACCATTTTGGTTGCCCTTCTCTGGACTGCCTCCATTTTGTTAATGTTCTAGTGCAGGTGCAGCCTCCAGTACTACAAGCAGTACTCCAGATGGGGCCTAACCAGTGTCTTGTAAAGAGGGATTATTACCTCCCTCTTACAATTTGCTATACCCCAATAATACACTCCAACATCCCTCTAACTTTTCCTACTGCTTTAGTGGTCTGCTTGGATGATTTCAGGTCATCTGTGATGATGATGATGCCCAAGTCTTTTTCTTCCCTTGTGATAGTCAGTAACTCCCCTCCCAACCAATAGGTGGCTTCAGGGTTTTTCTTCCCTATGTGCATGATCTTGCACTTCTTTGCATTAAACCCCAGTTGCCACTCTTCCAACCATTTGGCCAGTTTATCCAGATCTTTTCTCATTCTTCCCAGCCCATCTGGATCATATACTCTGTTGCAGATCTTGGTGTCATCTGCAAACAGACAAACCTTACCTCCCAGTCCATCTACAATATCACTGATGAAGATATTGAAGAAGACTGGCCCCAGGACTGATCTCTGAGGTACCCCACTTGTGACTTGCATCTCTTCTGACTGTATACCATTTACCACCACTCTCTGTTTTCTGCCCATCAACCAGTTTTCCAGCCAGTTGACCAACATCTGACCCACCCCTAGCCTACCCAGCTTATTAATCAATCTTTTATGTGGAACAGTATCGAAAACTTTGCTGAAGTCAAGGTAGGCGACATCAACTGCTCCCCCTTTGTCCACCACTCTGTTACCCAGTCAAAGAAATCTATGAGAATAGTTTGACAAGACCTTCCTGTTGTAAACCCATGCTGTCTTGGATCCTGTGCCCCTATGGGTTCCAGGTGTTGTACTATCCATTCCTTAAGGAGTGCCTCCATAATCCTGCCCACTACTGAGGTAAGACTGACTGGTCTGTAGTCCCTACCTCATCCCTGCTACCACTCTTGTGGAGTGGGATCACATGAGCCCTTCCCCAGTCTTCTGGGACCTCTTCTGTGCTCAGAGACTCACTAAACAGCTCTGATAATGGCTCTGCTAGTTCCACCCTTAGCTCCTTTAGTACCCTGGGATGTATGCCATCAGGTCCCATTGCTTTGTCTTTCCTGAGCTTAGTGAGCTCTTGTAGGACCCTTTCTTTTGTAAAGGGACTAGTGCACACCTCCCTCCCCCCTGTGTCCATGGTGCTGAGCTGTGGGCCCTGCCCTACCTTCTCCTCAGTAAATACCGAGCAGAAACATCTATTTAGGATAGATGCTTTTCCTTGGTCCTCCTCCACACACTCCCCCTTGTCCCCTTTGATCTTAGCAATACCCCCTCAGGACTTTTTCCTTTCACTTATGTACTTATGTATCTATAGAAAGTCTTGTCCCCTTCTTTTACTGTTCAAGCTAGTGTTTCCTCAGTTTGGACCTTTACCTGCCTTACTGCCTTCGCAGCTTCTCTTAGGGAAGTTTGGCATGCCTCTCCATCTTCATCCCACTGTGTTCCCTTATATTTCCTGAAGGCCAGCCTTTTGGCTCTGACTTTTTCTGCTACTGTTTTTTGAGAACCAAAGTGGTTTCCTCTTTCTTTTGCTCTTGCTTTTCTCTCTAACACAATGGGATGTTGCTTCAAGTATTGCATCCTTAATGCTTGCCCACTTCAATTGTACCCCCTCACCTGTATTTCTTCTAGCCAGAGCTAGCTTAACTCTGTTGGTCATCTTATCAAAGTCAGCTCCTCTGAAGTCCCATATTTTGCCATGGAATGGGATGATTTAGTTCTAGTGGCCAAACTGAACCATACCATGTGATGGTCACTGGCCCCAGGTGACCTTCTACCAGGAGTCCTGGTTCTAGGTGCACACTTTTAGGAGTGTGTCATGAAATACTTGTGACTTTTCTGAACAGTTTCTCGTGTGACTATTCTTCATCGGAACTTCACATGACATTTAAACAACAGCAGCAGGCACCAGCAAGTCATTTTCTCACTTGAGACTCTTATACAGAGTTCTGGCTCTAGGTGCACGTTTTTAGCAGTGCATCAAGAAATACTTGTGACTTTTCTGAACAGTTTCTCATATGATTATTCTTCATTTGGACTTTTCATGATTTTCAATTTTGTTTTAGGGGATTGTAATTGTATGTGATGGTAGTGTATTTTGATTGTAGTTGTGGGTGTGCTATGAAAACATAACACAATCAACAGTAACAAAAAACTAATATAGCATGCCAAGTACAGCAGCAGTGCAATAATCAGGTGACAATTTTTACCTATACTTTTGTATTCCATTTTCGGTTGGTACTTATCTACTGACTTGTCTATATGATAGCTTTCTTTCCACAATTTGTGGCTGTGGTACTCCTTTTTTTCACATTTGAGATAATAAACAGAGAACTACTTTTTAATTTGGTTTACAGATTTTTTTTCCATATTGCCATCAATTTTTGTACATCTATTATTTAAAATAATTTCTGTTGTGACTAAAATGAACTAGCATGCAATCCAGCAGGACACGCCCATCACCACAACCCTATGGAGCAGTAGGTGTTTAAAAACATCTGGGTATACTAATGAAAACCAGATCTGAACAATATTAAAAGGAGCACTACTTTTATTATTTCATAGCTAAAAATAGGGAGTAAGTATGCTATAACCCGCAACAGACAATGAGTGTATCAGAGCATTAATGCATGCCCTGGGTGCATTGTGAGGCATAAGAGATTGTTTGAGTGATGTAAAGCAGCTGGGAGGCAAGTGCATTAATGGCCTGATATACCCATGGGCTGGAGTGGGTTATCACACTTGTAAAATGGGCTACCTAACTGTAAAAAGCAAAAAATTAAAAGCTTTTTACAATCAGCATGCCAACTGTTTGTGTACCGGGACATTAATGATTGGTTGGGTGCCCCTTTTTGCCCAGTAGCAAGTTGTCACATTTGACCTTTCATTAATGACCATTTTATAATGCATAATCATATTAATTGTGGAAGGAATGGTATCATACAAGTCAGTAGATAAGGGACAATTGAAAATAGTATAAAACAGTATAGGTCAAAATTGTTCATCATATTATTGCACTGTTGCTTTAAAACAATACAACACGAAGAAAACATTACTGTGAAAAAAATTGCAATATTTTTCTGTATGTAAAAAGATTATTAAGTAGGAAAAGAAAGAAAGTGCAGGATGGGATTTTTTAATGTTTTTTTCTTTTTTAATTTTTTTGGGTGTGTTTTTAATATTTTTTTGGTGGGAAGAAAGTTAGGAAAAATAAAGACAGAACACACAATTCAAGTTAGAAAGAAAACAAAAAGACTATTGGGCCTGGTTCTGACTAATCAGCAGTTGGAGCATAGCCATTATTTGCAGCTGATGACCCTCCATTTGGTCCAACTGCTGCTGCATTGTGTTGACCATGTTACCGAGGTGGTCAACCTCAGTCCACAGTAGATCAAGATCTGCTAGCATGGCCGGGCTTTCAGCAGGGTTACACTCACATGCAGGTGCAGGAGCCACCATTTGTTCCCTCTCCCTTCTGCGGCACTTCTCATGCCATGCAGGCCAAGGCTGTGCTGACACCTCTTGCACTGCAGGAACGTTTCCTGTTACTTCAGCTACTTTGGCCTCCCACTGCACTGTGGTGGACAGTCAGGAGCGTTCTCTGGCCACCTGTCCCCAGATGCATACCCTTCCAACCAGACAGCACCAGCATGCCACAGATATTACATTTAACCACACATGGGTCACCTGGCAGTGTGGTGAAAAAATTCCACACTGCAGAGCTGCACGGAGGACCAGGCACAGGCAGTGGGGGGGGGGGCCCAGATGTCGTAGGCTGCTGTATAGTTGGGGTGGAAACAACCTGCTGCTGCTGCTGTTATTGTTGTTCCTGTGGCTGCTGTTCCTGCTGCTGCTGTTATTGTTGTTCCTGTGGCTGCTGTTCCTGCTGCTGCTGCTGTTATTGTTGTTCCTGTGGCTGCTGTTCCTCCTGCTGCTGTTATTGTTGTTCCTGTGGCTGCTGTTCCTGCTGCTGCTGTTATTGTTGTTCCTGTGGCTGCTGTTCCTGCTGCTGCTGTTATTGTTGTTCCTGTGGCTGCTGTTCCTGCTGCTGCTGCTGTTACTGTTGTTCCTGTGGCTGCTGTTCCTGCTGCTGCTGCTATTGTTCATGTGGCTGCTTTTCCTGCTGCTGCTGTTATTGTTGTCCCTGTGGCTGTTGTTCCTGCTGCTGCTGCTGTTATTGTTGTTCCTGTGGCTGCTGTTCCTGCTGCTGCTGTTATTGTTGTTCCTGTGGCTGCTGTTCCTGCTGCTGCTGCTGTTATTAATGTTCCTGTGGCTGCTGTTCCTGCTGCTGCTGTTATTGTTGTTCCTGTGGCTGCTGTTCCTGCTGCTGCGGTTACTGGTGTTTTTGTGGCTGCTGTTCCTGCTGCTTCTGCTGTTATTGTTGTTCCTGTGGCTGCTGTTTCTGCTGCTGCTGCTGTTATTGTTGTTCCTGTGGCTGCTGTTCCTGCTGCTGCTGTTATTGTTGTTCCTGTGGCTGCTGTTCCTGCTGCTGCTGTTATTGTTATTATTGTTGTTCCTGCGGCTGCTGTTCCTGCTGCTGCTGTTATTGTTGTTCCTGTGGCAGCTGTTATTGTTGTTCCTGTGGCTGCTGTTCCTGCTGCTGCGTTTATTGTTGTTGTTGTGGCTGCTGTTCCTGCTGCTGCTGCTGTTATTGTTGTTCCTGTGGCTGCTGTTTCTGCTGCTACTGCTGCTGTTATTGTTGTTCCTGTGGCTGCTGTTGCTGTTATTGTTGTTCCTGTGGCTGCTGTTCCAGCTGCTGCTGTTACTGTTGTTCCTGTGGCTGCTGTTCTTGCTGCTGCTCTTATTGTTGTTCCTGTGGCTGCTGTTCCTGCTGCTGCTGCTGCTGTTATTGTTGTTCCTGTGGCTGCTGTTCCTGCTGCTATTGCTGTTCTTGAGCCTTGGCCAGCGGTGGGGGGGGCAGTGTTAGGTGCCACAGTGCTGCTTGGCTGGCACCACTAACTCCACTGCCTGTGAACACAACATTTACTGGGAGGGGAGCACTGGATGGGAACAAGTTTGCACGGTTGACGCAAACACCACCACCCCTCATCCTTGGGCCAAGACGACCACCACAAGTCCCCGCAGGAAAACCACCTCTCTCCATTTGGAAAGAAAAAAATGAGTACAAGTATTCAGATGTAAACAAAAAAGAAAAACAGTAAAATCAGGACTCGGGAATACCATTACAAAAGGGGCAAAACTCAAAAGCAGAAATATGGCAGTAAACAGAAACATGGAGTAAATGTCTAACTAGCACTATGCAGACACTCTCAAAAAGCTCCTTCTCTAGCACAGGGCAAGGGAAAGTGAAACCAGTTCACTGTCTTGCCTGATTAACCTTCTGCCTGCATCATGTGACCTGCAGACTGTCAGGCATATGATCTGTGGGCTATTTCTTGCCAACTTCACCTCCTCAAACTGTAACACGAAGTGAATGTGAAGTGCACAGTACAAAGTCCATTAAGGGTGAATTTCAAGTTTTTAATGGAAATTTTGCGTAGTGTTTTGCGAATTCAAAGTTGCCTACCTCGGGTTAATTTCACAGGTGAATTTAAACATCGCTGCATCTCTGTATGCAAGTTATTACCAAACTACATCATTATGCTTGCAGACCAGCACTTTACTGGTGCCACTGCCCTGCCCACTTTTATCCACTTCTAACCACCACCATGCAGGTTGTATGCTCATCCTTGTATACCACACCACAGGGAGGGAGAAAGGCAGTAGTCTGATAATAAAGCACACATAACAAATGATTAGGCCCCTGAATACAAATGCTTGGCAGAATATTCAAAATAAGTTATTCTCACACCCCTTACCCTGTATCAAAATTTCAATGGGCCTATGCAACCAGAGTAGTGTTATGCTTGTAGAACTGTGATAACTGTTTGGCCATTTGCACTCTCTATTCCACGGGGAATTACCTCCCCTGTAGGGGTACTGAAGGCAAGGAACCCCAGCCCTAGAGGTGCCATGGGAAAGATTCCCCTGGCTAAAGGTACCTTAGGAAGGAGCTCCCTGAGGAGAGAGAGAGATGCATGCCACTGGAGGAGGACAGGAGGATGGTGGGACAAAGGAAAAAGTGCTTCAAATGGAGGCTGGGAGGAACTGCTATTATAGCTCAGAAACGAGGCATGGCTGGTTGCTCAGTCCATTGAACTACAGGCATAGCCTTTCAATTCAATGGGCCTTTACAACCAGCATAGTGTTATGCTTGTGTAACTGCGATAACTGTTTTTCCATTTGCACTGTCTATTCCATGGGGAATTATCAACTCATAGGGGTACCAAAGGCAAGGAACCCTTGAAGTGGGCTCCACCCCTACAGGTGCCATGGAAAAGATTCCTTTGGCTAAATGTACCTTAGAAAGGAGCCCTGAAAAGAACACTGAGCAGTAAACATTGACTATGAGGTAGAGAAGCAGATTGACAGCAACAAGACGGCTTGATGAAACTCAGATGGGATGCACAGGTTGTCAGGATAGCACTGATAAAATGGATTGCACTGATGATATCAGGGGGCTTCCAAAGGATGGAGGGAATGGCAAGTAGGGCCACCATCCATCTGGATCCAACAGTGGAAACCTACCAAAGGAAACTAGGGAATATACTATAAACAACTAACTACACATTATGATCTTTGGCATGGAGAAGAGGAAAAAAATCCTTTTAAAAGGAGGAAACCTCTGGGGATCCAAGGCCTAGGTTGCCTTCCCTCCAGGCTAAGGGTTATTTATTTAGTGACGGCTCTGCTGCTGCAATTTAGAAACCCAATCACAGGGGAAGAAATATTCCAATTTGGTAGAAAGTTCTCATGATCCCTCTAACAGGAATGCCATGAAGGGCTGTGAGAGGCCTCTGCAACAATGGGTACTCTGAGTGAGAGCGGACCCCCAAAGTGGAAGGAGAAGAGTGACGACTACTGAGGCATTCAGCCGGCCTACCAACTAAAACAAACTGGGTGAACCAGAGGCAGTCATAGGGAGAATAGCTTTTGAAGGTGCCACGGCAGTGCCAAGGCCAAAGAAGAGCTCTTGGATTGTAGGGGCTCCACCCCATAGCAGCAGAAGTTTTAAATTATGCATCAAGAGGTGCGCTGTATGCCGGCATGCTAAAGCTCTGCCCAGAGCGAGGACATTCCCACTATGTGCCAAATGAGAAGGACCCTGCCCTGAGGTTCACATGCTCAAGATGCAGACTTTGTGAGTGCAGAGCAAGACTGTCAGCTTACAGGTGAGCCCTGAGACAGAAAAGGTAATGGACATGGTGGCTTTCCTCTGATTTATGAATGAGAGTGTGAATCGACTTTGAGCACTAGATAGGAGGAGGCCAGGTGAAGCCAGCAGCCGTAGATTTTAGGTAGCAGATTATTGATGAAGAAGCTGGGGTTAAGCCAGTGGCTGTATTTACTGATGAGGAGGCAGGCCTTGAAAGGTTGCAAGTGAACTCTGCAACCACGAGATTGAAAGGTTGTCAGCGAACTCTGCAACCATAAGAACTACCAAGGCAGGGCCAGGGTGAGGTAGGAGGCTGCAGTGTGAGCTAGCATTTAGTGGTTTGATAGCAGTAGCAACCAGTGGAAAATAAACCAACTAATTCCCTTATGGAAGCCAATTGATTGTGACAGGTGTTTAGGCAGTGAGGAGCTGTGATGCCAGTGATTGAATCAATGAGGTTTAGCATAAATGAATTAATGAGGTGTAGCAGACAGAAGATATGTAGTACGATTTGCAACAGCAATATCAGTGGCTCAGCAGGTAGCACACTCGCCTCTGAGGCCGTAAGATCAGAAGGCTGTGGGATCTTCCCCACACCAGGCACTTGGGTTCAATCTCAATACTGACACTGTAGTGCAGCATGAGGGGGGTGCTGCACTCCTGAGGTGCCGTATTTCAAGATGAGACATTAAACTGAGGTCCCATCTGCCTGTTCTGGTGGTAGTTCAGGTGGATGTTAAAGATCCCATGGCACTTCTTGAAAAGGGTAGGGGAATTTCTCCAGTGCCCTGGCCAAATTCCCCCGCTTCACTAAAAATACAACCAACAGCTTAATCTGGTTCAAAGTCAGTTGGCATTCATCTTTATCCCCCCTTCCCTGGTTCGTGCCTGAAAATAGGCAGAATTTGTCTAGTGCACTTACCTGATCAACAAAAACAAAATAAATAAATAAATTTGCAACACCAATAAAATGGGCAGCAGCATAGGTAAGCATGACGCACTGCATATGAAGTATGCTGAATTGCATATATACTTGGCCAACCAGTTCCATAATAGAGCAAATCATAGTTTACATAAAAGCATTTGATGTTATGGTTTCAGCATGGATATTGAATTGACATGATTGCATGAATAGTGATTTGATATAATTGGAATGAATACCTTACATGCCATTAAGGAGGAGACAGGTTATTCCAGTAAGGGGCATGCAGCACAGTGATGGAATGCAATGAACATCTGAAGGCCATGTAGGCTGCAAGGTTAATGATTTATACATGAATAACTGAAAGCCATCAAGACTAGAAATCAGGACAAAATCATATACTGTAGGTAACATAAAATGTGCTCTTGCTACTCAGAGCCATGATGCCCCACCGCAATGTCACAGAGTTCCCCACCATGGGAATAACAGAAAGTCACCGCTGAACACCGTGAGAACAAACAGAACTGTAATGTTGATAGGGTAGGCACAGCCAAATGATAACAAGCCGCTGCGGCAGTAGAGCAACAATTAACTGCAGCAGAGCTACAGAACAGGGAGTGGCAGCTAGCTTGCAGAGTGAGCCTGGACCAGGTGCAAACAAGCTGGAAGCACAGAAGACAGCAGAGAAACAGCAATGGGATCTGAAGCATACAATAACAACTGCAGGAAAACAGAGGATTATTAGGCAAGAAAGCAGCAGGTTGAGTTGAAGCATACAGATAATAATGCAATGAAATGAGGGCTTGCAAAATCTGGTGAGTAAATGGAGACAGAGACCTCAGGCACAGGGCAGCCTAAGGTAAGGAAACAACAATATGTAACCCGAAGCACAAATAAACAACGTATATACAGGGTGCTAAAAAACTAGAAAGCCCACAAGAAACAAACAAAACAAACAGAAGTACAGGAGCAGAATGGAAACAAGCACACAAGGAACACGTAGCAGCCAGAGGCAAACAATACTAACCAAAAGCAGGAGAACACAAAAAAACAGAAGTTCAGCACAAACCAAGCAGAGCCCAAAGCACAGCAGTGCTGGGGAGGGGAAGGGGGAAGCCCCGGCAGGCCTCAAGGCAGAAGACAGACTGACAGAGCCTCCAGCCAGCAAAGAAAAAGTGCTTCAGAAGGAGGCTGGGAGGAACTGCTTATATAGCTCAGGAAGGGGGTATGGCTGGTGGTTCAGCACAATGAACTACAGGCATAGCCTTTCAATAGTTGGTAAAATAAAAAGTAACAGTAAAACAAAACCATTACCCCTCCTCCGTCCCTGTCCCCTGCTGGGCTGAACTTCAGTACCTGTCTGGCAAGAAGTATAGGAAATAAAATTCCTGACCTTGAGGCAACCATTCTGGAGACGGACCTGGAGCTGGTGGCCATAACAGAATCATGGTGCACCAACAACCAACAGTTACAGCTGGGATGTGGCTATACCAAGTTACACCATGTCTCAGATCGATAGGGCAGGAAGGAAAGGGGGGGTGTTTCATGTGTGACAAAGGGAATAAAGGCCATTAAGATACGTGAACAAAGCAGGAATAAGAAAGGGTATAGGTGTTTTGGACTGGCCTAAAGACAGGATCCAGGGCCTTTATCCATGTGAGTGTGGTGTACAGACCACCAACACAGGGGAAGGAGTTAGACAGGGTTTTGGGGAGGCCATGGCAGAACAGCAAGCAAATAAATAGGAGGTACTGATTATGGGGGACTTTAATATGCTAGATGTAAACTGGAGCATTGTGACTGCAGCTACAACTAGAAGCAGGGCGATCCTAGACTCCCCACAAGGGGACATTTCTTAGGCAGCTGCAGTCACAGAACCCACTAGAGGTGGGGCAGTGCTGGATCTGGTAGTTATAAATGGGGACAGCACTGCAAAAGTCACAGTGGGTAGCCCCCTGGATACAAACAGTCATTGTATAGTGGAGTCTGTCAAATGGATTGGGCAGGAGAAAAAAATACACTTAGTTGAGAGTCCTAGACTTCAAGAGAGTAGATTTTTGTTTTCGCGCCTCACTGCTGCTGCCCCCCCCCAACCTGCCACTCCTTTGGAATGCCAGTGCCTTCTACCACCCTCTGACACCCTCCCACCTTCCAACAGCTCCTATGCGGCCTACCTGAGAGTGGCCCTAGTATATCCCTGTACCGGGTGGGTCCCTCTCCTCTGGGAGAAAATCACCTTGCGGCATGACACAGCTTCTCAGGTGCCACAGGGCTGGATCCAGGCTGACTCCGGGGCTTTGGGTGGTAGGGGCCTAGGGCATTCGTCATCTAGGCCTTGCTTCGGAGGTGATTTCCTTGTTCTTGTGCCTTACCCACTGCAGTTCTCAGCCATGCAAGAGCACAGAGGATCCTGGGGCGAGATCGTGTGGGTGGCATGTCAAGGCAGCACATCTCCCCAAGCACACTCACCAATATGCCCACAGGTCTCCAGGCTGAGCCCACCCCCCCCGGGAGGGAGGCATCCAATGGACACTATGGAACCCCTCCCCTGCCGGACTCCACTCCTGACACCAGGGCTTGGGGTGTGAACCTGGGTCGCCAGCATGCCGAGCGAACCCCTTCGCTCGGTACCACAAAGCCGACTAAGAAAGTAGATTTTAATGAAATGGGAGACTGCTTCCAGAAATACCTTGAAGAAGGGGATGGCGGGGGTGGAGGAAGCAACAGCAAGCTGTTTGAAGGAAATAAGCAAGGGTAGGAAGTGGAAGAGGTCATTATGGTTCTCAAAGGAGATGGCTAAGGTGGTAAGGGATAACAAAAAGCTTTCAGGAAGTACAAGAAGACCCAAACAGAGGGGGAAAGGGAGGTACATCTAGATATAAAAAAGGGAGACAGGAAGGAGGGTGAGGGCAGCAAAGGCTCAAACAGAGGAGAGGATTGACAAGGAGTTCGAAAAATGGATAAAAGACTTTCCTCAAGTATGTGAGTGAAAAGAGAAGGGCAAGGGGTGGTACTATGAGGATCAAGCGGCCGGGGGAAGGGGGACTGTGCAGAGGAACACTGAGAAAAGGCAAAAATGTTAAATGAGTACTTCTGCTTAGCAGTGGAAGAAGGAGGGGACAGATCAACATGCATCAACAGGCATCAGGGGGTTGGAAGAGTGGACACAAGTCCATTTTTGGAAGAGATAGTCCATTGGGGATAGAAAGTCCCAAAGGAAAACAAGGCAATGGGGCCAAACAGTATTCACCTAAGGGTACTAAGAGAACTGAGAATGGTGCTATCCGCCCCTCTGACAATGCTATTCAGCACCTTATTTGAGAGAGGCGGTGGTTACAAAGTATTGAAGGAGGGCTGATGTGGTCCCTCTGCACAACAGCAGAGAAGAGCCTAGCAATTACAGACAGTCTGTCTCATATCAGTGGTGGTGATATAAATGGAAACCCTGCTGAAGGAGTGACTGGTTGAGTACCTGGAGGCAAAAGGGTTACAGGGCCACTGGCAGCATGGCTTTAGAGAGGGGAGGTCATGTCAAAAAAATCTCATATATTTCTTTAACTGAGTTACTAGGAAGGTGGATTGGGGAGGGCAGTGGATGTGGCCTATTTGGACTTCAGTAAACCCTTTGACACTGTGCTACACAGGAAGCTGATAAAGAAACTTAGCAAACTGGGAGTGGGGGAAAGGGTGGAAAGCTGGGTATCAAACGGGTTGAATGATAGTAGGCCGATTGTGGTGGTAAACAGCAGTCACTCAGGGGGTGGATAGGATGACCAGTGGAAAACTCAGGGGTTGGTGCTGGGTCCTGTCCTTTTCAATGTCTTCATAAGTGACATTTCTGAGGAACTGGAGGGAAAGATATGCCTCTTTGTGGATAACACAAATAATGTGCAACAGGGTGGGCACCTGGGGGGTGGAAAGAATATGAAGGGATCTAAGAAAGCTAGTGGAGTGGTCTATGGTGTGGAACCTGGGATTCAATTCTAAAAAGTGGAAAGTCATACACCTAGGGTGGAGAAGCCTGGGCAGTTGTGTCTAGGACGAAGGGGAGGTATTGACAGTCACCAAGCAACAGAGGGACCATGAGATGGTTATTTCTGATCCTCTCAAGGTGGTAGGGGAGTGCAACAGGGCAGTAAGTAAGGTGAGTCAGGTACTGGGGTACATAGGGAGGGGGATCTCTAGCAGAAGGGAAGTGGTGTTGCATCTGTATCGCTCACTTGTGAGACCCCACCTTCAGTGCTGTGTCCAGTTCTGAAGGCTGCACCTCTGCAAGGACATTGATAGAGTGAAAGCGGTCCAGAGGAGGGTTACTAAAATGGTGTGGAGGTTGAACAACACACCATACAAGGAGAGGCTGCAGGAGCTCAACATGCACTCCCTGGAGGAGAGGAGAGCAACAAAGGACATGACTGACAGCTGTAAGTACCTAGGGGAAAAGAGGGGTGAACAAGGTGCAGGAGGGGAGTCTTCCTCTTCAGAGGAGGAGGAGCACCAGAACACAGGGGCATGCTATGAAGCTTGGGGGCGTTAAGAGGGATGTGAAGAAATACTTCTTTACAGAAAGGTGGTAGATGCCTGGAACAGCCTGCCAGAAGGGGTGATGGGGTAAAATGCAGTAGTGAACCTCAAGAATGCATGGGATAGCCACATGGGTATAATAAGTAGCGATAAGGGAGGGGTGTGACACCTGTGACCAAATAGGCTCCAGGGTATAGTAATAGGCAGTGTAAATAGGGCAGACTAGATGGGCCTACTGGTCCATTTCTGCCAACAGATTCTATGCCTCTATGTTATGTTCCTGTGAAATGATTCTCTGATGATTTTAACATGTTTTTGGATCAAAAACAACTCTTTTTTTCAAAGAACCAAAGAGCTGTACCTCTCAGTGAGCACATGCTCTTTTCTGCTGAGAGAGGGCTGGAAATGGCACCAAGACATGCACCACATGAGTTCCCGATCTTCAGCATTGTTCATTGGCTGCTGAAGGTCACATGGCTTGCACAAGCTGTGTGTTATTTCTCTAACAAATGTTATGACATGTCTTCAGAGTATGAATAAGCCAAAGGAAAGGCGAGACACTTCAGACATCTGTTCTAGGAGTCAGAAGTGCCACTTTGTGGTGGATTTTTGTGGTGTCCAGTTCTGGAGTCCTCATTTCCACAAGGACATAGACAGAGTTGAGGCAGTCCTGAGGAGGGCAACTAAAACAGTACAGATCTGCATCAAAAGCCCTATGAGGAGAGACTGAAGGACCTCAATATGTACAGAATGGAGGAAAGGAGTGAGAGAGGGGGATATGATAGAGACTTTCAAATACCTCAACGGTTTAAATAAGGTTCAAGAGGGAAGACTTTATCAGATAAAAAGATGCACAATAACAAGGGGTCATGTGATGAAGCTGGAGTTTGGTAGAATCGTGGGAAATGAAAGGAAACACTTCTTCACAGAAAGGGTGGTGGACACCTGGAACAGCCTCCCTGAGGAGGTGGTGGGAGCAAAAACTGTAACTGGATTTCTGAAGGCATGGGATAGGTATAAGGGAACCTTAGAAGCAAGGGGGGGAGGGGGGCAGTAAAGCTGGAAATCAAGTAAGGTCTACAGTGTGACAGTAGGTAGGAGGGAACATTGGCAGACTAGGTGGGCCAAGCAGTCCTTATCTGCCGTCAAATTCTATATTTCAATGTTTCTATCCACACAACTCTAATTTTGCATCAGACCACCCTTTCAAATGACCAAATACCAACAAAATGTTATCACCAATGAAAAGCACCAATTCTAGTCATACATGTATGGTTTCTCTACTTTTCCTTGAAGGAAAATGTAGAGAGTTTTAAATAACACATTACAAAAAAAAACTGACACAGATGTGAAAAATACCCCTGTCAGTGAAAATCTTAATGCAACCTAGCCAACATGTATAGCTACTTGTGGCCTGGGGAATGGTAGGAGTAAAGTGGTTTGCTTCATGCCAGTACATATATAGTGGCACCATTTTCTTAGGTTCTAAGTTTGGAGCAGGAGAAAGTAAAATCTACCACAGCCAGGCCTGCCAGTATCCTGCAGCTGTGGTGGAGTGTAGCCGGGGTGCCAGGACCGGTCCTTCTGCAAAGCATTAGTCTCCGTTGAGACCCAGGCTAGCCGTGGCATGAGCTGCTCCAGAAGGACTTAATTCTCAAGTGTTCTGCAGTTCCTATTGGATCAAGGGTGTCAAGTATTGTAAGGCCCCTAAGGGCACTGATGCTGTTCATGAGTACCCATAAATGATCAAGAGTTGGCTACAGCAACTGCGTTAACATTCCATTTTGAAGTATTGACTACAGTTTTATTCATGGATGGTAGCATATGTCATTTTACTCTAGTTATTTAGTAAGTAAACAATATGATAGTGTGTAAGGATGCTGTTGCTATATACATGAGACTAATTTCTAACTATTTGTTTACTTTTAAATATTATAATAAAGGAAAAATAACAGCATAATAATATCACTTGGCTTATCTCATTAATATATACCATAAGAGTTCTTCTATAGAAATGGGGTCTATGTGATAATGGCAATCGAGGAAAGACGATCACAGTTAGGTGATTTACATTGGCAAAAATCCATTTTGCCAATGTAAACCCCAGCACATGGCAAAAGGCGCTGGGAACTTGAATTTTTTTCATGTGGGGTGCGCCCACTTCACAGGGGCTTCACCACTCAGCACTCTCCTACTAAAGATTCTCAACTCCAGGGAGGGTGCATGTCAGAGGGGTTAAAAATAAACAAAAAATTTAAATCCTCAGACCGGTGCCAAAATACCAATGCACCCAGCACCAAACCCGGCACCCTCCCAACCATAGCCTTCTACGTACTCACCACGCCATACAGCCAGCTCGGCAACCCACTGTCATGCTACACCTCATAAACCCTCTCTCCCCTTCTGCCCATCGCACATCATGCTCACTCCCCCCACATATACACATATAGCGACAGGATGTCACTATACCTGCATTTGCCTCCTCCGTCCACTAGCCCTGAGAACAGCCACTGCTATTTAGTTGCCCTTTTTGTAAGTGCTCAATAGCAGTTGCCCTTCTCACGGGATACCATAGAAATGTAGGATAAGTCTACAGGAATGATTCTACATTGCTGCTTTAGGTCCCGTGGCAATGTCTTGCAGTGCTGTGCCAATGATCTAGGTTAGGGAACGGACCTAGGATATACGGGTAGGCAGAAAGAGCTGGGTGCAGCCTGAGTAGGGGATGGTACTACTTCTGGCACAGCAGTGATTTCATTGGAGGTTATGAAACTTGCTCTATCCAGGGGCTGTACTGTGGGAATCTGAGGCCACAAGCAGTTGAGGTAGTACAATCAAGTGGGTGGAGAGTAGAGGGAGGTAAAAATAAAGGGGACAAAACCCATGGAACCCCCTACATAATGGCTAAAGGCCATCTCAGGCACTCCCTATATAGACTTATATTGAGGATGGCAAGTGGATGCAGATGATTGGGCAGGAAGGTAATCGCTGTAACCCTGACCTCAAGTCCAGGTAGACTGATACCAGTGGATGAAAATCTTGATAAAAAAGAAATGGTTATTTACTAGTATGCTACCAGTATGTGAGATGCTGCTGTATATACAGTATCTGTACAACCAGTGTTGAATTCATTGGTGTATGACTGACATCTGTGATCCTATACAGTATCTTTAGTATCTCAGACACTCTCTAGTGTAAGGAAGCCCCTCTCTCCCTGTCACTATCACAAGCTGTCCCTGATGCAGTGACAGTATACAGATGCACATGACAGTCGATGTACACTAGCAAGTTTGATACTGTTAGTGCAGGGACTGCATGCCCAGAAACATAAATGACACCACACACCAATAAGATAGATGTTGGTCTACTTTGTATACAGTCCCTGCACTACTAGTATTAGATGTTTTGGTTTATAAATGATATATATAATTGCATTCCTACAGTATTCCAAGCATTTCCTGGTGGTCAAGTGGCACCTACCTACCTTCCACATGCCATGTGTCAGATGCTCCCTGCTGCAGAGGCACTCACACTCCCAATTCCTATCTAAAGCAGTTCCTGGTGCAGGACTGTGTGGAGACAAATGTGGCAGGCAGTGTACACCTATGAGTTCAATACTGTCAGTACAGGGACTGCATGCAAACACTGCAGTCAATATACAGTACACCAATGGGTTCAAAACTGTTACAGTAGAGATGGTATGCAGACAAACATGGCAGCCAATACACACCAGTCAGTTAGATGCTGTTGTACAGGGACGATATGCTAACAAACACCACAGACAGTATATAGACCTATGAGTTTGATACTAGTAGTGCAGTGACTGTATGCAGACAGAAAACTAGCAATATACACTAATGAGTTTAATACTGGTAGTGTAAGGACTGTACACAAACAAACAAGGCAGCTAATATAGAGTGCATCATTGGATTGGGTAAGTGACAACACAAAACAGGATGTGCAAAGTCTCTGATATAAGCATGCCCCAACTGCATCGGGAGGCACAAGATAGTCAAGTACCTTCGACAACCAGCGTAGTGCTTATGTCAGAGTATACACTTCTTTTATTATTGCAGGTGTAACCCCCCTACAAATGGGGGTTCCCGAAAAGTCTTTCTCGAGCTTGCCTAAATTCTCACTGCCAGGCTGGTGTCCTGCATTTTAGCAGTTAAACGTTATTGCCAAAGAGTGCCTGTGTGCTGCCTCTTTAAGGGCTGCCTAGATTTGCAGTGGTGATTAATCTGGGAGGAGGCTGAGTGTTGTCATGCTCAAGTCCCGCCCAGGCTGCCTGGTAATCGCTCCGTTTCTGCCATCGCTAATTGCGCAGAGGGAGCTCTGTTAGAAGATGTAACTGTTTGCTGAAAACCTATTAGGCTGATAACAAGCATTTGTCAATGCCGAATGTTGTCTTGCTGCCATTGGCAGTGCAGGAGTTAGAGAGATGCAGCATCGGAATGGCAGTCAAGTATTGAACTGATGCCAACCCACCCCCACCCTGCAGAGAGTAACAGGCATTAGGGTGTCCCTTTGGGTGTTTGTTAGTGCAGTGCGGGAAAACATGCTGGGCAGGATGTGAAAAATGACAGCTGCACAGTTCATAAGGAGGTGTAATAAAATGCCAGTGCTGAAAATGTGGCATACAAATATACGGAATTTGCAGAGTTGCAAGGGTGCGTGGGAAATATGCAAGGCACGCTTGCAGCACTGCCAGTTTATGGGCTTTCGGCACCAAATTTTCAACATAGGCATTTTAGCACCTCTGCTCATGTACAGTGTCACTGTCATTTCCTCAAAGTGTCCCAAGAACGGATTTCGCACAGCAACCACGCTATTCTGCGCCGGAAATGCGGAAACACATTTTGGGCAGAATATGTGAAGTGACGGCTGTACTGTTCATCAAGAGGTGTGGAAATATGGCAATGGTGAAAATCCAGAGTGAAAATATCACAAATGCACGACAGTACGAGCATGTGTGCAATCTGCCAATGCACGCTTGTAACACAGTCATTTTATGGAGTATCAGCTCCAAATTTTCAACATAGTCATTCTAGGAGCTCTGCTCATGAACTGTGTCACTCTCATTTTCATAATCTGGCCCTAACACTGACTTCCCACAGCAACTGTGCTATTGTGCGCCGGAAGTACGGAAACACATTTCGGGCAGGATGTGGAAAATGACAGCTGTACTATTCACAAGGAGGTGCATAAAAATGCCAATGCTGAAAATCCAGCATTAAAATATTGCGAATGCGTGAAGTTACGAGCCTGCGTAGGAACTGCGCAACGCACGCTCATAAAACAGCCATTTGTTGGAATTTTTCCACCAAATTTGTAACATAGGCTTTTTGAGAGGCCACCTCATGAACACTGGCACTGTCATTTCATTAATGGGTCCCGAAAGGTGATTTCGTGAAGTGACTGTGAAATCACCTTTTGAGGCCGATTAACGCCATGATAGTTATAGAATTCATGAGGAGGGGCCCCAAAAACCCCATGTTGAAAATGTGGTGCCAAAATTCCAAGAAATGCCTGAGATATGCAGCAAAGTTGAAAAAACCCTATTCATTGCATTATACAGCTTACCAGCATTTCCTCAGTTCGCAGTCGGCTTTGAAGAGTGCAGATGTGTTCCTGGTCCACGGAACAGCATCGCGCTGGAGTCCGGAGGTAAGTATGGGGTAAGGGGGTGAGGGGAGGCTGGGTGCACAGTGGGTGGGTGCAGGTGGGAGGAGGGGGGCATCTAGACTACGAGGGATGGTTTTCATTTTGCAGGGGGAAAAAAAAAGGAAAACCGTCACGGGACAGTTTTCGTGTTAAACGGCATTTGGCATGCTGGGGTGGGCTCCCAAGGTGCCACCTAAGTGTGGTTTTGGGGGGGTATCAGTAGCCGACGGGGGATTGGGCACTCTCGTTGGCACACAACACAGGGGGAGTAATGCCGACGGAGATTGGGCACCCCAGCCGGCAAACAAAGAAAGCGGGAGGGGCAGCGAGCCGAGGGATTGGTCACCCTCGGCATTCAACGATGGGGGTATGCTGACGGGAGTGGGCTCCCCGTCAGCCACAAATGGAGGTTTCCAACAGAGGGATTGGGCACCCCCGATGTCGGCAAGCGTGAGGCAGCTGCCCGCTCGCCGACCATGGTCATAATGGCGGCGAACACGGCAAGCAAAGGGCCGCTGCGTATGACGAGCTTTGCTCGGATTGCAGCGGACCTTAGCTTAGATGTGCTCACCCCATTATGTATGCATGGTGTGGTGCCGGCATGCAGGCTGATTTGGGAATGAGGGACGCACCTACTGACGCGTGCCCTGCATTCGGCCAACAGCAGCCTTGCCCCCAAAACCCGTACTAGCACAAGATGTTGCTTGCACATGCGCACAAGCCAACATAATTATAATATAGTTTGTCTAACCTGCCTTCTTTGCAGCAAGGACTGTTTTGTTTATCCCGACCATTTGGCCCGGGACTGCAAATTAGACCAATCGTACTGGTGGGACCTAAAATGGAGCCAGACTACAGGAGCTGTGTGGAGTCAAAATCTGTAGGAATTGTAGTTTTGGGCTTTTGGTGCCTATTTGCACCTGAAGGGGGAGCCTTTTTGTGACTGACAGATAGATCAGCCAACCGAACCTTTTGGATTCTGGGGGAAAGTCCCAGGCTTGCAGGCAGTTGAGTCAGATCTCAGTGGGGAGTTGAAGAAGCAACAGCTCGACACAGTCTAGCAACTGTCTATGTAGTTTCCTGTGGGAGAACTGTGAAAAGGGCTGAGTCGTGGCCTGCATGTCTGCCTGCTGCCCCTGAGAAGGAGAACAGAGAATTATTTCAGACTAAATCTGAGTTTGTGAGAATGAAGTAAGTCACTGATTTTTTTTACCAGGCTCATACCTGAAGAAGACCAAAGATTTTGCTGAATGCAATCGGCCTGCCAGAATTTCCAGCAGCTGTTGAATCCCCGGTTTGTGCAGAGACTCTGCAATCATGACCGGAGAGCAGTTTGCCTGGTACAGTAGAATTTCTTTACATGTAAATGTGCTGTGAGTTTTTAGTGGGTCGTGATTTGGTTCCCCACTGTGTGAACTGTGTCTGCTTGCTGGAAGCTGTATCCAGCCCAAAACAGACTGTATCCGAATTTGTCTCCATTTGGCCGGGGCCTTGCCACACTGGCCCAGCCAGACTACCCACTGCACAGAGAAAGCCATCGACAAGAGACCTGTCTGGGGATCAGCCCCCTGCTCCATGCTTGAACAGGAACGACGCCTCAGCAATTCGTGTGGGCCTTACTTGTTCTGGCACTCCAGATCAATCACCTGCTGTCTCGATTTCCTTCCAGCCTGTGTCCAGCCTTGGGTATCGTGAGTTACCATCAGGGTAGCTCCCTGCAACAACAGTTTAATCTAAGTGTATCATCTGATTTCTTTGTGGTTTCTTTTTCTTCACGAGCTGAGCCATCTGGCTTCGGATTACAAATAGTGTGTACTGTGCATGTTGTTTTTCCATCACAGGGCCCCAACCAGCTGCAACGCTGGCCTACCTCGGGCAATGGTCCTGGCTAGCCCATCTCTTCTCCACCTGGGTACCCAGAAGGTGTGACTGCTTAGGGACTCTGTATGCAAACATAACTTTGACTGATACAGCATTTAGGCAAATTACCCTGATTATGCCCCTCCCTTGTTCAAGTCACTTAAATAAATCAGATCTAACTCTTTTGCATTTACCCTGACTGTGGTTCCAGTTTGTGCAAGAGTACTGTACTGCTGTTATTTGCTGTGTATAACCTTGTTTTACAGGGGGTCCCCAGGGCCAAGCCAGAGGAAAGCCCTGGTGGTAAGTGCAAACGGTGTGGGTACTTGTGTGGTGTAGCAGGGGTATTGTGAAAGTGATTATTGTGTATTGTTCCAGCTACTAGTAAGGAAAGAGGGCGGTTACAGTGTCCCGGAGGGCTGTGCCCAGGTTAGCTTGACCACTACCAACCATGACCTCCGGGTGGAGGCACCTGTTTCAGAACTCAGGCCCCTTAACCTGCTACTAGCTAAGCAGGCAGGGGTAGTAGCCCTTGAGATAGTGCCACCTAGGGGTTACACAGAATTTAAACAAAAATTGGTTAATGCTGAATGTTTCCTTTCATGGTGTACTGTATGTGGCAGGGGTGTAGTGCCTGAAGTGGTCTGAAAGTGGAATTGTTTCAGAAACAGACTGCTAGACAAAGCTGGAATATACAAGGATGAGGAAGAAATGGAAGGATAAACTTCCCTGTCAGCTGAATGTTGAACCCAATTGACATAGGCATATGCTCCGAAAGGCCCAGTTAAGTATACTGGGGGGGGTAGACCCCAAAGGCCCTTTACTGAGGGGAAGCCATGGGATTTCATTGCCTGGTATGGGGTTGGCTGTGATGTAGCAGATGAGCAACCTGCCATGGCCCCAGGGAAAGACAGGACCATAAATAAGTTAAATAAATTTAGCTATGTGGCAGCAGGCTGCAGGGAACCACTTAGCAAGCTGGAAGCCCATGTTCGTGTGCAAGCAAGGGATGCCAGGAGAAGACATCATCAGGGGAAAATTGTAAGTGTTGCATACACATAATGGAAGTGTATCTGCAATATAGCACAATTCTTACTTTGTTTAATATTCTGTTCATCAGGCTGTCCCATTGGCACACTAGTAGGCCAGCACTGGTGACAGTAGTGACCTGGGTTCAGGATGAAGGGCAGCTTGTTGGAGGGCTGGCCTGGGAGGGGAGGATTGAGCATTCCACAGGATTCTTTCCTCCCGCAGGCAAGAGGATGGACTCACTGTCACTGTGTGACTGCCATCTGGGTGATCACAGGTGGCAGTGCAGGCTGGAGTGTGCAAAAGGGCAGGAAGAGTCACAATTGACTTGGCAGATGCTGACATCATGTGCCCCATCAGGCTCTAGCATACCCATCCTGGGGGAGGGGGTGGGGCTAGAAAATGGGAAAAACCATCACTATTGCAGAATGATGGCCCTTGCAGAGCTGATACCCCATATCTGCTGACCCAAGATGTAACCTTTCTGAGGGACTTGGTTCAGCCTGAAGACCTGCACCTCTACTATGGGTGCATAGCAGGACAACAGATAAGCCCTGGGTGGGGTTCCATGGGATCTGAAGCAGGCTGAGAGAGAACAAGAAAAGGCAAAGAAAAAATATGTAAGTATAACAAATATAAAAGATATATATATATATATATATTAGAGGCAAAAAACTCAGTTTAACGCATCAGTTAGGGTTGTTCCACTGAAACAAAAGCAAGGAAATTCGGTGTTAGGGTTGAAAGCCACCCTTGGACCCCTCCAGACCACCCCCCCAACCGGCATCGGGGTGCATGTTGGGGTCGCCGCCCCAACTCTCACCCCGTCACATGCGTAAAGAAGCTGAGGAATAGGAGAATGGAGTGAGAGTTAGGACCGACGACCCCAACGCACACCCCAATGCCGGTTGGGGGTGGTCTGGAAGGGTCCAAGGGTGGCTTTCAACCCTAACACTGAATTTTCCTGCCATGTGATGTCTTATGACATAGTGACAGGAACAGCAATGCAAACAGAAGTGCCAACAGTGGCGCACATGGCGACGCAAACATAAATGGTTAAGAGAACATTAATAGAAACGCAAGCACAAAGTGACACCGAAGCGAACAGTGACACAAACGGACATTGAAGCATGTACAAAATTGCAACTGGTAATGCAAACAGTGATGGCAGTGGTATTTTAAATGGAAATGTTAAGTGTCACAGCAAAAAGAATGTGAAAGAGAACAAACGGAAATGCAAATGGAAGATCATACATAAATGCAAACCGTAACACGCACAGGGACGGTACTGCAATTGTAAATGCAAATGGTAAAGTTAACATGAAGAATAACATCAAAGGAAACAGAAACGGAAACAGAAGCGAGTACAGAAACACAAATCGAAATGTGCACGGGCACAGTACTGCGATTGTAAATGCAAATGGTAATGGTAACAGCAACAATAACAGCAAAGGAAACAGAAACACAAAAGGAAACACAAGCGCCTATGGAAATGCAAACCGTAATGCACATGGGCACAGTAACGCAATTGCAAACGCAAATGGTAACAGTAACAGCAAGAAAGATGCAAAACGAAAGAGAAATGCAAACACAAATGAAAGGGCTGCCAGAAACACAAATGGCAATGTGCACGGTGATGCAAACAAAAACACAAACAGAAACAGTAGTGGAAACGCAAATGGTAACAGTAACGAAAATGCAAGCGCAAATGACAATGCAAAGGGTAACGGACATGGTGGCATACATGGGAACCGTAATGCAAACAGGGACATAAATGCAAGTGGAAACAGTAAATGTAACAGTAACAGAAGCGCATACCCTGTTTTTTCCCGAACAGGTGCATAGAGAAACACAGTGTGTACAAACAATGTATGCATTGTAATGGGCACTGAAGCTTAAAATGAGCATTGGAAGCATTTAATTGCTAATATCTCAGCAACCACACGACATAGAAAACAAATTTAAATGTCACAGAAATCATGATTTTCCTGGCTAGGTTTTTGCTATGGCTATGTAACTTGCAACAAAAAATCTGTATCTCGCATCGTTTTCGAGACACGAGCCCCGGAAGGCGCAGTGTACACCACTATGTTAGTCTATGGGGAAAAATGCCAAATTTGGAGTACTGTAACTTTGCAGCCATGCAATATTTTTTCACCAAACCACCAAAAGGCACATCTATGTGATGTTGGCTGTGTGCCCTCCAAATTTCAGCTCAAAAGACCAAACCGTTCTTTCGCAGCAGGGTGGCAAAGAATTCCTGTCATTTTGCCATAGCCTGGAAAAGTAGTGTCATGATTTGCGAAAGCTTTTGCAAAAATTTGCAAAAGTCTCGCTAGTGCAAAACTACTTTGTGATACTACTTTTTCCAGAAATTTGAAAAACATTTTTCTGGGGTGTTTAACCCCAAAATAAAGACATGGCTAGCATCCTCAGGGTCCGACTAGGTGAACACAAAAAGAATTGTGCCCCTAGAGGGTCCCAAATTTAAATGCCAAGCATTTCTGCGACCACTAACTGAAAAAGATGGCTGACTCACAACACTACAGGGGTAATTTGTGACACTAAAAAATGCATTTGCGACACTTTGGCAGTTTTTGTTAACTTTTCCCATTGACTTATAATGGGAACTTGTTTTTTGAATAACTCTTGAACCGTTCAATATTTTTTCACAAAATCTTCAAAAGGCACATTGAGCACCCTGGTTGCACGTTCCCTGAAGTGTTCGGACCGGTTGCGCAAACCGTGCAACCTGTAGGCATGATCAAAGAATGCACAAAAAAACGTAAATGCACACACGGACGTCGCTTAATAACTCCGCAGCCATATATCCGACTGGTACGAATGTTGGCAGAACCCAAGATCTATGGTTATGCCCTACGTCTGCCAAATTTCTGGCAAATCCATTGAACAGTGGCAAAGTTATTAAGGTGCAAAATTTGACCCTTTAACATTAAAAGGACTCCTCAACCCTAACTACGGTAGAACTACTGTGCTATCATAATATATATATATATATATATATATATACTGTACACATATATATATATATATATTATTGGAAAAAAACTTTGTTCATGCACTCTTACCCCATTCAAATTGTAAGGAAGCTGAGATGATGTAGTATCAGAGAAATGGGTGAAAGTTAGACCTGACACCTGTAAGGCACACCCCAATGCCTGTTGGTCTGTAGAAGATGGGGTGGGGTGGTTGGGTTGGGTGTCAGTGGGGGAAGGTGTTAAGGTTGAAAGCTCTAATGCCATATTTCACTACTTTTGACACTTCAACCTTAAGTGATGCATTAGCACATTTTTTTGCAATTTATTTCCTTACTTTTTGAGATAGTATACAGTAATGGTACCTTTATTTTACCTTTATTTTACTGTAGGAGTGCAGGGTCCATTGGACTCTGCACTCCCATCCCTCCACAGATGTGCATATGTATCTAGCTGTGGAAAGGCCCCTATGCTTTCACGCATCAAGTTACAAGCAGGTGTAGTGAAATTGCAATAAATAGCCATAACTGTGCCATCTTCAATCATTTTCACCCCAAATGTTCAACATAACCTTCTTATCACCTCACCACATGTACCCAGAACAGAAAATGTTCTAATACCTGTCGAAATGTAATGCTGCACAACTGTAACACCATTCTGCACCACAGGTGCAGAAATTTTTGTGGCAGTATTTGAAAAATGACAGCTGTACTATTCATGAGGTGTTGTGAAAAAATGACAATGTTGAATATTTGGAGTGAAAATATAACAAATTGCCAAAGTTACACCCGTGCGTAAAAAAATTCCAACGGCCGCACGTAGCTCAGGCATTTTTAGGTATATTTGCACCAAATTTTCAACATGGGCTTCTTGAGACCCTGCCTCATGAACACTGGTACTGTCATTTTATTAATCAGTCCCGAAAGGTGATTTTGCACAGCAACTGCACCATTCTTCACCACAGGTGCAAAAACATGTTTCGGGCAGGATGTGATAAATGACAGCTGTACTTTTCATGAGGTGGTGTCAAAAAATGAGTATGTTGAAAATCTGGAAATTGTAAATTACCAGATTTATGTGCCTGCATAGAAACTGTGCAACACATGCTCATAATGTGGGCATTTTTCAACATTTTTGCACCAAAATCTCAACATGGGCTTTTTGAGATCTCCCCTCATGTTAATCGGTCCCAAAAGGTGATTCCATGCAGCGACTGCAAAATCACCTTATGGATCTGATTAACAAGATGACAGTGACAGTGTTCATGAGGTGGAGTCCCAAAAAGCCCATGTTGGAAATTTGGTGCAAAAATGTCAAAAAATGGCCAAGATGTCAACATAAGTTCAAAACGCCTTTGACTGCCATTAAACAGCACTTACCCTGATTCTTCAGTTCGTGGTTGGGCTTTGAAGAGTGCAGACATGTCCTGGTCCAGATAAGATGACATCGCTTGGCCTCCGGTGGTAAGTATAGGGTGGGGGTGGGTGCTCAGTTGAGGGTGGGAAGGGAGGGGCAGCAGGGACAATAAGGTACGTTTTCTTCAGGTTTACAAAAAAGATGTTGGGGACTGTACTTTTTTAATCATAAAATATTTCTTTATTTTCCAATTTTAACAGGCATCACAGGAATACAAAACAGTATTATAGAATATAGCAGTTACAGTTAAGCCTTCTACCCTCCAAAGCAGAGGGACCGTACACCTAGACAGATTCTGATATAACATAACAATGTACTAAATCAGACATATTCACAGGATAAATACAATGAGTATATACTGTCAAGAGATTACTATAAGATTATAGGCACATCGATGTACCTGGTATCAGTCTATGACAACCTCCCCTGCTTGACCCTTAGGGGTGGAGAAGAGAGAGAGGAGCCCCCCCGCCTTCCCAAAAGGGGAGATAAGGGGGATGGAGGGGAATGTAACTGTCTGTCAGAATCCACACCAAGCTGTGGGTGAAAGACCATGTGAAAGCCAGCAGATCTTGGATATGGTAGAATAGGTCAAGAAGGCCCTCAAACTGGGGTTGCCAGGCAGCGTTGGTGGCACGGAGTATAGATGTGAATGTAAGTAGGCATCCCATTTCTTGTGAAAATTGTGAAGTTGGTTTTGGCTTGAGAAGGACAGTCTTTCAAATATAGCCAATTTCGCCAGTGCAGAATGCCATGTCACAAGTGAGGGTGGGTGAGGCTGTCTCCACTTCATCAGGATTGCACACTTGGCTTTGAGCAAGGCGGCCAGAACCTGGCTCTTGTGAGGAGATGGGAGGAGATCCAGAGGGGATGGGTCACCCAATAACAGCAAAGGGTTTGACTGGCTAATTGTTCTGCCAACCGCTCTGGAGCAGTCTGCAAATACCGAGTACCAAAATGGAGTCAGCAGTGAATAGTGCCAGATTACATGCAATAGGTGGGCAGGACTCTGTTGGCACCTCCAGCATTGCAAGTGGCTGAGAAGCCCCATGGAGTGAAGTACAGCCGGGGTTCAACACCACCTCAGTAATATCTTAAACTGAATACCTTGGCTTCTGGCATCTTTATATGCAGTGTGAGCAGCCCTAATACATCGACCCCATGTTTCTTGACAGGTAGTCACCTGGGTGTCTGACTCCCAGTGCTGTCTGTACTTCTCAGTGAAGTCTGGCTGACAGTCTCATAAGGTATGATAGATTTTCACTGCTAGGCCCCACTGTGTATATGGCTTATGGAGTGAACTCAGTCAGTCCTATTTGGTATCTGGAACCCACTGAGTCTGGAGGCTATAAATGGTGCTCTGAATTTGGAGATACCTCCAGAACTCCTGGGCTGGGAGATCAAATTGGGCCTTTAGCTGTTCAAAGGACATCAGTACCTTGGTGTTAGGTATGTAGAGGTCACGAAGCAGCCTAATACCTTTACTAGCCTAGGCTGGCCAGTGAAGCGGACTTTTATCTATGGAAATACTTTGATTGTTCCAAAGGTGAGTGTATTCAAGAGGAGGGTGCCAGGCAGACCGCGGGGTATGGGAAGCAGCCATGGAAGTTCACCAAGCTCTCCCCATCTCCGCCATGACAGGGGTAGCCTGAGAGAGTGGGGAGTGAGTTGAAGAGAGAAGAGAACACAGGGTGACCTCCCACACCAGGGAGGCTTCCAGTCTAACCCACAGAGGAGGGTGGGGAGAAGAGGGAGCAAACCATTTAGTTGCTTGTGCTACGAGGTATGCTAGCTGATGCTAGCTGATGGTGGATTCCCTGCAGGGGGAGGGACACAAACAACTGGTACAACAACCCACAAGAGACAGGGCTATCCTAGATCTAGTACTGACTAACAGGGAAAGGATCACAGATCTCCAGGTAGAAGGTCACCTGGGGGCCAGTGACCATCACATGGTATGGTTCAGTTTGGCCACTAGAACTAAATCATCCCATCTCGTTCCAAGGCAAAAATATGGGACTTCAGAGGAGCTCACTTTGATAAGATGGCCAACAGAGTTAAGCTAGCCCTGGCAAAAATAAATACAGGTGAGGGGGTACAGGCAAAGTGGGCAAGCATTAAAGATGCAATACTTGAAGCAATATCCCATTGTGTTAAGAGAGAAAGAGAAGTGCAAAAGAAGAAGTTTAGTTTAGTTTAGTTTATTAGTCTAGGAATTAATACCTTTGAGCCAGGGCTCTTTTACAAAGGTTCCACATCACAAAGAACATTTAACAAAGCACGATACACATTACAGGTAAAACCAGACAGGAAAGTTACATCATAAATTTGCTATTAACAGTTTAAGGCAGTAACGTTTTTAAGTTTCATAGAAAAACAAGCTATAACAGGTTCAAGCGAGTAGACAATTTCGAGGTTAAGGAAACTTCCAGGAGAGGTGATCATTAGGCCCCAAAGGAGGCTAGAGAGGAGGGAAAGGTGGTGAGCGGGAGTAAGTGAGAGGGGACAGGAAAAAAGGGGGGCAGTGAGTTTGGGTGGGAGACAGGAAGTAGTAGAGGTACCAGAGGGTTCATTAGTCAGGGAGGAAGAGGCCTCAGATGTGAGGATGGACATGAGGAGTAGTAGTCTTTATCTAGCGCAATCACAGTTGCTAGTGGTGGTGAGGTGGGCATAGAACATGGATTTGAAAGCTTCAAGTGAGGTTGAGGATAGAGTAGGTGGACTAAGCGCATTGAACCATGTGGAGCCCTGTATGCGTAAAGATCTTTGTCCCTGTGCAGTCCGCATCTCGGAACCAGGAAAGGTTGGCGCTCAGATCTGGTGGAGGGTCGTGAGCCAGGATTCAGTCGGAGTAGGTTTTGAATACATAATGGAGTCAGTCCCAAGATAGATTTTTGCCATTGTGCAGGTGAGATAAATAAGATGATTTGATAGGTTCAACCAGCCTGATTCATAGTACAGATCACACGTGTGAGTCAGTCTTTGAGCCCCCGTGAGGAGCCGGCAGGCCTTATTTAGAGTGATTGAGATACGCCTTAGAGCAGTGGAGGTAGCTGAGCCATAAATAATAAGACCATAGTCAATGATTGAGATTATGGAACTCTGTATAGCTATTCTCAATGCCGCTTGATTTAGAAATTGACGGTTACGGAATAGTATTCCAAGGCATTGGTTCACTGTTTTCGCAGTGTTGTCAATGTGGGTTGCAAAGGTGAGCCCTTGGTCAAAAGTGATGCCAAGGTATTTGAAAGTATTTACTTGATCCAGTGTAATTCCTGCAGAGGTTTGTATGGTGAGTGGAGTATGCCTATTTTGTTTTGGTGATTGGAGAAGAGCATGGATTTTGTTTTATTGTGGTTTAGCACAAGTTTACTATCCAGGAACCACCTTTCAACACTAGAGAAAGCAAGTTGCAGGCTTTTTTGTAGGAGTTTGGATCCTTGTGGGAAGAGAATTACAGCATCATCAGCGATAAGATTATTTTCTCCTGGCAGATATCTGGGAGGGAGTTAAGGAACAGGCTAAAGAGGAGCGGTCCAAGAATTTATCCCTATGGTACACCCGAGAGAACTGGTTTGAAGTCAGAGAGTTCATTAGAGATTTTACAGCCTGTAGACCGATTGGACAGGTAACTTTTACCTAAGCACAAGGACCTTCGCCAGGCCTAGGCTAGAAAGTAGGGAGGTGAGGCCATGATGGACTGTGTCAAAGCTTTTGTAAGATCGATAAAGACTGCACCTGTTTGGCACCCTTTGTCCAGGGCTGAGTGGACTTCTCCAGAGAAATCAAGTAAGGCTGTTGTTGTACTATGTCCTTTCCTAAAGCCATGCTGTTGATTACAGAGTAGATTGTATTTGTCCAGGTAATCAGAGAGTTGGTCTGCCACTATTCGTTCAAGTGCTTTGGAGAGGGAGGAGTATTGATATTGGTCGATAGTTTCCTGTTGAGGTTTTGTCCCCTTTGTGCACTGGCGTAACTATGGCAGATTTCATTTGTTGGGAAATTGACTTTGCAAAGTGACAGATTAAGAATTTTTGCAAGGGGGTGAATTACTTCATCCAGGGTGAGAGACAGGATTTTTAGATCTAGCGTGTCACTACTTGCTCTGGATTTGGAGCAGGCCTTTCTTATGTACTTGTGTGCTTTGTGCACTTTGATTTTCTTGAAGTAAAATTGTGGTTTGTCACGAGGGGTGTTTTGTGATACTAGGCTAGGCACAGGTAAGTCCGAGAAGAAATCTGGGGGGAGGACCCCACTAAGGTCTGTGAAAAGTCTTATTAAGCGCATCTGCAATAGACTTTGGGTCAAGAGTGGTGGATCCATCAACTATCATAATGGTAGGTGACGATTTTGATTGTTTACCCATTATGTTTCGGATGTTGTCCCAAAAAGCTCTTCCATCACCCCAGGTGGATTCAAGGGCATTTTTGAAATAGGCGCTCTTCATTTGCCTAATTTGTGAGGTACATCTATTTCATGCCTGCTTGTATTTTAGGGTATCATGAGGTGAGCCTGTGTCTCTGGCAACTGCCCAGAGGTGGTCCCGAACCTTGAGCTCGGCAAGTAGTTTGGCAGTAATCCATGGATTTGATAGCGCTTTGATTTTACGTTTTTTTACTGGGGCGGATAAGTCGCATGCAGAGTTGAAAGATTTAATGAAGTATTCTAGTGTGGTATTAATATCAGTTGATTCAAGGATTGGCGTCCAGTCCTGTTGTAGGAGATGGGTTTTCAACTTGATAAGATTCCCATAAGGCAATACTCTGCTTGTTATAACTTTGGGGGGTGGCTTGAGAAATTTATTAGACCAGGTACAGGACACTGGGGAGTGGTCACTGAGGAGTCAGGGAGGACTTTAATGTTTTTATCCGGTCAGGGTGATTTGTGAGAACCCAGTCAATAAGGGTGCTTGTACCAGTTTTGTAATTTTTCTGGGTGGGGAGGTTACCATCTGAGTCAGGTTTGCTGCTAGGATGTCATCTTGTAAGAGCCAGTGTCAGAGGCGAGCCAGTTTATGTTGAAATCCCGAGGAGGAGGAGCTCATTTTCAGAGGGCTGCAGACTAACAAAATCAAGTACAGACTTAATACTGGCACGGTGGTCTTTTGAGGGATATAGACTGCGGCCACTGTGAGAACTTTGTTTGTGCATCAAGAAGCAGTTTGATAGGGAGGAGTTGCATCTGTCGTATTTGTGGGGTGAAGCTGCGCGTTGACAGGAGAGGTTGTCCTTTATGTAGATAGCACAGCCCCACCCTTCTTGCTTGCCGGGTCGAGTCTGAAAAGATTGTAGCCTTCAAGCGAGACCGCATGATCAGGGTGCTGGAGATAGCCAGGTTTCCACAATGGCTAGTATATCAGGTTTTTTGTCCAGCGAGAGTTTGAAGAGATGCCAATTTGGGAAGGAGGTTGCAGATATTTAGAGTGATAATGGAGAGACCACTACCAACTTTCCCTGTTTTTGTTGGCTTCAGTGCAACAGGACCAGGATTTGGGTGTATCCCACCAGATATTAAAAGTAGGAGGAGCAGGAGTTTCAGCGATGCCATTCGTAGTTCATAATAGGTTGGAGTGAGTTTCTGCTTGTACTTTTTAAGATGCTTGGATTGTCTTCTGGAGTCCCAGTAGAGGGTGATCGTTAGTGAGTTATAATGATGTGGCAGTTTCCAATTAGGAAATATGGCTCTTTGCACCCAGGTATTAATTGGGTGATGTTTGTTTAAGACTTCCAGAGTAAAAGCCATGGTACAATGTTTCGGGTAGTAGTATAGAAAGGTGAGAGTAGGTGGAGGGGTAGGGTAGGCGGAGGGGGGAGTTGGCATAAAGGGAAAAGGAGGGTGAGGGTGAGCAGGAACAGGTGGTGGGGACTAAGCCAAAGCATTTTTTAGCAAGGCAGGAGAGAGCCGAGAAGTAGTGTGGCTAGGCAGTCGGGGGTGGACAGCAATAGGAGGGTGGTGGGATGGATTTTAGTGGGCTAAGGTGGATAGCTAAGCACTATGGCGAGCACAGAGAAAAATAAAAAAAAAAAAAGACTGGGAGGGTTTGGTGCCAGAGGGTTTAAGAGAAGTACTATAGTACTGTTGAGATCCAGGAATCATAATATGTTAAAGTTCCTGAAAGGTGATAAACTGTGGCCTGGGCATATGCAATTGTAAAATCCTTTGTCTATATGTTCCCTTTGTTCTTCAAAGTCCTCAGAGATAAGTACAATACCTTGGGAGTAGATCAGACAGTAGGCATATGCAATGTGTGAAATCCTTTTGTCTGTATGTTTCCTTGATCTTCAAAGTCCTCAGAGACAAGTACAATACCTTTGGAAAAGGTCAGACAAAATGTTGATTCAGTCACAAAATGTGTTAAAATTCCTTTGTTCTTTAAAGTCCACAAGTGCAGTTGCTTTAAGAGTGGTCAGATGAGAATGTTGAAAATGTTGATTCAGTTGCAGGACCCAGCATCACCATGTTTGTAAGACTAGTTGTAAGGCATATGCTTCCTTGGGGAGGCTTCAAGAAAGTTGATTTAAAATTAAAAAGCTGATACCTGATGATGGCGATTTGCAGAAATTCAGTCCAGGAGACACAGGTATTCCCAGCAGAAAAACATGTAAATGAACAAAAACTAACCTACAGACACAGACAAGCACAAACAGCCACCCACACAGCCCCAGGAGGAGGAGCATAAGGAAACCACTTTGGTTCTCAAAACCAGTAGCAGAAAAGATCAGAGCCAAAAGGTTGGCCTTCAGGAAATATAAGGGAATGCAGCAGGATGCAGATAGGGAGGCATACCAAACTGCCCAAAGGGAAGCAGGGAAGGCAGTAAGGCAGGCAAAGGCCCAAACTGAGGAAACACTAGCACCAACAGTAAAAGAAGGTGACAAGACTTTCTATAGATACATTAGTGAAAGGAGAAAGTCCAGAGGGGGTATTGCTAAGATAAAAGGGGATAAGGGGGCATGTGAGGAGGTGGACCATGTAAAAGCATCTATCCTAAATAAATACTTCTGCTCAGTATTTACTGAAGAGAAGGTAGGACAGGGCCCATAGCTCAGCACCATGGCACGGGGGGGGGGAGTGCACTAGTCCCTTCACAAAAGAAAGGGTTCTACAAGAGCTCGATAAGCTCAGGGTGGACAAGGCAATGGGACCTGATGGCATATATCCCAGGGTACTAAAGGAGCTAAGGGTGGAACTAGCAGAGCCATTATCAAAACTGTTTAGTGAGTCTCTGAGCACAGGAGAGGTCCCAGAAGACTGGAAAAGGGCTCATGTGATCCTGCTCCACAAGAGTGGTAGCAGGGAGGAGGCAGGGAACTACAGACCAGTCAGTCTTACCTCAGTAGTGGACAAGATTATGGAGGCATTCCTTAAGGAAAGGATAGTGCAACACCTGGAATCCATAGGAGCACAGGATCCAAAGCAGCATGGGTTTACAAAAGGAAGGTCCTGTCAAACTAATCTCATAGATTTCTTTGACTGGGTACCCAGAGTGGTGGACCAAGGGGGAGCAGCTGATGTCGCCTACCTTGACTTCAGCAAAGCTTTCGATACTGTTCCACATAGAAGATTGATTAATAAGCTGGGTAGGCTCAGGGTGGGTTAGAAGTTGGTCAACTGGGTGGCAAACTGGTTGACACGCAGAAAACAGAGAGTGGTGGTAAATGGTATACAGTCAGAAGAGATGCAAGTCACAAGTGGGGTACCTCAGGGATCAGTCCTGGGGCCAGTCCGCTTCAGTATCTTCATCAGTATCATTGCAGATGGACTGGAGGGTAAGGTTTGTCTGTTTGCAGATGACACCAAGATCTGCAACAGAGTAGATGATCCAGATGGGGTGGGCAGAATGAGAAGAGATCTGGATAAACTAGCAAAATGGTCAGAAGAGTGGCAACTCGAGTTTAAAGGGGCACTGTCAGCGTTTGACCATCATTTCTGGCTAAAATCAAACAGTGTGCCTCTTGACGCAAACCTACTCAACATATGCTGCAGAATACTCCTATATATAACGAAGGTAATGTTTTTGAACAGTCTGGCACATTTTCAAACAAATACCTTTTCACCCACCCCGGTCATAATGCCCTGCAATTCCAGGATCCACGACAGGAGTCCGACAAGAACCTTGTTGAATGCCCTGTCAGTGACACCGGCAGGTCGACCCCATTCTGCAGTCGGATGCAGGTTTGCTACTTCTGCCTTCGTTTTCTTTGGGGGGCTATGCCCCCCTCCACACCCCCACTTAAGGATTCTTAACTCCAGTCAGAGCTGATTGGGGGGTGTGCAGGACCCCCGACAGACAATGCCGGGTTCCAGCGGGTCTCCCACCACAGCTAGGCACTGTAGTCACTGTGGGGGACCTCGTTGGTGAAATGTCGCTGTGAGGAGGGTAAACGGCGATTCCAGAAGTACATCCAGGTTGGGACCATGCATCTGCAATGAGCGCGATCCTGAAGTGCATTTTTTTCATACACAGCATATGGCGTTATACTGTACCTACACCCCACATGATTCTAAAATGCCCCATTTATCTGCACCAGCTAACCGAGCACTGGAAGTACTTTAATTGTTATTTTTAAGTCGTGGCCGAAATCCCCCACTTGTGCACCAATGGCATGACTAAAGATCTCACGCATGTGCATGAGCATGCCATCAATGCGCATGCACGGGATTTTGGCCTTGACATAAAAATATGCATTAAAGTATTCCCAGTGCTTGGTTTGCTGGCACTGATAAACAGAGCATTTTTTAATCATGTGGGGTACAGGCACAATGTAACACCATATAGAGTGTATGACAAAAATGTACTTCAGGACCGCACTCATGGCAGATGTGCGGCCCCGATGGGGGTCCTGACCTGGATGTGTTTCCGGAATCATGGGGCATTGCAATTGGGATGAGTGACAAGGCATTTGTTTGAAAAATGTGCCAAACTGTTAAAAACCATTACCTTTGTTATACATACTGTAGGATTATTCTGCAGCATATGTTGAGAAGGTTTGAGTCAAGAGGCACACTGTTTGATTTTAGCCAGAAATGACAGTCAAACTCTGACAGTACCCCTTTAATACAAAGAAGTGCAAGATCATGCACATAGGGAAGAGAAACCCTGAAGCCACCTATAGGCTGGAAGGGAAGTTGCTGGCAGTCACAAGGGAAGAAAGAGACTTGGGTGATGTCGTCACCGATGACCTGAAATCATCCAAGCAGACCACTAAAGCAGTAGGTAAGGCTAGAGGGATGTTGGAGTGTATTAGTAGGGGTATCACAAGTCGGAAGAGAGAGGTAATAATCCCTCTTTACAAGACACTGGTTAGGCCCCATCTGGAGTACTGCGTGCAGTACTGGAGGCCACACCTTCACAAGGACATCAAACAAATTGAGGCAGTCCAGAGAAGGGCAACCAAAATGGTGCAGCGACTGCATCAGAAAACATAAGAGGACAGATTAACGGAGCTCAATATGTATACCCTAGAGCAAAGGAGGGAGAGAGAGGTGATATGATCGAAACATTCAAACACCTTAAGGGCATTAACAAGGTGAAAGAGTCTAACATGTTTCAAAATAAGAAAAATAGCAGGACAAGAGGACACAGCATGAGATTAGAGGGAGGCTGATTAAGGGATAATGTGAGGAAGATCTTTTTTCACAGAAAGGGTGGTGGATGCATGGAATGACCTACCTCAGGAAGTGGTGGATATGAATACAGTGCAGAGCTTCAAACAGGCATGGGGATAGGCATAAGGGAGCAATACTAATGAGTGTGAATAGAAAGGCCATTGACAGAACAAAGGCCGATGGCACATTCATAAGGCAGAAAAAGAAATGGGCAGACTGGGTGGGCTTTGTGGTCCTTATCTGCCATCAACTTCTATATTTCTATGTTTCTATACCCCTGGAACTAGGGGAGACCGAGCACTACCCCCCCTCCCAGATCAGTGGGCCCAAAGTTTAGTGACCTCAGTGAGCAGTTTTGCCTTTCCAAAGCTTAAGGGAGACTAATTTATCCAGGGATGGAAATAGCTTGGGGGATAGGTGGATGGGGAGATTATGGAAGAGGTAAGAGACCTTGGGAAGGAGAAACATCCACACAGCCTCAATTCTGCCCTTCAAGGAGAGGTTAAGTTTGTGCCAGCGATTCATCTCTGCTATGAGAGAGGCAAGTAGGGGAGTAAAGTTGCACTTTCCAGCTCCTTCCATCTAGCAGTAATAGTCACTCCTAAGTAAGAAAAGCCCTGAGAGACCCAAGATATGGCAGTTACCCACACATAATCTTTGGAACAGGTCAAGTTTAGGAGAGAGAGAATCATCTTTTTCTGGTTCACTTAGAGACCAGAGAGTCTTGCAAAGTCCTGTAATATTGCAAGGGCCTTAGGCAGTGAACGTTCTGGGTCAGACATAGTAAGGAGGAGGTCATCTACATAGGAACTGACCAAGTAAGAATGTTCTCCCACCTGGACCCCGGAGATGTCCATGGCAGCTATAAGCTTCCTTGCCAAGGGGTCTAGGGCAACAGGAAAAAGTATCAGGGAGAGGTGACAACCCTGGCAGGTACCCCTCTGCAAATGGAAAGGGGGTGAGATGTCTTTGTTAGTTAGAATCCTGGCAGAGGGTGAATTGTATAGTACAAATATCCATCCCGGAAAGTAGGGGCCAAAGCCATAGAGGCTTAAGATGCTATGGAGGTAATTCCACTTCACTGAGTTGAAAGCTTTAGAAAAATCAACAGCCAGGGTCACCATGGGTACCGAAGACTGCAACGCCAGCCATTTAAGATTGAGTACCAACCTCAGATTGTCTGACCTGGATTTCCCTTTGATAAATGCTGCCTGTGATGTATGATTTAAGTAGGCAATATGTTTACCATTCTATTGGCAAGCACCTTTGCCACTTTTTTGGTGTCTATAGACAAGAGTGAGATAGGGCAAAAATTAGCACAGTCTAGGGCATCTAAGGATTTCTTGGGAAGCAAGGTGACTAATGTCTCTCTTATGGTGGGGGAAAGAAAACCCTTGTCATGGGCCTCCTGAAAGGCTTGGAGAAGCAGAGTCGAGATTTCTTCCCACAAAAGTTGGTAGAGCTCAACCATCACACCATCTGGCCTGGGCAGTTTCCCTTTGACCAGCTGGGACAAGGCAGTGCAGAGTTCCTCTGCAGTGATGGGGCTGTCCAGTCCTTGGCTTAATTCTGGAGAGAGCTGAGGGATATCAAAGTACCCACAAATGTCTTCTAATTCCTTTGATATACTCGAGTCATCCAAGAGGGTTTTTGATTGGTATAGGGACTGATAAAAGAGTTGCATAACCTTATGAATGCCTTTGGGATCTGAGACCATCTTCCAAGTGGGGTCCCTCTAAGCATGTATGCAAGATGTGGCCTGCTGCTTCCTGAGCTGATAGACAAGCAATTTGCCTCCCTTGTCACCCCCCCTTCCAGTATTTGTGCTTGGACCTAAGAAGTTGCCACTCTGTCTTGTACTGCAGTAGGGTATTAATACGGTACTTGAGACCCAATATAGAATTCAGGAGGGAGTTATCTGTATTTGGAGAAGAAAAGGACTTGAACTTTGATTCCAGGACAGTTAGCTCCACCTGCAGCTTAGAGATCTCCTCCTTGCGAGCCTTATTTTTAGGGGGAATGTTTTCTTTATTTCAGGGATACATTCATGGAAAGAAGGTGGCAGGTGGGACTGCACACAGAGGGAGGTAGGGAGCAGGAGGGTCACTTTCTGCTATGGGGATGGGGAACGAGGGTGGCGGGTGGGACTGCACACAGAGGGAGGGAGCCGTAGGGTTATATTTTTCATATTCACGGGGACCGGGGAATGAGGGTAGTGTTTGTGCTCTGTCCCAGTGATGGCACTCTTGTTGCCACTTTCTCTGCCTCTTTGTACACGCTGTTTGCTTCTAATGGGCTTCAGACAGACAGACAGAGAGTTGGGCTGACAGCAAGGTGCTGCAAGAGTGAGCGACAATAAAATGGATGGCAACCGAGCTCAGGCGCACACTGTACTCCACTTCTCTGTTTGGGGGGGGGGGTGATACCATCTCTGACTGGGATGCATTGGACCTGCACACATATGCTGCACTGGAAGTGTCTGTCACTGTTGCTGTGTCTGTCTCAGAGGGAGTTGACACCTCTGGGGGACTGCCACCCACTAGTGAAACACACGCTTGTACTCGCCACTTCTCCGCATGTTGCTGTCACTGTTTGGGGGCTCTCTATCTGCTCTGTCCCTGACACTGGTGCCACTCGCTACCTCTTTTGATCCTGCACACTGTCTCTCAGGGGGAGGGGCTGGCTGCTGAGCTGCTGCCTCTCCTTCTCGGCATCTGTCCCTGCGGCATGTGTCTCTTGCTTGCTGGCAGCATTATGTAAATGAAAGTAATGAAGCGCTCTCTCCCATTGGAGCACTTCATTTCTTTCAGCTTGAGAGCAGCTTCCAGCTGTGAAACTTGGACTAGTGTCACAGTCTGGTTGCATTCTCATTGGTCTGTCAGGGTTGAGTCTAATGTAGAATGCTCTGCATTGGACTCATCCTTGACTCACATCTCAAATGTCATTCTACCTCAAGATGTTTCTTGTGCATGCACAAGGAAACAAAAAGTGCTAAGGCAGACTCAAAATGGGAAAAGAAGGGCTTCATACAAGTCAGGAGATAGGGGCAATCTAAAATAAAAAAGTAAGGGTCAAAATATTTACCGTTATCATTCAGTGCTGCTATAAGACACATAAAAAGCATTAGAAAAAAGGTCGGTATAGAATTCAATGGTGCACGCTTCTGGACTCTTCCTCAAATGACATCACATTTGTAGGAGTGCGTAGGTGTGTCAGCTGACACAGAGGGAGGTAGGAAATGGGGCTGTGGCCCCTTAAGAGTAAACAATTATCCTAGGTCTTCCAAAGGTGTCAGGTGCAAAAATTTCAAATATTCTATTTGCCAAACTCCAGGGCAGGTAAGTAATCACCAAACAGTAAAGTCTGCCCCACTGCAAGGTATGCTAGTTTCAACACTGTAACTACTGAGACAAGAAAAAACAGCAACACCTCATCTCTAGATGGGGTGGTGCTGTTTTTCACATAGCAGAAGGATCGAGCATCTCAGCTTATGCTCTTCACCTCTGGAGAGAGGAGTTACTACTAAAGATGAGTCAACGTCATTTGGTGGTGACTTGTGCATGCCTAGTTCAGCCCAATGTGTGACATCCTGGGGTTGGGAAGAAGTCCAGCAGGAAAACCTTAACTGAAGTACAATGATAGTTGGCTCCCCACAGGCCCCAGACTGATGATCGAGCACTCTTCTACTCATCTTGATCCAGTCCTAATGTGACTTAGTCAATCTTGTTAGCCCTACCATGGGGGACAAGCCATGAGGATTATCTGAGGTTAGATAATTGCCCAGAGAAGTCAGGTGACAGGGCTGGGGGAGATGCTCAGAATGGGGCAGGCTGGCAGTGGGAGCAGAAAAATGTATATAGAAAAATTGTATATATAAAAAAAAACATATGAAAAAGGTACAGATTTGTAGTCTGTTGGGAATGTGATGTTTCTTCACCAGTGGTAGAGTAGGATTTTTCTTGCCCATTTTATAAATGCTAGTAGTGCAGGGACTGAATGCATGCAATCTGACTCAAGCTACTAATCTCTAAACGGAAACAGAGGAACCTTTTCAAAGTAAGCACTCTTGTAAAAATTACATTAGCTTTTTTTTTGTAATGATTTGTTTAACCACACTAGGCCAGCAGGGATGCAATGTCTGTTTTCTATGGGGTCCCATTTTAGCCATTTTTACAGCTGGTTGGACTGAAGGTGACTTTTGGAGGGGCACATAATGCATAAGTGACACTGGTGAGATTTGGTAGGTTGATAGTTTTATTTAAAGGATGCCCTTCCAATACTTGGAGCACCAACAATACAATCAGCAAGCAAGAGAGGAAAATGAAGGGACATTATTAACAACCAATCAATACAAACAGTCAGCCAACAAATATGAACAGTTGGTGACCAATAAATACAAACACTGAGATAAGAAATATGAATAGTCAGCCAATAAATATGAACAGTTAATGTCCAATAAATCCTGTATAAACAGACAGCCAGTAAATAGGAGCAGCTGGCCAATAAATAACATTTCACTGCACAATTACAGGATCAGGAGCAAACCAGGAGTGAGTTGTGAAGTCACAGAGGAGGGGTTTTAGGGAGTCGAGTGATGAGGCTGGACTGGTAGCAAAGGGAAGACAAGAGTTAAGGAAAACAGAAGGAGAAAGCAGTTTGGCCTGCAGTGTATTTCACTGTAGAAAGGGAAACAGGGCAAGAGTCAGTGTTGCAAAGAAAATGCAAGGGGGAAAGAGATGGGCAAGAGGAGTGAGCCAAGGTAAGGGGGGAAGAGAGCAAAGCCTGAATTTGGAGATAAAGGAAGCACAGTAAGAGGGGCATCTGGCATCAAGGGAGGAGAGGGAAAGGGAAGAAAAGAAGGAATAGTGGTGGATTGAAGGGGGGACATTCCAGGGCAAAGTGGCAGAAAGAGTAAAAGAGGGGATCCAGTCCGGCTAGTTGGACTTGGAGGTAGGACTATACACAATGTTACTATAATGGAAGATTATCCTCCGTATTTCTCTTCCTCTGGGATTTCACCAACTTGTACCCCTGTACAGCATAATGTTTTGATGCCACCATCTTGATCACATGGCTTGTGGAGATAAAGTCTGTGATACAATAAAACTGACATTGTAATACTACGATTTTGATCCTTGGCTGCATGTAGCAATAGCATGAGGAGGAAGCAAGCTCCTTTGGCCCACTAAAGGGGTCAGTGCAACATTGGATCTTGACACCATCCCACCCTGATCGCAGCACTGCTGAGTGGCAGTTAGAAACAGAGAAAATTGTACAGCAGGAGGCCAAGGGTCCAATAAGTCTGCCTAATAGTTCCGGAGACCTTTTCATATCCCGGGACCCAGCCCCTCCCCTACTGAATGCCACCTTGTCCCTTCTCCTTGAATGAAATCACTAGAAAGGACCATAAGGCAGATCCAAGCATTCTTAACATTAATGGTGTCCCTACACTAGACCCACTGGCCATTGCTGATACATTCAATAAAGCCTTCACTGACTTGAGTAATGTCCTTCTGCCCAGCTTCTATGATGATTCCACAAACACTGTTGCCCAAGGTCCAGTTCACAATCACATGCCCCCACCACCATTCTGTTTCAAAGCTGTTCACTTGCACTTGACCAGAAAGTATCTTCTCAAGGTATTAGGGAAATCAAGGAAGCTTCCCTAGAAGCTTGTTGCTCTTAATGTTTGAAGAGCTCTTCATTCCACTTACAAAAATATTGAACTTATCCCTACATCTGGCTCAATTTCCCCATGTCTGGAAGTCAGCTATGGTAACTGCAGTACATAAGAGTGGAGACTGGGCACTAGATTCCAACTATAGGCCCATCTCCATCCTCCCCCCCCAGTCCAAAGCATTGGATAGTATAATCGAGGATCAATTGACGGACTACCTTGATAAATACAAGATCCAATGCCTGCAACAACATGGTTTTCGATTAGGACACAGCATCACCACCACTCTCCTGAAATTCACCAGTACCATTCAGAACTCTCTTGATCAGGGTAACCTTGTTGGTGCAACCTTTATTGATTTAACAAAGGCTTTTGACTCTGTCAGTCACTCACTCCTTCTACTGCAGTTATCCATTGGTCTTGCTTAGGAAACTATTAACTGGTTCCAAAGCTACCTGTCGGATCACTCCCAACAGGTGAGGATCGCCAATATCTCTTCTGAGTGTCTACCTGTCCACTGTGATGTACCGCAAGGCTCAATCCTGGGTCCTCTTCTTTTTAGCATTTTTCTTAATGAACTTCCACCGCACCATTAAACAACCGATCCTCCTTTATGTGGATGACATAGTCATCTACACTACCCATTATGACCCACCTGTTCTTGAACATCCACTGCAGCATGCGTTTGTGCAAGTCGAGGACTGGTTTGGATCTCGCAAGCTTGTGCTGAACTATAAAAAAACAAAGGTAATGCTTTTCAGCAGTGCAAAGAATAAGTATAAATGTACCCCTCTAGACATCAGAAACTGCTCGGAAGTTCCACTTAAACAAGTCAATCGATTCAAATACCTGGGGGTAACCTTGGACTGCTCCCTTACCTACTCTAAGCACATAGAGAATGTGGCTAGAACAGTCAATATTTAGACTAGGGCTACTACACAGACACAAGTATAGCCTGACCCTGAAGCCTTACGAACTGCAATTAACAGCTCAACCATCTCCATCATGGACTATGGTCTTATCATTTACAGCTCAGCGACTGCTACTTCCCTCCGTAGGATTGCAGTGGCACTTAGCAAAGTGTGCAGGCTGCTCACTGGTTCCTCCCACCTCACGCACACCTGTGACCTCTATGTACAATCTGGTTGGCTACAACTGAGCAACAGAATTCACTATCAAACCTGCCTGCTAGCCAAAAAAACACTTCTAGGGCTTGTGCCTCCTGGAATAGCATATCTTCTAAGCCCATTCACTGGTTCACAGCATACCAGAAACTCCATTCACCAGCTTCTCACAGTTCCTAGGAGCAGAACTTCTCAAGACCAGAGGTCCTATGTATACTGGGCACCCCTCTGGTTCAATAACCTAAGTGCTGAACTCATTACTGCACTGAAACTGGGCCCTTTGAAAAGGCTACTTCATCAACATCTGCTATCGAAAAGTAGCTGTCCCCTCGGATTCTGCACTGCTGCACTTATTGGCCCTGCCTTCCCAACATACCTACTAATACTTCCCAGTCCTACTAGTGCTTCCCAGTCCTTCCCTCTCCCTTTCCTCCTACCCCACTCTCAGGAATCTTAACTCTTTCTCTCTTTGTCACCCTATCTCTTCCCCCCTCCCACTCCCTACTTTGCTGTCTCCCACTCCATACACTGTTATATACCATCCCTACTCTGAACTCCAAACCTTTGTTTTGACTTAGCCACATTAGGCAGCACTAGTCCCTCCCTACAGCATGGCTTCAGTGTGTGTAATTGTGTAAACTTTTGTTCCATGACTTCATCCCTATGCAATAAAATTATGTTGATTGTATGATTAATTTTATTACTGAATGCCTTAAATTGTTATCTGTATAATTTTGTTAGCTAGTGACTTTTGTAATATTTCCAATGTATGTTCTCCCTCAATTTCTGATGTGGAACCTTTGTAAATGAGCAGTTCTCTGCTCAAAGGTGTTGCAATCCTAGATTAAATAAATAAATTAATGAACAAAATTATTCAAATGTTCACTTAATCCCAACCCAGTTTGAAATTGTCACCATCTTGGCTCCCACTCCCGCCACCTCCGTAGGCAGCCTATTCCAAGACTCTACCACTCTTTCCGAGATATGATGTTTCCTGAGACCCTTTTGAAGCCCCTGCAGCTTCTGTGTGTGCCCTGCAGTATTTGAGCTGGACACTTTGTTGAACAGCTCAGGGTAGGGCCTCTTATTTATTCCTTTTAGGAACTTAAAAGTTTCTATCATGCCCCCCCCCCCTTCCTCCTAGTCTCCAGTGAGTACATGTTCAATGCCTCTAAGTGCCACTTGTACGAAAGCCCCTGCAGACCCTGAATTATTTTTGTTGCCCTTCTCTGCATGGTCTCCTGTCTGTTTATGTCCTTCTTTAGGTGTGGACTCCAAAACTGGACACAGTACTCCAGCTGGGACCTCACAAGTGACCTATATAGTGGCAGTATCGCTTCCCTACTCCTGCTGTTAAATCCTCTGCCAGTGCTCCCCAACATTTTGTTAGCTTTGCTGTATGCTGTGGTGCACTGCCTGGTCTGCTTAAGGGTGTTACAACTCACAGATGATAACACCTAGATCCCTGTCCCCCTGTGAAACATTGAGTCTGACCCCATTAAGCCAATATGATGTCTTTGGGGTCTTTTTGCTTAGATGCATCACTTTACACTTCTTGGCATTAAATTTCAGCTGCCAGACACTAGACCATTTTTCCAACTTCTGCAGATCTTTTTGAAGGTTCTTAACTACTTCCTCATGGATGGATTTGACTTTCCACCTGGTGTGGCATCCTAAGCTCACTCCCAAACTTGGGTCACCTGCATGGCAGCCCACTGCAGTGCCAATGGGCCTGCAGGGCAACCCATTGCTGTGTCATTGGGTCTGCAGGGCAACCCACTGCAGTGCCATTTGGTCTGCAGGGCAACCCATTGCAGTGCCATTGGGTCTGCAGGGCAACCCTTTGCAGTGCCATTGGGTCTGCAGGGCAACCCATTGCAGTGCCATTAGGTCTGCAGGGCAACCCTTTGCAGTGCCATTGGGTCTGCAGGGCAACCCACTGCTGTGCCATTGGGTCTGCAAGGTAACCCTTTGCAGTGCCATTGGGTCTGCAGGACAACCTTTTGCAGTGCCATTGGGTCTGCAGGGCAACCCTTTGCAGTGCCATTGGGTCTGCAGGGCAACCCTTTGCAGTGCTATTGGATTTGCAGAGCAACCCACTGCTGTGCCATTGGGTTTGCAGGGCAACCCATTGCAATGCCATTAGGTCTGCAGAGTACCCCATGTCTGTTTTTGCATTTAAAAATCAGGAAATGTTTTTAGCAGGGAACCATAATCAATGGCACTAGAAGCAAAGGCTATGTGTTTCAGTCACCAAAGAAATAGACTGGAAGATCATACTGGGATGAGTAAACAAAGCAGTGTTCTTGACATACAGAGCAGGTGTTGCATTGGTATTTAACTAACTGAAACAACAGGGTTCCTTTGGGGCTGTTTGATTTGTGTTGGTTATTGGGAGATGTCAGTGCTGATTTTTGATTTTATTTTCCATCTGAAATGGTCTGCATGAATGATGCCAGCCCAGTTATGTTAGGCATGGGCATTTGAGTCCTGGTCATCAGGTGATGGTTTGGGGACATGTAAGGCAGTTGGAGCAGGTGATGGGACTTGCTTCTGTGCCATTTGTGGGGATATTGGACCTTAATTCCATGGTCCATAGCCAACCTGATTGCTAGACTGTTTTCTATTCATTTCATAATGCATTACAGTCCTCTTCCTTGAGGATACCATTTTAAATGTAGCAATTGAATATAGCTGTCAGTCTATTATGAAGTCAGTTAATCTGCTTTCTCTGTAGAAGTTCATCTTTAGTTGAGCAAGATGTCAGAAAATGTTAGATGAAATGGTGGTGCAAATCTGAATGAAGGACTTGGTGCTGTTTTGCAAATTATTTTAAATGTCTCATTTTTATATTTCCAAATAAGGTCTTAATTAAACATTCTAATTTGAAGAGCTGCTTTCTGAAAGAGAAGAAAGCTAAGCAAAATTAAAGCAAGTGACTGCCTGTTTAATGACAACAGATTTGTGCCACCTCCTTACATCCCCCTTATATGGAATTAGAAGTGCTTTGAGTACTCAGACAGCAGGCTCTGTGCATTCAGCTCCAGGAAAAATACAACACCAAAGGAGATATTGATGTTCAGGAAAAGGAACATCCAACACATCTTCCTCCCCTCTGAGAGACCCTAAAGCATGGCACACAGAGGTGATGGGGGATGCTGTACCATTTTCCAAGTTAATGAAGACAATGCCAGATTTGCTCTGCTGGCGGGATTTATTTTATTGTACTTGCTATGTGGAGCTGCTGTTTTCTCAGCTATTGAGTATCCTAAGGAGTTGGAGGCTCACCGGGTCTGGAACGAAAGGCTAGCAAACTTCACCCAGAGGTATAATGTCAGCCTAACAGAGCTGAGGGAATTTTTGAAGGGCTATGAGGAAGCCAATGTGGCCGGAATCCGGGTAGATACCCTCAGACCACGATGGGATTTTCCAGGGGCCTTTTATTTTGTTGGTACTGTTGTGTCCACAATCGGTGAGTCCTTTCAATATATTTAATGTCTGCAATGACATTTATCCAAAGCCTAAATACACCAACTAAGGCACGTATTCTACTGCCCTGTGACTTGCCAAATGATCTTATTAATGGTAGGAGATACTAAATGAAGTTATGTGTTATGAGAAAGAGCTGAAGTACAAAATGTATACCTAAGTATTGGTCATATGTTTCTGTTGTAGTGCCTTTCATTCTATAACACTTTATTTTGTATTTCTTTTCTCAAAAGTGGCAAGCAGTGTAATACTTATCACAAGTCAGACTAGGATGATCACTGAAAACATAGTATGCTGTTATAAATTAACAAAACAGGGACAATTTTCTTGAGCAAAGATGAATCAGTGGCTATACCTGTTGACTACAGGATGGACTTGAAAGGCATAGGATCATTCTGTCCTTCCTTTTGTTATGTACTATTAAATGGCCCATGAAATATGTTGCATGCTATCTGTCCCTCTCAGTTCAGTTACAGTCTTATAAAACATAATTATGATGTAGGGCTATGCAATTCCACTGAGACATCCTGAGGTAACCATACCTCAGTGAATGTGGAGACAAGAACAAATGCTGGCTATAAGCAGTTCTGCTGTACTGTATATTAATTTTATCTATCCATCTATCACAAATCATCTGACAAGCAGATCAACAAGTAGCAAAATAAGTCTTGTGAACTGATACTGAAAAGAGGGGATTTATGTTCATCAGATTTTAATATAAATGCACAGATGAACAGATACACATGAAACGGAGTAGCAGTGAGATGCTGTGAGATTTGAACAGTAAACTGCTACTACACTATAGCTTTGCAGATAGACAGATCTTCTGACATTACAGACAGGTACACATGCAATATCATACCTCTCACCCACTATGAATTTTGTGTAGTGCTATGTATATTTTGCACACAAATTTAGCCTCACTCCACACAGATATTGCAATGTTACTAATAATGTTATAACTATTCTTGGTTACACAAACTATTAAAACGGTAAACTAACTTGAGAAAAACATTCATAAGCATTAAGTATGTGATGCCCACCATTCTTAAACTTGCTGTTCTTAAAAATCACAAGTGCTTCACATTATGTCCATTTGCTCCAGATTTTGAATGCTAGAGGCTGAGAGGTGTGTTCAATGTAAATGACTCAATAAACACACAGTACAGAATGGCTACATTTTGACCGCACTAACATTTGACTGCCAGGAACATCATGTAGTCAAACGAAGCCCTCTAAGGGCATTACCTTCAGAAGTGGCTGATCAATTCTACAGGAACTCTAAATGCTATTCTCAAAGGCCAGCACTGGTAGCAATGAAATGCTGGTCATGAAAGAGATTTTCCCTGCTGTCTGCTAAATGGGGACACTGCACATCAGGAAGCCAAACAGCTAAATGTTCTGTTTTAAATGATGATCAAACCTGAGTTTTCTTTGCAAAATCAATTTATAAGGCTTGTAATTAATGTTTAGTGACAGCATATTTATTGCAGCTTACCTATTTCGTATGTTCCATGACTGGACATTACAAGTGTCTATCTGTCTGCCTATCATCCATCTGTCAAACTTTAACATACAGTACAGTACCTGCCAAAGTTCCAGAACTGGTCATGGGAGCTTCCATTTTGCAGCCCTGTCTCCTGCTGCCCATGAACATTTAGTTATTTCTTCTCCTGTTTTTTTTTTTTTTTTATTCTCCATCATGTTATGCTTACAAAGAACCCTTCCCCCACCTCCACAAAGCTACCTATCTCCACCACATTCTCTATCCAGGTCACCCTTTCACCATTCTCACTTCTGGACAGGGGTGTAGCTAGGAATTTTAAACTTGTACTCAAAACTGATGCACTGTTGCCCCCCCCCATTATATAAACATAAACCAAAATATGCGTTGCCACGCCACAACAATAGCCCCCTCCCCATTTGTCATGTCTGAGTTCAAGTAGAGTTTCTTCCTGTAATCTTCCTTCCTTTGTTTTTCTGCCTGCCTGGTGAGTTGTTCTTGTTTGTGTATTTGGCTGGTGGCATCAGTGCCCCACAACGAACAACAAAGGCAAAAGGGATCAACGTGACACAGACACAATGTGACTCACAATGCTCTTACTTTCCTCTTTTTATTGCCCCTGTCTGATTTGTTGCCCCTGCCTGATTTTTTTACTGTACTCTGCTGAGTACAGTGTGTATGCCTGCCGACACCCCTGCTTCTGGATATGGACTGTCTTGCTTCTCTGCACCTTTTCCTCAGTACAAATTCTCCTTGTTCCACACCTTACTCATGTTGGGAGTCCAACCAGGCAATTTGTTTATTTGAAAATGATTTACCAGGTAAACCATACAGAGAACAGCAGTCTTGTTTAGAACATAAAAATCATAGACAATGATGGCAGAAAAAGACCAGAAGTCCATCCAGTCTGCCCAAGTTCCCAATAACCCCTGGAACCTACTGTTCCTCCAGGGCACTAACCCTTCCCATCTTCTCTCTATTCACCTCCTTGGTCCTTTCACCCCCGGTAACCACTATTCCCTTCATTATGTCTCAGCCCTGCTTGAATCCCCTGACTGTTTTCACACCCACCACTTCAGCCGACAGACAGCTCCAAGGTTCCACCATACTTTCCATAAAGTAGTACCTTCTCACATCTCTCTTGAACCTACCTCCTGTTAATTTCCATTCATGTCCACATGATCATGAATTGGTATTCAGGCTAAATAGTTCCCCACAGTTCACTTTCTTAATTCCTTTAAGGAACTTGAAGGTCTCTATCATATCTCCCCTCTCCCTTCTGGTCTCCAGTGAGTACACAGTCAGTGCCTTGAGGTGCTCCTCATAGGGTCTGTGCTGCTGGCCCTGAATCATTTTTGTTACTCTGCACTGCACTGTCGCCAGCCTATTCTTATCCTTTCTGAGGTGAGGACTCCAGAACTGGGCACTATACTCTAGAAGAGGCCTTACCAGGGATCTGTAGAGGGGAAGTGTTGCCTCCTTTCTTCTGCTATCAATAACACTCCCGATACAGCCCAGCATCCTGTTAGCCTTGCTATAGGTCTTGTTGCACTGACTCAGTTGCTTAAATGAGTTGCTAATGACAACTCCCAGTTCTCATTCCTCAGCTGTAGTACTAACTCATTCTCCTCCCATTCAGTACTCTGTCTTGTTTTTTTTTTTCCCTAGGTGTATTACCTTGCACTTTCTAGCATTAAATTTTAACTGCCAGGCCTTTGACAACCCTTTTAACTTTTGCATGGCTCTCTGCATTTCCCTCATTCCCTCGTCACTATCCACCCTCCCACACAGTTTTGTGTCATCTGCGAAGAGACACAACCTGCCCTGGATTCCTTCTCCAGTGTCACTAATGAACATGTTGAAGAGGCCTGAACCCAGGACCGATCCCCGTGGAACCCTGCTCATAACCTCCCTCTCCTCTGATTTAACCTCAATGACCACCCTCCTCTGCTGCCTCCCCTCTAGCCAGTTACCCACCCAATTCACAATTGGTTTAGCTGCACGCAGGTCTTCCATCTTCTTGAGCAATTATTTGAGTTTATAGATGTAACATGGAAGGAGGAGGAGAGGAAGGGAGGATTTGGCAATGGAGGGGGAAGTACAGGACTAATAATAGATTAAAAATTATAATGCAAAGTAACAAGGCAGAATACAATGTCCCAGAAAATGTTGATAAGTACGTTTTAATAAGTAACAGAAAGGCATTCAAATCCCTATTTCATTCACATTTACTTGAATTACTGTAGACAAGATGCATACTTTCAAAGAAAAACTCTTCTTGACTTTGTCCATTTCACTTGGAATGCCTTCATCCTTCAGGGTACACCACCGTTCATTATCGTGCTGTCCACAGTTTTAAATATTTGCATGCCGCTTTTGAGAACAGCAAACATTTTGGTAAATCATTTTTCTTTATTTACTTAGTTTCTGTTGACCGGGAAAGGAGGACTAGGCAATTCTGCCTATTTTTAGCCTCATCCTGGGTGAGGGTGGATACAGATGGAAACCAACTGACACTGAACCAGATTAAGCTGTTAGTGGTATTTTAGTTAATGGGGGAAATTTGGAAAGGACACAGAGAAAGCTCCCATGCTCTTTTCAAGAAATGCCATGGGAGTTTTAATTTCCACCTGAACAATCACTAGAACAGACAGACAGGACCTCGGTTTAACATCTCATCTGAAAGACAGCACCTCAGAAGTGCAATGCCCCCCTCATGCTGTACTACAGTCTCAGTACTGTATCAGAGATCAGTGTCAGTAGGTGCTGGCTAAGTGCAGAGAAAGGACATACATACTGTAGTCTGTTGCTGCAAACTGATGTACTGAAGAAGGGATATGCCATTGTTTAAGGTTATCTCCTGTATTTTGAATAAACATCACACAGAGATTGTATGTTGAACTTGAAGTTTGGTATCTGGAAGAGCTGCTCCCATGGTGGAGTGGCTAAGAAACTAGCACCTGAAGCAGAGGAGACCTGGGGACCAGGGTTTGGTTCCCTGTCTCACAGTATTGGACATCTGTTAAAGCTCCTCAGGTGGTGCACTGGATGTGTCTTGGCTTTACAAGCAAAGGGTCAGGGGTTTGATCCTAGATGAGGGCACTTGTGTACTGCCTTAGCAAGGACACTCAAGAATCATGCAGTCACAGCTGGCCCATCAGCACAGTGGTTGGATTTCCACTTGTTACGCCGGCGACCTGGGTTCGGGAACGGACCTGGGTCATTGGAGGGACGGCCGGGGGGAGTTGGATTGAGCATTTCATGGACTGCTCTCCTTCTCCAAGGGAGGAGGGCATGGGATGTCGTCAGTGCATGGGGGACCCCTGGTGGAGGCCAGGGGTTCTGCAGCAGGTGTCGCCAACAAGGAACACAGGGGGCAGGACAGACACTGGTGTCATTGCATGTTCCTGGCCATCACGAACAGGGAAAAATTTGCCCACCTGCCACCTCTAGAAGCCTGCCCTGGCTGTACTTGGCTTCCCCAGGCAGACTCCCACCCTAACCCATCATTTGTGGCACCTTAGGGCCAGGTGCCATGACCCTGCCCTGGGGGGTAATCCAGGGGGTCCCGGGAAAGCGGCTAATGTGGGGAGCCACAGCTGTGATGGTCCATGACTGGGTGGATGCCTGGTGGTAGGCAGGGTCCAGAAAAAATATAAATAGAAAAAAAAAGAATTATGCAGTCACTATTATCATGGTTTCACTATGCCCTTCCTGTTTTGGAAGAGTGGCAACTGGGGTTTAACACAGAAGTGCAAGATCATGCACATAGGGAAGAGAAACCCTGAAGCCACCTATAAGTTGGGAGGGGAGTTGCTGGCAATCACAAGGGAAGAAAGAGACTTGGGCATCATCATCATCACTGATGACCTGAAATCATCCAAGCAGACCACTAAAGCAGTAGGTAAGGCTAGGGGGGTGTTGGGGTGTATTAGTAGGGGTATCTCAAGTCGTAAGAGGGAGGTAATAATCCGTCCTTAATAGACAGTAGTTAGGCCCCATTTGGAGTACTGCATGCAGTACTGGAGGCCGCACCTTCACAAGGACATTAACAAAATGGAGGCAGTCCAGAGAAGGGCAACCAAACAACCAAAATGGTGCAGGGACTGCATCAGAAAACATATGAGGACAAATTAACGGAGCTCAGTATGTATACCCTAGAGCAAAGGAGAGAGAGTGATATGACTGAAACATTCAAACACCTTCAGGGCATTAACAAGGTGAAAGAGTCTAATATGTTTCAATATAAGAAAAATAGCAGGAGAAGAGGATGCACATGAGATTAGAGGGAGGCCAATTAAGGGGAAATGTGAAGAAGTTCTTTTCACAGAAAGGGTGGTGGATGCATGGAATGGCCTTCCTCGGGAAGTGGTGGATATGAATACAGTGCAGGGCTTCAAACAGGCATGGGATAGGCATAAGGGAGCAATATAGATGAGTATGAATAGATAGGCCATTGACAGAGTAAAGGCCTATGGCACATTCATAAGGTAGAAATAAAATGGACAGACTGGATGGGCCTTGTGGTCCTCATCTGACGTCAACTTCTATGTTTCTATGTTACTGGTATTTAACACAAGTGACTGGTGTGAGAGGATGGAACCCACAGCCTTCCAGTCTTCCAGCCTCAAAGGTGAGTGTGCAAGCTGCTGAGTGACTGACACTGCCAATTTTGTTAATAGCTCACTGTCATTGCATTTACAGTACATAATGTACCAAGGAATACTTACCAGTAATTCACCTTACTCCAGTTTCTGCAATCCATGTATAAGGCATGACTTACCTATATGTGGCTTGTGTGATGCCTTTGTAAGTATTGCTTAGATGAAAAGCATAAACGTTACTGTACAAGGGCTTAATCTTCATAGGCCTCAGTCATGCCACTAGTTCAAGACTGTTGGGCAAAATGTGAATGCTTTTTTGACACCCACGTTGATTTACATTTTTTTGTTTTATTGCTGCATGCCGATGACTTTCAAAGCGCAAACACATTTGAAATTGTTCTGGCTGCTTCATAGGCATTTGTGGGCTTATTAAAGTAAGTTTATTGCTTTTGGGAAAGGACTGAAAACAATACTGAGACACAGCTCAGCTTTTCTATTACAGAGTGCTTGTATTTCTGTTCCTTTTATTCTCCCTTCCTAGCCTCATTAACATGAGAACATGATCATTGCCCCTTACTACTGATCCACTCCTGCTGGTTAATCCAGTGCTGAAGTCATATGCCTCTGTCTGTGACATCATAATTATTTTCACATCAAGAAACAGTGATGCCTCAGTGCAGGATTACAACTTTAGCAAATGATTAATCCACAGAAACAGATGACCGCTAAGGGTCAAAAACCATATATCATCCACATGAACCGGAACATGAAGAACAAAGAGGACTGAAATGCAGTTGCTATATAAAATATAAGCTGAATTATGTTATAATATGATAGTTTTGAAAGTTTTCTCGAAAGGGATATGATCACACTAATCTACAAATGGTAGAATACCAGTGCAGTCTGGTTTTTGGGGGTGGGGGGGTGTTGAATCTCCCAAGACTTTCACCCCTGGTGTCCCAGTGAATTTGAAAACAAGGGTGGAAGAAAAAAGCAGGTTCTAGAGCAACATGATGGCCAGGGGAGCAGACTGGTAGAGAGAACAGGTGGCCTAGACACTAATGTCATTAGTTGGCACCAGTGTCCAAACAGGAGTCTGATGCCAGAGAGAAGCCTGTACCAGCTGTCAAAAGACAAAGCCCCTAGACCAGGGGATAATGCATCAAGGTGAAGGGATTATCCATCAGTTCCATTACCACCAATATCAAGATGAGCTTCTGGTCAGCCTCAGGCTAGGGGATAGCAGATGCTGAAGTAGAACAGGGGCTCAACCATTATTGCCCTTGCCACCCATACCCAAGTAAAAGCCTGCTGCTGAGGAGTGGCCTGTTTCAGCTGCCATGGAAGAGTTATCAGCCACAGCCCAGGGGCCATTGATTACTGCTGCTGGGGGTGGGCAATCTCATGGGTCTGCTTTGGTTGACAGTGGTTCTGGTGTTGTCAGGGCCACCCGAACACTCAGAGCCATACCTAAGGAGTAGGCAGAGAAGCAACAGCCACAATGTCACCGGCTACCACCCACCCATACTGCTGGTAATTGTTCTGCTACCCTCAGTGCCCTCTGTAGGCTAAAGGGCATTCATGTTGCATACTTAGGCATGGGTGAGAGGAACAGATAGAGAGCTACACAGGCCATGTTAAGGCCTGGTGTTGCTGGGAGAAAGGGAGGGCAAAGTATCAATTAAGGGGTATTAATGAGAATGTAGTGGATTGGGCTGAAAACTTGCTGTAAAATAAATCCCAGAGAGGAATAATAAAAGGACAGATTTCCATCAAGGATAGAGTGTCAAGTGTTGTCCAACAGGGAACAGTTCTGTTCCAGATCTTCATAAGGGACATTCGGAAAAGGTTTCAAATGTTTGCTGATGATTCAAAACTAGGCACAGAGGTGGCTACTCAAGGAAAGGCAAAACATTTACAAGGAAACCTAAACATATGCTGTAATAGGCTAAGCTGACAAATGGAGTATTAAACTACATAAAGAAAAATAGATGGTTTTACCAACAGGAAAGATATTTACCCATTAAGGAAAACAGGTTAGTCGAAGCTAGTGAAGAGAAGGACCTGGCAACAGACTACTAGAGGTTATATCAAACAGATTCAGTAAGGAAATTTCAAAACTAATAAAGTTTTATTTCACTTGGGAATTGGGCAGTTATGAAGCAGTTTACCTCAAATGGTAACTGATACCAGTACAAAAGGAACTTTTAAAAACAAACTAGATACAGTGAGAACAAACTCTAGCCAGAGCCGATAGGGCTGTGAAGAGCTACCAAATGACCAGTTACACATGTGCGTAGAAATTATTCAATGCCCAGGTGTCACTAGGCCATTTTTTGGAGGTGTTGTAAAAATTTTCAACATGGCCTTTTTTGGACCCCTCCTCATGAACAGTGCCAGTGTCAAGGAAAAGCATCCAACATGAGGGGGGTGTGTGTAAAAACTCAAATTAAACATACAACCCCATGTTTTATTTTATATAATTGCTGGGGAACGTTTTCTCACCACAGCAATTATATAAAATAAAACTGTGGTACTTGGTGTGGAGGAAGTAAGTCTGGAGTAGAGGAAGAGCAGTCAGCACTCCAGTGGAGCGGGTCCCAAAACCTTTTTATTTTTAAATTTGGAGCAGGAGGCAAGTAGGCGAGTTTCTTTTTAAAAAAAGAAAAATTACTTAATTGCTAACTCATGGCGGTGTAGAGTCCAGGGCAAAACATAGTGCTGGAGTCATGGTGGCTGTTCTGCGCCATGTTTAGCAGAGATCGTGGAAGCAGGCGCATGCGTGGAGCATTGGAAACCCGGAGCGTGTTCGCCGTTATGACCCGCGAGTTATAACAGCGAATTATAACCCGGGTTTCCAATGGGAGAAAAAGCTCCCCAGTTATTATAAATGGCTAACTCTGGAAATGTTAAGGCTAGTAACTAGACAAGGAAGGACTAGTGTGACATTCAGCTCCGTAAAAAAAAATAAATAGAAACATGAACTGGGAAGAGTCTGCTCCACATATCACTTGAAAACTCACAAAGTGCTATGAAGTAATGACCCATTCACCTGTGGTCTGATATTATATATTTATTCAGTCATTTACAGGCAGCATAGACACTGCATAAAACAACCAACTGTTTGTTAATGATCCTCTTTTATGATCCACCATTTGGCCCATTACCGAAACAGGGATTGACTGCTCAACTAGGTGTTGTGTCAAGCACCATAAAATCGGAAACAAAGGGATAATAAAACAGACAAAACAACATACAGTATATAGATTTAATGATGGGGATATGTGGACAAGGCCTGCCTGCTCATTGCATCTTTCAAGTATTATGAGTAGGAGATCTGCAAATGGTGGATCATAAAGGTCTAGGCAGCTTAGGATTATAGAACAAGCATTTGTCAATGCCGAATGTTGTCTTGGTGGCATTGGCAATGGCTTTGCAGGAGTTAGAGATGCATAATAGGAATGGTAGTGAAGTATTGAACTGATGCCAACTTCACCCCCACCCTGAAGAGACACATTTTCAACATAGGCATTTTGGTACCTCCACTCATGAACGGTGGCACTGTGATTTTGTTAATCTGTCTCAAAAGTTGATTTCACAGTGACCAAGCCATTCTGTGCCACAGGTGTGAAAACACATTTTGGACAGGATGCGAAAAATGACAGCTGTACTGTTCATAAGGAGGTGTGAAAAAATGCCAGTGTTGAAAATCTGGCATGAAAATATTGCAAATTTGTGAAGTTACAAGGGTGCATGGAAACTGCGCAATGCATGCTTGTAACACAGTCATTTTATGGCCTTTCATCACCAGATTTTCAAATATGCGCATTTTAGGACTTCTGCTCATGAACAGTGTCACTGTAATTTTCTCAAACTGTCCTGAAAACTGATTTCACACAGATACTACGCTATTCTGCGCCGGAAGTGTGAAAGCGCATTTCAGCCAGAATATGTAAAATGACAGCTGTACTGTTCATAAGGAGGTGTGGAAAAATGTCAATGTTGAAAAGCAGGAGTGAAAATATTACAGATTCACGAAGTTACGAGCATGCATGGAAACTGCGCACTGCATGCTCATAAAACAGTCATTTTTTTGGAGATTTTTTCAACAAATTTGCAACATAGGCTTTTTGAGAGCCCACCTCATGAACAGTGGCACTGTCATTTCATTAATCAGTCCTGAAAGGTGATTCTGTGCAGTGACCGTGAAATCACCTTTCAGGACTGAATAACGCCATGACAGTGAGTGAATTCATGAGGAGGAGCCCCAATAACCCCATGTTGAAAATTTGGTGCAAAAATTCCAAAAAATGCCTGAGATATGCACCAAAGTTGAAAAAAAACCTATTTATTCCATTATACAGCTTACCAGCATTTCTTCAGTTCGTGCTCGGCTTTGAAGAGTGCAGATGTGTTCTGGTCCACGAAGATTGTCGCGCCATACTCCGGAGGTAAGTATGGGATGAGAGGTGTGGGGAGGCAGGGTGTGCAGAGGGTGGGTGCGGTAGGGGGAGGGAGCAGGACAGACCGCGAGGGACCATTTTCTTCTTTTATAGGTTAAATAAAAAAAACATTGTGGGACTTTTTTTTTTACAGGGGCATCTGGCACTCTGGGGTGGGCTCCCAGTGTGCCACCTGAGTGTTTGGGGGGGCTACCCGATGGGGGATTGGGCACCCCCATTGGCACATACTGAAGTGGGGTGCTAGAGCTGAGGGGGGTTGGGCACCACCCCTCGGCACACAACAAATGTCGGGGGAGCATTATGCCGATGGGGAGTGGGCTCCCCCGTCGGCACATGAACTGGGTCAGGGCATGCCGACAGGGGGATTGGGCACCCCTGAAGTCAGCATTGTGGCAGGTGGTGGCGGCAGTCACTGCCGCCATGTTTACTAGAATGCTTCACCAGGAAAGGCATGTCGGGAGGTGCCGCTGCATGATAAGCTTAGCTCTCATTGCAGCGAACCTTTTCTTAGATGTGCTTGCCACATTACGTGTTGCTGGTGTGGCGCCTGCATGCTGCCTTATTGGGGAATGAGAGACGCACCTACTGATGTGTGCCCTGCATTCGCCCACAGTGACCGCACCTCTGAATCTGCTACTACTGCAATATGTTTACTGGTGCGCAAGCGCGAGCCAACATAAAAATTATGACAAATACAGGACTGAGGCCTGTCCGGTCTGTCAAAGCCTGTCTTATTTTGGGCACTATGCCCTTGTTAATCCTTCCTACTTCCCCTTCCTCAGTCTGCCCCCATAGGCACTATTCCCATGTGCCTGTCTCTTCCCTTTTGAACCCTCCCATTGTTTCAGCCCTGATGACCTCATCCAGGAGTTTCTTCCAGGCCATCTCCACTCTTTCAGCAGTGAAGTACTTCCTTACATCCTTTTTGAACCTCCCTCCTGCTACTACTGCTGGCACCTTGTTGCCACTCATTGTGATCAGCTTGCTACTGTCTATCTTGTTTATTCTGCAGAGGTACTTGAATATCTCAGTCATATCACCCCTCTTTCTCCTGTCCTCGTGCATGGACATGTTAAGATCCTTCATTGTTCCTCACAGGTCCTACCTTGTTGCCCATGTATAATCTTGGTGGTTTGTCTCTGTGCCACCTTTATTCTGCTCCTGTCATTTTCAAGTACGGGCTCCAAACCTGCAAGCAGTGCTCCTAATGTGGGAGAACCAGGGATCTATACAGCAGCTGTATTTCCTCCCCCCTTTTGCTAATGATCCCTCTTCTTATGTGCACCAGCATCCAATTTGCCTTATTAACAGACCTTCTGCATTCTGTTGATATCTTCATGCTCTCTATTATTAATCCCCCTAGGTCCCTAAGGACTATCCACTAACACCCCATTAATACTGCATTCTTGGATTTTGTCCCTCTATGTACATTACCTTACACTTTCACATTAAATGTCACTTGCTTCACCTTTGACCACCTCTTCAAATTATTTACATCTTTCTTTTTTGTCCTTATTCCCTTCTTAGTGTCCACTCCTCGACAGGTCTTGGTATTTATTTATTTGCTTGTTTATTTATTTATTTATTTTTGTATTTCACCAGGAAAGGCATACTGAGCTCATAGAGCTTGTTTCCAGATGCATCCTGGGATGAAGGGGAGAGGGAGTAGATAAGAGAGCATAATACAAAATATATACATATGCACAAATGAAGAGATACAGAGTTTCAATGACTAGAGATGGTAGGTACAAAATATAGATGTACAACTTATTGAGACAGAATAAATCAGATAAGTCATGTAGTATATACAAAATTTACAAACAACTGTGGAAGTTCAAGTAACCGAACAGCTAATAGCAGACAAGCAGGTAGACCCTGAATAATAATGCTTTAGGGATTAGGAAAAGAAGTACAGTGTAAACAGAAACTTGTATCATCTACAAAAGGGCATACTGTAGCTTTCCTTGAACCTTCTCCCCCAGATCAGAAATACATGTGTTGAAGTGATCCGGTCCCAGAATTGATCCCTGGGACACCTGCTCATTTCCACTCAGACATTTTTTCTCCCACCCCGTTATCCTGCCTCCCCACCTCCAAGTCACCTAACTTCTTTATTAGTGCCCCATGTTTCCCAGGCTCCAGGTATTAGCATCACTCTCCATATCAACTGTGTCCCATCTTATGCCTGACATCCCTCTGAGAAGTGTCCTGGACACTTTCTGTTTCCTTAGAAAATGGGCTTGGAAAATACTGTATACTGATTGGCTGAGAGCCTCAACCAGGCATACATTCATTTTTTCAACAATCCCAACTGAAAAGCAAGTGCCAGTTGGCACTGCCACCTTACTGAACAACTATCACTGTGCTCACTTTCAGTTTTAAAGAAGGACTGAGGCCAACATTTTTAGCATCAATAAATTTAGAATTTGGATCAGCATAACCTCAATCAGCCTCATTTCAAAAATCAGATCTGTAAGTTACTTTGTTTACAAGTTACAAGTTACAAGTCTTTTTGTAACCCTTAAAGAGCTACTGATGCCTCAAAGAAAACTTCAAAAAGCATAATAATTAGGTACAATTCTGCTTGCATTCCATTTACAGTTTGTATATTTCTCTTCCCCATTATTTATTACTAAGGAAATTTGCATGAATATATGATCTTTATCCCTCAGAGTTTCTTTAGAGTCCATCTGCCTCTATAGCTTACTCCCTACTTCAAGTCATAATCCTCTGTTGTGACATCACAATCTGTTGCCATGGGAGTAACTATGATGTCACAAGCAGTGATCTGTGACTTCTGGTAAGGAGAAAGCAGCAGGAATAAACAAACTCTTCAGGAGCAAAGATTCTGTTTTCATACAGATGACCTCAGTAGTAAATAATGGGGAGGAGGAATACAGCACTAATTGGGAAATATAAGCTGGACTGTATCTATATTTTAGGTTTTGTTAAAGTTCTCCTGAATGTGTCACCAGCTCTTTAATTCACTGTGTGTTTAAAAAAGCCAGTTTCAGTGAAGAACTGCTGCTGATGCCATCTCCTGAACTCAAAACCTGTGAAGGTGTGGCCTCCAGTACCGCATGCAATACTCCAGATGGGACCTAACCAGTGTCTTGTTAAGAGGGATTATTACCTCCCTCTTATGATTTATGATACCCCTACTAATACACCCCAACATCCCCCTAGCCTTACCTACTGCTTTAGTGGTCTACTCGGATGATTTCAGGTCATCTGTGATGATGCTGCCCAAGTCTCTTTCTTCCCTTGTGACTGCCAGCAACTCCCCTCCCAACCTATAGGTGGCTCCAGGGTTTCTCTTCCCTATGTGCATGATCTTGCACTTCTTTGTGTTAAACCCCAGTTGCCAGTCTTCTGACCATTTTGCCAGTTTATCCAGATCTCTTCTCATTCTATATTTTCACAAAAGTCCAGCACTCACCACCACAATAAAGACACTGCTCGTTAATTCCAGGTGCAAAGATTTATTAAAGTGCCAGTACAAAAGCACGTCTTGACTAGTTTCGGACTAACGTCATTTATCAAAAGACATGCTGAATTCATTCAAACTCAGTCTTAAATAGGCACAAAAAGATGACATCATCACCAGTGTCCACAACATAATAAATGTAAAGTAAGACAATCACCATGTAAAATAGCTCGTATAAAATGACACCATATATACAGACAATCCAAAGACATGTAAAAAACACATAGATATATATTGGACATGTTAAATATCAGCACCAGATATGCACACCACTTAAATATGATTCATAGGGATCTAATATCTATCATAAATCAGAAACCTGCATAGTAGGGCTGAACCTACATATCAATATAATATCTTCTACTATGAATAAAACAGTCTCATGATTATACTAAATAATCTGAATCTATATCTCTGTGCTTCTATATTGTAATATATTGACATAAATTAATGGAGCTGTATATCCCTAGTTATCTATATTTAATGTAAGGTGCTAAACTAATTCTATCATTTAACCCTGGAGATCTGCATGCCCCCAGAGTACAGATCCAAAAACCTTCCCATCGTAGAATCAAATTTTTATAGTCACCTCCTTTCTTTTCAGGTATAACCTTCATGATTGCTTGAAAATTGAACTGATGTTCACCACAACCAATCTGATTCATAACATGAGCTGCTGTAGCGTACATAAGATCCCCATGTTTAATCGCCCTGCAGTGTTCTCCTACACGGCTTTTAAAATTCCAGCTTGCTATGAACCAAATAGTCCCTAAGTGTACTGGCTCATCTATAAGATAGACATGGAGGACATGTGGAAATTTCTTTCAGATGTCTATCCCCTTCCAATACATGCCAATGTTCTCGTACAATCTCCCCTATTGAATGTGCATGCACTGAATAGTCCATAATGAAATTGCAGACATTTGTATCTTGTTTTCTCTCAGGTCCTTTCCCAAGTACATGTCCTCCATGTCTTACTTATAGATGAGCCAGTACCCTTAGGGACTATTTGGTTCATAGGAAGCTGGAAAAACCTAGGACACAGACATGGCTCACTAGTACTTCTGTGGGTTGCTTCCCTTGCAAAAGATATATCTATTGCACAGTTATTAAGTCTTGCAAAGAATTTAGTTGTCTAAATAACGAAAAAATTTTCTTTATTCAACAGCTTATGACGTGTGATACTATGGGAGTAATTTATTTGGCTACATGCATCTGTGGTGCCTTCTACGTTGGCAAGACTGAAAGGAATTTTAAAAGTCAAGTAGGAGAACTCTGCAAGGCGATTAAACATGGGGATCTTATGTACGCTACAGCAGCTCATGTTATGCTGGACTTTTGTGAAAATATTTTGTTTGCCTGAGCACCCTTGCCTGGTGCAGCATTCTGCTGTGATGTCCTCTCTTCTCATTCTGCCCACCCCATCTGGATCATCTACACTGTTGCAGATCTTGGTGTCATCTGCAAACAGACAAACCTTACCCTCCAGTCCATCTGCAATGTCAATGATGAAGATATTGAAGAGGACTGGCCCCAGGACTGATTCCTGAGGTACCCCACTTGTGACTTGCATCTCTTCTGACTGTTTACCATTTACCACCACTCTCTGTTTTCTGCCCGTCAACCAGTTTGCCACCCAGTTGACCGACCTCTGACCCAACCCGAGCCTACCTAGCTTATTAATCAATCTTCTATGTGGAACAGTATCGAAAGCTTTGCTGAAGTCAAGGTAGGTGACATCAACTGCTCCCCCTTGGTCCACCACTCTAGTTACCCAGTCAAAGAAATCTATGAGATTAGTTTGACAGGACCTTCCTTTTGTAAACCCATGCTGTTCTGGATCCTGTGCTCCTATGGATTCCAGGTGTTTCACTATCCTTTCCTTAAGGAGTGCCTCCATAATCTTGCCCACTACTGAGGTAAGACTGACTGGTCTGTAGTTCCCTGCCTCTTCCCTGCTACTACTCTTGTGGAGCAGGATCACATGAGCCCTTCTCCAGTCTTCTTGGACATCTCCTGTGCTCAGAGACTCACTAAACAGTTCTTATAATGGCTCTGCTAGTTCCACCCTTAGCTCCTATAGTACCCCGGGATGTATACCATAAGGTCCCATTGCCTTGTCCACCCTGAGCTTATCAAGCTCTTGTAGGACCCTTTCTTTTGTGAAAGGACTAGTGCACACCTCCCTCTCCCCTGTGTCCATGGTGCTGAGCTATGGGCCCTGTCCTACCTTCTCCTCAGTAAATACTGAGCAGAAGTATCTATTTAGGATAGATGCCTTTACATGGTCCTCCTCCTCCTCCTCACATGCCCCCTTATCCCCTTTGATATTAGCAATACCGCCTCTGGTCTTTCTCCTTTCACTAATTTATCTATAGAAAGTCTTGTCACCTTCTTTTACTGCTCATGCTAGTGTTTCCTCGGTTTGGGACTTTGTCTGCCTTACTGCCTTCCCTGCTTCCCTTAGGGAAGTTTGGTATGCCTCCCTATCTTCATCCCACTGCATTCCCTTATATTTCCTGAAGGCCAGTCTTTTGGCTCTGACCTTTTCTGCTACTATTTTTGAGAACCAAAGTGGTTTCCTTCTTCTTTTGCACTTCCTTTTCTCTCTAACACAATGGGATGTTGCTTCAAGTATTGCATCCTTAATGCTTGCCCACTTTGCCTGTGCCCTCTCACCTGTATTTCTTCTTGCCAGGGCTAGCTTAACTCTGTTGGCCATCTTATCAAAGTCAGCTCCTCTGAAGTCCCATATTTTTGCCTTGGAATGGGATGATTTAGTTCTAGTGGCCAAATTGAACCATACCATGTGATGGTCACTGGCCCCCCAGTGACCTTCTACTAGTAGATATGTGATCCTTTCCCTGTTAGTCAATACTAGATCTAGGATAGCCCTGTCTCTTGCGGGTTGTTGTGCCAGTTGTTTGAGGCCCTCCCCCTGCAGGGAATCCACTATGTGTTTAGTTCTTGTAGATGTTCCTGCTGGTATTGACCAATCTGTATCTGGTATGTTGAGGTCTCCCATTATCAGAACCTCCACTTTAGCTGTCATGTTTTGTATATCTTCTAACAGTAATGTGTCTATGTCCTCCCCCTGGTCTGGAGGCCTGTAGACAACCCCAGTTTGTATGGCTATCCCATTTCCTGTTTCCAGGGTGACCCACAGTTCTTCTGGCTCCTTATGTGTATTCTGAATTTCTGTAGCTTTTATATTTTCATTGACATAAAGGGCCACTCCACACCCCCCCCTTTTTTGCACCTCAGTCTCTTCTGAACAGTATATAGCCAGGTATTGAATTCTCCCAAGCATGATTACTGGTGAACCATGTCTCGCTAATGGCTACAATGTCCAGTTTAGCCTGTGTCATTGTCAGGGCTCCTGGTGTTCTGCGGCAGAATTTTCTGATTTCTGCAGCAGGGCTCTTTGACTTCTGCGGCAGCATTTTCTGATTTCTGTGGCATGATTTATTCATTTCTCTGGCAGAATGCAGTCCTGTCATTGGCTAAATATGATGTGATGTCATCGATGACATCATATGCTGAGCATAGAGGAGGGACTTCAGGATAAACGAGGTGGGAAAGAAAGCCTGACACTATGGAAAAACAGTATATTTATATGAAAATTCACCAAAAACAATGAATTCTGCAGCACTGTATATATTCTGCAGCATGATGCAAATTCTGTGGCAAATTCCGCAACCACAGAACCGCAGAATTCCAGGGGCCTTGGTCATTGTTGCTTGCAGGTCTTAGATCTTGTTTCCCAGACTGCGAGCACTACTTACTTAAAACTGCAGGTGTAGTAAACATCTGAAAAAGGAAAACTGACATGGGGGGGTCAGTACATGCACTTCCATAATGTGTAGATGCAAGGTACAGTACTTCAGAATGTGACGGGGGATTGGAATGCAGTGGCAAGCATGGCTTTAGAATGATGAAGCTCTGTGCAATTTTTAAAATACTGCAAGTATGAGATTTCGAAATGCCACCAGGTTGCAATTGTGGAATCCAGCAATGACACAGTCTCAGAAAGTAGCTGGAACACTTAATTTCAGAATGTGGCAATGATGCACAATTTCAGAATGTGGTGGTGATGAGCAATTTTGGAATGCAGTGGTGATGCACAATTTCAGAATGTGGCAGTGATGCACAATTTCAGAATGTGGTGGTGATGAGCAATTTTGGAATGCAGCGGTGATGCACAATTTTGGAATGTGGCAGTGATGAATAGGTTCGGAATGTAGTGGTGATGTATAGGTTTGGAATGTGGCAGTGACGTAGAGGTTTGGAATGCTGCAGTAATGCACAATTTTGGAATGTACTGTAGTAGTGATGTACAATTTCAGAATGTAGTGATGATGCAAAATTTCAGAATGTGACAGTGATGCACAATTTTGGAATGTAGCAGTGATGCACAATTTCAGAATGTAGTGATGATGCAAAATTTCAGAATGTGACGGTGATGTGCAATTTTGGAATGTGGTGATGATGCACAATTTTGGAATGTGGCGATGACACACAATTTTGGAATGTGATGGTGATGTACAGTTTCAGAATGTGGCAGTGACATACAATTTTGGAATGTGGTGGAGATGCACAGTTTCAGAATGTGGCAGTGATGCATAGTTTTGGAATGTGGTGATGATGCTCAATTTCAGATTGTGGCGGTGATACTTAATTTCGGAATGTGGTGGTGATGCATAATTTCAGAATGTGGTATGATGCACAATTTAGGAATGTGGCAGTAATAATTTTGAAAAGTGCCATTGAAATACAACTTGGTAGCAATGTGCAATTATGGAATTTGATGTGGATTCACCATTTCAGAATGTGGCAGGGATGCACAATTTGAGAATGGAGAAGGGATGTGCAGTTTCACAATGTAGTAGGGATGCATAATTTTAGAATGTGGCTGGTTGCATAATGATGGAATGTGGTGGGGATGTGATGCAGAATTTTGAAATATGGTGGGTGTGTACAATTCTGGAATGTGGCAGGGACAAGCGATTTCAGAATAAATAGTGTCCTGTCAAGTTCCAAAATTGCCAGTCCCCATCAAATTCCTCAATATGTGTCCCTGTTGCATTCCGAGACTGACTGCCCCACCACATTTTGAGATGGCATATCCCTGTTACATTCTGAGACTGCGTGTCCCCACAACATTTTAAAATTGTGCACCACCTTGACATTCTGTGCCTTGGTTCAGTGCTGCATTCCAAAAACTAACTTCTAACATGTTCTAAAGTGCAGTGCCATGCATCTGAACATTCCGGAAATGCAAGCACTGCAGCCAACCCTATGTCACGTTTTTTTTAAAAAGGATTACTATACCTACAGTTTCTTAAACTTTGGAGAAGTAGGTCCTATAAGGTTGCTGACAGGGAGGACTAGACTGTGAGTTCAGGATATGACATCATCAGTGGCTCTTCACTGAAACTGTGTTTTTTGAATAGGTAGTGAAATCAGGGTTACACAATACTTCATAACTTTAAAATGAAGTATCGTGGAAACCTAATTTTTGGTATGAGATTTATTGGGGGTATGATTATTCTTACTCTATGGTGTAGCACTTTTGGTGGGAGTCTTTCTTTAAAAAGATCTGGCAGTCATTTTTCCCCCTCACTTAGTGAGCAAGCTCTCCCCACTGCCCCTCTCAGCTGCCACTACCACCAGTACCCTAACTGCCCCATTACCCACAGAAGTTAATTTTCTGTGTAAAATAAACATGGGCAACTTTCTTTTTTTATTTTTAACTAAATTGTCAGCATAAATGCAATTGTTCCTTGCAGTACTAGTTTTGTGCTATTCCCCCATTCCCACCAGCTGTTTTACTTAGTCAGAAACAGCAAAAAATTAAAATGAAACTTCAACATTATTTAACAAAAAAGTAACCTTACTTCTTCCATTGTCTGACTGCATGCAAGTGCTCTGCTGATGCTAGTATAGTCACACACAGCTACCATGCCTAATCCCGGTGCAGTCACATGCAGCCACCCTGACGATCCTGGTACAGTCCTTGGAGTATGGAGATAATGGAGCAAGGGGGAGGGCTTCATATAGATTAAATGGATCTTCCTTTCAGAAAATGACTTGGAGGGAGGAGGGAGATTGAAGACAACACTCTGCTAACACTAACATAACTGATTAAAAAAAAAAAGTTGCCAAACACTGCAGTGCCCTCTACATGCAGGTATACCAGTAGAGGGATTAATTTAAAAAGGACTTACATTTGATGTTTACTAATTGTTTTTATTTTATTTTCTAAATCTTGTATAAATGTCACATGTAGCCCATTTTCTAAGTGCAGTAATACTTTCCAGAGTGGGTAGTATGGGCTATACTAGATCCTTCAGGGGCTATAAAGCCCTCTGCCTGCAGCATCAGGCATGATTACGCCCACTTTGTGGTCCAGTATAGCCCAATGCCACCCACTCTGTTGGGTATTAATGCTTACTTGCACCCTCTTACCACACCTGGAAAGGAGCCTTGGCTCAGTGTGCTTTTCCTGGTTATCAAATGTTTAAATAAATAAAACAAAAAAACTGTGCTCTACTCCATCTTGTAAATCCCCTTCCTCCATACCATTTCCTTCTTTGTATTTTGCTTGCGTCACTGTATTGTCCCAGCTGACGCCCACCCCCCTTTGGACTTGTTTTGCCTGCCTGCACTAGTTCTGAGTGTAAACCCAGCTGGCCCCATTTAGTTTCATGGATTTGTCTATCCTCAACTATGCTGCCTCCCCACTAACCCTGTTAAAATTCTGTCTAGGTGTTGTGCAAACCAACCCTACAGCACCCTGGCACCCTCTCTATTGGGGTGTAGGCCATCTCTCTTAAACAGCTTCCATCCCTACAGGTGTTCAACAATCTTCTAGAACTGAAAACCATCCTTCCTTAACCATAAGTTAAATTGTTCAATTTTAACCTTCTCTGTATGACTCATGCATGGCAGTTGCAGGAACATAGTGAAGATGACTGCACCTACCCTGTACCTCAGTTGTGAAATAGGGTTACCACCTTTTAAGAAGCCCAAAGTGGGACATTTCTTACTGAAACAAGATTTTTCGCAAGACATTACGTAACTGTAACCACTGCAACAGACTTGTTTTCTTGATATAATCAGAATTAAGGCTAAGTATTGTGATTTCTTAGTTGCTTCTATTGTTTCTTATCATTTTAAGGTATTTTGGTTGAGGTATGACAGTTTTCTGCAACATTCAGTGGAAAATTAGAAAATATTTTTACTACTACAAAGTCAGGACATGTACTATTTTTCATGTTTTGCAGGACACAGCTGCCCAAATCAGGATTGTCCTACGAAAATAGGGACAGGTGGTAACCCTATTGTAAAAGCACTTCTTTACCTTCTCTGCACATTTCCTGCTCATATCGTTTGTGCCTATATGCACAATTATATATGTCTTCCTCATCGATCATGGTGGATACCAGCACCTTTTCCTTCGTAGGGTGTCCTTATTACCCATGGGAAACAGTGGACCTCTCTTCCAACTCTGGTGTGGAAAGCATTACCCCAACCATGCCCCTAATAATCAAGGCACCTATCACCATAGCCCTTTTCCTTCCCCCACTGAGGCTTCTAAATTTCCCTTGCTTGTCCACAGTGGCTGGAACCCTTTTTTAGGAGTACGGGTTCCTTCTCCTATCTGGTGGGAATTCAGAGGGGCTCTCTCCAACAGTGGCTGAAACCTGTTAGAAGTGGATAAGTCCTGCACTGCATGTACATGTACACTATCCTGTTCCATCTTTTCTTCCCTCCTGATTGCAGTCAGTTTGTCCTGAATTGGCCTGTGGGTCCTCTGTGGCAATGAAGTCTGCAGTCCCCATTGTGGTTTGCTGGCATTGGCTCTCAGGTGGTGGATTTCTGCCCTAGCACCCTCAAGTTCAAAACCCAACATTTGTACCCTCCTACAGTTGAGGCACTGGCCATAGATCCAGAGCATCCTCTGGGTCATACCTGCCCCATAGCTCCTGCACTCCACCCAATCTGCTTAGTGATGCCCTGCCTGCATGTTTCTATATACAGAGATATTGGAATCCCTTAATGTTCTTTATACCAGCTCACCCCAAGGTGGAGATCTTGCTTACTGTTTGGGACATCAGCTGCACAATGTCACCAACACCAGCAATAGACTGTGCAGCCTTACCCCAGACAGGTAGCTGCTCACTGCTGCCTTACTTACAGCTGTGGCCTCAATAATAGTATACCCAGCCCTACCCCAGATAGGGGAATAGCAACTGACTAGGCAACTCACAAGTATCTTACTTGTAACGTGGCCCTAATAATGTTATAAGTAGCCGTACCACAGCAACTCACTAGAACAGCTACCCCCTCATTCCATCCTCACTATCTGATTTGGACATGCCTTGCTAAGGGTCCCTTGGCCCCATAGTACTAGGATATTATTCAGTATAGTTATTATATTTACACATTATACCCGACACTCTGTATATATCATGACATATGGTAGCAACACATTTTAAAGAGTGCCACATCTGGAATGCAGCATCTCCCGCTGACTGCTGTCCTCATGCTGATGCCCACAAGTGTAACACCCTCATGCATCAGCCCTTACACTTAGTCCACTGTATGGAGTGCCACTTCAACAAATACAGTTTAAATAGAGTACAGTAGTTCTGGCCCCTTGCAAGGCAAGCAAGATAAGGCAAGGCAAGTTTTTTTTTTATAAAGCATTCTTTCTCGTAGGCATAGGGCAAGGTACATTAGTATGAATTGACAACACATCATAGAGGCGTAACATAGCACAGCAACAATAATAAAATGTACTGACGAATAAATAAAATAACAAAGGACATGACAGAACTAGCTCAAAACTACCTGGGGAATGCCTGCTCAAATAGGTAAGTTTTCAGTGAGGTTTTAAAGGCCTCCGCCATGTGGGCAGTACAGATGCTCCCTGGAAGAGAATTCCATAACATGGGAGCCACAGCCTGAATGCTCTGTTCCCAGATTGTCTCAGGTAGGAAGGGAGATAATGCGCAACCCCGCATCAATGGAGTAGAGGAGTTGGGTTGGGAGGTACAAAACAAGGAGATCTTTCAAGTAGTCAGGTCCCAAACTGTGTAGGGCCTTGGATGTCAACAGGCATATCTTAAAGGTGATATGCTACCTCAAAGGCAGCCAGTACAGTGCATGCAGGACTGGTATGATATGTCCCCTCTGAGAAGTTCCTGTCAGGAGCTGGGCTGCAGAATTCAGGACCAGCTGCAGGCATTGCACCAGTCCGCCAGATAACCCTAACTATAAAGCATTGCAGTAGTCCATCCTAGAGGCAACAAAAACATGCATGATCATCACAGTTCAGTGAGCGCCAAAAGCAATTTAATCTTGGCATGGTTTCAAAGATGGTAAAAGTCATATTGGACCAGCACCAACACCTGCTGCTCTAGTGTCAGCTTGCAGTCCAAAATGACCCCAAGATTCTTAAAGGAGTAGTACAGTCAAAATCTGCAAAAACATATGCTATTGGTAGGATTTTAATTTGTGTGTGTAGTCCTGGTGTGTCCTTCCCTTTGTTTGCTAGTAAGAGTTTTTTCTAAATTAGCCTGCTAGTTATATGGTGTTTTATGGCCCCTGGAGAGCTCTATCTCAGCAAGGTTTATTGCCCTTCTTTTTCCTACAATGCCTCCTGTCCCATGTGATGGTGATGCATCCAAGACCACTGATTCAGCAAGTACTGGAGATAGCCTGATGTTCTGGCCTCCACTACATAGCTCTAATTCAATATTTTTGTTCTCTATGTGTGTGCCATGTCTAGCCAGTAGGAGCAAATGTTTTGGTTTTAAAACTTTTCATTTAATCAAACTACACACAGCCATAAACAGCAAACATATCACCCCAGATCATCAGTGCTATAATTAGTAAAGACTCTAGCTGTTTTCTTACAAAAGTAACCCACTCAGGTAGCCCTCAAGTACTGTATTTGTTAAACTGTAAATGTAGCAATCAGTGCTCATTGGATATGAAAAGTTACTTAATATCACAGCTGTGCTGTTGTAAACTGACTCAAAACAAGTGCTTACTGAATCCACGGTCCTGGATACATCACTGTTACATGGGACTGGAGGCACTGTAGAAACAAGAAGAGCAATAAATCACGCTAAGTTGGAGATTCCCAGGGGCAATAAAACTACCACAAAATTAACTGGCTAATTTAGAAAAAAATCCTAAAAGTAGACAAACGAAAGGACACACTAAGACTACACACACAAATCAAAACACTCTGTTCATGTTATTGCATTTGCAAATTCTGACTGTACTACTCCTTTAACCAAGCCTCACAATTTGAGAAGGGGCAGACAACAGTGGAACACAGCAGAAGGCAGCACAGAATCATTTGACAAGCTGCCAGCTTCAGTAATCTCACAGCGTGAGCCTGACTATTTGAATCCCACTGCTACCACAAGCAATTCTTGACCTGAGCTCTCAACTGATCTTGAGCGGTGTTATTACAGTTTAAAAACAGTCGCTCGTGCACAGTAGCTTGACCCCTTATAGTTCAAGCCTTCTAGTTGGAGTAGGAGCGCCCAGCAATGGAAAACAGCTGCAGGCAACATAGAATCAGTTATCAAGCTGCTGACTGCAAAAATCCTTCAGTGTGAACTCAACTGACTCTAATCTCACTACACCAGTAACAACCTTGCCTTGAGCTCTCAGCTGATCTCAAGCATTGTTATCCAGTTCAGAAACAGATGCTCAAGCACAGCAGCTCTGCCCCCTTGTAGTCAGGGGCTGAAGCAGTGGAAAAAAACTTGAGTGTGCTACAGTCAGATTTAAAATGTGTATGTGGGCATATAGGGATTTAAACATGCATTATTTTTAAAACTACTAGTATGTCATACCCCCACATACTCCCGTAGTTCCACCCCTGCTTGCAGTTCAAGCCTCCCAGTTAGAGCAGGGGCATCCAGCAATAGAAAATAGCTGCAGGCAGCAGAGAATCAGATGTATAGCTGTCAACTTCAGGAATCTCTCAGTGTAAGCCTAACTGGCTTAAATCCCACTGACACCACAAGCAATCCTTGTCCCAAGCTCTCATCTGATTTTTAAGGGGAAAGTCCCCTCAGACTTTTATTCTGTTTACCTGTGTAGTTTGTAGACATGAACAATGATTGCCTCTACTGCACCCTGCTAATTTTGTCAGGATTTAAATGTAAATGAAGGTACTTAAGTCTGGTGTGAAAACTTGCTTAACTCCATTGCAAAGGTCATGGTCTGACTCATGTATGTGTCCTGCAATTTAATGATGTTTTTGTGCTAAAGCCTGCAGTAGTTACAGTGTATTAGTCAGTACTGTTGCTGTCCTCTGCAGTCCTTGTGTTCTTGTCTTATGCTAACCATGAAACGTTTCTAGGCATAGTATGTGCCCTGCTGTTTTCTGTAGTTTAAAGTGTATCTGAGTTAGAAAACAATGCTTTTAGAGAATACAGAGACTTGCAAGACAAGTAACATAACTGAATGAGAGTATAACTTCTGCTGGCTTGTGTAGGTACGCATCACCAGCTTCTATGGTGCCTTGCATGAGTGAGGTCATGACCTTTGCAATGGAGAAAAACAGGTGTTTATACTAGGGCAAAACAGAGTGATGCAACCTCATTTATATGTAAATTAGGTTGAAATTAGGGGAATGCAAGAGAGGGAATCATTGTTCATGCTTACATGCTACAGAAATATACAGAAAATAGGTTGAGGGGACTTTCCCTTTATGCACTGTTAACACAGTTCATGCTAGCTCCACCCTCTTGCAAACAAAGCTTTCTGGTTGGATGATGGACACTCAGCAATTGGATATAGCTGCAGGCAGCACAGAATAAGTTGTCAAGCTACTGACTTCAATAATCCTTCAACGTGAGCTTGACTGACTCAAATCGAGCTGCCACCACAAAACACTGCTTTAAGGTTCTAAAATTAGACCCTGACAGAAACATAAAAACATTATTTTTTTTTACCAAAAGAAGACTGCAGGCCCATCCAGTCTTCCCTAACCCTACCGACCCTATGTCTTGGCGAGGGACACTATGTGGCCCCCTGCTTCCCCCCACCATCTCCAGGTAACGAAATGGAATTTTGGTCTCCACATAATGTTGGCTGTTTTATGCAGTGTGTTTGCTGCACGTAAATACTTGAACAAAAATATTAAATTAAACTACTGGACAATACTCCATAGCAGGGTGTGAGGGCTAGTGATTGAACATGTTTTTAATGTGAATGTTTGGAAACAGGCCATTATGGATGTGTAGTCCTTATCCAGTCACTCTTTGAAGATTTTATCTATCTGTTTTATTATTCAATGTTATTATTGTAATGTTTGGGTATGATGTCACTTTGTTGGATATGGGTCTCGTATGAAAGTAAGAAACTGGTGTAACAACTAGGCAATAAAAAGTAATTGAGCATTTATATCTTAAGAACCTGGTGTATGCTGTGCAAGGCAGATATGTAGTCTATGCACTATTACATCTAAATGCATTGAATGATAAAAGTCAATAAAACTGTATGAAATGTACGACATGTATAGGACGTGGGATCAGTACATGACCATAACAAATGGAGGTATCAGCCTCATAGTACTGTATATCTGTCATATCCTGTTTTCTTCAGTTGTATACTGAAAGAAAAATTTCAATAAAAAGTTAAACCACAATTATTGTAATGTTTTATTTTAATGTAAGGTGTCTTGAGCATCAGGGAAAGGGTGCAGTATAAATAAGGCACACACCATTTTACATTGTAAAAACGTGCTTTCGATACAATTTTTTTCTCCTTTGGGGTTGATATTTTTGTATTATAAATCACTGTGCACTATGGCTTTTCTGATTTCAAGCATATACTGATTTGTTCATTTGTGGCCACTGTAAGTACTTTACTAAGATATTAGTACAAATGTGCACCATACCTTTAACTTGGTGAAGTTATTAAACATGGCTATTCCCCCAGTGAGCCCACTCTCTGAGGAAGACCAGGGAAGCGTAGAAGCACCAGGGCAGATTGGAGTGTGAGGCAGCCTGGGTTATAGACTTAGCAAAATGCTATTGAATGCATAAGCCAGGATGCCTGTAAAAAGATGTCTTTCAGTGTAATGGATACACACAATAAATACTGACACAGAGCAGGTCTGCTTCTGTGTGGCTTTATAATTATCTACTCTGAGTGCACAGCAATCCTCGAGTGAACAGTGGTGTAAATAAACCTACTACTACTACTACTACTACTGTCTTATTACAGAATGTTTGATGTCAACAAAAGGAGGACTTATAGATAAAATGTATTTTTATTTATTGAATTTTGCTGACCAGGTGATAGTGTCGATTCCACAAAGCTAGCAGACAGCCACAAAAGAGGACAGCAATCAGATAGGTATGCAATAAAGCTCTGACCTGGAATGGCTGAACAATGTATCTTTATTCCATGGAGTGTGGTGCAATACAACAAACCAGACCACTGAGCTCCACCAATGGTAACACTGCCAAAAGCTAGCCAAGCTAATGTTTCGCCCATGTATGCCTCATCAGAGACCTCTGCAAAAGCCAGTCAATGAAAGATTAGGTTGGCTAGCTTTGGGTGGTATTTCCATCAGTAGGACTCAGTAGCCAGGCTCATTGTATTGCATTATACTTGATGCAGTAAATAAACACTGCTCAGCAGTTCTGGGTAAGTGTTCTACTGTACACCAGCCCAACAGCTTTTCTCTTTTGTAGTTATATAGAATGTTTGCATGTTGTGTTGTATTTTTGCAGCTCTCTGTAACCCCTTTCCTGGGATTCTTTTTGAAATGCTTTACTCCTAGCTTGTTCGGGTTAGGTTTGATTTCATTCTTTTTTCCCCCTGAGCACCTCCAGCCAGGACTTCCTTTGGCCACTGCCAGAGCCACCTTCCCACCAACTGAGCCTCCTCCTTACCTGGATTTCCTGGGTCTCTTGAGCCACCCATGACACACTGCTGCATCCCCCCAGCTGATCCCTTCCTTTTGCTCAAAATGCTGTATCCATGGGCAATGACAAGTTTCTTTAATGTTAGCCCACTGGAGGTCATAGACATTGCTAATGAATAACCTTTAACTGTGGGTTAACTCCAAATTTCTTAGAAAACTGATGTCACTCAGTAAATGAATTTCCCAATTCTCGGTTCTTTCAATTGATTTCTTAACTGCCCCCAAAGTTTTGCCTGAATCTAAAATTATTTATGCTGCATTCCTTTGTCTATAAAGATAAGTATTTTTCTAGTATGGTCTTAAAATGCATCACTTATCCATCTAGAGCAACTTAAAAAACACTGCTTAAGCTACTGATCACCGAAGTGCTTTGTGTTGAAGTATTTCTGCATTTGGGGAGCACATCACATGGTACAAACTGTGACTACAGTTTCACAAGTAGATACCATCAGGCTGTCACCACTTCTTTTGAAGGCAGAGAAATGTATTCCATTACATAGCCTGCTGCACAAAATTCATAAATCCATTAATTAGTAATGACACCTTTATTGGGCCAACATATATTGCCATACAGTTTCAGTACACAAGCTTTTGAGACTTAAGTTTCATTTATACCTGAATAAAAGTTGGGATGGGAGAAGTCAGTGGCTTCAAAGCTTTACTACTCAGACCATATAATAGCCTAATAAAGGTATCCTGATCTGTAAAAGATTTTTTAAGGTTTGCTGGCCAGCATGTCAGTCTTCAAACAATGATTAAAACTTCGTAGACTTTTTTTTTTAGCTTGAGTGGTTGTTTTCGGAAGTGTTAAGCCCACCCACAAACAAGAGCAGAGCCTGTAAGGGAGCACTAATTTTTAATGGCAGTGCGCATGAATGCCGTAATAACCCACAGGTTGTTATGACAAATATCAACTCGGTCAGCCCATTGTGAAAATTGCTGAACAGTTATCATATAGAGAATACTGGATGGGCCTTAGACAAATAGCACACACGGTAACCTTCTCGGAGGTGCTGCCTGTCTATGGCACGGATGAGGCTATGGTGCTCCACACCATGGGATTCAATTAGTGGTTGAAAAACTGGTGCAGAGCTCAGGGATTTGGCTTCATTGGGGACTGGGGGTCCACCTGGAGGGATGCAGGCCTATACTGGTGTGATGGTCTCCATCTGTCCAGGAGGGGAACCAGGATCCTAGGTGATAGGTTTAAATACTTCACTGGCAAGCATTTAAACTAGCCAAGGGGGGAGGCACTGGAAAGGAGCAGGGAAATCCTAGCCCCAAAAATCAGGGTACTAAGTGAGGTAGACACCAACATAGAGATGTCAATAGGGAGAAACACAGGGGTAAATGGAGACAGTGACAATTGCAATAAGGACAGGGATGGGGCAAAAAGGGGTAAGGTCATCAAGAAATGGAGGTTAATGAGTACCAACACCCGTAGTCTGGGCAACAAGCTCCCTGAACTGGTGGCCTTGATGGAAGAGGGATGCTTGGATATCGTAGCAGTCACAGAAACATAGTACACAGAGAACCATGACTGGGATGTTAACATACCAGGGTACACAACCTACAGGAGAGACAGGGAGGGCAGAAGGGGGGTAGCTCTCTATGTAAGGGAAGGGATAAATCAACTGAACAAAAGAGTAAACAGGGAGGAGAGGAGGCACTGTGGGTCACCTTAGAGACTGGAAATGGCATCACAATCTGCACAGGGGTTGTATACAGACCCCCATGTCGGGGGAAGGAATGGACAAGGATATGATAGAAGGCATAATTAGGATGGCAGAGAAAGGGGAGGTACTGTTGATGAGGGCTCTTAATATGCCAGATGTTAACTGGAGCACCTTTGCTGCAGCCACATCCAAAAGCAGGGCCATTCTTGATGCCCTTCAGGTGGCATGCCTCAGACAGCTAGTTTTGGAACCTACTTGTGAGGGAGCAATCTTAGACCTCATACTCTCAAATGGGGTCAGTGAGAGGATCTCAGATCTAGAAGTGGGTAGCCATTTGGGAACAAGTGACCACCAAACAGTGTGGTTCATGATAAACTCAGCTACAGAGTCAAGCCATACAAAAGTGAGTGTTCTGGACTTCAGGGGGGCTGACTTTGGCAAGATGGGAGAGTGCCTTAGAAAAGCACTAGCAAACAGGCTAGAAGGAGGGGTGGAGCAACAATGGGAAAATATCAAAACTGCCATCACAGAGGCAACAAGCCTTTGTGTGCAGCAAATAAACAAATCAAAATGAAAGAAAAAGCCACTATGGTTCTCAAAAGAAGTGGTGGTGAAGGTTAGGGAGAAAAAGATAGCATTTAGGAAGTATAAAGAAACACAGAAGGAGCAGGACAGAGAACTGTACCAGTTAAGGCAGAAGGAAGCAGGGAGGGTAGTCAGAATAGCAAAGGCACAAATTGAGGAAAAGATAGCCAACTCAGTTAAGAAGGGGGATAAAACATTTTATAGGTATATCAGGGAGTGTAGAAAGACAAAGGGAGGGATATTGAGGCTGAATAGAATGGATGGTTGGTGGGCAGAGAGTGACAGTGAAAAAGCAGGGATACTGAATGAATACTTCTGTTCAGTATTCACAAAAAGAAAGTGGGAGGTGCCTAATCCAATTAACAAAAGCACTCTGGAGAGGGGTCGATCCAGTCCTTTCACAGAAGAAAGGGTTCTGACAGAACTCCTAAAACTGAAGGTGGACAAAGCAATGGGCCAGATGGAATTCACCCAGAATTCTAAAAGAATTAAGCAGAGAACTAGCGACACCACTGACTACCCTTTTTAACAAATCATGGGAGGATGTGTGGTACCTGAGGACTGGAAGAAGGCTGATGTGATTCCCCATCACAAAAGTGGGAGCAAGAGAGAGGCAGGAAACTACAGACCTCTCAGTCTGACCTCTGTGGTAGGGAAAGTGATGGAATCACTTCTGAAGGAAAGAATTGTTGAGTGCCTAGAGGTCAGTGGGGCACAGGACCCAAAGCAGCATGGGTTCACAGTGGGAACGTCATGTCAGATGACTCTAATTGATTTCTTTGACTGGGTGACCAAAGTAGTAGACCAGGGAGGGGCTGTGGACATGGCCTACCTAGACTTTAGCAAGGCATTTGACACAGTCCCACTCAAAAGATTAGTAGTCAAATTAACCAGCCTTGGAGTGGGCCCCAGGGTGGTAGCCTGGGTAAAACATTGGCTGAACAACAGGACACAGAGGTAATTGTAAATGGAGTCTACTCTGAAGAAAGAGGGGCTACTAGTGGGGTACCGTGGGGTTCAGTACTGGGTCCAGTCTTTTTTAATGTCCTTATAAGTGACATTGCAGAGGGACTGGAAGGAAAAGTATGCCTCTTTGCAGATGACACAGAGATCTGCAACAGGGTTGATACACAAGGAGGTGTGGAAAGGATGAGAAGGGACTTGACAAGGTTGGAGGAATGGTCAAAAGTATGGCAGCTTGAATTCAATGCAAAGAAGTGCAAGATAATGCACCTGGGAAACAAACACCCGGGGAAGAGTATACAATTGGGGGGGAAGTACTAACAACAACAAAAATGGAAAGGGACCTGTGGGTAATCATATCAGATGACCTTAAGGTTGGCAAGCAATGTGAGAAGGCAGTAAGGAGGGCTGGGGGGATACTGGGATGTATAGGGAGAGGCATCACCAGCAGAAAACAGGAAGTTGTTATCCCCCGTACAGTCAGTTGGTGAGACCCCATCTGGAGTACTGTGGCCAGTTCTGGAGACCCCATCTCAGCAAGGACATAGACAGGATGGAGGCAGTCCAGAGGAGGGCAACTAAAATGGTACAGGGTTTGCACCAAAAGCCATATGATGAGAGACTAAAAGAGCTTAATATGTATACTCTCGAGGAAAGGAGGCAGAGGAGGGACATGATAGAAACTTTCAAGTACCTCAAGGGAATCAATAAAGTCCAAGAGGATAGCATCTTTCAGAAAAACAGATGTGCAAGAACAAAGGGGCACAATTTGAACATAGAGGGGGGACAGCTCAGGGCAATGTGAGGAAGTATTTTTTCATGGAGAGGGTGGTGGACACATGAAACGGCCTTCCTGAGGAGGTTGTGGGGTCAAAAACAGTGGGGGAATTCAAGAATGCATGGGACAGACATAAGGCAATTCTAGTGGGGGGGGGGGTAGGAGGAAGTAAGCTGTTGGTTAACCAGAATCTGCAGCTTATCCATCAGGTAGGGAAATGGGCAGACTGGATGGGCCAAGTGGTCCTTATCTGCCATAGAGGTATATGTTTCTATGTTTGATCTCCAGAACATTTCAAAGAGATCATACTGTGCCAGCCCTGTGCAAATTGCACTAGTTGGCTATTCAGTGACACATTAACGACATGATTGCTTATTTATTTATTTGAATTTTGATGACTGGGTAGGCTAGCTGAGACAATCAAGTCCCTTTTTCAGTGGCGACCCGTGGAACAAAGATGTTTTGGGTACATTGATATACAATACATAACACAGTAATGCATACAACATTGTATAAGTGTAGATAAATACATAGCTTTAGGGACTGTGTAATATATAGTGGTACAAAGTCAACAGAATAATTTGCATTATATATTCATCATATATACATCATATGGGTTTGTCATACCTAAGATATAACATTGAAAGGAGGTGTGTGTGTGTGTGTGTGTGTGTGTGTGTGTGTGTGTGAGTGAGAGAGAGAGAGAAGGAGTAGCAGTAAAGGTGGAAGGGAGATAGGTTGGTATATATGGTATGGGTCCTGGTTAACTAAAAAATCTCCTGATCCCACATACCGCTCTCTGTCTTCTCAGCTCTACTGTTGCTGGTTTACTGTCTGTACCCCTGTCAATGCTGAAGTTGTTTGGGGACAGGGTATTCATGGTGGCTGCTCCCATGTTGTGGAACTCCCTACCTCTCTACTTCCATTCTGCCAGCATAAAGAGTCTCTGATATTCCACTTTTTTGATTTAGCATAATGCCCGAATTAATATGATATAACCATTTCTAAATTTGACTTGCTGCAATCTGGAATGTATTTGCTCCTTGGAGCTATTCGATTATTACTTATTTATTTCATTATTATTTTATTTATTTCTGTGTGCACTTGAAATGCGTTTTATGTTCATTTGGATTATGCATTTTGCTTTCTTTGTACAGCATCCTAAGCCCTGGGGAAAAGGTGCCTAAAATTAAAATGACCTTGTAATTGCTTGCTTTTATTCTTGATATAGCATTTCAAAAGACATAAGGTGCTTTATTAGAATACATAAACACTATGTAAAAACAACAAAATCACCAACAAAATAAAAACTAGAAAAAAGATGTATCGTCCTTTGCTGTAAAACCACTTGTATCTTCTGAAGTCCACAATCCTTCCTTAACTTTTCCATAACTTGATTACAAGTCAAATATTTAATCACATTTTACTAGCTATATTTCCTCCCCATAGACCAGCCTGGCATAAAACTTTGTTACCCATCTATATCGTAGCTGCCAAAAAAGCTGTAACAAGTCAGTGGAGGTCTGTGGATATCCCCACCATTGGAGAGTGGAGGAGGGTGGTTTCAAATTTACTATTTAGAGTCTCTTACAGCCAAATTGCATAATAAAGCTTCACAGGCCGAGATATTATGGAGGCCATGGGTATTTTACATGTCTAGGAGAGATCCTGATTTTGTGCCTTAGGGTGGGAAACTATGGAGGTATTTGGTTACCAGGGGAATAATAATTAAAAAAAAAAGATATGGAGACTTTCCCCACAAGGATATCAAGAGTGAATATAATGGGGATAATAAAGTTATACTTATTTTAGAGAGGGCAAGAATGATGGTGAAATAATACACTCAGTCATTTTGTATAAATGTACCTTTATTTGTTGTACAATGGTATTGTCCATATATAATGCTTAAACATATGAGTTCTGTAAGATTATAGTAAATGGCAAACCAACAGTGTAATAGACTGTACTGGAATGTGATCACATACATCTTTAATAAAAATAAATAAAAAAAAATCTAATCACATATAATTCATAAAGATAATGTTATGATTATAAAAACAGCAAGCTAATGAATACCATTAAACAAACATATATCAGCAGGAAATGCACAGAAGAAACAGTCAGCAGAAGTGAAGATCCCAAATAAAAAGATATGCCCATTAAAAAGTCACCTACGGACTGTCATCCCAAAGTGAATTTCTGTTATGATGTTGCAGATAAATGGCAGGAGAGAGTTCCATAGGACTAGATACACTATGGAGAATGATCTGTCCTCTACACATTTTAATTGGAATTGGGAGACACTCAGCAGCCCCAGAACCCTAAACTGAAGGGATCTACAAGGCTGGTGTGGGTCACTAGCTTGCTGATATAACTTAGCATTCTTCTCTAGTGACCATATTCTAAATAACATAAATATAAAAAAAAACAAAAAACTAAATAAACCATGAACCTGACTTTCATACAAGTTACTTGTTGTCTTACTTAATGAATATGGTCCAGTTTCGGAGCCAGGTTTGGGGGCCGGGTGGGGCATGATTGTGAAGTAGGGGGCACCAAGATGTCAGAAAGTGAGTGCTAATTTAACAAGCATTTGTTAATGCCAAATGTTTGCTTGCTGGCAGTGGTAGTGCAGGAGTTAGAGAGATGTATAATAGGAATGGCAGTGAAGTATTGAATTAACACCAACCCCTACTCCCACCCTGCAGAGACTGAAAGGCCAAAAAATGACCCGACGCTCTGTTGTTAGTTAGTGGGTGCAGTGCTAGGAGGCCAGTTCCAAACTATAAGAATGAAAATTATTCACTGCACTCCAGAGACATAATTGTAAACAGCAAACATGATAGTATCACATTTATATTGTTTATTGCTGAGCTAACTTGCTCTACAATTTAAAGCTGGTCAATTACACAGGCACAAAAAACCCCAACACTTTGCCTTCTCCTTAAGGCTTCATGAGGGGGTCATATGGCTGAGACATCCATACATATTTATAGTCAATTTGTTATGACATCATTGTTTTAACAACACCTATTACTAATCAATCAATGAAAAAATAAAGAAATAAGTATTCAACAATTACAAAAGTTGAAAACAAGAATAACAAAAATATTTTTTAACAAAATTAGATAAACACTCACTAATACAGGACAGAGTCTATTGCATTATCTAAACAATTTACAAGAGTTTCTAAGATGCTTGAGAACATTACAGGCAAGAAAACAAGCAAAAATCAGGTGCAATTTAGTCTACTGGGTATGACAATTAAAATACCTAAGTTAACAGATGATGTTCCATTTTAATAACTAAACCTGCAAATAGCGTGAAAAAATAGCTTTGTTATAATATTTACAATTTACACAGTAATTTTTACTATGTTAAAATATAGCCCTCAACGAGCCTAACATTAAACAAAAGCTAACATGCTGCAGATTAAACCATCTCATGTCTTAAACCTGCAGTAAGCAAAAATAATTTTTATAGCAGCTTAGAAAGCCGTGACCCTGGACATATAACAGCCTATGCCTGACAATAGTAAAAATGTATTGTGGTGCAACCCCCAAATGTTCCTTAGAAAAAGGAAATAAATTTCAACTGGCAGCAACAATTGCTTCAGCATTTTTATGTATAACCGACATGGGGGAGAAGATCTGACAATATTTATATTCTCATACCCAACAGACAGAGTGCTGGATATTCAGAAGAGTTGCACCCCGGCACGATATTCAAATGGGGATTGTGCCTGGCACAAATCTCGATGCGCCGGAGCGCATCAGTAACGTATGCAGCGCAGGTGGGGGCGTGCCCATGCATACTCTGCACATCCTGATATTCAGCCCGGGATGTGCTGAGTCCATGCATGCACAACCCCTACTTGCGCTGCACACAGGTGAGCCAAAAAAAAAGGAACAACAGCTGGCCACACACAGGTGAGCTGCTGTATTGCAGGGCGCATATCTGGAATGTGTAGTACGGTACGGGCTGCACGCCTATTGGCTCATGCTGTGGACCAATGGGTGTACAGCCCTACCTATGGTGTCAGTTGGCAGGCAGCGGGGTGGCAGGTGGGTGGGGTGCTGCCACCCACCGCTGAGTGGGGGGGAGTGAGGTGGTGAGGCTTAGTGGGCAGATGAGGGGGTACCGCTGGACCACCATGGATATAGGACGTGCTTTTTTATACTTAAGCCCGCGATCAGGCTGTGAGCGGTCCATTAGACCACCAGGGATATTGGACGTTTATTTCAATCAACATATGCCTGTGATCGGGCAGTGGGGCACATTGCTGCACTGTGCAGGGGGCGTCGGTCCCCGACAGCTGCTGCCTGGCAGAGCGCCAGGTGCAAGTCGCCGGGGATAGGCACACCTGCATGCAAATGGAGCCATAATGACATGCAAATGGCCCCATTTGTGTCTTGCATACATTATGGCCCCATTTGCATGTGCAGTTTTGAATATCATGGTTGTTGCGCATAGCTCAATGGATCTTGTGCTAGCGCATCCCCCTGCTCCACTCTGGCCACTTGCGCTGGTGCAGTGCCACTACACCATGCACAGTGCGGGTGGCCAGGGTGCAATATTCAATGATGCTGTGCCATGGTGCAGCTCCATTGAATATCACCCTGTCAATGCCCCTGCGCAGCCAAGTTGCGCTTCCCCCAGGCTTGCGCCACAGCCTGGCGCAGTCTGAATATCCAGGCCATACTGTCTTATGACCAATAAAGCTACATCCTAAATAACAATATTTATATATAGAAATTGGGCAATTACACCTCTGACATTAATTAATTAAAAAAGAAATCACTGCAAATGAGTGTATTCATTTCTTATTATGTGTGGATGACAAAAAGTTTCGTACAAGGTCACAACATTTTTTATTTATGACCGGTATATAAGTAGGAAGGGGGGGGGAGAAAAAATTTACAATATTTATATTCTGCTACCCTGCAAATGCTCTGTATGCAAGGAAAAACAGCGTCTTATAACTAATGAAGCTACATCGCTGGAACCCAAATGGCATTATTTATATAAATTAAACGGGCAGTTGCACCGCTAACATTTACTAATTTTAAAATCACTACAAATGAGTGTATTCAATTCTCTTATATATAGTCGGGAGAGGTCTATCAGTTTAATACAAGGTCACTAATACATTTCATTTCCTGACTGAGTACATAAATAGCTATTAATTATTCAAATACCAAGACGGCAAGAAATTCTCCAAAACACTGTCAACAGAAAACCATATAGGAATTTCATTTCAAATGTGATTTTAAAGCCCACATTTCATTCAATCCATGTGGACTGACTGTATTCAATCTATAGATCCAGTAACTTTCTCTTTTTAATAGTAAATTGGTTCGATCACCGCCCCTTGTATTGCATTTTACACATTCAATTCCCATACATTTCATAAATCTGGGGTCTGAGTTATGTTTTTCAAAAAAATGTCTGCCAATCACTTTATCCACTCTTTTGTTAATGATACTCCTAACGTGTTCTTTAGTTCTTTCTCTCAGAAAACATATAGTTCTTCCCACATAACCCAAATTGCAACTACACCAAATTAAATAAACAACAAATGTTGTACTGCACATTATAAATTAATGTATTTTATATTCATACTGATTAAATGAGTATAATGAGTTTCAAGTCACTACATATTTACATATATTACACTTTTGGCAAACAAAGTTGCCAGCTGGTTTCTGGGGTAAACATGTTGTTTGTTTATCAGCTGGTAAATGACTGCGTACTATTTTTTGTCCTTTAGACTAGGTTTTTTTTAAAGTTATTCGAGGTTTGGGACCTACTGCCTCTCTTACTACATTATAATGTGGTAATTTTTTGGAATGTTTTCAACACATTTTTAACATGTGCTTTCTTGAACCTCCCCTCATGAAAAGTGGCACTGTAATTTTGTTAATCCATCCCGAAAGTTGATTTTGCACAGCGACTGTGCCATTCTGCACCACAGGTACGAAAACAAATTTCAGGCAGGATGTGAAAAATGACAGCTGTACTGTTCATAAGGAAGTGTTAAAAAATGGCAATGTTGAAAATCTGGAGTGAAAATATTAAAAATTGGCGAAGTTACGAGCATGCATAGAAAATGAGCAATGCATGCCTGTAAAACGGTCATTTTTTGGAAGTTTTTCACCAAATTTTCAACATGGGCTTTTTGGGACCCCACCTCATGAACAGTGGTACTGTCATTGTGTTAATTGGTCCCAAAAGGTCATTCTGTGCAGTAGCTGCGAAATCACCTTTCAGGACTGAGAAATGAAACGACAGTGACATGTTCATGAGGTGGGGTCCCAAGAAAGAAAATTTGGGGTGAAAATTCCTAAAAATGGTTAAGATCTCATCCTAAGTTGAAACCTCTAATTGACTCCCATTATACAGTGCTTGCCCAATTCCTCAGTTCTTAGTTCGGCTTTGAAGAGTGCAGACACGTCCCTGGTCCACAGAAGATCACTGCTCCCAACCTCCAGAGGGTAAGTATGGGTGGGGGTGGGAGGAGGTGGGTGCACAGAGGAAGGGTTGGGGTGGGGAATGGGGACTGGGGAGACAATGCTGAACTTTTTTTTTAGGTTTAACAAACAAAAAAAAAGACTCTGGGGACTGTTTTCTTTATTAATGGGTTAAAAAACAACTTTGCAGCACACGGAGTGGGCTCCCAGTGTGCTCATGAGTATCAGGGGACATGATGCGGCGGGGATTGGGCACCTGTCAACAGCAAGCTAGGAGGAAACATGATGCCGACAGGGATTTGGCACCCCATTGGCAAAGAAATTGAGCTTGGAAGGTGGAGGGCATCCGACACCTGGAGTGGGCATCCTGGTGTCAGGAAAATAAAAAGAAATGTCTGGGCACACTGGGGTGGGCTTCCAGTGTGCCACAATGTGGCTGTGGGGGATACTTGCTGACACAGGGATTGGGCACCCCCGATGTCAGCTTTGTGGGAGTGTGTGGCCGGAGGCAGGAGCTGCCATTGTGGAAAAGCACACTGCAGCTGTTTTATTTATTGAAATGTTTCACCAGGAATGGTACACCGAACAACTGCTCATAACTCTGGCCATGCTCATTATTGTGCATTGTAATGCGCATGGCTGGAGTCTTCTCATCTGCCACTGCAATGATGAAACTGCACCTGATTGCAGCTGCAGATTTTTTTCAACTCTTTGGCTCTCTTTGAAGTTTGCTGTGATTGCCAGCATGCTTACTGATTGGTGTCTGAGGGACGACCCACTAAATCATCCCCTGCATTGGCCACAGCACTGTCACACCTCAGAAATGTGCTACTACCTCCAGATGTTTCTTGCACACGTGTGCAAGCAAACATAAAAATGTGTTGTAGAGTTGCTTTAATCAATCAGTGTTTTGTTTTTTTAATTTATTAAGGGTATTAAAGTAAACATACAATATTATTAATCTGTTACTTGTGTAGTTAAAAGGTACTGTACATTTTCATGTTTGCTTGCACTCATGTGCAAGAAACATACAGTAGTGCCATCATCCGAGTTTTTGGAGGTGTGGCAGCCCTCTTCCAATTCAGTCAGTGTGTTTGCAGGCGCAGCCGCAATTCTCCAATGCCTGCTGGAGCTGTTTATGACAGCAGTCCAAAATGCAGTGGAGTACAGTTGAAAGGGGGAGCTACGCTTCAGTGAGCAGCAATAAGATATCGCCTGCTCATGCGCGCTCCCCCTACACACACACACACACACACACACACACACGCACGCATGCACGCATACTGCGTGCTCGCCCTCACGCGCATGGTAGCTGATGGGGTGCCCAATCCCGCTGGCTGTGCTGCACCCCCAAAACAGGAGCTCCATATGCCACGCTGGGTGCCCACCCCAGCGTGGCTACATATACATAGCCGACGGGGGTGCCCAATCTCCCGTCAGCTCCACTGGTCCCCCCCCAGAGTACAGGGTGCCACGCTGGGAGCCCACCCCAGCATGGCAACAGATGCTGTCACCAACGGGGGTGCCAAATCCCCCATCGGCTCCACGCCCCCCCACACCAGCCATCCTTGTGCCATGCTGGGAGCCCACCCCAGCGTGGCAAACATCCCGGCGGCATCATCATTTAAAAAAAAAAAGAAACTGAAAATGAAAAACGATCCCTCGCTGTCTCTGCCCCCACCTGCGCCCATCCACTGTGCACCCCGCCTCCCCACACCCCCCCCTCACCCCATACTTACTTCCGGACTCCGGCGCGACGATCTTCGGTGGACCGAACACGCTACACTCTTCAAAGCCGACCGCGAACTGAGGAAATGCCGTAAGCTGTATAATGGGATAGATAGGGTTTTTTCAACTTTGATGCATATCTCAGGCATTTTTGAATTTTGCACCAAATTTTCACATGGGGTTTTGGGACCCCTTCTCATGAATACTCTCACTGTCATGATAAGAATCGTTTCCAAAGGGTGATTTCACAGTCACTGCGCGAAATCACCTTTTGGGACCGAGTAATGAAACGACACTGCCACTGTTCATAAGGTGGGCTCTCAAAAAGCCTATGTTGAAAATTTGGTGGACAAATTCCTTAAAATGACTGTTTTATGAGCGTGCGTTGCGTAGTTCCTACGCACGCTCGTAAGTTCGTGAATTTTCAATATTTTCACTCCATATTTTCAACATTGCCATTTTACCACACCTCCTAATGAGCAGTACCACTGTCATTTTCCACATCTTGCCCAAAATGTGTTTCCGCACATGTAGCGCACAATGGCGCAGTCGATGTGCGAAATCAATGTATGGGACACAATAAGAAAATCACAGTGACACTGTTAATGAGCAGAGGTCTTAAAATGGCTATGTTGAAAATTTGGTGAAAAAATTCCTAAAAATGACTGTTTTACGAGCACGCGTTGCGCAGTTCCTACGCACACTCGTAAGTTTGCAAATTTTCAATATTTTCACTCCAGATTTTCAACATTGCCATTTTATTACACTTCCTTATGAGCAGTACAGCTGGCATTTTTTCACATCTTGCCCAAAACGTGTTTCCGCACATTTAACGCACAATGGCGCAGTCGGTGTGCAAAATCAATGTATGGGACACATTAAGAAAATCACAGTTAAACTGTTCATGAGCAGAGGTCTTAAAATGGCTATGTTGAAAATTTGGTGACAAAAGTCCATAAAATGACTGTGTTACGAGTGAGCATTGCGCAGTTTCCATGCACCCTTGTAAGTTCATGACTTTGTAATATTTTCAGTCCAGATTTTCACCAGTGGCATTTTTCCACACTTCCTTATGAACAGTACAGCTGTCATTTTTCACAACATGGCCGAAATGTGTTTTCACACTTTCAGCGCAGAGATGCGTGGTTGCTGTGGGAAATCATCGTTCAGGACCGATAAAGAAAATCACAGTGACACTGTTCATGATCGGAGGTCCCAAAATGCCTGTGTTGACAATCTGCTGTAAAAAATCCCCAAACTAATTACATTACGGGTGTGCATTGCACAGTTTCTATGCACGCTCGTGACTTCACCAGTTTTTTTAATATTTTTACTGCAGATTTGCAACATTGCCATTTTTTACACCTCCCCATGAACAGTACAGCTGTCATTTTTCACATCCTGTTCGGAATGTGTTTTTGCACCTGTGGTGCTAAATGCCGTAGTCACTGTGCATAAGCAGCTTTTGGCTAACAAACTGATATTGCCACTGTTCATGAGGTGGGGGTCACAAAAAAACCATGTTGAAAATTTGGAGTGAAAATACCAACTGAATGCCTGAGGTGTTAGGGTTTCCAACCATAACGCCCCACCCTGTAGAGAATGACAGGCATCAGGGGTGTGACTTGGGATTCTTGCCTGTAATGCTCATACCATTCCACACCCTGCAGCCAGTGAGAGGCATCGAGGTATGCCTTGGACTCTTCGACCCCAAAGTTCACCCCATTCTCCTATACCGCACCCATCTCACCATATTTCCTGATGGAATGGGGTGCGCATAAGGGCCAAAGACCCCAAGGCACACCGTGACACTTGTCGGTGTCTGCAGGGTGTGGTGAAATGGCATGGCCATTATGCCTGATGACCCAAAGACACACCCCAATGCCTGTCACTCTCTGCAGGGTGGTGGTGGGGTTGGCTTCAGTTCAATACTTCACTGCCATTTCTATTATGCAGCTCTGTAACTTCTACACTACCAATGCCAATGCCAGCAAGCAAACATTCGGCTTTGACAAATGCTTGTTTTTTATTCTTTGGTAGCTGATTAAGGCCCACTAGAAAAAATGCCTATTTTCAAGGGTAACCTGAGGCAATGGAGAGGTTAATTGACTTGCTCAGGGTCACACAGGATGCAAATTGAGGTTGTAGAAATCAAACACAGGTCTGCTGGATGTACCAAGCTCATTCACAACTCATTACTCTAACCTCTAGGCTATACTGGCAGTAGATATCCAATGTGTATAGAAAACTGCTTTGTAGCCATGCCTCACAGGTTCCCTATTATACAGCAGCAGGTAAACAGACTGTAGTACAGTCACCCATGGTAAGTACCATCACTAAACCTATAACAGTGATAGTTTTGGCTATGCGCTGACATGTGTAAGCCGAGTCTATTCATTTGTATTATCATGCCATCCTCAGATTAGAAACAACTACCTTGGGCCCCAGGCTATTTTCTGACTGACGTATGTGGACATTGGGTAATGTAGGTGTCCTTGCTGCCCTAGTCTTTATGCAAGGAGGCAGCTGACTGAGACCAGTGTTGGGTAAGTTACTTTTCCTATTACTTTCTATTATGTTTGGAAACTTGTTCCAAGAAGCTCTGTGCAGTCACTAGCAAGGATAGAGAAGTACTAGGAAAAGTAATACACCTTGTAATTATAGTTACTTATTTCTTTTAATACAAAAACAATACAAAAATAATAAATGACTGTAACAGATTACATTTTTTGAAAGTAATAGGTTAGTTGCTAGCTACTTTCAAATAAATGTAATCAGTTACAGTTACGTAGTTCTTTTGTATAAAAAAGACATAAGTAATTGTAACTGTAGGTGTATTACTTTTTCCAGTACTTCTCCATCCATGCTAGTTACTGCACAGAGCTTTCTGGAACACGTTTCCAAAAGTAATAGAAAGTAATAGAAAAAGTAACTTACCCAACACTGACTGAGACGCTAGAACATTTCCAATTAGGAGACAAGTAGATAGGGGGATGCAGTGGAAAATCATCCATGCAGTTAGCTGAAGGGGGTTGCTGTTAGTTGCGGGGGGGTGGCTTAGGCAGACGTGAAGAAGTTAAAGAAACAAAACAGCTCTGTACTTGTGGAACCAGGCAGTACAATTCAAAACAAAAAATCAAGGCAAAATATCCTTTTTCATAAATTTTACTTTGTGGCCACCATGTGAAGGATAGTATGACTAAGACCCTGAGCCCCAGCGGTTCAACCCTATCTAAGTCTTAGTCAGGGGGCGGGTCTAGCGAACAGCAGAACAGACACTCTTTTAAAAGATGCATTTAAAGTGACATGCACACATTTATACGCCTTTTAAACAATCAACACACCCAAGTGAAGATCACAACATAAAATGGCAATCATTTAGCATTACAAAGGAACAATAAAATTAAATCCTATCTAGAAAAAAATATGTTAATTACATTTTACATTTCATTAATCATAATAATGCAATTTTGAGTAGAAATTTTCTCTATTCCACCTGTTGTTTCATCCATTGTTCAAAAACATATCAAAATATCAAAAAGATATATTTGCAAAACTCAAGAAAGGATGAAGTCTGCCCTCAGAAAGCTAAGGTCAAAGATTAGAATGGTTTCACTTCTATTTATGATAATTTCTATAGACCTCATTTATGGTGCAAGCTTCGAATGACTTTTTAATGAGACAAAATCTGAAAGTAGTGGAAACCCATCAAAGATAATCAGTGTTACTATAATTCATTACTTCAAGGGGGAAGGGAAGGAAAAATTGTAGAAGAAGGAATACAGAATAGAAAAGGTATGTATGAGAGTGCAAAAATAATAGCACAGCAATAGGGGTGAATGAATACCCATTATGCCTTAGTTAAGTTCAATATCACGAAGGAGGTGCACCAAGGATCTTCATGTTGGGTCATATGTAAGAGCTTAAAGTGTTTCATAGGGATTTGGGCCATGATATTATAAAGCAGTCACACCTAATTTGGTGCTCTAGTTCAGCAGCATCTGTAAAAAGCTGTAGAAGAAAAAGAGAAAAAGATTAGTGTTAGAATCCATATCACAGTACTCCAGTACCGATACAGATTGTACAGTAAGCAGTATAAACAGATTTACAAAAATGGTGTAAAGTCATCTTCTTCGTTCAGACAACCATCTTTCAGATAAGACGTTAAACTGAGGTCCCATCTGCCTGTTCTGGTGGTAGTTGAGGTGGATGTTAAAGATCCCATGGCACTTCTCAAAAAGAGTAGAGGAGTTTTTATTCAAAAATCACAACAGATTATCAGAAAACTTTACATAAAGACAGTAAAAACATAACACCAACATACATTTTCACAAGAGGTAAACAACAGAGTTACATAGTCCTAAGATCCAACATAATCATCCTCACCTTCCCCACACCCTGATCATCCCCTTTTTCTCCATGCAGTTGCTCCCCACCTGACTGGGAAACACAGAAACATAGACTTTGATGGCAGATAAGGACCACTTGGCCCACCCAGTCTGCCCATTTTCCTACCTATTGGATAAGCTGCAGATTCTAGTTAACCAACAGCCTACTTCCTGAAACCCCCCACTATAATTGCCTTGTGTCTGTCCCATGCATGTTTGAATTCCCCCACTGTTTTAGACCCCACAACCTCTCCAGGAAGGTGGTTCCATGTGTCCACCACTCTCTCCATGAAAAAGAATTTCCCCACATTACCCCTGAGCCATCCCCCCTCTAACTTTAAATTGTGCCCCCTTGTTCTTACACATCTCTTTTTCTGAAAGATGCTACCCTCCTGGACTTTCTTGATTCCCTTGAGGTACTTAAAAGTTTCTATCATTCTAACATTCATTCTAAATTGTACATACCTTTTGTCTTTATTTCCCCTTTTAGATTTAGTTTGTTCAATTTCTGGCACCCATTTCCACTCACTACTGCATTACCAGACAGAAAAATTAACACTTAAGGACCTGGGTGTGTGTGGGGTATCTTCCTTTTAATCACTTACATTTACTCAAACCCCCTTCTGTTTTCCTACCATATTCTTCCTTTCTTCCTTTCCAACCTTTTCCTTTCTTTTTTTCAACTCTTTTAAACAATACTTTTCCTCTCTCTTTCTATCCTTATGCATATTTTTTAAAGTAGGAAAAGCCTCACTACCACTTCAGCACTTTTTCTCATGGGTGCATACCCCTCTCTTTTTTATACACCTCTATCATTGTTTGTTCACATAGTATGCTGAACCCCTCATACGTTATTTCTTTTTGTTACAGCAGTAACTGGCAATGACTCTGCCACAGATAATATTTTAAGCATGCAAAAAACACATGTAGCATACTGTTATGGAACTGGAAAAGAGCAGGAGAATGTCCCCGGTGCCCTGGCCAAATTACCCCCATTCACTAAAAATACCACCAACAGCTTAATCTGGTTCAAGGTCAATTGGCATTCATCTGTATCCCCCTTCCCCGGGTTGTGCCTAAAAATAGGCAGAATTTGTCTAGTGCACATACTCGGTCAACAAAAACTAAATACATAAATAAATAAATAAATATGGGTGGGCAGTATTTAAGGTTACAATCCATTTTGCCATCCTTTATAGAACTGTACTTTATCTATTTCCACCTCGAGGGTGTCTTGGAACATGTTCCAGAGCCACGTATTTCAAATAATCGTGTTTTGAGTTGTGTTCTGCCAGAAAATGTGCTTCTAGGGCATCTGCCTGATTGCCATTGTTTATAGCTCTGATGTGCTCATGCATCCAGATTTTAACCAGTCTGATTGTTCATGCTATGTGTCATAACTTGCAAGAACACAGATCTCAGGTCCACAGGAGACTCAGAGAGCATCAGGTAAGCCTTGTGTGTTGTAGCCAGCAATCCTGAAGAAAAAAGGGAACCCAACAACTCCCTGTCTGGGGTACACCTAAGTATCAACTAATCCTCAGCAACTAGGTAAGTTACCTCTACTACATGACACTGTGGTGTAATAAATGCTGTAAAACTGTGGTGTTGTATTGTATCTACTGAACCAAATTAGAATCCCTGACCAAATACCTATACAGGGCAGGTGTACAGGAGTTGTGCTAGAGGCATAGTATTGCGAGACGCTAAGCTTTTGGAAGGTAGCTTCTTTATGTAAACTGTCTACATGGGATAGGTATACAAGGTAGTACTCTAGAAAAGACAATCAGGTAGCAAAACAGGAGAGGAAGTAACAAGTCTGATTCTAGTCAGAAGGTGCAGGGCAGTTAAGAGAATAAAGGTTATCTGTGGTCAAGGGTTATCGTAGATGCAGTATGGAGATAAGATACAGCGGGGAGCTTGTCAGTGTGGTGACTGTGAGAAGCTCTTCTCCAGAGTTACGATCTGGAGGAGGGGGCACTGCTGCATCTGCAGAATCTTTGCAGAGCTCCTTGCCCAGCTGGTAACTGCAAGAGAAGAGATATGTCAGCTGCATCAAGGGCTCAGCTGGTATCCATGCTCCATACCACCACTGCCCCAAAAGTCCACTGGTACAGAAGGTAGAATGTGGTGGATATTGGGAAGGCAGGGGTAGTCACAAGGAGGTTGACCAGCTCCATATAATCAATATGGCAAATTGTGTTGCACCCTTGGAGGAGACTCTGGTACCTGACTCCACTCGTGGGGACTCTGAGTCAGTCGGGGGTAATGGTCAGGATGACTTGGCAGCACCCTGGGGGTGGGGACAAGCAGCAGGACTTCAGCCAGAAGAGCCTTAGCAGTCAGGGACTCAATGACCAGGGGATAAAGAGGGTGGTGGGAGGAGGAGTGGATGGGAGGGGGATAGCCAGGTACGTTTCTGGTGCATTGGCCATCAGGGATATAGACAGGAAAGGGAGGATGGCAGAGAGAGAAGGGGGTTGGGGGGGCTGGTACACTGGGCACCAATTATCTGCTGAAACAGCCTTTAGAAGTGGTGAAGCAAAACGTTTGTTGAGTGTGGAACACATTTAAGGCAGATTCGGACTCCCTGGCCTTTCCTAAGGTCCTACCTCTGTAGAGTAGGGAGACGGGAAAGATGGAATAAGGAGGGATGAGATTGAGGAGTTTAATGGGTGGTTAAAGGGATGGTGACAGGAGATGGGGTACCACTTTGTGGGGAACTGGGGAGACGTCCGGGACAGGAAGCTGTTCAAGGGTGACAGTCTGCACCTGTCAAGAGAGGGGGCCAGTGCACTGCAGCAGACATTTGATGTCTACATTGGACAGTTAGACTGTGGTGGAGACTGGGGCTAAGGGAATCGTTGTGATAGGAGAGATGAAAGGGAACATAGCTAATACTCCCCTTAAAGAACAACAATTAAATTAGAAAGCTTATGAACACTAGATTTACACCAATTATGTTTTAACTTTATTTTCTAATTATTTTTTTAACTGTCCCTTTCAGTTGCTCAACTAAATATTGCAGATAATGCAGCAACTATTTCACAGAGTCTTTCAAAATGTAGTTCACTCTCCCCTGCTAACCACACAATTACTATTAGTGACATCACAGTCTGTTGCCATGGTAAGCAATATGATGTCATAAACAAAGGCACTGTGAGGTTAACAGGGGAGAGGCAAATGTTTTCACATATTTTCTATACAGACTTTTTAGATAGACTATCAAGATGTGCTGTAAATCTTGGAAAGGAACATTGAAACTGAAAAACATGTATTCTCTAGGAAATTGTAACAGACGTAACATGTTATTTATGAAAGCACATGCTGAAGTGCAGAGTTGCTTTTTAATCTGGGGGCTTCTAGCAGCACACTGGGCAAAAATAAGGTTGAGTTTCAAAGTGGGCTAAGGGAAGGGACCAAGAAGGGAGAGCTTACAAAGCATGAAAACAACATGAAAACAAGTTAAGAAAACTGGGGAAGCATAAGAGAGGAAGACAAGTAAAATGCAAAAGGAGATCTGGAGTGGGGTCTGTCTTAATGCCAGGAGTCTGGGTAATGAAATCAGTGAGCTGTAGGCAATAATAATAGACACTGAGATGGACTTCATAGTCATCACAGAACCTTGGGCCTCTAAAAATAGTAACAACTGAGACGTAACAGTCCCTGGTTACACAATGTTTAGCAGGGACAGAGGAGAAGATAAATGGTGGGCATAGCCCTGCATGTCAGGGAAGGCATCAAGGCTGGGGAAGATGGATACATTGGGGGAGACAGTTAATGTGGGTGCAGATCATGGCAGCCACTATGGTTGAAGATGATCTATAGACTGCCAGGATATGAGGAGGAGAGGGATAGGGAGCTGGGGAAGAACTAGGAAGGGGAGTGACAAAGGGGGAGGTAGTGGTGGCAGGTGATCTGAACCTGCTGAATAATGATTGGAATGTTCCAGCTTCCAGGAGAACCTGAAGTCAGGCCCTGCTGGTATGTTCCAGGACTGTCTGCTGGTGCAGCTGGTCAACTTTTAGATTTTTATTACATTTTTTATTTATTTGTAATTTTGACCAGGAAAGGCACACTAAGCTATTATAATGCATCGGGGAATGTCCGACTGTGTTATTATGTTTTATCAATGGGGGAATGCTGGCCATGACACTGGGGAAACTCCCCTGCTCTTCCTTGATAAGTGCCAGATCTCATCTGATGAACAGCACCTCAACAGTGCAACTCCCCCCCCACGTACTGCACTACACTGTCAGGTATGGGTATTACCCCAGGTACCTGGTGTGGGGCTAGCACCCACAACCTTCTGATCTTCCTGCACCAGAGGTGAGTATGCTAACTACTGGGCCACTGACACTGTTAAGGAACCCCCCCCCAGGAAGGTTGCCATTCTCAGAGTGGTGCTTACCAACTCAGAGGTGGTAGGAAGTATGCAGGTAGGGAGCCACTAGGGTCCAGCAACCATAACTCTATTTGGTTCAAACTGGCCCTGTAGACTGGAAAGCCCCAATCATGGGCTAAGGTACTTGACTTTAGAAGGACAGAATTCAGCAGGATGAGGGAGTTTGTCCAGGACAAGTTAGTCAAGGTAGTCAGCATCAGAGATGTGTAGGAGAGATTGGGGACAATAAGAGGGGCCATTTTACAGGCATCTAAGCAATGCATGAGAATAGTAACTAAAACAACCAGTTACACTAGACCAATATGGTTCTTGGCAAGGGACATGGAATCAGTGAGGGCTAAAAAAGGTATTCACAAGGTAAAAGGAAATGCAATTAATGGGGAAAATGCCAGTTGAGAACTAAGAAAGCAAAGCGGGCAGTAAGAGAAGCAAAAGCAGACACTGAGGTACATATCATGGAGGGGTCAAGGGCAGAGAAAAGCAGTTATCTGGGTATGTTAGGGGGAAAAGAAAGAAAGGAGTGGGAATTGTTGGGCTACCTGAGGGAGGTGGGGTAATAAAGCTGGGTAAGCAAAAGGTAATCCTTAATGATTACTTTTGCTCAGTCTTCACAAAGGAAGACAGCAGGCCTGCCCAAGAGAGTGGCATTAAGATGTTCATAAAGGGGGGCCAGGAGATGAGGCAGCCAGTATTTACCAGTGAAAGGGTCTAGAAAGAGCTAGCAGCCCTAAAGATAGATAAGGCTCTGGGGTCTAATGGCATGCATCTGAGGGTACTCAAGGAACTGGCAGTGGAACTGGTTGAACCTCTGGCAGGGCTATTCAATAGTTCATTACAGACAGGGGTAGTTCTAAAAGACTGGAAGGTAGTGGACGTAGTACCGCTTCATAAGGGGAGAGGACAAGGGGCATGTAGGGAACTACAGACCTCATAGGTTCATAGTTCATAGGTACATAGACAATTCAATTCAGTAGCCATAGGCCATTGTGATTCAACCAAAAATATTTATGTATAATAGAATTTCTTGTTTCCCATATAGTCATCAAGTGCTAACTTGAGGGACAAGAGGTTTTCACTCATTATCACATTTTCAGGCAGTCTGTTCCATGTTTCCATGTGCCCACCACTCTTTGACTGAACCATGCTCCCCTTTTTGCTGTTTTGCAAAATTCTCTTCTCAGTTGTTGGCAGAGAAACCTATTTTCCCTTTCAGACTCTTTTATTCCCTGGCCCATACATTCTGTTAAGTACTCATCATTAAATGCCTTGAATACCATACAGAGGTCACCTCGAATTCTTCTGTACTCTAAGGAGTACAAATTTAGCTCCCTCAGTCTTTTGTCATATGGTCTATTTGATAAGGTTTTAACCATTTTGGTCACTCTTCTCTGGGTTCCTTCAAGCATTTTTATATTGTTTTTACTGTTTAGTGCTCAAAACTGGGCACAGTACTCCCGATGGGGGCATGCCAAAATGCATATAGTGGTTTAAGTACTCTCTTATCTCCACCTTGATGTTTCTAGAGATACAGTACAACCTATTATTTTATTTGCAGTATAACTGTCTCCCTACATTGTTTGTCTGATGAGAATTTGTTTGTAATAATGACTCTCAAGTCACTTTCCCTGTCAGTTTTTATAAGCTTTTTCCCATTTGGGTAATATGGTGCCATCAAGTTCTTCCTTCCAAGATGCATAATTTTACATTTGTCTAGATTAAGTGAAAGTTTGTGTTCTGGCATCCAAAGCTGTAGATTATTTATTTATGCCTGGAAAATCTCTCTGGATTTGTTACTATTTACAATTGCTCCCAATTTGAGGTCATCAACAAATTTGCAACTCCAAGTTGTCGTATATGTTTTAATAGTGGAAATATAAATACTGAACAAGGTAGGTCCCAGGAGCGACCTCTGGGAGACACCACTGTTCACCTCCTTCCATGAGGAAGTGTGTCCTGCTAAGCTAACTCTCTGCTTTCTTCCCTCAAGCCAAGATGCTACCCAGTTTATTATATTAGGATCAAAACTTATACTGTGGAATTGTCTAATCAAAGGTAGATGTGGCATGGTGTCAAATGCCTTTGAGAAGTTCAGAAATAGGATGTCTACCAGAAGGCCCTCATCTAGTGCTAACTGGGTCAAAAAAGTGTATTAAATTGGTTTGGCAGGATCTCCCCTTTTCAAACCCATGCTGGTTAATATCACGTACTGTAGACCATGTTTGTTAATACAATCATTTATCCTGTCCTTGACAATCTCCTCTAACACCTTACTCACTACCGGGGTAAGGCTAATAGGCCTATAGTTTGTGATGTTATTTTTGGCTCCCTTTTTACAGCTGTGGGCCTAGTCCAGCAGACGTTTTATATTCAGAAAAGGGCTGATGTCATTTTTGCTACCAAACAACATGATAGAGTGTTAAAAATAGATTTCTTTGCTGAAGCCTCATTATTACGCTGCCTATGTGTGTACAGGATGCTGTAGAGCATTATTTTTCCTCTGGCTTGAGGAGTTAAATGAGCCCACAGACAGTTAACTAATTATCTTCTGGCAGTCATTCTGTGTCAGATTACCAGTGGATAGTACAGACATTATAGAAAGCTGTTGGAAGTAGAATGGGTTAATCACCTCCAGGAGCTTTCTGCATAACAAACACTGCTGTACCCTCAGCCCCGCCTAGGAACACCTCATTAAGCCATTTGACACCACCATTCTAAGAGCAGTCATTCTGCTACTTTGCAGGACATTCCATAGTAAAGAGTCCCAGTGATGCCTGTTTCCAAATAATACACAAACTTCATTTTCCCAGGCAGACAGTTCTGGGCTGCGGTTTATATTCTACTTATGTTCTTAACCTGCAATTTGTGACTATAGGTGTTTACAACTGAATGATGGCAACCACATTTGCTTCACTTGAACTGAGAAATGGGGGCTTTGGTTTCTTTTTCAAATTCATGTTATCTGACTTTGGATATACTAAAACAAAAATTTCTCAACAAAATGTTTCTAAATAAGGGGTTTAGCAATAATTTAGTTGATGTGGTATAAAGAACTGTTCCCTGGAAAATTACTTGGTTGGGGGGGCTGCCACGAACAGAATGGGACTTCAAGGATGGGGCTCTCATGGCAGCGGAAGAGGCATGATGGCATTAAAAGCTTAATTATGTAGATGTAGAGGCACCAATATTTGAGCATGACTTGGGTACAGCACTAAATGTGACTTGGAGGTGGGGGATCATCAGAAATTGAGTGAGTCTTGGTACTTTTAGCATAAAGGTTTTCTGAAACTTCAACCTTCAATGGGTTAGACTCTACATCCATCTGTACAGTATGTCACTAAGCCACAAAGCTATTGGAAGTAGAATGGGTTAAACACTTCCTGGAGCATTCCGCATAACAAATAAGCTCTCCTGTGCTGTCAGCCCCTAGGAACACCTCATTAAGCCATTTGACACCAGCATCCTAAGAGTAGTAATTCTGCTACTTTGCAGGGCATTCCATAGCAAAGAGTCCCAATGATGCCTGTTTCCAAATAATATACAAACTACATTTTCTCAGATAGGCAGTTCTGTTTATAGTCTACTGAATGTTCTTAACTTGCAATTTGTGACTATAGACAGTGTTCCCCATTCATTACAACTGAGCGCTATCTTACATGGCTGCCTCTCATTTTAAAGTCCCGCCACTGTTTCTGTGCAGGTAAAAGCTGCCTGTCACTTTAAATCCTCGTACTCGTGCTAGGAGCATGCGCGAGCACGAGAACCCATCCATGCTCCTTGTCATGCACGAGAAAGACGGTGGGAGGTTGTACAACCATAGTTCGGGTGCTGGCAGTCCAGGATCATGTGATTGACTGCTCCGATGGTCACCAGGTCGCTCGGGAGGAAAGGTGCCAAATCTGCAGGGAGTGACAGCTGACTTGCCTATCAGAGCAGTTTACTTTGGGGTAAGTCCCAGTTAAGTACAGACTGTATCACTTTGGAGCTTTACATTCAGCTTGTGTCTTGCGTCGAGAGTGGATCTCTGACTTTGTGTTCAGAGTGTCAGCATCGGTTGCGTTTTTACTGAGCAGTTTGTCAGAAAGTTTTGAGCAAATTTTTCAGCCTGATAATTGCATTTCTAATAATAGCACTAGCATTAGTGGAGTGGGGTCGTGAGTGAGGGGGGGAGCCGAGGGAGAGAGTGGTCTCACAGAGACTAGTACTAGGCAGCTCACTTCTCAGTTTGGTTTTCTTGCTGCTTTGAAAAAAAAAAGAATTTTGTAAAAAAAAAAAAAAAGGAAGATTACTAGTCAAGTGTAGCACTGCAGAGCCAGCAGAGACTTTATTTGAATATTTTGAGCCTGATAAATTTGCACATCTGTGTGGTGTGGGTTGTAAGCGAAGGAGGTGGTGGACAGCCCTTCAAGCCTTAAGTGCTGCTTAAAAAGAAAATTACTGCAAAAAGAAAAAAACAGACTGCACTGTGCCACAGCAGAGCCAGTAGTGTGTGTGATAACTTGACTGTTCACATGCCCATATTATTCTTTTGAGCCTGATATACTATATTTCTGCATTACTGTGGAGTGGGGTTGTGAGTGAGGTGAGAGCGGTGGGAGAGATTTAGAGGACCTTCTAGGCTCTTGCATTATTTTCTCTTCTGAGTGCTGCTTTATAAAAAAAGGAGAGAATTACTAGCTGCAAAAAAGTAAAAAAGAAAATAAAGCTAGCAGAAGCCCACATATTGCCACCAGGGGGTCTACAGTCTCTGTTCCACCAGTCCGGTTGTGCAGCTTTGCTTCGTCAGTGGTCACTTATTTCCAAACCTTGATTCAGGGAATAAAAAAATATTTGTGTGAGGAAAAAAATTCTGGTCTCCTTAACTGTGCCACCAGGGGGTCTGCACCACTAGTCAGGTTGTGCAGTCTTGCTTCGTCAGTGGTCACTTGTTCTGAACCCTGATTCAGGGAATAAAAAAATATTTGTGTGAGAAAAAAGATTCTGGTCTCCTTAACTGTGCCACCAGGGGTTCTGCACCACTAGTCAGGTTGTGCAGTCTTGCTTCATCAGTGGTCACTTGTTCTGAATCCTGATTCAGGGAATAAAAAAATATTTGTGTGAGAAAAAAAATTCTGGTCTCCTTAACTGTGCCACCAGGGGTTCTGCACCACTAGTCAGGTTGTGCAGTCTTGCTTCATCAGTGGTCACTTGTTCTGAACCCTGATTCAGGGAATAAAAAAATATTTGTGTGAGAAAAAAAATTCTGGTCTCCTTAACTGTGCCACCAGGGGGTCTGTCCCACTAGTCAGGTTGTGCAGTCTCGTCAGTGGTCACTTGTTCTGAACCCTGATTCAGGGAGCAAAAAAATATTTGTGTGAGAAAAAACATTTGGGGTTCAACCAGCATTACCAAGTTCTCGTTCTGTATTGACAAATAAACACACGACAACAATTAGGAAAAAAAAAGCTTTATTGTACGCAATGCAGAAACTAACTAACTTTGGTTTCAAATTAACTCAAAAACGGAAACATCCTGATCAAGATGACAATTGTGAGTCGATGATTGGGACAATGCCAGTTGGTCCAGTTGATATCGACGTCATTGTCCAAAAAACTCCCTGCACTTCCTCCTGTAATACAGAAAAAAACACCTATAAGCATAGAGCAACAGGATTTTATACTGGCTGGCTTAACAAATACTGTTGGTTACAGTACAAAGAAATGATGGCATGTTTTGTGCATTTTGCATAAAACATAAACAGATGCTTAAATCAGGAACAGTTTGGGTACTCAGTGGGTGTAAGACATTCAGAGAAGATGCTATAAAAAGGCATCAGAACAGTTCAGTTCATGTTGTTGCTTCTGAACTGGAAGCTAACTGCAGAATTTCAGCTTCAAAAGGTGGAATAGAGCAGGCAATGCAGCAGGCCCTGACCCTGGAACAAGAAGCTTTTAGGGCATCCCTTCGCTGTCATGTACTGGCTAATAAAAATGAGCTGCCTCACACAACGAAATATGGCTCACTGCTGGATCTCGCCAAATCATTGGGATGCAAATACCTAGACAATATACATATTGCTGATGCTGTTAAATATCGTTCTGATCGAACTGTCAGAGAAATGTTTCTCTCTGGGTGAGGTGGTCAGGAGATCAGTTCTTGCAGATTTGAAGGCTGCCAAATTTTTTTCATATTTAGTGGACGAAACAACTGATATTGCTGTTATGAAGCAGCTCATTTTGTATGGTATGTACTGCAAAGAAGGGAAACCCAGAGTTTCTTTCCTGGGACTTGAGGAACTAATTGATGGAAAGGCAGACGCAATTGTTAAAAAAATGCTGGAGTTCTCTGATAACAATCAAATCTCGTTGATCACCTTGCAGGGTTAGGCAGTGATGGAGCAGCCGTTATGCTGGGCAGGCAAAACGGGTGGCTAAAAGCTGAAAGAAGTCAGCCCAATTCTTGTTGAAAATCACTGTATGGCTCACCGGAGGCCTTGGCTGTAAAGCAGCAGCAAATGAAGTGAACGCCATTAAAAGTTTAATCAAACACTAGATCACATATACAGATATTATGAAAACTCTGCTGTTCGCATGGCTGCCCTGAAAGAAATTCAGCAGGCAATGGAAAACCCTGTTTTAAAGCCTAAACAGGCAAAAGCAGTTAGGTGGTTGTCCCATGATGCAGCATGTGACACACTAAGGAAGATTTTCCCATCCGTTGTTACGTCCTTAGTGAGAGGCCTCTGAAAGGCATGATCCCCAAGCTGTGGGCCTAGTAAAATGGTGGAAAACTGGGAGTTTTTCTATTTTATGCATGATGTGTGACATACTTCACACCTTAGCATCTTATCTAAATGCTTTCAAACATCAGCTCTGAATTTTACTGATATAAAGAGACATTTACATTCCACTTTAGAGATTCTTAGGGCACGCCTACTGGTACCTGGTCAGTGCTTCTCCTCCGCTTCGCCTGAACTAGTACTCCTGAATGATAATGGCCTGAACTTGCCATTTAGCGTAACCACAGTTGAATCATTTCACAACCTCTGTGCATGACAAGTTTATTAGGGGCCCTAATTGCTCAAATTGAGCAAAGGTTTCCAAGCACAGAACTTTTGGATGCATTCAGTATCTTTGACCCCAGCATGATACAGGAAGTTGATATTGAAGAGTTGGAAGGGTATGGTAGTGATAGCCTTGAGATTATTCTTGGTCAGTATGCTACTGTTGTGGATGTAGATGCTTCTGCACTGGAATGGGCTTCTCTGCGTCATCTCATGTTCACGGAAAAGATGGCCTTTAAGACTATTTCTGATGTGCTGCACACTCTAACTACTAAGTATGTAGACCTGTATCCAAACATATCTACTTTGGCAGAGCTGGCAATGATAATACCCATGTCAACTGCAGGTTGTGAGAGGGGGTTTTCTGCACTGAATCGAATAAAAATGCAGGAAAGAAATAGATTAAGTGCCAGTGTGCTAAATGCATTTATGCTTATCTCAATTGAGGGCCCCGATGTTGACAGTTTCCCTTATTTGGAAGCTGCAGCTCATTGGGCAGGACTGCGAAACCGAAGATTAGATCTTGGCCTTGCAGGCACTAGTAAAGAGTTGTAGTATGGCCTCACCAAAATGTTAAGACTCTCACAAACTGTTGCCTGGCCTGCAACTAGAATGCAGAGGTTCTCCAGTATGTTTTATCACACTTTTTATTTGCTACTGCATACTACAGAGGCCTCCAGATCATCATATTACTCTTATTTCTTGTTTCTTATGCATTTATTGCATCCCGACTGACTCCACCCACTGGTAGCTCCGCCCCTGCTGACCCCACCCCTGTTGCTCCTCCCCTTACCACCGCTCTATATTTTCATGCAATGTGGAACACTGATAGGTGTTTACAACTGAATAATGGTAACCACATTTGCTTCACTTGCAAATAGGTAGACATGTGTGTGTCTAATCTTTGTTTGACTTAGGTTACACATACAATCTGATCAGTTCATAAAATGCTGTATTGTGATTAAAATGAACTAATAAATGGGAGCTTTGGTTTCTTTTACAAATTCATTTTTCCTGACCATGGATATACTAAAACAAAAATTTCTCAACAAAATGTTTAAAAATAAGGAGTTTAGCAGTAATTTAGTTGATGTACTGTAAAGAGTTGCTCCCTGGAAAATTACCTGGTTGGGGGGGCTGCCAAAAGCAGAATGGGGCTTCATGGATGGAGAAGCGCATGGCAGCAGAAGAGGTATGATGGCATTAATGGCTTAATGGTGTGGATGTAGAGGCACAAATATTTCAGCATGACTTTGGTAGAGGACTAAATGTGACTTGGGGGTGGGGGATCATCAGGAATTGAGTGAGTCTTGGTATTTTTAGCAAAATTGTTTTCTGAAACTTCAACCTTCAATGGGTTAGACTCTGCATCCATCTGTACAGTATGTCACTAAGCCACATGCAGTGTGGTATGGATAAAAATCAGATCACCATACCCAGACCAGAGCTGTAAAATCTGGACTGGGCACAGCTTGTGCAAATATTGCTGATCCACTCACTCCAGATGATCTGGTCTGGCTTTTACCTATCTGGTCTGGTCCTGATGGTTCCATTTTCAACCATGCCAAGAAAGGGTTGAAAAACAGACATCCAGGAGTGGACCACATATGTAAAAGTTGGACCAAACAGTGCAGCCAGAGTGACCAGGCCAGCAGTATTTGTGCAAGTTGCACCCAGTGTGGCCAGTTTGGATTTTTACAGAACTGCTGTGGTTCAGGTCTGCCTGTCAGTCCAGTCTTTATTCAATCAATCAATCAATCTTTATTTTATACTGAAATGTATGTGAGCAAAAATGCCCATTTACACAAATGTCCAGGTAAGCATAAAAAGAGAACAGAACATCAGGTCAAACAATTTCATAGTAAAACACAGTATAAACAGGTCTAATACAGAGATCTTGAGGGATACACAGAAGAAAAGGGAAGTAAATAAATAATAGTGACAAATTTACAGCATGGAATATAGTTGGAGGTACAGTTCAGGAACATGAGAAGTTGGGTGATGCATCAAAAAGAAGAGGTGCAAGTCCTGCGGCACCCAGATCCCGCATGCGGATCAGCATTCCTGCTGTATGATCTGCCTATGCCCCAAACACCAGGTCAAGGACAGTGCGGCCTGCCAATCCTTCAACCAGACCACATGGATTAGGCACCAGAAAAAGCTTGAAGCCCACTTGCTGGAGGAGCATCTAGCTTTGATGGAAAAGGAGCTGCAGAATCTACAGGAAAAATCTTCTTCTCCAACGGCAGAGCCCAAAAAGAAGAAAAAGGACAAGGAGAGGCACCGAGACTGGGATAGGTCTCCATCCACTTGGCGGTGACCATTGGGCACCACTGACACCAGAGGGGCTTCCACTTTGGTAAGTACCCCTACTGCCAGGTAACCTACTGCTCTGGTGGATCAGACCACAGCCTCCCTGCCTGCTTTACTCATGGTGCAGTCAGGGCTCTTCTTGGATGACGGAACCCCTATGGTGCTCCTTAGGCCCATATCTCCATCCGGGTCTATTGCCAGCAGCCAGGTTGATAAGTCACTCCAGGCCCCACGAGGAGCGCATGATCATAGCCAGTAAGCTGGATTCCAGCTCAGCTGTTGTCTGTATGGCCCAGGCCGATAAGTCGGACATTAGCTCTTCAGATATCTGTACGGCTGTGGCTGATAAGTTGCTCCCCAGTTCCTCTAGGGACTTCACAGCTTAGGCTGTCCCATCAGGGTTGCAGGATACCACCGACGTTGAGTGGAGCCAGATGCCGGACATGCAACAGTCTTTAGAGGGTTCCTTGCTCCCACTGACCCAACCGAACCCTCTGGACTTGCATGAAGATCAAGAGCCAGAGGTGGACACTAATCTGAAGGTTCCCCTTCCTTCACTGGGTCAGTCTTTTTCTGGTTCGCTAACTGGCCTATTCATGAACAGTTGGGTGATGCATCAAAAAGAAGAAGTGCAAGTCCTGCGGCACCCAGATCCTGCTGAGGATGAGCATTCCCACTGCGTGATCTGCCTAGGCTCCAAACTCCGGATCAAGGACTGTGCAGCCTGCTAATCCTTCAACCAGGCCACACGGATCAGGCACCAGAAAAAGCTCGAAGCCCACTTGCCAGAGGAGCACCTAGCTTTGATGGAGAAGGAGCTCCAGAATCTGTGGGAAAAATCTTCTCCAACGCCAGAACCCAAAAAGAAGAAAAAGGACAAGGAGATGCACCGAGGCTGTGACAGGTCTCCCTCCATTTGGTGGTGACCATTGGGCACCACTGACACCGGAGGGGCCTCCACGTTTGTAAGTACCCCTACTGCCAGGTCTCCTACCACTCCAACAGATCAGACCACAGCCTCCCTGCCTGCTTTACTCACGGTGCAGTCGGGGCTTTTCTTGTATGACTGAACCCCTATTGTGCTCCTTAGGCCCATATCTTCTTCATGGTCTCACCAGCAGCCAGGTCAATAAGTTGCTCCCTGGCCCCACCAAGGAGGGCATGGTTACAGCCAGTAATCTGGAATCCAGCTCCACTGTTGTCTGCATGGCCCAGGCCAATAAGTTGGATGTTAGCTCTTCTGACATCTGCATGGCCGTGGCTGATAAGTCGCTCCCCGGTTCCTCTGGAAACTGTACAGCTGAGGCTCTCCCATCATGGTTGCAGAATACCCCCAACATTGAGTTGAGTCAGCTGCCGGCCATGCAACAGTCTTTAGAGGGTTCCTCACTCCCTCTGACCCAACCAGACCCTCTGGGCTTGCCTAAAGATCAAGAGCTAGAGGTGGGCACTAATCTGGAGGCTCCCCCTTCCTTCGCCAGGTCAGTCTCTTCCTGGTTTTCCCACTGGGCCTATTGTTAATCCCTCCAGGGACCTCCTCAACCCAAGCCCCCTTGGACAACCAGGTTCTGCCATCTTGGACTCCGGTACCCCAGATGACGGCAGGTCTTCCATTGGGTTCTACTCATACCCTGACGCCAAGTGACCCTTCACCATGTGACCCTTCACTGGGTCAGGGTTTGTCTGGCACTCCAGCCATTTCTTAAACACTGGAAAGCCTTCTGTCAGGCCACCAGGTGCTGAATCTTCTGGTGCCAGATATTCCTGTGCCTGATCCAGTGCCACCCCCTTTGAATGTCCCTACAGGGCTGACACCTGATCCTTCTGGACCTCCTACTGGACCTTTGGCCCCATCTCCTGCCAGGCCTTCAGCTCCACCTCCAGCTGGACCTATGGGCAATGTTCCAGGTTATCCACCCCCTACAATAACCAGTGTACCCTTTGCCAGGGTATCCAATGCCTGGTTATTAACCCCATTATGTAACGGATCAGATGCCCAGGTTATGTCCAATCAAGTGTATGATCCTTCTGGCTTTCCCTACTCCTAACAGGCTCATGAATACCCTCAATATCAGACGCCGGTCTATCCATTGTACCAGCCTCCTCCTCCACCACCTCCTCCTCAGCCTCAGACTCTGCCTCCACAGCAACCACAGACTGGTATCCAGGCAGTGTTTCAGACCCTGATTCAGGAGGCAAAGACTCAAATAACCTCAGAATCTGACTGTCGGAAACCCCTACTCCCACCTCCTCTGCGACTCCTAGATCAGCCTCTCCTGTGGATTCCCACCTTTCTAGAGAAGGTTCCTCTAGACACCAGGTCAGAGATAAAACCCAGGACACTCCTCTAAAAAGGTTCAGACCCCCAGCAGACACTCTTCAGACTCTGACTTGGACTTATCATCCAGCTCTGGTACACATACACCTATAGAGCCTCAACCTAAGGAGTCCACGGAGTCCCCTCCGGAGGACCCTTCCTTTGCAGAACTCCTCATAATTATACAAAGTGACTGTTTCTGGGCTATCCAGGAACATGATCCAAGGCAGAAAAGGCTTGTGGAGCATCTAGACATGACTGACACAGCTCCTATGCCCATACTACCCTGGATTGGGCCCTATGAAGATCTGACATCCACTATCTGGCAACAGCCTTCCTCCACTCTGGCTGTTTCAAAAAAGGCAGACAGAATGTATCACCCCCCAGATGGGGTCATACACCTTATTGGCCATCCTAATACAGACTTAGTTGTTATCTCAGCTGCCCACGACCGATCCTCTAAATCTAAACATTTGAGCATGTCTCCTCCTGATAAGCAGCTGGACAATTTTGGTCACAAGATCCATTCTTCCTCTACTTGCACCCTCCGGTCCCTTAATTATATGGCTCATATTGTTTCCTACCAGAAATCTTCCCTGGCCTACTCAAGTCCAAGCTGGAAGCTAGCCAAGACCAGGAGCTTAAGGCTGAGATTGCCAAGACAGTGAGAATGGCTAAAATCTTCTGTCGTCATGCCCTCCTGGCCACTTATGACACAGTAGACTCAGCTGCTTGCACCACAGCCACAGTTGCCTGCATTAGGTGACATTCGTGGCTGAGGATTGCAGGCCTGGCACTGTCATCCAGACCTCCATCCTGGATGCCCCTTTCAGGGGATCCGTGTTATTCAGAGGTGACACCAAGGATATTATCACTGAGTTGCAGGACTGCGGTAAATCCATCTGTGACATCTGTTTCATGTATTGAGGTGGTTACAAAGGCAAACAGTCTTTTCATCAGCAACAGAGACACAAGACCAAAGAGACCCCTGCCAAACGCCAGGCCAAATGCCGGTATCCAGTATCAGGAACCCCTACTCCCCCTGCCGGTCCCAGAAGCCCCCCTGGGGAGCTGCTGACTCCCTCCTCTCAGCCTCCTGACTTGTGGGGGACACCCCTGCCTCCTCCAGATCCTCTGGGGGAACCAGTGCAGGGAAAGATTTGCTCTACACCTTCCAGGGTCACAGGACATAACCATGGACTCTTGGGTCCTTCAGTTTATAGCAAGAGGTTACACCATAGAGTTCCTAGACAGGCCTCTAGACAACCCCCCCCAGGTCTCTCCCATTATCCTCCAAGGCACCTGTTTCTGATAGGGGATGAGATCCAGGCTCTTCTGCAAAAGTCAGCCGTAGAGCCCATGGCTCCAGCACAGATAGGAAGAGGGTACTACTTCCATTTCTTCCTAGTGCCCAAAAAGACGGGCAACCTAAGACCCATCTTGGACCTCGGCATGCTCAACCTGTACATCGAGTACAAGAGGTTCTGCATGCTCACCATCCAGGGACTTCTACCCCTGCTTCACAAGGGCCATTGACTTTGTGCACTGGACATACAGGATGCTTACCTGCACATCCCTGTCTTCCAGGCCCACTACTGCTTTCTTTGGTTTGTCTTCCAGAGGGAACATTACCAGTTCATGGTTCTCCCTTTTGGCCTATCCTTGGCACCTTGGGTTTTTACCAAGTGCCTAGCAGTGGTGGCTGTGGCCCTATGCTGCAGATGGATCTAACTGTGCCTGTATCTGGATGACTGGCTTCTGTCAGTCCCATTACAGAGCAGTCTGAGGGAATCCCTCTCCTTCACCCTGGACTGCTTTTCCAGACTTAGAATAAAAGTCAACAAATCCAAGTCCAACCTCTCCTCTCCCAGCATCTACAATTGATTTAGGGCAGTGCTGGATATGATCCAAGGCAGGGCCTTCCTCCCATCAGACAGAGCTGAGACCCTGCAGGAACAGGCCAGATTAGTGGCCAACTCATGCTGGACCATAGCCCGGTCGATCCTCCATCTTCTTGGGCGGAAGGCAGCTGTGATCCCCACAGTTCCTCTAGCCAGACTGCATATGAGGATAACCCAATGGACTCTTCATGTCCAATGGGATCAGAAGCTGGACAACCTGGACCACAGAGTCCTAGTGTCTGGGTATATGAAGAAGGATCCTCTTTGATGGCAAGGGCTGTCCAATCTCTCCATGGGTATCCCTTTCAACCCTCTGCTCCTATCATGACCCTTACAATGGATGCTTCATGTCAAGGCTGGGGAGCCCACCTAGGAGACCATCAGACCCAGGGAACATGGTATCAGCTGGAAGCAACTCTACACATCAATGTGTTAGAAATGAGGGCAGTGCTGTATGCCCTCCTGGCCTTCCAGCCTCTTCTATGTCCGGGAACACTCCTGGTTCAGACTGACAATATGTCTGTGGTCTGGTTCCTGAACAAACAGGGAGACACTCGCTTGTACCATCTATGCTGGAAGGCGATGTGAGTGCGGTACTGGGCAGTCCAGCATGACCTCTACCTGACTGCTGTCCATGTGCCAGGTGTCAGCAACATCCTGTCAGACAGTCTCAGCCACACCACTGTCAGGGCTCGCAAGTGGGAGCTAAATCAAGAGGTGGTCAAAAGCTTATTTGACCTGTGGGGTCAGATGGAGATAGACCTCTTCATCTCCCTATCCAATGCAAAACTACCCAATTTTTGCTCACTCATTTCTGAGCGTGGTGTTTTCTGGTAAAATGTGCTGTCTCTTTGCTGGCTAGGGAGGTTCTTGTATGCCTTTTCTCCCTTCCCAGTGCTTCAGAGGGTTTTCCTGAAAATACAGGCAGAAGGGTCTCACATGATTCTAATAACCCTTCTTTGGCCTTATCAGTTTTGGTTCCCTCTGCTTCAACAGCTATCGATGGAACCCCCAATACCGCTGCCTCTCTGCCACGATCTTCTGACTCAGGAGCAGGGCAGACTGGTGCATCTGGGCCTCAAACCCCTCCACCTGCATGCATGGCACCTGTGGACATAGCTGCTTCACACTTTGGAGTTTCCACCCTAGTGACCCAAGTCCTCATAGAGACCAGAAAGCCTTCTACCAGAACTACTTATGCCATGAAATGTAAAAGATTCTCCATTTGGGCATCCTCCAAGGGTTGGGACCCTTTCTCTTGCCCAGTGCCCCAGGTCATGGAGTACCTCTTGCATCTTTCAGATCTCGGCCTCAGATATTCTTCTTTGAAGGTCCGTCTGTCTGACATTTCAGCCTACCACCTCCCCATGGATGGCAAAACCATAGCTCAGTGGAGCTTTCCAAAACCTTCCTGAAAGGAATTTTCCATCTGAAACCATCGATTCGTAATCCAGTCCTCCTGTGGGACCTGTATTTTGTTTTGGGAAAACTTACTTTTCCTCCTTTTGAACTAGCAGCACATTGTTCTATGCACTGTTTGTCTTGGAAAGCACTTTTCTTAGTTGCTACTATTTTAGCATAAAGAATTTCAGAGCTTCAGGCCCTGGTGTGTAAGGAGCCTTACATAATTTTCCACAGAGACTGGGTGGCTCTGCATACAAACTCTAAGTTTTTACCTAAAGTGGTTTCTGAGTTTTCATCGAACCAGACAATTCAACTGCTGGTATTCTTCCCTGAGTACTCTAATCAGGGGGAGGCTGTTCTGCACACTATGGATGCTCACAGAATTCTGTGTTACTACACTAACCTAAAGATGTTCACAAGTCTGATCAGTTATTTGTTTCCTTTGTCCCCAGAAGACAAGGCAAAGAAGTTTCAAAACAGTGCCTATCTAAATGGTTGGCAAACTGCATTGTTTTCTGTTACCAGGAGTACAATGAACCTCTTCCAGGGGAAGTGAAAGTGCACACAACCAGAGGCATGGCTGCTTCTACTGCTTGTTTCAGAAATGTCTCAGCTGCGGACATTTGTGCGGCTATGAATCTGCTCTGCAGTAACTGTATTTTATTTATATTTCTTTATTACCATATATGTTATGTTATTTTGCCTGTGCACCCACCTGAGAAGCAGAGTAATTGAACACATCACCTGTTGCCGCTGGAATAGCTCTGTATTTGACCCCCCCCCCTTCATTTTATAGCTACTTCTCTTCCATTCCACTTTGTTTTATTTTTATTAACTTCATTCCTCTCACTTAAATTATGTGTTATGTGGAATAATTGCCATTGTTATCTTTTTACAAAAAGTGTCAACTGTGCAGACACATTTGTAAAAATTAATTATAATAGTGAGACTTTTTGAAATGTTATTTGACTTACCATACTCATGCTTGTCTACTCACTTAGTCTCCTACTTGTTTCTATCCTTGTGCTAATTAATTCATGTTGCTTTATGTCAAGGGATTGTTGATTTTCATATTGTGTGCACCTGGGGTGAAGCAGTAATAAAAGACAAACTATGCAATACCCTCAATAATACACCTACAGCAGTTTATTTTTACCTAACGCCCATTTTTAGGCCTCGTACAGTAAGATCTTCCTTCAAGAGAACAACTTGTAATGAAATGTGTAAGATTTACATTGACATTTGGGTATATGCACTTTTAAATTATACTAATTGTGTGTGTGTGTGTGTACTGTATAGTAATCTCTAAAAAAATCAATTAAACACATCAAATGTCTTCCTAAACATGTCTCAACATTGTGTTTATCTTCTACCTTGTCACAACATCTAGTGTTTGCAGTTAAGGTACAGTACCTTCATGTATATGATGGCCCGGTTCTGCTGAGATGATTGCTATAACAGCACATGGAATAAAATGTGAAATATATAGGTAACTGTAATACAGAAGGTGGCATTATTTTATATCTGCCCTTTCTCAATGTACCATACTTTGATTCAGTTAGTGTATGCAATGGCAATTCATGTTTATGTTTAAGCCCATGAAACACCTTTATCTAGTTAATGCATTTACAGCCATAGTGGCTCTGCCAGAGTTTGTTGTGCATTGGTATCACTATAGCCATTTTCCATTCAGTTAATACCTTTCCTTCTATCAGTGATGATGTGAATATGTCAGCCAGAGAGCCTGATATTTCATCTGCTACAGCCTTTTGCAATACTGGGTGTAGTTAGTCCAGCCCAAGTGATTTATTTGGGTTTAGGCTAGATAACTTTTTCAGTACTTCATTTTTAGTTTTTTCTATGTAATTTTTATTACTTACTGGTAATGTAATATCACCAGAGTCCTTTGCCTGGTTTATGCTAATGAAGTATTTGTTGAAGGAGTCTGCCATTTCCGATTCATTTTTAATGACTCCATCTTTACTTACTATGGGTCCTTCTTAGTGGTGGACGAAATGGGCTCAATCCGCTCTGCGAAGTGATTCACGGAGCAAAGGCAGATTCGCGGAGTGATCCACAACGCGAAGTGGAGTACTTCGCATTATAATGGGTAACGCGAAGTCCATTGAAAACAATGACTTCACATTACTCCGCCTTCCCAGACCACTACTCCACCAAATATTAAGGCGAAGGGGCATTGAGAACAATACACTTCGCCTCACTTCGCCTTGTTTTTGAGCTCCAAAGGTGAATTTTGCAGTGATTCATGGGATTTCAGGTCACATGGGCTCTATATTGATCTGCACAGCCTCAATTTGGGGTAGTATGTGTAGGAAGGAGTAGGAGACAGTGTGCTCAGAGAGTTGTCTGTGAGTGAAACCTTCTAAAAGCTGTTAAAAAAGTGTGTTTTTTTTGGGGCTCAAACTTTAGTTCGTCGATTGTAGGAAACCCTCCTGTGCTCATATCATTGAGCATTTTTGTTTTTGTGTGGATTTTGAATGTTAATGTAGAACATTGAGTGTGTGTAGAGAAAAACAGTGAAAGTGTGCTTTGGGGGAAGGGCGTATCTGTGGTGAAGGTAGATTTAAGTTGGAGAAATAGTGATTTATTTGTTTTTTGGTTATATTTTTGTTATATAACTGACTGTGTTAATGTACACACATTAATATTGTCAGTAATTGTTGAAATTGTCTTGCTGATTGTGTGTTGTGTGGATCTGGTGCAGCAGTTGATTATTTCAGGTTGTTTATATAACAATACATGGCATATTACTGAACTTTTCAATTTGCTACGCATTACTCATTTAGCATTGTAGACAAACTGTTCTGTGTGTGAGTGCATGTGTGGTGTTGCATGGCATCAAATAATACACCTTTTATTGTGCCACAGACTAGTCTAATTGCAGACGCAGCAGTGTGAATCTGCTATCCACTGCAGCTGTTTGATTTTGTACTGCGATCGTGGTATCTGTTCTTTGTTTTGCTGCTGTACTGCCCTAAAAATCTGCAGTCAGTGCTCCCCCCACCCCCACTGGCAAAAGGGATTTTTTACCAGATTGGATTGTTTTTGTAACCTCATCAGCACCACTGGTTACTGAAGGTGTTTTCATTGTGTGACAGACTAGTCTCTTCTCTGTTGCTGAAGCTACAGTTGTTTTTTTGGCTTCACATCCAGCATCCCCCCAATCAGAGAGTGAACATATCAAAATCTAAATTTGGTTATAATATTGTGTTTGATCCCCCAAAATGCTCGCAAAGAGATGTGCAAGCAAAGCTGTTTCTCGCCATGGCAATGCTGGCAGTAAGATAGTCTGTGGGGGTGGTAATACGCAGACGCAGAAGTGCATTGCTGATGTGAGGAAAGGTATTTCTCCTGCAATGTTTTTTTACAGCCCAATCAGTAGCTTCACTCATAGTTGGAGGAGATGATGTTTTCCCAGTCAGTGGTGTTAGTGTTACTGGTGTTAGTGGTGGTGGTAGTATTAGTATTGGTGTGTCAAGTTTGAATTCCGACCAGTGTACCGTATCCAAAAATATTGAGTGTGAAGCAGTGCAAGTGAGTGGCAGCATAGATGATGTCATACTTCCCAGTAACATCCCGTTAACTGAACCTGAGGATTCTGATAATCATGTCAACGATAGCATACAATGTGATATTCCATCCACCGTGGCACTTAACGTCACGCATTTTCCATGCGGTGATTCACAGTGTGGTGAAAAAATATCAGGTGATGGTGGTGTAGATGCTGATGATGAATGTGATGATGCTGCTGATGATGATGGTGGTGTAGATGCTGATGATGAATGTGATGCTGATGATGATGATGGTGGTGTAGATGCTGATGATGAATGTGATGATGCTGCCGATGATGATGGTGGTGTAGATGCTGATGATGAATGTGATGATGCTGCCGATGATGATGGTGGTGTAGATGCTGATGATGAATGTGATGATGCTGCCGATGATGATGGCGGTGTAGATGCTGATGATGAATGTGATGATGCTGCCGATGATGATGGCGGTGTAGATGCTGATGATGAATGTGATGATGCTGCCGATGATGATGGCGGTGTAGATGCTGATGATGAATGTGATGCTGCTGATGATGATGGTGGTGTAGATGCTGATGATGAATGTGATGATGCTGATGATGACGATGATGCTGTTGTTGCAACATGCAGTCCACGTTAGCATCCAAGCAGAACATGTGGATGTGTGTGAGAGTGATGTTGATGAATATGATGATGATGTAATTGACCCCAGCTGGGAACTGGAGAAAAAGAAATTCAAAGTGGCAGTGTCTGAGTCTGTTTGCAGGAACCCACCACCCGACCCATAAAAACTTGTGATTTACTGGTTTTAGTTGATGATGATGACCCAGTAATAAATATGATAGGCAGTCATGGTGGTCAGTTGCAGTCCAGGTGTGCAGTGTCCGAATCATCACATGCCCCCTCCCCCACTTTAGTGCTTAAAATAATGGACTTAAATAAGCCACCTCATGGACATGTTAAAAGCAGAGCATCACACTCCCTTGTCTGGGTTTTTTTTGTTCAAGATGCAAATGATGAGTCAGTTGCAATCGACCAGGTTTGCCATGTGCGTGTGAGTCGAGGTAAAAAGAGGAGCCGTCTGGGCATAGGAGGACAGCATACACATCTTAAGAATAGGCACTTGGCACTGTGGACCCAGCACAAGCTGGCAGCTAATACCACAGTGGGGCGTTCACTCTCATCACCGGCAACCATAGCGAGCATGTTATCCCCTTCCATGACTGTTAAGTCCAGTAATAAATTAAATGTGTGCAGTACTGAGGTAATAAGAGCAGAGGATTACTACAGGCATGATGAGGTGGAGGACCATAATGATTTTCAAATGTTGTCCAGTGCTGGTGAGAGTAGCAGTTTTTGTGGTGGTGGTGAATGCAGTATGTCTAGTGCAAGTGGTACATCAACCCCAGTTGGCAAATCTGGTAAAAATAACTGCATTTCTGGGTTTGTCATCATCATCATCTGTACAACCGTCTTCATCAAACGTCCACACTCCACCCTCTGCCAATGCCATTCATCACAGAGCACAACCATTTGTGATCACACCCCGTGTAAAACATTTGTCAACTCACGTTACAGAGTGTTTTTGTGCATAAGCTGAAGTACCCCCCGAATCATACAGTGCCACGTGAAGTTAATGCTGCTGTAGCGGAAATGCTGGCAATTGATCTTTTGCACTTCTCCTTTGTGGAGAATTATGGGTTCTGGTGGTTTGCTGCACATGCCTGTCCAAAATGGAAAGTCCCATCCAGGACATACTTTTCTACCTGTGCTGTCCCTGAGTTGTTCCGCATTGTGTCCGACTCAGTAAGACATGCCCTTCAACATTCCTCCTCTCCATTCATCCATTTAAGTATGGATATGTGGACAAGTGGCAAAACAGTGGGGAGTTCATATTTTTGTATAACGGCACACTGGGCGCGGGTGCCGGGGGTTGTTTGTGATGTTGGTAGTGTGAATAATCAGTGCAATAAGGTGGATTGTCATCGTAATAATCTTCCAGGAATTCGACAGCATGCAACGATTGCTATGTGCAATGTGACCTGTTCACACACTGGTGAGAACATGTTGGACATGGTACTGAATGAAACTGACAAATGGCTAAACCTCTGTCCCTGAGAGCTGGGTTCATAGCAAGTGACAATGGGCCAAATGTGGTGAAATGCATCACGAATGGTGTTTTTTTTCATGTTCTATGCATGGTCCACTGTTTAAATCTTGTGGTGCAGGAGTTTCTGCAGCACCCTGATATAAAGGAAATGCTGACTGTTGCATGATGTATCTGCTCTCACTTGTCAAGATCTGGAAAGGCTTGTGACCAACTGCGGCAGTTGTAGATACAAAACAGCCTGCCTCAGCACCGCTTGAAGCTGGAAGTTGTCACACGATGGAACTCCACTTTATACATGGCAGAGAGGTTGTATGAACAATACAAAGCCATCTCAGAATATCTTGTGATGTACACTAGCCGTGACAGTTCCGGGGCCTCCATGTCAATGACGACTGAACAGTGGCGCCTCAGGTACTCTATAATAACAATTTTGCAGCCTTTTGAACATGCCAGACAGGCAGTGAGTGGCGAGTCTGCCTCCATTAGCCAATCAATTCCACTGCTGTGGGTGCTGAGACAGACATTGGTGAATGTACAGCATGGCCTTAATATTGCCAGAGATGGTGGCAGCAGTATGTTGCTGCAACACATGCTGACAGTATTCGACCAGAATCGTCACGTTGTGAGCATTCAATGTAGTGATAACTTTGCCATAGCAACAATGCTGGACCCATGATACAAATGTGGAATTGCATCAGTACTGGAGGGAGGGCCTGAACAGGTACAAAATATCAGTGGTCAACTGGTGTGCTTGGTTCATAGGGCACAGAAGTCACAGGCCAAGGTCAGCAAACCTCAGCAGCATAATCCGGCTTAAGGTGTACCTGTAGGACTATCAAGCATATCCTGCAAGAGGAAGGGGACAGCAGTTCCAGGTGGTCTGTCATCCAAAGTGGCTGGCATCAACCCCCTTTGGGAGGTTTTGTCTCAAGTGGGAATTTGTGAAATAAATGATTCGGGAGAACAGGATGTTGCATCAACAACTGGACTTAGTGTGGGCTCAGAGAATGGTTGAGTCATATTTGTCCGAAAACAGGCATCTGACAATAACTGAAAATCCTCTTTTATACTGGAGTGGAAAGGTCAGTGAATGGCCAGAGCTGACTGCAGTGGCACTGAAGTACCTCACATGCCCACCCTCCAGTGTAAGTGTTGAGAGGGTATTCAGCTCAGCAGGTGCAATAGTCAGGGATCGTTGGACAAACCTGTCTCCTGCAAATGTTAGTTTGCTAAAATTCATTAAAATGAATGAGAGGCACATACCAGCACAGACTGCAACCTCAATATTCATACCCCGGCCTAGTCGTGGTGGTTTTGGTGATGTGGAAATGGACCATCCTGGTGGCACTGGCAGTGACTACCTGAAATGGCCCACCACTGACGTAGATGACGACACAATGGAGAAAGAATTTCCCAGTGGTCAGACTTAAGAAATAGATGACTGTGAGGAAAGCTTTCTTTATGGGATGATGATGTGGTTAATGTTGACAGGTTTTAACTGAAGTTGTTAAAAGGTGATGTGCCACCCTGGACCACCAACACCACCACCAGGACTGAAGTTAGCCACTGCCACCACTGAGTATGAGTCTGTCTGACCCCTAGACCACCACCACCAGGACTGAAGTTAGCCACTGCCACCATAAGTCTGTCTGACCACCACCACCAGGACTGATGTTAGCCACTGCCACCATGAGTCTGTCTGACACCGGACCACCACCACCGGGACTGATGTTAGCCACTGCCACCATGAGTCTGTCTGACCCCCAGACCACCACCACCAGGACTGATGTTAGCCACTGCCACCACTGAGCATGAGTCTGTCTGACCCCGGACCACCACCACCGGGGCTGATGTTAGCCACTGCCGCCACTGCCACCATGAGTCTATCTGACCCCCGGACCACCACCACTGGGACTGATGTTAGCCACTGCCACCACTGAGCATGAGTCTGTTCACCCCCAGACCACCTCCACCAGGACTGATGTTAGCCACTGCCACCATGAGTCTATCTGACCTCCAGACCACCACCACTGGGACTGATGTTAGCCACTGCCACCATGAGTCTGTCTGACCCCTGACCACCACCACCAGGACTGATGTTAGCCACTGCCACCATGAGTCTGTCAAACCCCGGACCACCACCACTGGAACTGATGTTAGCCACTGCCACCATGAGTCGGTCTGACCCCTGGACCACCACCACTGGGGCTGATGTTAGCCACTGTCACCACTGAGCATGACTCTGTCTGACACCTGGACCACCACCACCAGGACTGATGTTAGCCACTGCCACCATGAGTCTGTCTGACCCCCAAACCACCACCATCGGGACTGATGTTAGCCACTGCCACCACTGAGCATGAGTCTGTCCGGCCCACGACATCCATCAGCCACAGACACAAAGCTTGTTAATATTTAAACCATAAAGTGAGTATGTGTACTCATGTTTGTTATGCTGTTTCACTTCCTTTAGTTGTATGTTTTGTTTTCTGTAGCTTTCCAGAGCTGCAATGGCAAAACACATACAGTACACTTATTTTGCTTTTTTTACAGGTTAACAAAAAAAGTCTCCATCGCTAAAACTCAGTGGGAATGGTACTGCAGCTGTACCGTACAGAGAGGAACCTATGGAATAGCCATGTGAAATCCATTCTGGTGAGTATGAAGATTTTATTTCATCCATTACATTGTTTTGGAAAGTGCAGCAAATATTGCACACAGGTGTGTTAGTTGACAAGATGTGGGTTTGAAATGTAACTTGACTTGAGATTGAGAACCCGGGAGAGACAAATAACAATTAAGTTGTAAGAAGTCATTCATTTCTTTTTTTAGGAAACTTTGAGATGCTTTGTTGTTCTATCAAAGTGGCTTTATCCAAAAAAAGTTCTACAACATCATCAGGCACCCCCCTTCCCCAGGATTGGGCACACATGCAACACGCAGAAGTCATTTCATTAGATGACCATGACCATCATTAACAACCGGACTCCAGAAGGATGCAGATGAAATCTGTGAAGAAGTAAAAAATAAGAAACCATTACAGACAAACCTACAGATATGATTCCCCCCACCCCCCCGAAAAAAATACTTACCTTCACTTGCTTGAGAGTTATCCGTTTCCAATTTCAATGCAAAAAATTTTCACTGAGCACTGGAATGTGCACACCAACAGTTTCTGTGACCTGTGATACAGAACAATACCATGAGTACATGTCCATGTCATCCCCCCTCCTCACCTACAAAATACACAAACATATATCTATATACAGTATATATCTACTCAGCAATGCTACTATTAGTGTACAGCCAAAGGACACCCTTTCATCCACTTGAGATGATCACATTGCATTTGCTCGAATCACCTCGCAGAACACATTGGACCAGCAACAGGATGCTCACGGTCATCATTTTATTCTGGGGGACTTTGTATGTGCTGAAACAGTTTCATTTCACTATGTTAACACTTGTCAATTTTCTGCACAGAAGGAGGATGAATTTTGGGCCTGCAGAAAAAATCTGGGGACTCTGCCACCACTGTGTGCATGACTGAGTGTGCCATTAATTCTGGGGGACTTTGTATGTGCTGAAACAGTCTTGTTTCACTGTGTTACCACTTGTCAATTTTCTGCATGCAAGGAGGATGCATTTTGTGCTGGCAGAAAAAATCTGGGGACTCTGTGCCACCACTGCGAGCATGACTGAGTGCGCCATTAATTTTGGGGGACTTTATATGTGCTGAAACAGTCTCATTTCACTCTGTTACCACCTGTCAATTTTCTGCACACAAGGGGGATGAATTTTGTACTGGCAGAAAAAATCTGGGGACTCTGTGCCACCACTGCGTGCATGACTGGGTGCACCATTAATTCTGTGGGACTTTGTATGTGCTGAAACAGTGTCAGTTCACTATGTTACCACTTGTCAATGTTCTGCACACAAGGAGGATGCATTTTGGGCCTGCAGAAAAAAATCTGAGGACTCTGTGCCACCACTGCACGCATGACTGAGTGCACCATTAATTCTGGGGGACTTTGTATGTACTGAAACAGTCTCATTTCACTGTGTTACCACTTGTCAATGTTATGCACAAAAAGAGGATGCATTTTGGGCCTGCAGAAAAAATCTGGGGACTCTGTGCCACTACTGCACGCATGACTGAGTGCGCCATTAATTCTGGGGAGCTTGTATATGCTGAAACAGTCTCATTTCACTGCGTTACCAATTGTCAATTTTCTGCACACAAGGAGGATGCATTTTGGGCCTGCAGAAAAAATCTGGGGACTCTGTGCCACCACTGCGCGCATGACTGAGTGCATGACTGAGTGCGCCATTAATTCTGGGGGACTTTGTATGTGCTGAAACAGTCTCATTTCACTGTGTTATCACTTGTCAATTTTCTGCACACAAGGAGGATGCATTTTGGGCCTGCAGAAAAATCCCGGGACTTTATGCCACCACTGCACGCATGACTGAGTGCACCATTAATTCTGGGGGACTTTGTATGTGCTGAAACAGTCTTATTTCATTGTGTTACCACTTGTCAATGTTCTGCACACAAGGAGGATGCATTTTGGGCCTGCAGAAAAATCTGGGGACTCTGTGCCACCACTACGCGCATGACTGAGTGCGCTATTAATTCTGGGAGACTTTGTATGTGCTGAAACAGTCTCATTTCACTGTGTTAACCACTTGTCAATTTTATGCACACAAGGAGGATACATTTTGGGCCTGCAGAAAAAATCTGGGGACTCTGTGCTACCACTGCATGCACAACTGAGAGCACCATTAATTCTGAGGATACATTTTGTGTGTTGTGTGATTGTTGTGAGCTCATGATGTCATACTGACAGTATCAATTAAAGCAGCATTGCAAGAATGTCGTGATAATTTTGAACTGTACTTTTTTATGCTACTTTACATTGCCACAGCCACTAGTTACTCCGAGTCGTGACTTGAATGATATGCTTCTTTTCACAATTTCTGTCTGCTTTACTTAGTTGACTACTTTTTTTATGTATGAAAAAAAATGAGCACGCCTTTCAAAATTTTTTGCACCAGGTTTGTATTTATTTGCAGCTGCTTTTCAATAAATATTGTTCCGTGGTGTCATAAAACACTGCCTGCTGCATAACTGTTAATTTACAACAGAAGTGATATATAACAACTAACTGATGTGATGGAGAAAAGCAGAGGAAAACAATGACAAAGACCTGGTCAGCACCAATTTAAAAGGAATGCTCCTTTCATTATTTCACACATGAAAAAAGGTAGTACAGCAGATTCAACTATTGGAAATTCTCATATCATTCCAGTCAGGATGTAAGTAAAGGAAATTGTAACATAGCATTAAAAAAATATAGGTCAGAGTTCTCAACAGATTGTTGCGCTGCTGCTTTACAGAGATTCACCACGTTACACAGTTATAGTGACGCACATAACCTAATATGTGGGGGCCTTACTTCCAGTGGAATATTTCTTGCTCCACAGAGTACAATATATTTCTGAGAAAACCGCCCTTAATTTCATTACAGTGTGTCACGTGAGGAGGAATTCCCGTTCAGAAAAGCCACCTACATTCTGCTCCCCTTTCTCAGCAACGTTAGGATGTGATGCCAGGGGCAGCGCAGGTGCATGCTCCACTATAGTGAATGTCCTGCAGCTATCCCAATGTTTCGTTATTGTTATAAGGTTCACTTTGCGGTGAAATGTGGGAACATTTCCACTAACAAGGCTCTTCTTACTGGAAATGTGCCCACATGTTTCACCACAAACTGACCATTATAACATAAAGAAACATTCAGAAAGCTGCCTGACAATCGGACATTCACTGTAATGGAGCACGCACCCGCGCTCTCCATGGCATCATGTCCTAACATTACTGAGAAGGCAGGCAGAATGTGGGCAGCTTTTCAGAACAGGAATTCCTCCATCACATGACACACTGTAATGAAATTATGGGTGGTTTTCACAAAAATGCATTGCACTATGTGTAGCAAGAAAGATTCCCCTGGAAGGGAAAATGTGTATTATTAAACAACAACAAAGAAAAAACACACAAAAACAGTACAACACAGTAGTGGGGGGGGCAGAAAATAATCCCTTACTGTGGCTGTGGGATGCCGTGGTGATCCAGCAGCAGGTGCAGCATTGAAGTATTTGCTGCTGCTGTACTTGTATTGTGTCGACCTGCTGCTGCAAAGCACCAACCTTCTGATTACTCTCCTCCAGGGCTGCCCACACCAGGGCGATGTCAGCCTCTGTTGCAGGGACTGTGGTGGCGTCCACTGCAGGTGGAAATCCAGGTAGTGGTGGTATTTGAGAGGGTGGTGCTGGTGGCTGTGGTGGTGGTGGTGGTGCAGCTGCTGTACTGGCCCTCCTCCTGCTGTGGTGAGGCACAGCTTTGACCCCAGCAGCACCCTCAGCCACTAACACAAAAGGGCCAGCAGGTGGACGCCTGGCCTCTTTCGTGGCAGCCTGCCACTCCACCTTGTGGTGGTTGAGCATGTGGGTGCACTAGCCACTGGTCCCCAAATGTGTCCCCCGTGGGGCCATGGTGCACCAGCACACCACAAAGATGACAAACCATGACTGTGCTGTCTCCCCCCACAGAGTTAAAAAGCTGCCAAACTGGGGAGCTGCGGGGGGAACCAGACACAGTCCTCGCACCACCTATGGTTTCCAGGGGCACCTGCTGTAGCCGTGGAGGTGGTGGAAGTGGTGCTGCTGGAGCCCCTACAGCTGTCACTGGTGGTGGTGGTAGTGACGGAGAAGGTGGATGCACAGCAGCCACTGGTGGCACTGGTGTTGCTGCTGCTGCTGTTGCTTCCACTGGGGGGAAGCAACACCCAGGAGTCAGAAGCGGTCCAGTATCACACAACTGCCCCCACATGTCCGCACTCCCCTCCTTTGACTGCGCTCATGGGCCAGCAACTCACCTTCTCCAGGGTCCACGTCCAACCCTCCCACACAAGTCCCTGGCACACACACACACTCACACACAGTCACACACACACAAAACAAAACAAAACAAAACTTATAAAAAAAATTTAACTACCAAAAAAACCAAAAACACAATACAAAAACTAAATAAACTTAGCTTTTAAAAAAGCTGTTGTTTTAGAAAGGCAATAAAGCACTTTGTCACTGACTCCTACACTGCACTCTCACAAAGCCTTCTCCCTCTACGAATGCAAAGGAGAAAGTAAAACTGCTTCTCTGACTCACTTCCTTCCTGCTTGGCTAAAGCATGTGACTTACAGTACTGTAAGCCATGTGATGTGTGGAGGGCTGCCTATTTACTTGTCACATCGCCTTACTTCGTGTTAAGGCATAATGGTAATGTGAAGAAATAATGACAATGCGATGTGAGCACTTTACAGTGCTCACTTCACGTTGTGCTCCACCAACGCGAAGAGCCCACTTCGCGTTCTCTTCTCCAGCGGATTAAAAATTCACTGCATCTCTAGTCCTATTCCAGACTGTTTATTTTTGAGCTATTTACATACGCACAGAAAAGGTTTTTTTATTCACCTTCACATTTTCGGACAAGGACCTGTCAGTTTTACCACTGCTGTGGGTATACAGAGGACATCACTGGTCAAAGAGGAACTTGTGGACTACATGGAGATCAGTGGACTCTGGGATAGTAAACAGCATGGGTTCATGGCAGGGAGGTCTTGTCAGATCTGTGATAAGGCATGGGTGAAGGATAACACATACAACAGCAGATTGCTGCAACACACCGCAGTGTGGCTTTCTTTTCTTAAAGAGTCAGCAAAAATAATAAACTAAAATGAAAAAAAGAAATAACTCTTCCAGAGCATCAGTACTAATGCCTGTAGCACTAATCACAGAGTGGATTACTTTCCAGGCAGAAATCCGCCAATGTCTGTGTTTTTCATTACACCATAAACTGGCACAGGTCCTCCTGGTTCCTCTCCCAAGGCTGATCTGAAGAATTTGGTGGAGAAGGAGGAGTTTATATACACTCTTAGTATAGGTCACTTGATCCACCCCTATTCTAATACAGTATAATATCTGTGCTAATAAAAACATTTTAGATCAGTTTGACCCAATATTCGGTTAAGCCATATATCAGGAGGCTATTGTCCAAAACATTAACTTAATAACATCGGTACAGACCTTTTAAATGCACAGTATATACATAATTGGTGCATAATAATACATAGCTCCTCCCATTTGTATTTGAGTGACTCTTCTTTTATTATAAAAGGGGCCCCTAGAGGCCGCTGTCAACTAAAAGGGCAATCTGGAACAAGTTTCTACAGGTAAGCTTTTCAACATTTGATCAGCTTGCCTGGTTCTCATTTACTCCATAGTTCCACAGCAGCAGGGACAGTATTTCAATTTATTATCACTATAGCCTTCTAAAACATTTATAACAGGACTTGATTCAGAGTGGGGGCACCTTTAGAGATCTTCTCTATCTCCGTATTTATTTTACTTAAACATGCTTTTATTCCTGGTATGTTCTGCTACGGGATTCTTTATTTTCTGTGGGGCACCAGAACACAGACATTTATTTAGAGGACATTTCTGTCCTTATTTATTTATATGGGCAGGGTTTTGCTGGTGAAGCAGCTTCTGCTAAGTTTGAGGAGTAAAAGTGAAGCTGCTCCATATACAACTGTGCCACAGAAATGCGGTATTAATGAGAGAGTGAGCGAGGAGCGACTGCGCTCCTGCTTAACCTTCTCAGAGTTCTCTCTCTCTATCTTGAAAAGGGGTTTGCAAGATTTATTTAATCTGAAACAGTCTTCCTGTTATACCAGAGGAAAGCACACTTTTGCAAAGCATACTTATGCAGGGAGCAGCACTGCTTCATATACTTCGTCGTCTTCTGCAACTCTTACATTGTGGGGCTCTTGCAGGGGTGGTTTCTGAAAGTAAATGTAAAGCTGTTCCATTCCTTTCTTCATTTAATTCTTTCTGTTTGCATAAAGAGAAGCACCTTAAACAGCTGGCAGCCCTGCTTCAAAGAATAACTCTTTTCCCAGCTGAGATAAACCTTCATTTTGACATTTTATACAATTTTTATTTAGAGGCAATAGGAGGGAACTTTGGCTATCGGCAAGAAAGTGAACGTGAGAGCCACTCCATGTCACAAACAGATGCTCCTTTTGTAAAGTAAACAAACTGGTCTTTATTTCTGTGTCTTTCATCACTTCCCCAGAGCCGACTCAATGGCCCAGATATTCAAAAGTGTGCCCAGTATGTGTGCAATGGACTTCGCAGCGCAATGCAGATGCACCATAGGAAATAGACACCATATTCAAAAGATGCACCATAGACATACGGCATGGCATAAACCACACTGAATATAGCAAAGATGTGCCACTGTGCAAGCAGACATGTGCCAGAGCAACCAGGATTGCACAGGAGCATGACAGTAAGCAGCAACAAGCATGCTGAGCAAGTACAACAGGCAAAGGGGAACACAGGCAGGGCATCACAACAGCAGAGTGCCAAGCCAGCCCTGGCAGACCCAAACCACAAGGGGACCATGCCCATGATGCATAGCACAGGCACACAGCCATGGGGCCACAGAGAATGTAGGATGAACAACACAAACACAGGTCACCAACACACCCTGCCACCCACCCAGATGGAAAGGAAGCTGGCAGGCCCATGGCACTGCACCACCACAACTCTGATAGGCAACACCTTATGGGACAATGCCACAGGCATGGTGGAAGGGCACCAGACATGCACAGTGGTCAGAGGCAGATGAGACACACATGCACTGGGGAACAGGGTGCACAAGCCACGCCGACATGGAGGGACACAGAGCCCAGCACTGCACAGCTCACCAGCACTGTCAAGGGCAACACTGAAGGTGGAAGGTTGGCCAGCACAGGCTAACAGGGACATGAGGCACTGGACCACACACAGGGCAGGTGTACAGCCACAGCCCATGGGCCCGTGTTACAGAGGGATACATCACACAGGAGCCTGTACACACGGAAGCACAAAACAAAGGGCACAGTGCTGGGACAGAAGGGGTCACACCCAAGAGCAGCACAAACAATGTAAGTATAGTACAGCACCCTGCAGGAAAAGGAAACACAGACACTGATGTGCATAAATATAAACCTTTACTAGCAAACAGTAACAAAAACAGTGGGGTGCCAACAGGGCATATAACAAACAAATCATAAAGGGAATGGTAGGGAGGGTCAAAGTAGGTAACAAGGGGAATGAGTCCGGGAGCAAAGATGCAGTATAATACAGTACAAAAACTATAATGAGGAGGGTAGGGGACATCCAGGGTACAGTGGGGAGAGGGGACAGGGTCACTGTTGCAGACACCGTTGTGATGTCCTCAACAGGCGCTCCTCCCTGATGAGCTCCCGTGTTGCACCAACATGGTGAAGGCAAACCCTGATGAGGATGTTCATCCTGGTGATGTGCAGCTGGATGAACCTGTTTAGCTGCAGGAGGCCACCACCAAGTAAGCCTCTCCCACATCTCCGGGCCCATGGCTTGGCCTGACCTACAAGAGGGGAACCAGAACAGGCAATAAGTGGCAAGCCCAAACCCCCCCATGTGTGTGCACAGGACAGCAGAAGTGCCCACAAGTGGACGTAACCAGCATTGGCACATTCACAGTGGATGACAGCAGCTGACCCAGCCGTGCCCCATGGGCAGACTGCGTGCCCACCTGTGAAAGACATGCACCCACACCTGTGCGGTGTACCACACAGAACCAGTGCAAGGGTCCCCTAGGCAGTATGGTAGTCCCCAGCAGCAGTCACACACCATGGGATATGCACACACACCCACCCTACCAGGAACAGTGACGGAATACTACCACACAGAGGCCACATGCATGGCCCCCCCAGCGCAACATGGCACAGGCAGTGGAGCCAGGAATCACCCAATGCAGTGGCCATGCATGGCAGCAGTGCCCCTTGCCATACCACACCACACAACCCAGTCCCAGCAATGTCCCGTAAACCATGCCACACACACTCACCTGCCTGTCCAGGTGCTGATGCAGCTGCAACACCTCCATCACTGTGGTGCCTGTCCTAGTCAGTGGCCTTCCTGGCCCTCCTGCAGTCCTCCAGTCCTGTGGATTGAAGAGAGAGAGAAAATGGACATGAGTGGCATGGCATGTACAGACCCACCTAGCACAGACACAGTGCGCAGCACTGAAACAGCACAGGCACGTACACAGGCCCATGTGTGGGGCATGGTGTATGGGCCAGCATCAATGTGCACCACACAGGTATGCAGTGCAGCAACAAAGGACACCCACCACCCACCGGTGCTGGCCCCCCTCCCTCTATGCAGCCGCAACAGGCAGTGCACAGTACAGCACAGGATGTGGACATTGGTAGCTTGCACAGTGCCATGGGACACCTACCTGGCTGAGGCATGGACCCCCTGCGCGGTCTCTCCTGACCATAATGGTGGTGGCACTACTCCCCAGTGTGCCGCACCCCAGTCTGTTGCTCCAGACCAGCTGCCACCCTTTCCCAGACCTGGGACTGTGGCACCTGGAGATCAGCAACACCATACAACTTGTCCACCACAGGCTCAACCAGGGCCACCAGACTGGCCATCTCGACATCGCTCCAGTTTACTGCCCGGCATGCACGCTGACCTGACTCAGCCATTACTGCCATCTGCCGTACTGTGTCTGACCACATGTACTTGCAAAGCCTGCATGTGGAACTGCGCAGTGTATATTGCACGATATGGGGTCATGGACCATGGCAGCGCAGCACGGAGATGCATGATAGACAGGCGCAACAGATGCCTACCGCACAGTACCGCACATGTGCAACACAGCATGTTAAGGCAGGAGTACAGGGTCATAGTCATGACCCACGTCTGTGCCCTACGTAACTCTGCGCAACACCGTGCGCATGCCACTTGCACCTTGTGTCAGGCAATGCGCAGTCAGTGGCACTGAGCAACTGGCATGGATGTGCAATGGGCCAGGCAATGCAGTGTCTCCATATGCGCGGCATGCCCACAGGGCTGCATGTGCAATAGGGGAATGTCGCGCAGCACACACAGCTGTGCGATAGGCCACAGGAAATGTTGCCACCCTTGGTGCGCATGCACACTGCACAGCAGTGCAGTGCTCATGCGCTGGGAATGAGCCAGCCAATTGCTCTGGTGCAGTTGTGTTGCACAAGGTGCAATTCTGCAATATTCAGCTGGTATATGCAAATAGCCTCATGAGCCAATGCCAGAAGCAGTCACGCACATTAGCATCTCATCACAATTGAGCTGCTGCTCATTTGCATGCATTCAGCCATAAAAGTGCCACAATACAGCACAGGACACCGACAGGTATTGCAGCCATTGAGGTAAGGATAATCCCACCTTGTTAAATACCTGTACATGTTGTCAGTGCTGCACTGTTCCAGGCTGAGCTGCCTAGCCACTAATCAGGCCACTGTCTGACTGTCCACAGGTAGCATCATGTCTGAGATGGAGGGAGCTGAGGAGCAGGGGCCTGCATGAAAGCACAGGCCCAACTTCATGAAGGACAAACAGCAGGCCCTGTCCGAGGCCTACCTCTACAGGGAGCCACTGCTGAGTGGGGCCACTGGCACCCCACACGACAGTGCCACCGGATAGGAGGAGGTGGCAACCTATGTCAGTGCCCATGGAAGACATAATAGGAGTGCACAGGAGTGCAAGAAAAAGCCACTGCTGAGTGGGGCCACTGGCACCCCACATGACAGTGCTAATGGACAGAAGGAGGTGGCAACCTATGTCAGTGCCCATGGAAGACATAATAGAAGTGCACAGGAGTGCAAGAAAAAGATGGGGACAGACTGTAGGCACATCAAAGAGAAGGTGGCCACCATCAGGACATCCCGCAGCAGGACAGGCAGGGGACCGGACACCGCCCCAGTACTGACATCAGGTGAGGAGATGGTGGCAGTGACCACCACCCATGCTGCCATAGGTACCAAGAGGTGGATTCCAGATGGGTGGCAGCCCCTCACAGCATTGTGAGTCAGTGGGTGCCATATGTGGGTGTGAGGGTGTGTGCTGCCCAGCAGCATGCAAGCGTGGCAGCAGCACTGATGCATGCCCATGGCTTATGAGGCATGCAGCTGCATATGCCACACATGGGGCCACCGTGCATGGCATTGGCCACCTGTGTGCAGTGGAACAGCAGCATGGGAACTGTACCGTGGCCATGGCTCCTGGTCCAGAATGTGCAGCACTGAGGGGCAGCCCTACAGTGCTGCCTGTACATTGTGCCAGTGTCATGGCATGGTCCACAGGAGCATTGGCAGCTGCACGACACACCACTGGTGTTGTTACCCATGAGAGGGACATGCATATCAGCCATGTGTTGATTCGACACCATGTGCTGCATTCACCCACCATGGCTGGCCTGGCATTAGCACCACCTGTGGCATGTCCACCCTGAAGTGCGGTGCTGCACGGGTGTACCCTGTTGCATGCAGGCACAGTGTTGGCGTGCATGCCCCCATTGCATTGGACATGGCTCTGTATGCATTTTACCATCTTCAACACTGATACTGCTGTTCTGTCTTCCAGCACCATCACGCCTCAGGGGTGAGTTGCAGGATGCTTCTACCAACGTTGGACCTGAAGAAGCAGAGCCATCCACATCCATAGGCATCAGGGACAGTGACTGGCAGTGATGGGGCAGTGTGGGGCTGCTGGACCTCCTGTGTCTGGACGATGATGACCCCCTGAAAGACCTCCTGCTCACCAAGGCCCTATCTGTGCTTGTACAGGGGACACAGGAGGGTGTGTTGTTGGACACAGATAATGACATTAAACTGATTTTGGGTGGCATGGGCCTGGACACGCTGCCCAGGGTACAGGGACGTACACAGGCAGTGGTCACCACTGGTGGCAGTACGGCACCTGCACAGCCGCCCCTGACCATGGCTACACAGTGGCGTGTGGTGCTGCTGCTGTCACTAACTATGGGGGAGTGCTGCTCTGGTTGCTGGTGCCATGGGGAAGGTCCATCAGGCAGTTGGGCAGCAGCAGTGGGCTGCAGTGGCCACCATGCAGCACACCACAGGGGCCACCAATAGGGCATCTGCACAATCCCCAACCCCTGCATGGTCCCTTGTGCAGCATCCCCAGGTGAGGAATGTCGTACAGCATGCCACCACACCCCCAGCAGGTCGGCGTCAGCCCCAGGATGTGCAAGGTGCTGACAGGGTGAACAAGCACACCAGACCGCTGCGGTCATCTGTGGACAACCAGGCAATGCTCAGGGCTGAGATCTGTGCACTGCGAATAGAGCTGCATCAACTGTCTGAGTGTGGGGACAGTGGACCTGCCCAGCTGATTGGTAAGCTCCAGCAGCAGCAGAAGGCCATGACTGCATCCCTGGACCACATTGTCGGTACCATTGCCACCGGATTTGCATCACTGGCATCCATTGGGCACTTCAGGGCACATAGGACTCTCCATAGTGTGACATCAACACCATGGACCCAGTGTCTGGCAACCCCAGCATGGCAGATGCCAGGGTCTGACATGGCCATCCCTGACACACCCAGCAGTAATCTCTTTGCCAGCCTTTTCATGCCCACGAGAACCCGGTCATGTTCTCAGGCCTCTACCCCCATGAGTGTGTTGATTACACCTCTAGTGGCTGTTGAACAGCCTGTGGCTAACACACAACCCGGGCATGGCTGCCCAGATGGCCATGGCAGGTGTGGCACCACACGGTAGGCCTGCTGGGTGTGCTGTCCCATCCTACTGCCCACTGCTGTTGGCTGGTGCGCACTTGGCTGGGCACGCCCTTGTGCGTGTGCTGGTATGTATGTGTGGCATGTGACGTATCCTCCATGTGTACATGCTGTGCTGCTGGGCCTTGTGGCGTGGGAGTGATGAGAGAAGCACTGTGTCAGCCTTGCCTGTGTGATGGTGCATTCACTCTGATCCATACCATGTCCAGCTGCTGTGTGTGTGTGTGTGTGTGTGTGTGTGTGTGTGTGTGTGTGTGTGTGTGTGTGTGTGTGATGCCACAGCACCCACTGCTCATGACTGTGCCACCCACTTGCCCCACTGTGCCCAGCTGTGTGCCACGTGATGATGCTGGTGTTACTTTTCTGGGTCATGTTGTGGGCAACTTTGTGTCCAGCGCAGGGCCCACATGTCTGTGTGTGCACACATGCCTGTGCACTGTGATGTGGGCATGTGGCTGTGTGTTTGTGCGGTCCCTTTGCATGCTGTGTGTGTGCCGGTGCCCCTGCCTGCCTCCCTCCTTGTGTGGCCATGCACCTCTATATGAGTGTGTGTGTGTGGCGCTCCATGCATGCACGGCTGCCATGTCTGGTACTCACCTGCATTTCCCAAAGTGCTCCTGTACAATGGTGTCCCAGTGCCTCCGTGCCCATACCACCATCCTGGGGTCCCTCCTTTGCATGGGTGGTTGCACACCCCCATCCGGCCAGTCATCCTCATCCTCATCACTGCTTTTACCCTCATCCACCTGGACAGCTATCCCACGGTCAATGGCCATGTTGTGCAGCATGCAGCAGGCCAGGAATAGGCCACAGGTTTTTGCAGGGCTGTACTGTAGGGCACCACCGGAACTGTCTAGGCAACAGAATTGCATCTTGAGCACGCCAAAGACTCGCTCAATGATGTTGCATGTAGCAATGTGTGTCTTGTTGTACCTCTCCTCTGCAGCATTGGATGGGTGCTGGATGGGGGTGAGCAGCCAAGAGCACAGGGGGATAGGTGCTGTCACCTGTGTGGGTAGAACATGCTGGTTAGCACATGGCATTGCTTGTTCCCCATCCCTTCCCCTGCCACCACTGGCCACCCTCTCAGCTTCCGCCATGTGTGGTCTGGCCTATGCCCCCTGCACAGCTGCCCTCTCACCCCATCCTATGCCGTTCTCACCTATCAGGTGACCCATGGGGATCTCCACACACTCAAACCTCTGGCACAGAATGGAGCTGTGCCAGTTGAATGCATCATGTGCACTCCCAGGGTGGGTGGCGCAGACATTGTTGATGCACCCCGTGGCATTGCATACTACCTGGCAGTTGATGGATGGGTAGCCCTTTATGTTCATATAGATGGCCCTCTCTGGGCCAGGTGGTGTGCATATGGCCATGTGGGTGCAGTCTATGGCCCCGATCATGTCTGGCATGTGTGCCACCCTGTGAAAGTCCTGCATGTTTGCTGTACGCTCTGCCTGTGTACTTGGGAATCATATGAGCTCCAAAGCGTGTGGCAGCAGAGCATTGAGGAACTGTGTGAGGAGGTGGGACATGGCTGACTCGGTTATACCAGTGGTTGCCCCCACTGGTTTCTGGAAAGTGCCCGTGGCAAGCAGGCACATTGCTGCTGTCACCTTGGTCTCCACTGTCATGGCATGACTCCTTTAGGTGGGTGCCTGCAACTCATCACGGCACAGCTTGCAAAGCTGCCTCAGAATTGCCCTGTTCAAATGGTACTGGCCCATGATCTCTGCATCACCATAGTCCTCAAAGGTTAGGCGGGCACGGTACTGTCTGTGTTGGGTATACCACCAAAGGGCACGTCCTCAGCCACGTTGGTGTTCCTCCCTTCTCCTCCTCACACCCCTCATTACAACCTCCATCACAAATGGCCCTGCATCCATCACCATCACTGGCACTGGCTTGTGCATCTGCTGTGTGTGTGTGTGTGTTTGAGCCTCCTTTTACATGCACAAGTCTGTCAGGTGCATTCTGTGGGTTGCTCCTGACTTGCGCCATGCTTTTTGGCTGAATATGCCATTGCACAGCTTATTCATGGGAACACCTCCTTGTACTTTCGCTGCATACATTGCTGTTGCACATCTATGCATTGGATTTTGCACTGCACATTCACATTGGTTGAATATGGCTCCAGGGCACATTTCTGTGGTTGCGCATGCGCAACTCAGTTGTGCATTGAGCAACTTCTATGAATATCTCTATAATGTCTTCTTACTGTTCTAGTAATCTAAAAGCAAACGGGAACATTTTTTTAATTTTGGACCAGCTTCTCAGGATAAAAAGTGTACATTTTGAGCTGCTCCATGTTACAGCCTGCAGCTCCTTCAGTCTGATGATCACCCCACTGCTGTATCTATCCTTTTCAACAGAGTCTCCATAAATAAATATCAGATTACTTCCCTAACATATAATCAGGGACTGTTGTCTGAGTTATGTATTACAGCTTTCCTTAGGGAACATGCAGCATGGTATTCCATGGATACTCTTATTTGGCCCTATGCATGATTGGTGTGGAGTGGCTATGCATGCATATCTGGGACGAGTAGCCACTCTGCACCCACTGCACCCCCTGAGCAGCGTCCACAAAGGGGGCACGTGCAGACCCACTACACCTGATTCCGCATGTTCATAGACAGCTCCGTGCTGGGGGCATTGTGAGGGCAAGCCAGCAGTATGCAATATTCACTAACCCACGTAGTGCTGGCCACATGGGTGCAGAGGTTGGCACAGGGCACGCCAGGGAGACCCTGCCAAAACCCACTGCATGCCCCCACAGACACAGGCATCCAGTCACCGGGGGAACGGAACAGGGCACACTCTGCTGCACCTGACCACTGGGCAGCAGGAGACGGCAGGGGCTGCTGGATGGGTGATCACCAGGAAGGTACATGTACGGCAGCACCAGGACCAGAGGGTGCCATGGGTGTCCAGGTGCATGTAATCGACATGCACAGCCTCAGACCTGGACTACCCTATGCGTGGGATCCACTATGGGTCCCAGGGGGGCATCCCATTGGATTCCCAACTGGGACAATGACTCCTCCCCCTGCTGCCCTGTGGAGTCTTGCGTGCTGGGGGAAGGAGCTACTGACAGGTGGCCAGCATTGGTGAATGCGGTATGGGCGCACCTGTCCATGGGGCGAGAATGGTAGGGGGTATGCGCATTTTCAAGTACATACCTGCACCCCTTTCATGCATAGGGGCCATTATTCTGAGGGGAATAATATCTACAATTTATAAATGCCACCAGCCAAGTTCCTCTGGCTACTAATTCATTTCTGTTTAGGCAAACTGCACTTCATAGCAATGTTTTAATTTTTTTAGCCTGTGCTGTCCTTTCTTATGTCAGCACGTTGCATTATGTATGCATTAATAAATACATTTATACAACAAAAGTTCCTTGGGCTAATAATCCTTTCTTTCTGGGTGCACACATTATTTCTAAAGCACACAAGCACTTGATTAAGCAGCCAGCAAGCATGCTTGGCACTCTGAATGCAGACATGCCCATTCTTTTTTCAGGCTGCTATTCTTTCCTAAATGTACAGCAAGGCATTGGATTTTTCATGGTGAGGGACAGAATGGTGAAAGGGAAATAAAGAAAGATGGAAAGTGATTTAGAGAGGATAAGCAAAAGGCTGTTGTAGGTGGCCAACCTACTTCAGTGTTGGAACAGAACAGGCTAGATGTTAGGGAGTGCTGTTGCACAACAGATTTTATAGAAGGAAGGGGCGAAGATAGAAGAATGTCCCTAACTGCTACCCCAGTGCCCTGGGTAGAGCATAGCTCCACCACAAGATCAACATGATATTTTTCTGTGATTGAGTGACATGGGTATTGGATAGGAGCCACGCTGTGGTTCTACTTTACTCCAACTTCAGCATGGCTTTTGACTCAGTACCTCTCAGAAGATTGCTGAAGAAGATGAAGGATCTGAGTGAGGCAAGGGATGTAATAAGATGGATAGGAAAGTGTTTAAAGGAGAGGCAGCGGAGGGTTGTGTTTAATAGTGTCAAATCAGAAGAGAGGGAGGTCATGAGTGGGGTGCCACAAGGATCCATCCTGGGTTCTGTCTTCTTCAATATGTTCATCAGTGGCACTGGAGAAGGAATCCAGGGAAGCTGTGTCTCCTCACTGATGACAATCAGCTTGGTGGAGGGTAGATAGCAATGAAGGAATTTGGAAGATGCAGAATGACCAGCAAAGACTAGAGAGGTGGTCTAAAGTTTGGCAGTTGAAATTTCAATGCCAAAAAGTGCAAGTTGATATATCTAGGAAACAATTACCCCAGCATGCAGTACTGAAAGGGGAGGGTAAAGCTGAACACTACAGCTGAGGAAAAGGACTTAAAAGTTATCATTAGTGACTCCTGTGAATAACCAAGCCAGTGCAGCAAGGCCTAAAGTTAGACAAATAGTATTCTGGGATGTGTCGGAAGGGATATTAATAGTAGAAGAAAGGAGTTATTACTACTTCTTTATAGATCACTTGTGAGGCCATACCTGGAGTACTGTGCCCAGTTCTGGAGTCTTTGCAGCAGGAAAAATAAGAACAGGCTAGACTGGAGTCTTCACAACAGGAAAGCCGAGGACAGGCTAGAGACTGTACAATGAAGGGTGACCAGGATAAAGGTATAGGCCTTTAAGTTCCTCAAAGGAATGAACAAAGATGAACTGCAAGGAACTACTTAGCATGAGTAACAGTTCAAGGGCAATGGGATATGAGTGGAAACTGATGGGAGGGAGGTTCAAGAGGGATGTGACAATGTTTTATTTTACAGAAATGGTGGTGGAAGCATCTGCTAGCTGAGGTTGTGGAGCCAAAAACAAATTGTTTTGAGCATGGCTGGGACAGAGTGAATGGCATAATGGTTACTCAGGGTGGTAGTAGTTGTAGGTGGTAGTAGTAGTAGCAGTAGTAATAGTAGTATGGAGAACAGGAAGTGGATAGTGAGGACTAATACCCTGTATGGACAATACTGTATGTCACAGGATTGGATAGGGAACTATGGGCAGACTGGATGGACATCTATGTTTCTAAAGCATTTTTTTGTCCCATAGAAGGGAATGGGAGAGGCTACAGCACATGAAGACCTTTTATATATCAGTAAGTATAGTGAGGGGTGTATCTCATGGGATAAGAAGGTTATCTCATGCTGTTTTGGGTGAGAGGACCGTGAAGCAAAGCTGAACAGTTCTGTCACCCCACAGCAGCAGCATGAGATAACCTTCTTATCCCATAAGAGACACCCCTCACTATACATATTAATATATTATGAAGCAGTGGAACTACCTCTAGCCCAAAACACCACAAATGTTGCTGACAATCTTTGTTTTATTTGTATTCTTTTTGCTGGTCTCCCATGCTCTTTTATATGGTAGTGGTACATTCCATGAGCGGTCACTATATTCATGGTGGCGGGGGCTGACTGTGGATAAAACCTTTTCATTTATTTGAACCTTTTGCCAGTATGTTTCTGATTCTGTAGTGGATTAAACATATTTATTTCAAAGTTTTGGCAGTATGTTTTTGACTGCATTACAGAACATCACTTGTATTGTGGCGTCGGGGAGTAGCTGCAGATAAAATCTATTCATTTTTATGTTTGCTTGCATGCATGTGCAAGAAACATAGTGCAGTGATACAAAATGCAGTGCCATACAGTTGAAAGGGAAAGCACTGCTTCGGTGAGCAGCGCTCCCCCTCCCCACACACACACACGCAAGCACGCATATTACTGCACCTGCACCTCCCCACACACACACACACTGTGGTGACAGGGTGCCCCAATCCCGCTGGCTTCACGCCCCAGAAAAGCTTTCTTGTTGCCACGCTTGGAGCCCACCACAGTGTGGAAAAATTGTTACAACGGGGTACCCAATCCCCGTCAGGCTCCACGCCCAAACAGCCTTCCAGCTGCCACGCCAGAGCCCACCCCAGCATGGAACGCCCCGACGGGGGTGCACAATCCCGTCAGCTTCCGCCCCAAAAAGCTTTCCAATTGCCACGCTGAGGCCCATCCCAGTGTGGCAAAATGCTTGCCGATGGGGTGTCCAATACCCGTTGGCTCTAGCCCCCAAACAGCCTTCCAGCTGCCATGCTGGAGCCCATCCCAAGCAATGGCAAACATCCGCGTCAGTCTTCCAAAAACCTGTAAACAGAAAACTGTCCCTTGCGGTCTCCCTGCCCACCCGCAACCACCCACTGCACACCCTGCCTCCCCACACCCCCGCTCACCCCATACTTACCTCCGGAGTCCAGCGGGATAATCTTCAGTGGACCGGGAACACGTCTGCACTCTTCAAAGCCGACCGTGAACTGAAGAAATGCAGGTAAGCTGTATAATGTAATAATTAGGGTTTTTTCAACTTTGATGCATATCTCAAGCATTTTTGAGAATTTTGGCACCAAATTTTAAATATGGGGTTTTTGGGACCCCTCCTCATGAATTCTTGAACTGTCCAGGCGTTAATCAGACCCGAAGGGTGATTTGCGGTTCACTGCACGAAATCGCCTTTCGGGACCAATTAAGGAAACGACAGTGCTAGTGTTCATAAGGTGTGCTTTCAAAAAGCCTATGTTGCAAATTTGGTGAAAAAATTCCTAAAAATGACTGTTTTACAAGCGTGCGTTGTGCAGTTCCTACGCACGCTCGTAAGTTCATAAATTTTTAATATTTACACTCCGGATTTTCAACATTGCCATTTTACCACATCTCCTTATGAGCTGTATAGCTGTCATTTTTCACATTTTGCCCAAAATGTGTTTCCGTGCATGTAGCGCACAATGGCGCGGTCGGTGTGCAAAATCAATGTATGGGACACATTAAGAAAATCACAGTGACACTGTTCATAAGCAGAGGTCTTAAAATGGCAATGTTGAAAATTTGGTGAAAACATTCTTAAAAATGACTGTTTTACGAGCGTGCGTTGCGCAGTGCCTATGCACGTTCGTTAAGTTCTCAAATTTTTAATATTTGCACTCCAGATTTTCAACATTGACATTTTATCACACCTCCTTATGAGCAGTACAGCTGTCATTTTTCACATGTCGCCCAAAATGTGTTTCCATGCATGTAGCGCACAATGGCGCAGTCAGTGTGGGCAATCAATGTTTGGGACAGATTAAGAAAATCACAGTGGCACTGTTCATGAGCAAAGGTCTAAAAATGGCTATGTTGAAAAGTTGGTAAAAAAATTCCCAAAAATGACTGTTTTAGGAGCGCACATTGTGCAGTTTCTACGCATGTTCGCAAGTTTGCGAATTTTTAATATTTGCATGCCAGATTTTCAACATTGCCATTTTACCACACTTCCTTATGAGCAGTACAGCTGCCATTTTTCACAACTCACCAATGTGTTTCTGGATATGTAGCGCACAATGGTGCAGTCGGTGTGCGAAAGCAATGTTTGGGACAGATTAAGAAAATCACAGTGACACTGGTCGTGAGCAGAGGTCTTTAAATGGCTATGTTGAAAATTTGGTGACAAAAGTCCATAAAATGACTGTGTTATGAGTGAGCATTGTGCAGTTTCCACGCACCCTCGTAAGTTCATGAATTTGTAATATTTTCAGTCCAGATTTTCACCGGTGGCATTTTTCCACACTTCCTTATGAACAGTACAGCTGTCATTTTTCATAACATGGCCGAAATGTGTTTTCACACTTTCAGCACAGAAATGCATGGTCGCTGTGGGAAATCATTGTTTGGGACAGAAGAAGAAAATCACAGTGACACTGTTCATGATCAGAGGTCCCAAAATGCCTGTGTTGACAACCTGCTGTAAAAATCCCCAAACTAATTACATTACGGATGTGCGTTGCACAGTTTCTACACACGCTCGTGACTTCACCAGTTTTTTAATATTTTTACTGCATATTTTCAACATTGCCATTTTTTACACCACCCCATGAACAGTACAGCTGTCATTTTTCACATCTTGTTCGGAATGTGTTTTGCACCTGTGTTGACAAATGCAGTAGTCGCTGTGCAAAAGCAGCCTTCGGCTAACAAATTGATATTGCCACTGTTCATGAGGTGGGGGTCACAAAAAAAACATGTTGAAAATTTGGAGTGAAAATACCAATGAATGCCTGAGGTGTTAGGTTTTCTGACCATAACGCCCCACCCTGTAGAGAATGACAGGCATCAGGGCTGTGACTTGGGATTGTCGCCTGCAATGCTCACACCATTCCACCCCCACCCGCACCCTGCAGCCACTGAGAGGTATCGAGGTGTGCCTTGGACTCTTCGGCCCCAAAGTTCACCCCATTCTTCTATACCGCACCCATCTCACCATATTTCCTGATGGAATGGGGTGCTCATAAGGGCCAAAGACCCCAAGGCACAGTGTGACACTTGTCGGTGTCTGCAGGGTAGGGTGTGGTGAAATGGCATGGCCATTATTCCTGACGACACAAAGGCACACCCCAATGACTGTCACTATCTGCAGGGTGGTGATGGGGTTGGCTTCAGTTCAATACTTCACTGCCATTCCTATTATGCAGCTCTGTAACTTCTACACTACCAATGCCAATGCCAGCAGGCAAACATTCAGCATTGACAAATGCTTGTTTTAAGCTTTTGCCAGCATCTTTGAAGTTTGCTACTACCATTAACAGAGCAGCAGTTTTACTGCATGTCAAAAAATCAAACTGTGAGGTACACTGTAAAACATTTTCATTTATTTGAAACTTTTGATTTCCCAAACGCTTCTGCGACTGAAGGAGTACTCATTTCAAGAAATGCTCTGACAGTTCCTTGGGAAGTTTTGTGGCTAAATACACTAATTTGCTATTTGCTTGCACTTCCGGATCAGTTCTGTGGCTGAAAGACTGCTCATTTCAGAGAGTGTGTCAACAGTTCATTGGGAAGTTTAGTGGCTAAATACAGTGATTTGTTTAAATCAAGATTCCTCTCACAGGTGAGTCTGCAGCGGCAGTTCTGAAAGGAACAGTGTGATAAGCAAGTGTCACCACGGTAGGAATCAGCTGTGTGGAGGAGCGCGAGGCAGCAACTGTATGCTCAATAAGAGGTACAGTAATGCTGTCCACTGATTGGTGGAGGCAGTTCCACTGCTTTATAATACAGCCAAGAGGTCTTCATAGGCTGCAGCCTTCATGGGCTGCCACATTCGATTCCATGCCATAATAGCGATCGAGAAACTGCGATCGCTATTATGGTGAGTGTACATTGCCGAAAATTAATTTCGGTGATGCACACTGGCAGTGCACAGAAAAAAGGTGCCCGAGACCTACAGGTCTCATTTTTAATAAGGTGGGGCTGTGCCCCCTGCACCCCCTACTTATGGATTCTCAACTCCAGGTGGGTGCATGTAGTGAGGGAGAAAAACAATAGAAAATACATGTCGCTGGGTGGCAAAAAAACACCATGTCAGACCAGAACTTGGTACCCCATGCCTCCCAGTCGACCTCCCTCCTCATGATGCCAGGGATCCAGCTCAGCAGCTGCTCACTGCAACCCCTTCCACATGCCATCCCTCCTCTGCCTCTCCCCGCAGGTGCGCACACATGTGTATATGTGTGAGTTCCTGTCATGGTTTTCACTGACCGCAGTATCCAGTCGCCCTCCTCCCTAGGTAGCCGTGATCACAGCCACCGAGATTGACTAGCCATTTTTCTAGCTGCTCAATCTCGGTCGCTATGGTCACAGACTACTGCACATTCTAAGTTCATTTTAAATTTTTTTCTTTGTAACAATTTGTGCCATTCTGCAAGTGATCCCTGTAAAGAAAATGTTGCATGAGATTGCATTTGCCTGGCATCATGTCACTGTGCATTTGTAACTCACAAATGCCCAATGTCTGTCTCTTTGTTCCCTGAAACAATCCTGGTTTTGTGAGGCCAAGTATGACTTGCTGCTCCATCATGAATTAGTTGTTCAGCCCATCCCAATTTAGTAAATAAAAAAAAATCAAGAAACTGAAGAGAAAACTGAGTGCAGTAGACCAATCCATATCTAAAGCTGTGTGCAGTCACTCCTCTTGTAATTCCATGCTGCTGCTGGCAGCCAACCAAATGAACCATACGGCTGCAAGGCAGGGAGAAAAATATGATTGCTGTTTAAAATCAGCAGGCTGGTGAGCTGATGAGCCTCGTGCCAACACCGCAGGGGAAAAAAGCAAATGTTGTTGTTTAAAAATGGCTGACATTACAAGTGTGGCTGTTAAAAAAACAAGAATTGGGCAATGCCAGCCATGTCCGCTTGCTGGTATTTGCTGTGTAGTTGTTGGGCATAGATGGCGCAGCAATTATGCATGCAGTCTGAGTATGTGCTATGGCAATGAGACTTGGTACATACAGATTCTTTTAACATTGTCTTTTCTTTGAATTTCTCTGATGAAATGATGCTGAAATATGCATATCATATTTCTGTTTTTTTTGTAGAGCTTTTTTCTCCTGGGGCAGATGAGCAGGCTCAGTCCTGACCCGCTCCCCCCAGTACCAATGCTCACTTCTCTTAACCCACTGGGGACTAAGTCCCACATGGATTTTTCCCCCTGTAGTGTGGCAAGGAGGGAGAGGATCATCCTCCCCCTAGTCAACAACCCAGATTTCCCCCTGACAGTCGAGTAGTGGCACAGGCTGCTGGGGAGCGAGCAGTGCTTTATGAAACCTACCTTCCCCCAATTTTCTGTGTTCTACGTCTTACACCTGCCATGGTGACACATCAATCTGTGCAGGTGGAAGTGCGCATGTCCTGCAGAACCATGGCCCCACCCTTTGAGCTGCTCACTAACCTGCACTACCACCGGGACCCCCACCCCGGTGGCAGTCAGAGGCTGAGACAGCTGAACACCCCTAGCCAGAAGATGGCAGCAGTACCTGAGATGCTCAATCCTGTCCCAACTGGCCCAAGCACAGATTTTGGGCATGGCAGGAGCTAAGGCATTCAGCACCTTAGCTTTCCACACCACCAGGTTATAGTAGCTGCATGTATTACTGATGCTTATTATTGCATTTTTAAACCAAATTGCTAAAGCAGGGGGGGGGGGTGTACTGTATTTTCTGTTCATATTGGGGCACTGTCAGCTTTTGGTATTTAGTTTTGATCCTATGGGCCAGTGTGCATGTCAAAGACTCCATGCTTGCTGACTGTATCTAGGCTGCCCATTTTGCCTAATTCATTAGGTAATGTTATTTTTTTAATCAGAATGATAGTTTACTTAGCCCAGGCTTCATATCTCAAAGCTCACCTGAACTTTCTCCTCCTCGATGCTGTTGCACATTCCCGAGGAAAAGAGAACATGCATCTCGGCAAGGTGGCCCCGAGCTGGCATGAACTCGAGCATGCATAAGGTGTGCATATTTTATGCACTCTGAGATAAACCTATGGCCTGAGAGCAGGCTTTGCCCTGGCCCCTGAATATAGTAATATGTTTTATATTGAAAAATGAGCATGATAACCCTTAAAACTATTGCTTTGAAAATAGGAATTGTGACTCGGGTCATTCGTATCAGTGTCTGAACTATTAATCCTGGATAATTCTACTTTGGACTGGTGGCCTGGGCTGCAACTCTGAGTGATCTTTGTACTCTAAATCTGAATCAAACCATTTCTGAGCCTACATGTAAGAACAATAAGACTGGTCCTCATACTCTGCTTGACTGGATTCCGGTGAGTAAAACTGAGTGTTCTCACTGCTGGACTGTTCGCTGATGCCCTCAGTTATTACCTTCCAGTCTTCTGTATCTGGTCAAACAAAGTCTTCAAAGGTCCCCACCAAAACTCATCCAAACCCAAGACTGCTTCAAACTAAATGTGCCCAATTTTCTCACTAATTTCAGCACAGATAACTGTGTGTCCATCGCCCTCTGTGACATTGTGAACCAGGCACTAAAGTTCATCTCTAATAAATTTACATAAGTCATAAACAGGCATGCTGCAGTGATAAAAAGGCAAATTAGAAGTAACTCTTCTAAACAGCTTAACCAGAGACCTCTGCATCTTTTAATGACACTCAGGAATAAATCCTGGGGTATCTTAAAACTCTCTGAGCTGCACCAGAACTGGCTGATCTGCAAAAGAAATAGCTGTAAGGCTGAATTTTACAAAAAAAAAAAAAATATTAAGTTTGTTCACCAGCTCCAAAGTGATAATCATGCAGATCCCCAGAAGCTCTTTTTCCAAGTTAATGCACTTATGAAAGGGCCTGCAAAGTCTGATGTTTGTAACATTGTGGCTGGAGGCAAATACCTTCTGTAGCAGATCCACTTCAAAGTTCCAGTGCCTGTAATCAGACCTTCACTGACCTACTGTACGTAAATACAAATCTTCCCCACAGGACCATATCCATCTTTTTCGTACCTTGAACCATGAGTCTTTATTGAGGGCAATCAAGAATTCAATCTCAAACTTGTGACATAATGCATTGCCTAACTAGGATAACATTGGAGACCTCAGCGGGTTTTGATAGACTTGAGCCAAAATTGCTCAAGTTGGCAGCACCAGTCATTGCAAGCCCCCTGCAGAAATTCTACAAAATGTCTTTTCTCCAGAGTATTATACCAGATAAATGGAAACGGGTGCTTATCACCCCAATACATAACAGTGCATGCAACAAAATATTATTTATTTGTTATTTTATTTAAAATATTTTACCAGATAATCAAACAGAGCCCAGGGCTTGTTGATAGTTGACACTTGTGTGTGGGGAAACTGTGAGAACTAGGGTATAATTACAAAGTACATACATTACAAATTCCAAGATACAGATGAGTCAAGTACATGGTAAACATCAGATACAGAGCCATCGCAGTCCCCTCACAGAGGGCATGGCATGTGGTTGTTGATATAGTTCAGGATTGAGATACAATAACAATGAATTAGGCAGATAGAGACAACTTTCTATTGCTAACTCTTGCAGCAGTTTCTGGCACAACAGTCCCTCCATGCCTCCTGGCTTGGAGAGGGGGCTGCTCCAGGGCAATGCCTGTAGTAAGCCTCGGGGACCCAAGGCTCATGGGGGCATACCTAGCAGTGATAACAGACCATTGGAGATTTATAGTGGGACTTGATCAGAACAATGCCTGATTTGAGGGAGGGAGAGAGGGAGGGGGAGGGGCAGTCAATTTGAGGGTAGGCTGTTCCATATATTAGGGATCCTGTAGCTAACTGAGGCTTGCCCTCAGTTGCACCTGCATTGTAGAACACGGAAATGGCAGACTGCTTTGGATCTAAGCAAACAGGTAGGGTTCACTGAGGGGGGAAAAAAGGTCAAATAAGTACAGTATCTGAGCAGTTTGTCTGTCCAGTACTTGGTACCCACGAGGGTGGTGTACAACTCATGGGGGGAGGGGCCCAGCCTAGCTCATGGTACATAATGCAGTGGTGTGTATTGGGTGGGGGCGCAGCCCAGTATGAATCTACACAATGCAGAAACAGCATGGTGATTTTGTCTAGAGAGGAGGAGGAGGAGTTGGCTCCTATGTAGACTACATCCTCGTAGTCCAGATGGGGAAGGACTGATTGTTCTACAGGAGACAACAGAACTAAGAAGCACTCCCGGAGCCTATGTGTTGAGTAGTCTGTAAATAGAATGTGCTGACCAGATTTAATTGCTAGTGCTCAGTGGATTTATTCCAAGTAATTGCAGAAACATGAATATCGACACAAAATTACAACAGCAGTGGGCTACTAACCATGACGCAGGTGCCTAAGTGCTTTGCTTGTTAGAGCTGTGTTGATTTTCACGTTTCTGTAGTTACTTGGAATAAATCCATTGAGCACCAGCAATTATATCTGTTCAGCATGTTCTATTTACAGACTACTCAACACACTGGCTCTGGGAGTGCTTCTTAGTTCTGTTCTCTCATGTTTGCATATTGGGTCAAGAAAACCGGTAAGGGGCATCCTGCCTGGCACCAGTGAGCATGGTACATTCAAGGTTGTTGATTGTTTGATTGTTCTATAAACCATGTCGGTATGTTTAGTTGGAGGCGGCTCTTCACTCTGTAAAGGGCAATATGCTTGGCAAAAGATTTGGCTGCTACTTGGGAGATGTGCCTGGAGCAATCAAGGTGTTGGTCCAGGTGGAGGCCAAGGCATTTATAGGTGGAGACAGAGACTAGACAGTCCCCCTCCAAGGAGTGTAGGGTCAGAGTTTTGGGTGGGAGGGCTGAGCCATTGCCTGGATCCAAATGGCATGGACACCATTTTCTTTTGGTTCATGACAAACTGGTTATTCAGGAACCATTTCTGGACTGAAGTGAAGTCTTGTTAGAGGGTTCCCTTGATGGATGGTGTGGAGAAACGTGAAAAACATATTATGGTATCATCTGCATACATAGTAAGCACAGTATGCTGGTGGCTGAAAGGGACAAGCCGAGGTCAATGATAAAGGTTATGAATAGCAAGGGGCCCAAGACCAAGCCTTGTGGGACCCTGAGAGGACTGCTAAGGCAGGGGAGGAATTTGAGCCAAGCTTGACAGAGCAGGTGTGATTGGTTAGTTAAAATTGGAACCATACAAGGGATGTAGGGCAGACAGCAGAGTCTGCTAGTTTGTGTAGGAGCAGATGGTGGTACTTGGTTTCAAAGGCCTTTGCTAAGTCAACAACTATGACCCCCATGCCCAGACCCATGTCCATATTAGTGTGTACATGCTCAGTGACTGAGTTGGGACGTGGTGGTTGAATAATTGGAGTGGAAACCAGACTGATAAAGAGTAATCAAGCCAGTTTGTGCATAAACATTAAATAGCTTCCTACTGATAAACCTCCCAAGAGTTTTGGAGAAGATGGATAGCAATGATATTGTGTGGTAGTTAGAAGGTGAGGTGGTTGGGCTATCTTTGTGGATGAGTGCTACCAACGCATGCTTCCAGTTATGTGGGAAGGAACTGGTGCATAGGGACTGATTGAGAATGTGGGCAATAAGGATAGCTAATGCCATCCGATCCACAGCTAGATTTTGATAGATAGCTACAGGTCTATATCCATACTCTGCATACTGGGTAAGATACAGTACAAGAAAATTTAGTCCATTGCCCATGTGTTGAAGTGCATTGAGTTGCCTAGCCTTCACCCCAGTGCTTAACATGGTTTCCAAAAGTGCCATGGCACTGACTTACTCCTAGTCAGGTACACTAATGACATTTCCTGTGGGACCGATGTGGGTTGTATTACAGGAGCAATGTTTGGGGCTCTCACAAAGGCTTTTGATTTGGTTGACCATACTTTATTGCTGAACAAATTAAGAAACCTAAATATCGATAGTCTAACAATACACTGCTTTAGTAACAACTCGGGTGATATTAGATACAGTGTTAAATTATAGGGTGCCTAGCCTCCCCTAGACACATTTCAGGAGTCTCTCAAGAATTTATCCTAGACCCTCTACAGTTCTTCCTCTGTAAATAATCTGCCAAACAATTGTGTATTGGTGGGGGTGACCTGCTCAATGCTGACAGTGTGGTGCTCTACCAGAGTGCTGATGAAATTCTTTCCATCAACAGCCTTCTCAGAAATTATTTTATGCACCTCCAAGAGTGGTTCACCAATAATATAGAGGATAATGACTATCATTTGGTTACACTACATGTAATCAACTCGAGAAGTTGCCAGGACAACATAGTAAACCTTGAGAGTGCAGCTCAAGAGGTTTATTGTTGCCCTAGCAATCTTGAGAGGTGATTTCAGTGCAGTTATTAAACAAATCCCAGTCATTGTATTTTATAGTGAATGGGGCAAGAAACACTAGTGACTCCCAGTTAAATAAAAATTGTCCTTACTTTTTTTTTTCTGCATAGAGGCATTCTCCAATAGGGCCAGCTCTTACCCCCGCAGCCATTCGCTGTGAGCCGCTAGTGTAAAGCCGCCCATGTGCAGATCCATTCCCCATTGTTATGGTATCATTGTGACGTAGTCAAGAGGGCTTAACAAGCTGACGCAGTGGTGCTGAGGGTTGAGGCACTGGACGCCACACCTTGCACCATGCCGGCGACTTGGGTTCAGGAACGACCTTGGGCCACTGGGGGTTGGCAGGGGCAGGAGAAGATTGAGATTGACCATTTGTAGGACTGCTCTCCTATTCTGGGGGGAGGCACTGTCTTCCGCAGCTGAAGCGACCTCTGGCAGCTGTCGTGGATCATGCACTGTGGAGACTGCAACAAGGGGTATGGGAGCTTCGGCAGACGTCCTGTGGGTGGGTGGGTTCAGGAGCACACCTATCATGTGCTGCACATCATGACATGTCTGAGCTCTTATGGAAACTAAGAAAATATAAAAAAATTCTGGCACCCGGGTAGGCAAAGGCTTGCTCAGCTAGCCCAACCACACTCACTGTCGGGCCCCGCCCTCATCCGTCTCTGATCCTCTATTCCCCTGGTGGCAACTTGACCCTTAGATACAGCGCCAGAGGAGTTGGCAGCCCTTACCCAAGGGGGCTCAGAGCCAGGTAGTTGGCCACCAGGAGGAAATAGGGGATAAGTCTACCAGAGATAGGACATTGGGGGGGTCTCAGACTGAGCGGGACAATGAGTTGGATCCTGGGCAGAGCTGGAGACAGACCTAAGGACCAGTGAAGAGGAGCAAAGAAAATGTACAAAAAAAAAAAAGAGGGCTTAACAACCTCTTGACATCGCAACAATACCATAACAACATTGAAAACAGTTGGATTTCAGGTAATAATAAGGGCTTTGCATACATTATAAACTTATTTTGAACCATAAAAAATGAAGGAAATGCAATTTGGAACCAGTCAGAATGTCCTCTGTAATCTAGAGTTGTTCAGGATTAATATTAATGCTGGCCTCCCCTTAGAAACATAGAAACATGGAATTTTTAGCAGAAAAGGACCACTTGGCCCACCCAGTCTGCCCAGATAGTCCCGGCCTAGTCTGTCTTCACAGATCCTAACTGATCTCTGGTGACCCTCCCTCCTCCCTGCCTAGTTACTAATACTTTACTATGCCTATCCCATGCATGCTTGAATCCCCCTACTCTTTTTGTTTTCACCATTTCTGCTCGCAGTCTGTTCCAGGTGTCCACCGCTCTTTCAGTGAAGTAGTACTTCCTCACATCCCTCATAAACTTTCCCTCTCCAGCTTCATCACATGCTCTCTAGTCCTGGTACTCTTTCTCATTTGACAAGGACTCAACTCCTGCACCCTATTTAATGCCTCCCAAGGTACTTGTCAGTCTCTATCATGCCCCCTCTCGCTCTTCCAGGGTGCACATGTTGAGATTCCTGAGTTTCTCCTCGTGGGGCTTTTGGTGCAATCTCAGCATCACTTTAGTTGTCTTCCTCTAGACTACCTCTACCATGTTTATGTCCTTTCTGAGGTGCATCCTCCAGAATGGGACACACTACTTTGGGTGGGGTCTCACCAGTGAGCGATACAGTGGAAACACCACCTTCCTCCTCCTGCTGGAGATATCTCTCCCTGTTCATCCCAGAATCCCACTGGCCCTACCCTAGTAGAAAGGTGTGCAACTTCTCTCATTTCTTTTGGTAATACTTTAGAGAATGTCAAAGGCTGGCTAAGGAATTTTCCATTCATAATACAGAAATAATTTTCTCATGCCACTCCCTTTCGGAGGGTGAAGTTTGATCCATCCAATGACATAAAATAATCAATTTAGCCACAGCAATGATGACGGCCATATGATGCCTTTGAGGACCTAATAGAGTGTCTATACCTATACCCAGCAAACAGAGTTCCAGAAGGCCGGCCTGGTGATGCTGAGGGTTGAGGCGCTGGATGCCACACCTTGCAGCACACCGGCGACCCAGATTTGGGAACAGACTCAAGTCACTCAGGGGTCAGTAGGGAGAGGAAGGATTGAGCATCTGTAAGCAGCTCTCCTTCCTCGGGAAGGGGGACAGTGCGGTGTGCTGGAGACTGACATCCAGTGGTGGCTGGGTGTCAGCACAGGCACATTTCCCAGAAGAGGGGAAGGCACTGTTCAGGGTGCATGACTGCTTCTGTGGAGGCGGGGAAAGCTGCATTGCCCATTGCATGGTTTGGGTACCCAGGGAAGAAAAGCATAAAAATGCTGGGAGCCGACAGGGTCCATGATGACCCAGCACATTCAGGTTGGAGAACGAGACTCTCCAAGGGAGGGCTGTAGCTACCCATAGGCTGTGTGGAGGGGTGCTAAAAAAAAAAAAAGAGTTCCAGAATGAAAGCATTGTTCAGTTCCAGTAAAGGATCCAATTGGGTTTTAATCTGCTGCCATGAAGACTAAGACTTAGGACAATGCCTTAGAATATCTTTTAATGATCCAACATGTTCTGGCTTTGTTTCTGAATGATATCATTCACTGGGATGGTGAGGTAAGGTTTCCAATTTGGGCTGTTTTGGCTTTGTTTCAGATGGTTGTATCTAACTGGGATGTTGAGTTTTCTCTTTTTCTGCTCGAGATGCTTTGTATTTTCTTTGTCTGTTATGTAGGTAGGGTCGGCCAGTAACATGGAGGTTATTATGCAGTTGTGTTTCATTTGCATATTAATCTTTTAACCTGTAATAGTCATATAGTGACATCTTGACTAGGCATGGTTATACTGTGAACCCTGTAACTTGAACCATTATACTGGCTCTAGCACGGACCTATCTATAAGGTAAGGCAACCATATGTGACAGGTTCTCAATAACTGAGTAGGCAAAATTGGCCAAAACACAGCAAAAGCCACTCCACAGCCTGCTATGGTCAACAGTATAAAACAAAAAAGTGGCCTCAGGTCTCAAATATTCAGAATTAACTGATATATTTATTAGTTCATCAGTGCAAATTTCTCATGAAGTGCAATAGGGATGTGCAACTCACAACAGTTTCTCTAGTAGACCAAATGCCAACACACTGATGGCCTGATCAGCTTTGCTTGTGGCTTCTTCAAGGACCTCTACATGGCTGTCTGCACACACCCATTATATTGTACATTTGACATGACAGTATGTTCAAAAGCAAGCAATTATTTTAAACGGCAGTAATAGTGGTACAAATAGCAACATTAATATTTAAAGCTGTTTTAAGGCAGTGTATGCTGAAATCCATCATTATACAGGAGTACACAAATAGGATAATGCAGCTGCCAGTGTCCATAGGCATAACAACGCTGTACTGGATCGCGAGATTTTTTGTTTTCTTGCATATTGACATGAGGACTTCCCAGATATTAAGGAGAACTACTGCACCTAAAAAAAGAAAAATAACAAAACACAGAAAAAGTAATGTTAGTAAAAAGTCACAACACAATTCATCTCATAACTACAAAGATTTTCTCTCATCTCCTAATAAATGGCAGAAATTCTATACAGTCATTTAGAACTGGTGGATATTGTGGACCACGTTGCACAATCCACATCCCCTCCCTTTTCAATAGGAGGGAATCAGAAGTCACACCCTCCTCCCTAAAAACACTTTCTGCAGCCCACATGATTTAAACTGGTGGCTTGTAATATCATTTTGCATATGTACATACAACACAAGTGCACTGAACCAGTCTTTCTTCTTAATTGCTTGCAAATGTTCCCTTCTCGTGATCAAAATTATGGTCCATCTTTCCCACATAAAATGCCCCACAACAGCTGTATGCTGCCATTATAAAATGGGCAAAAAATTTTTTAAATCCTGATTGTCTGGAAGCCTTTTCCTTATCAGGACATAACCTTACAACTTGCATTATTTCTGCCAGCCAAAATGCAGCATGTTAAAATCAATCCATGCCACCACTCTCCCACAATAGCTCCTCAACTAACAGTAAGTACTAAACAGCTTTATTGTTTGACAAACAAGTCTTTACAATATTTCTAAAAATATTCTCAATCTGAGCAAATATGAACATATGAATGTGCCAGCAGAAACAGACCACCAGGTCTAAGTCTGCTTGAGTGTGCAGCCAACACCCCTAGTTTGCAGCTGCCCCACCCCCCTCCCTTTGTCATCCCACTGCCACCCCCACCTCCCCCCCTCACTCTCCCCTGTTCACTGTCTCATGCCCTTATTATTGATTCTATGGAACTTAATTTTTTCATGTTTCTAATTTTACTTTTCCATTTCTTATTAATCTGATAAAAGTAATTTGCCATTCTGTTGATGGTCTGACTATCTTCAGTATGAATACAGATGCTTGTCTGTATGATTTTGCCTAGTTCACACCAGTGTCCTAGATAAGGACTGACCCAGGATTGCCTGGCCCATATATATGGTAACACATGAGGTGGGCACGTGAAAGACAGCACCGCCCAAAATGGTGACGTATAATGTGGAGCTTGAAAAGATGAGGGGCAGAGAGGGTGAGTGGATGTGGGGTTGTAAGTGACCCTAGCGACAGGATGTCACTATATGTACATGCGCTGCGGGGGGAAGTGCGCAAGCGTGGCCTGGAAGGGGCAGAGGAAATGAGGGTGGTGCTGCGGTCAGCTGCCAGCTGTGCCATGGTGTCGGGCTGGCCTCCGCTCTGTGCGTGGGGTTCTGGGTTCTGGGTTCAGTCCAGGGCGCTACTGCATTTTTGTTGCACCTGGCCCGAAACTTGTATTTATTTTGCTTTTGCACCCCACGATGCACCCCTGGGTTGAGAATCTTTAAGTGGGGAGTGCGGTGGGCAGAAGAAACCCTCCGCATGGTGGGGTGGAGGTGCACCCCACAAGAAAGAAGCAAAGTATTTAAATCCGGTGCCGTTCTTCCATGTGCCGAGGATGTCAGGGTGGTGAAATTGTTTTTGCTGCCCTGATGTCACAATAATGCGAGTCGCTGTTTAGCGCTCACGATTATCACATAGAACCATATACACCAGGGGCAGTTCTTTAGAATATGTATTAGATTTTCCTTTTCACCAGTTGCACAGAAACAATATTGCACATCAGAGAGAAGTCTATTTTGTCTAGCTGTGAGGACATTACTTTCAAATCTTTCAAATTTGTATATTATGAATGCTTTCCTTAAACATGGTTCCATTAAAACATCCAAATAGTACTTATAGCCATAACATTAATTGTATGCAACAAACCAGGGAGAGTACTGAGTCTTTTTGATGTCTTCTAGATCTTGGCTAATCCAACAGTTATTAATTTTCATTTTTACATATTGACTGTATTTCCAGCTGAGACTAACATTCTTCTCTGTGTCCTCAACTAGCATCTGACGGAACTGGGAGAGTGGTGGCACCATCGCAGAAACAAACAAACAAAAAAAAAAAAAACAATAAGTCTATCCAAGCTTCCCCTTCCTGCAAAAGCCCCAAACTTGTGATATTATATTATTTTGTTCTACTTACTGCTGCTTTGTTTCTCCCAGGTCCACCTGTCTCGCAGCTCCAGCTCTCAGTCCCACTACTTCACAGTCTGCCAAGCACACGGTGACCATTTTGCCATCTCCAGACTTAATCCCACCCCACACACACACACACATACACACACAAGCACTGTCCTGCCCACAACACAACAAGCCATAACAAACCGGAAGTTACCATTTCATTTTGTACCTCAGGGATGGTTATGGTTTGAGAACTGTGAATCAGTAAATCACTGTCAACAGCAGCCGCTAAGGGGCATGCTTGCTCCCAGTCAAGCCAGCCATTTAATGTAAATATAACAAAAGGTGAATCAAACACACAAAGATTAACCAAAAGAAAAAGGACACACACACACAAAAAAAATATCTGGTGTATCGGGGGGGGGGGGGCACCAAGCAACATCACACTAAGTATGTCAGCCCATATGGTAAACAAGCTGTCCCGCTCACTGAAAGTGAAACTGGGTGGGTAAACTAAGGAAAAAAAAATGAGTGCTTGTTTGCAGCTGGATGGGAGGCAAAGACACAGACAGAAACCAACGCCTTCTAGTGACTTTTAAATAAAGAGTTCTATTCAAATACAATGCAAGTATTAGAACAGACTTTTAATTAAAGAGCTCAATTCAAAGACAATGACACGGACTACTTTTTTTCCACGGATATTAACACAGTTTTTTAGCATTTTATGTACACTATTCATGTGCATTTTTTTTAATTAACTTCTTTACTGGGATGCCCATTTTATAAGCAGAATAAGACACTCTGAGGTGTGGTTTATGGTCTGGTAAGAGTACTTCCAGGTGCTAAAGGCACTCATCGCAAGTGCCTCGTGCCTCAACATGCACATGGGGCATGCTTTTATCAGGCCATAAATCACACCTGATTGTGTCTTATTCCTTCTGTACACTCCATTTTGTGTGCCTCAATCAAAATTATTTTTAGAATTGGCAGTAATATTTTTTCTTATTTTATTTTGATTATGGCAAGACAAAATTTGCATCTCCCAAAGATGTGATTACCTTTTGGGAGTGGTGGCAGCCTGGTCCTTTGTTGTTCCTTCTGGATTGACTGTAAATGATTTACCAAATGGTTTCCTAAGTTGTGAGACCATTAATACAGTACCCTCAGTGTGTGCTCTGTATAGTTTCTTAAGATAGGATCAGTGTGTAAAATGAGCCAATTCCTCACAATGATGTCCTTGATCTGGCTTGCCTGCCTGCAGTAGGTAGTTACAAAATTAAACTATAGTTGTGTAGCTCTAGTAGAGCAGGCCTTTCCATTTGTCTAGCTTCTTCCATGGCCTGAGTCACATAATTCTGAATATACTCACTAGTTAGAAACCTATTTTTTGATTCCCTGTCCGATTTCCGAAAATCAAACATTTCACTGCAATAGCTTCATACCCTTAGCAACTAGGATTTTGGAATGTTCTCAATGGTGTGTCTTGGATGGCAGCTGGATGACTGTAAAGTGTTACAATCAGTGCATTTTTGGTAAAGATTTGTCCTAACTATACCATCTTCTCTCTTTTTATTTATAATATTCTTTATTCCATTTTTAATTCACACAAACAGAGAAACATAAAGTCAGACAAAATCAAAGACAATTAGAAACATAAAAATTATTGAGTGAAAAAAAATATATTAAATGAGGATATCCAACAAAAAATAAAAATAAAAAAGATCTATTACTTGAGTATAATTATACCACATTATACTGTACAATGACAAGTGAGAATGCAGAAACCTGACTGGTCAGCTGAGACCTTGACCCATGATGTTATCACAATATATCATCATGGATCAAGTCCCAGCACACCCATGACAACATGAAATGTAAAGTAAATCACTGCACATGCCTTGTCCAAGTTGTCCACATTTGACATGGCCAATGTGCAGTTTGCCAGTACTTTACAATTTTTTTAAAAATAAATCCCTCCCTACCACCAAAACAAAGTGAACCCGAAACCATTCTCTACACATTTAATGGGTTCAACATGACACAAAATACTCTCTTTTAGGTAAATATTCTCAATGCAAAAGGAAGCCGACACCACAATCAGCTTTAAGCTCTCTCCACTAACACCATGATTGGCTTCACTGTCCCACTCTCTTCTCAGTGCTTGCCCAAAGTAAGCATATGTGCTGCTGTTGAAAAGCACATGGCACTTTTTAAACCCTCATTCACAAAATCTAAATCTTTTAAAGCCATCACTCTGATCAACTTAAGTATATCTTGGCAACCCCAGTCAGCCATACTCCCGTGCTTGGTCCCTCTACCTCACTAAATGGTTGCATGTTTCTCTGGCAGTTTACTTTTGATTGTGTCTTCCATCAATGATCTCACTTCTTGACTGCACTTTTTCTCCTGGTACAAACACTATGCACGTTCAAATATACCAGAACACACTGAAATATTTGCCACAAACTACAGAGTGTGTGTGTGTGTGGGTGGGGGGCTCTGAGAGTGAGGAAAACTAGTGGAGAAGTGGAGGGCAGCACATCTACTGGCCAAAACAGGACTTCAGGACTTTTTTTTTATATGTATACTTACACAATATAAAAATAACCTGAACATTTTTAAAATATATAAAAAATATATTTTTTGTCTTTTTTTATATACCTTTACCCCCTTTTTTCTGCTAATCCACTACCTTTCTTACCCTCAGACTCCTAACATATATATCCCCAGCCCATCTACTATAGCACCCCTCCTAGAACAGCTGCAGTCCTGTACCCCTCCCCTCCATAGCTGTCCCTTACGTTTGTATATGTCCTGACCAATGATATGCCTTGCTGTTTGAAAATGTATTTGATATGCTGGCTGTTTTAGAATATTTTCATTCCCCATCTCATACCATTCTCCCTAACCTTGTTAACCCTATACCTGAAATACTTGCTATTGCTTTGTGTATTTTTTTCTAGTTCTGTATAATTATGTGTATGTATTATCTGTACATAAAAGTGTTATCTTGACCTTGTGTAACACAGGTCCACCTTGTAAATGAGCCTGCTCAATGGTGTTCACCTGGATAAATAAAGACTTGATTGATTGATTGATATACAAGCAAGCAATATATACATAGAATAATGTGCTCCAGGGTGTGTGCTATTCAGGGATAAAGTCACTTTTCAGGTGTTGGATGCACTTGGCCTATGGTCTCATACCTAACCACCTGAGGTGTGACGTTTACCCAGCACAACACACACCATGTAATGCATTATTCCATAAATATATAATATTGTAAGTACCACTTTTTATGTGCTATCACTCATTAATGTATGGAGTAAATTAAATATACTATATGGAAGTTAACCAGTTGACTATGATACAGTTTTTCATGAAAGGTCCATATTTTCATCACTGGAGGTACATTATACATAATTTCTCTCCATGAGACATCATATATATCCTTTAAATGATAAATATGGAACATACTGTAAGTCTTTCAAAAATCAGAACATCGTTAAGTGAAATAGTCCAATGTTGTTGACTGAAATTTAGGAATTCAGGAGAGTTGCAGTTTTTTTCAATATTTACTGTTTTGTCGTCATAGTTGCCAAAATCTCAATTTTCTGATGTACCCTTGATGAACTAGTGTCTTTAAAATCACTAAAAATACAAAGAGAGAAAAACAAGGAAGTTGATCACCCATGACCATAACAATACGAACATACGAAGAAGCCAGCAACATACGAAGAAACCAGCAGAAGAAGACAACCAGAAGAAGGCCATTTGGTCTATCAAGTCTGCTTGTATTGCAGGGTCAATAGCTTGAGCTACTGTCCCTGCCCCCATCCCCACTTCTTCCATTCTCCCTACCCATGATCCTTACTTTTCCACTATACCTATCCCAGCCTCTCTTAAAGCTGCCCACTGTCTTCAACAAGATGACCTCTTCCGGCAACGCATTCCAAGTGTCCACCACTCTCTCTATGAAGAAGTGCTTCCTGATCTCCCTCCTAAACCTCCCATCCTTTAGCTTAAGACTGTGCCCCCTCATGTTATGGTTGCCACTCAGCTTAAAGAGACTCTCCTTATCAACCATATTTATCCCTTTCAAGTATCATGTCTCCTCTCTCTCTCTCCTGTCTTCCAGGGAGTACATGTTCAGTGCCCTCAACCTCTCCTCGTATGCCTTACCCTGCTGACCCACTATCATTTTTGTAACCCTCCTCTGGACCTTCTCCAGCAGGATAATGTCCTTTTGAGGTGTGGGCACCAGTACTGAACTCCATACTCTAGATGCGGCCTTAGCAGGACCTGTACAAGGGCAGTATAACCTCCTCTCTCCTACTACTGATCCCCCTAGATATGCATCCCAGCATCTTGTTTGCCTTTGCTGCTGCTTTCTTGCACTGTGTGGAGTGCTTCAGGTCACTAGTGATCATTACTCCCAGGTCTTGCTGGTCCTGTGATGCAGATACTCGGACTCCACCCAGGTAGTACTCTGTCCTGGGATTCTTGGCTCCAACATGCATAACTTTGTATTTCTTGGCATTGAAGCCAAGCTGCCTGATCCTGGACCACCTCTCCAGCTTTTTCAGATCCTCTTGTAGGTCCTGTATCCCATTAGCTATGTCCACTCTTCCGAAGAGCTTGGTGTCATTCACAAATAGGCACATTTTGTCCTTAAATGTCATCCCCAATGTCATTGATGAAGACATTGAATAACACCGGCCCCAGCACTAAGCCCTGTGGGACCCCACTGGTTACCTCTCTGATGCCAGATAACTCTCCCCCCCACAACCACCTCTGGGTTCTGTCCCTCAGCCAGTTTTCCACCCATCTGGCCATCTTTTCTCCAACACCAAGATCTACCAACTTCCTGATCAAACTTTTGTGGGTCACAGAGTCAAAGGCCTTGCTGAAATCAAGATAGAGGATGTCTACCGCTTGGCCCCTGTCTACGGTCTTAGTGACACAGTCAAATAAGTCAATCAGATTTGTTTGACATGCTCTCCCCCCCATGAACCCATGCTGCTTTGCATCCTGGAGACCATGCTCCTCTAGATATTCCACCAACCTTTCCTTTAGTATGGTCTCCATGAGCTTACCCACAATGGAGGTCAGACTGACTGGTCTGTAATTCCCTGGGTCATCCTTGGGACTGCTTTTGTGGAGGGGCACTACATGTGCTGTTCTCCGGTCCTGTGGTACCATGCCTAACTCCAATGGACTATTAAATAGGTCTGCCAGTGACCCTGCCAGCTCCTCAGCCAGTTCCTTTAGTACCCTTGGATGTACTCTGTCCAGGACTGATGATTTATCCACCTTCAATGCCAGCAGCTCCTCCCTCACTCTGTCCTCCTGTATCACTATCTATCACTACATCTGTGCCCCCCCAGTCCTCTTTTCCCTCCTGAAGGCACTGGTCCTTCCTTCTCCCTGGTGAAATCAGAACAGAAGTATTTATTTAGTAACAATGTAACCACCATTCTTGCACATGAACACATTCCCACAGAAGATGTATAAGATCATCAAATTTACCACAGTTATGCCAACATCTAGTGTGTGGTATGATGGGACACATTTTATGTAATTTAGAGGGGGTCACACATGCCTGAGAAGGAATGTTATATTGGTTGGTCTTATTCTTAGCATTAACACAGTGAGCAGATGCATCTTTAAACCTAATTTGTCATTTCAATGAGTCAGTAGTAGTAATTTCTCTCTTATTCCATTGAGCAATCATTTTACCTAAGACCTGATTATCTAAGTTTGGTAGTAACAACTTATAATATACAGATATTTTATTTCTCATAGTCAGAGACCACAATATTTCATATTTTTTTACCTTATTCTTTGGGTCCTTCAGTTTTATATTGTGCATTCATGAAAACCTATGGGTAGTTGTTCTTAATGCATTAAATGTAATTAAATCCATGTGGATGCCAAAGCCAGACTTTGCACAATTTGAAATGTTGGAAACTCTCCATCCTTAAAAAGATTTATCCAGTCAGGAACAGCAAATTTTATTAAACTCATAATATGTTTCTTGTTAAATATACCATAAGTCAAAACAGATCTATTAAATCCTGTTCATTATCTCAAAACTGGCTGAAAAGGCAATACCCTGTTTGCCTGTTTTTTAATTAATTTTGCTAATGTAGGAACTTGTAAATCTTTTAAATTTATGAATCTATCCGGTGCTAACAAAATATCATGTATGGACAACAGAGACCCTTATAAATCTAATAATTTTCAAGCAGGATGGGAACATTTTTATACTGTAAATATACTACTCACTTTACCCTCTGAAGATATCCACTATAGATTCTTTTTCCATTTGACCACTTAATAATAAAGTTGTTTTTATGGACAATCTAAACCTCCCGAATTTCGGTGGACAATTAAAGTTCCTCACAAGACACGAGGAGACACATGCCTCCAGAGGAATTTCTTTAATATTCAGTTTATCATATCAAACCAGTCAATGGAAATTTCTTCTGTTAAAGGCTGAATTAAAATACAAAATATTGGGCATCAGCATCATTTCAATGGTGTCAATAGAACCCTCATACAAACAAAAGGAAATTCTCCCCTTTACCCAGAATATTACTCTTTTTTTTAAATGTCCAAATTATGCTGATTGGTTTGAGGCTACAACTGGACCCCAAATATTTAATATTACTGGTGACATTAAAGTCCTTTAAATATTCTAGATCACGGTGAAAAAGATGATTAATAAATCAAGTCTTCTCTTTATTTAAATGATAACCTGAAATATCCTAATACAGTTTAATCTTATTTAGAAATGTTATAAAGGAGGAATAGATATTTGACACTATGGATAAAATGTTGTCTGCATAGACAATAAGTTTCATGCTGACTCCAGCAACTAACATATTTATGACGTCTAGGTTATCTCGAATATAAATTAGTAAAGGCTCTAAGGGAAGAATGAAGAATATAAGAGACAATGGACATCACTGCCTAACTTCATTTTGCATAACTATTGGATCAGCTTTTAATAGGTTAACTTGGAAAAGTGAAGTTGGGGAATCTTATAACTGTTTTATTAACTTTAGGAAGCTCCTAGGTACTGAACAGGAAAGGCCGCTGTAGATAATCAAAGGCCTTGGTAGCATCAAAGGCCGTTAATATAATCTGCTCTTTTGTTTGTTTTGCAGTTTTGGAAAGTAATTGAATATGCTCTACTGCCTGGTACATTATTCTTCAAGTTTTGAAGCCCTTTTGATCTGTATGAATCATATTCAGGAAGTCTGCTTCTAAATGGGAGACAACTAATTGAGCAAATATTCTGTAATCAGTATTGACTAATGTGATGGGCCAGCAATTTACTGTTATGGATGTATCTTTTTGATCTTTTGGATTTAAAACAATATCCACCTATTTAAATCGGGCGGGAGGGGATAGAACATTTGTAAACTACTGCTTGTACTAATTAGAGGATCCAATGGACAATGTGATCTTTAAAGGCAAGTAAAAGTCTGCCGTAAGACCACCCAGACCAGCAGCTTTACCTTCTTTAAATTATTAATCACCTTAACAATATCGGATAGAGTAAAGTCTGCATCTTCAATAGAAATTTGAAGGAAAGTTACCAAATCCAAATATTGATTTCAATCAATCAATCAATCAATCAAAATCTTTATCCAGGCGGGCACCATTGAGCAAGACTCATTTGCAAGGTGGACCTGGTCATGAATACATCAAAGTACAGTACAGAAGCAGGTATACAAAAAGCAATAATATACAAGGAAGAAAAAGTATATACAGTGTATACAGTACAGTACAAGGTTGAAATAAATAAAAAAAAAAGCATTATTTTACAATTGAAGAAGTCAGCAGCTGTACAATCAACCATAGGCATACAGGGTTGTAAGCAGAGATCTTTTGAGTGAGGCAGCCGGCAACTACACATATAGGGGAAAGAGGCCATGTATGGGGTGGCAGGTTAAAGAGGTAAAGAAGAGGAGGGATATATTACTGATGACTGAGGGAAATATTGGGCTAAAACCACAGAAAGTGATGATGGCTATCGTGTACTTGTTTATTATGACAATGACGGAGGAGGGGTAGATAATTGGGACACTACTATGGATGGGTGGGACTTTAGCCAGGCTGGAGTGGACAGGGGAAGGTGGGTGCAGCAGGAAGAGTTAATAGGGAAAGAGTGAGAGCCAGGGGTAGAAACATGGTGAGCATCAGGATGGAAAGGGGGAGTTGCAGAATTAGTGGGCTAGCGGTGAGGAAAACATTTGCAAGGTGCTTTCATGTAGCAATCGTAGAGAGCCTTGAAGATATTCAGGCTAACTGGGCAGCTCAGCTTCAAGTTCCTTTGTAAACCATTCCACAATGTGGGTAAAGAGAAGCTCAGAGCAGCTTTGCTGAAACGAGTGTTGACCCTTGGAACTTGGAGGGCAATTAGGGAATAGCTCCTTAGAGCGTATGTGCCTAACACACTCCGAGGAATGCAATCTGAGACATATGAGGGGAGCTTGTTGGTCACTGCTCTGAAGGTCCATAGGGTGGTGTTTCTGTTCCTCCTATAGTGAAGGGAAGTCCAGCCTAACGATGAGTACAGGGAGCAGTGGTGTGTGGAAAGTGGAAGGCCAGTAATGAGCCTGATAGCTCTGTGGTAGAGGGTGTCCAACTTAGCCAGTGCAGTGGCTGTAGATCAGGTCTGCGTAATCTATTAAAGATAAGACGGTAGCTTGAACCAGTTGAATCTTGGCCTCCTCTGTGAGCAGGTGGTTAATTTTATAGAATAATCCTAATCTTTGCCTTAGTTTCTTCTGTAGTTCTTCAAGATGGTCGGTGAAGGAAAGTTTATGATCAAGCCAAACTCCTAGATATTTGAATTTAGCTACATACTCTAGTGTTTCTTCAAGAACAGTGGTAATTTGTGGGGTAGCCCACCCCTCCAGCAGGAATTGCCACATGCAAGGAGGGGGAGAAGAGCATGGCTTTTGTCTTTTTCACATTGAGCAAAAGCTTTTTGTTTTTGGCTGGTATTGTAGAAGGTTAAATTCAGCTTGGAGGTCTTCACAGGCTGCTTCCGGCATGAGATGACTCAAGTACAGTACAGTGTCATCCGCGAATAAGTGGATGTTGGCTTTTTTGATGGGGTCATTGATGTTGTTAATGTAGACTGCAAAGAGGAGGGGACCAAGGATAGAGCCCTGGGGCACATCCCTCAGCACAGGTTTTAATGGAGAAAGATCACCTTCAGCTTTAACCTGCTGTTTCCATTCTCCGAAGTGGTCTGCAAACCAGCACATAGATTTATGGTCCAGGCCTAAGGTGCTTAGGGAGGAAAGAAGCAGGCTGTGATCAACTGTGTTGAATGCCTCACTAAGATCCAAGAAAATGGCACAAACATGCTTCTTGTTGTCAAGGTCTAGGAGCAAATCATTGGTCACCTTAGCTAGGGCTGTTATGGTGCTGTGCTTTGCTCTGAATCCAGACTGAACGGGTTTCAGAGGCTTCTGTATTCTAGGTATACCCCTAGCTGGCCACACACTATTGTTTCTAGTAATTTAGACAGGTTGGGGAGGAGGGAGATCTGTCTGTAATTATTTAGATCGCAGGGGTCACCTGCTTTTAATAGAGGGATGATATGGGCTATTTTCCATTGGGGGGGAGGATACCCTGGGAGAGTGACATGTTGAATAGGTGGGTGATTGGCACTGCAAGCACATGGTAGGCACATTTCAGATAGTATGGCTCTATGAAGTTGGAGCCTGCTCCCTTTCTGGTGTCCAGATGCAGCAGTAGGTCTTCCACCTCTTTTAGAGAGACAGGCAGGAGGGAGAAGGCCTCCTCGGTAGGGAGGAGACTCATGGGTTGGTGGGCCCTGAGCTGTGCAGAGGTCATTGGCAGGGGAAGTATCAAATGCTAGCCCTGCCGTTGCATAATGGTTATTGAGGGCTTCCAATATCTCCGATCAGTTAGAGATAACGCTGCCACTGGACTTAATTTTGCTGGAATGGAATTACCAGGGTGTGCGTACAGACATGTCTTTTAATGTTTTCCAGAGCTTTGAAGGATTTCTTGAGGCAGAGGTTAGCTCCGGAAGATAGTAGTCCTTGGCTGCTCTGACCAACTTGGTGCACTTGTTACGTGCTCTCTTAAAAATACACCAATCCGAGTTGTTCTTGCTTCTTCGGGCTTTTTTACATAAAGTATCCCTTTCTAACAGGGAAGCGAGCTCAGGCGAGAACCAATGGCAGGTGCTGCTCCTGACCTGCACCTTAACGAAGGGTGCATGCTTATTTAAAGCCTCACTTAAAATGTCCTAAAAAATCATATATGTCCTGTTAACCATTTTGGCTAGGAATAATTCCTGCCATTGTGGTGAATGTTTCAAGTCGTGGATGTATGCAAACAAATCGAAATTGCATTTGCACCTGTTGATAGAGAACTTTGCCACAAACTGTGGGTTGTGCATGGATCTAATTGTGGTGATTATACAAGGATCGCTAATGTCTGCCAGTGTCTACATTACCTATTATGGAATAGCTCTAATAATAATAATTAGGTACTATTAAGGCCAAATCTGATCTGCTGTGAAAGTCTGATTATTTTCATCTTAGAGTTTAGTTACAGTATTTCTTTGCTGTTGATGTTTTAATATGTGTGCAGCCAGAAACTGGGAAACAATTTCCAACTAAAGGACCATATAACTCCCAATGTTTGGCTGACCATTGCTAAGGGCACTTTACTTCCCCTGTGAGATCATTGCATTCCCATCTACATGCATACTTCCTCTTCTAATCTGCCTTGACTAAACAATGTCTATAATATTATCTATATGTTTTCTCTGATGGCTGATTACTCCACTCACCACTGCTCTCTTTACCAGTCCCTTGGCTGGTTCTTCCCTCATGCCCATCAGGAATACCTACTTGGCTGTCTTACTGATCAATCCCTTTGAGACTTAGAGGCCTCCCCTTTGAATCACCTATTCATGCCTTAACTATATGACTGCAGCCTCAGATCCACATCATATCAACTACTGGAACATCCTCAGGTGACAATCTGTATGGTTCAGAAGGCTTTCTCTGGTTTAAAAGGATTCACATTCATTATTTTATTTTTGGAGAGTGAAGCAGAACAAACAAGATAAGTGTCCAAGTCTGCAGAAGCAACTAATGATTTTATTTCAGCAGGCTATGGTTGCATTGAAGCACAAAACATATTAATCTTAACAACTCTCGCCTGTTTTGTTTTCTTTTTGCTCTGTCTGCTTATGTTTCAGGTGTTTCTTTGATTATCATGCAACAAAGGAGGTAAGAGAAATAAACATACTAATATACTATTTGCCAGCAGATTAGGCCTTACTGTCTATCAAGTCTGCTCGAACCTAGATCCTTAGTTGGGTGCCGAGACCCTCCCATCCCTTGTGCTCCAGAAACCCCTATCATCCATCCCCACCCCCCCGGGACAGGCCATCATCTGATACATCCACTTTCTGTGTCTGCCCCACCCTCTCTTGAAGCTCTCCACTGTGGATCTCTGAACCAGCTCACCAGGCAGTGCATTCCAAGGGTCCACCACCCTCTCAGTGAAAAACCTCCTCCTCTTTTCCCCCCTCACCCTTCCACCTTCCAACTTCAAACCATACCCTCTGGTGATACCTCCTTGCTTTAGTCTAAAGATCCCCTCCATGTTTACCCTATTTATTCCCTTGAGGTACTTGAAGACCTCAATCATGTCCCCCCTGTCTCTCCTCTCCTCCAATGAAAACAGGCAGAGCTCCTCAAGTCTGTCCACATAAGTCAAATCCCCAAGCCCTCGTATCATCTTTGTTGCCCTCCTCTGTACCCTCTCCAGGAGCTGTATGTCCCTCTTCAAGTGTGGTCTCCAGTACTGTACACAGTACTCAAGGTGTGATCTAACCATTCCATTGTACAGCGGCAGAATCACTTCCTTGATCCTAGAGGTGATCCCTCTTACGATGCATCCCAACATCCTGTTTGCCTTGGTAGCTGCTCTCCTGCACTGCTCAGAGTTATTCATACATGTATCCACCATGGCCCCTAGGTCTTTTTCCCCTATTGAGGCCTCCAGCGCCTCCCCTCCCAGGGTGTACCTGTGTTTAGGGTTTCCCTGACCAAGATGCAACACCTTGCACTTGGTGATATTGAAATTTAACTTCAAGTGTGAGCCCAGCTTTCCAGGGTGTCAGGTCCCTTGCAGGGCCAACCTCCCTCTTCTCCCTCCAACTCTGCTCCCATCTTGGAGTCATCCAGTGAAGAGACTCATTTCACACCTATACCCTCCTGATGTCCGATATGTATGCATTAACAGGATCGGACCTCAGGACCGAGCCCTGTGGTACCCCACTGCCACCAACCTCTAGGTCTCAGAGCTCCCCACAGACCACTACCTCTGAGTGCGTCCAGCTAGCCAGTTTTCAATCCATCTGACCATCAAAGGGCCTACCCTCAACCCCATCAGTTTCTCCACCAGACCATTGTGGGGACAGAGTCAAACACCTTGCTGAAGTCCAAGAATAATACATCCACAGGCTTGCCCTGTCCAGTTCTGATGTTACCCATTCATAGAACTCCACAAGGTTGGTTTGACATGATCTACCTGGCACAAACCCATGTTGCCGACTATCCAGACCTCCACCTCCTCCAAGTACACCCCAATCGTTCCTTTAGTATACTCTCCATTAATTTTCCCACCACCGGGTCAAACTGGTGAGTCTATAGTTACCTGGTCACTTCCCTCATTTCCCCTTATGGATTGTATTCCACATGTGCCTCTCGCCAATCCCTAGGTACCCTCCCTGTCTCAAGTGACCTGCTGAAAAGCTCCACCAGGGGTGCAGCCAGTATGTCCGCCAATTCCCATAGTACTCTCGGATGAATGCCATCCGGCTCAGGAGATTTGTTTTTCTTTAGGGCCTTGAGGGCTAACCACACCCTTTTGGTGGAGATAGCATCATCCGTCCCCTCCACCTTACTGGTCTTTTTATCCTTATCCAGATGTGACACCCCTGGGGTACCTTTCCTCCCTCTTGCTCCATTTCTGTTGCTCCCCTGATCCCTCCTGCAGCTTCTGGCCCTTCATGCCTTGCTTTGTAGATATCCATCCCCTCCCTAGTAGACACAGAGGCAAAGTACTCGTTAAATACCTCTGCCTGGTCCTCGCCTCTTCCACCCACCCTCCTTCTGATCTCAATCTGCTGAGATGGCCCTTAGTTTTTCTCCGCTCCCCAATGTACCGGAAGAACCCCTTTTCCCCTCCATGTATCCCCTGAGCCAGCCGGTGGACTTTGCTCCCCTCACCATACCGGTGACTTTTCTAGATGCAAGCTGGTACATTTCCTTTTCCCTATCCCCTCTTGTTGTTTTATATTTTTTGTAGGCCGCCTTCTTTTCTCTGACTGCTACCTGTACCTCACTGGACCACCAGCATGGTTTATGTGACCTTGCTCCTGCGTTTCAACTTAGCAGATCCTGACTGCCTCATGAAGTCCCGTTTATGACCTCCCATCTCCTTTCCACACTTGTCGTTGAGGTAATCCCTTCAAGTGATCCTTGAGAATATTTCCCATGCCCATAAAGTCTGCCCCCTAGGTCCACTGCCAGTGTCCTAGATCTCACCCCTCCCCCATGCTTATTTGAAACCAGACAGTATGTGGTCACTCCCAGTCAGGGGTCCTGTACAACCATGTCCCTTACCAGATCCCCATCTGCCAGAACCACATCCAGGACATGCCCCTCCCTTGTGGGCTCCATCACATGCTGTGTTAAGAACACATCCTGGAAGCCATCCAGCAGCCTCTGCTCCTTGGCCACCTTAGAGGACATGGTTCCCCAGTTTGTACCTGGCATATTAAGGTCCCCCATCAACTCCACTCCTTCCCCTTTTGGATCACACTGGGTAGTGATGTTGTCCAGCAAACCATCCTCTAGAACATCACTCATCCCGGGGGGCCTATATGCTACTCCCAGCTTGACCTTATCTCCTGCTGGGGATCGTAAGGTGACTCATTAGGCCTCCACGTTTCCCTCTGCCTCTTCTACCATAGCAATTTCTATATCATCTCTAATGAACATAGCCACTCCACCCCCTCTGCCCTCCTTTCTATCCTTCCTAAGCATAGTGTACCCCCATACATTTAGGTCCCAGTCATGGTTTTGTTGGTCACGTCTCCGTGACCCGCCACATCCACCCCGAACATCATGGCCTGGAACTCTGGCAACTTGTTTCCCAAGCTCCTGGCATTTACTAACACCAACCCCACCCCTTATCCCGATCCTCTTTGTCAGAACCCCACCCAGATTCCTTATACTTCCCAGCCTCCCCTGCTCCTCCTGGAACCTCCACCTCCAGACTGTTTCCCCTCCCCTTGGGCTTGAAGGCTACTCCTCATCTGGAGGAGAGGGCTTCGGTTAGCCCCTCCTCATCCTTCCCCTTACAAGTTTAAAACCCCACCTTTCTTGTATGTAGTCAGCCATCCCTGTTTAAGACTTCTTCCTAATGGGGCAAGATGAAACCTGTCCTTGGCATATAGTCCCTTATCCTCCCAAACTCCATTCCAGTTCCCTACTCCCAACCCATTCTCTTCACCCACTTCCTGAGCCAGTCATTAACCTCTGTAAGCTTCATTTTTTCTCCACTGAGGGCCTTTGGTACTGGCAGTATCTCCGAAAGGAAATGTTGCATCCATTATCCCGACAGACTCTGCAGAGTTCTTGGAACCTTGCTTGAATTTCAAAATGCTATTTCCTCTAGATCATTAGTTCCCAAATGCACCAGGAAATCCGGTTTCCCTCCACAATCCCTAACCATTTCATACACCATGAACTTTGCTCTGTGCACTGTCAGCCCAGAGATACTCACTACCTTCACCTGGCTATGGCATCCACCCCCCTGTTCCTCCCAATGGATACGCCTAATCATCGAGTCTCCCAGTAACAGAACCTTAACACCGCCATCATCCTTATGGTTACCTCCACTATGGCCTCTCAGCCCCCCTTCCTCCCCTTTATTCATGATCTCAATTTCATGGGAGTCTTCCTGCCTTATTAGAGACCCCCTTGTCACCCTCCCCTTTCTGCCTCCCTTGCTATTTTGCCCACTTAACTCAAACCCCCTCTGAATAGGTGTCCCCTTTAACCCTCTCTTATCTGAACCATTTATCCTGGCCCTGATGGTTTCCCCTTCACCCGCACCACCATCCTCCCCTTGTAATAGTACCCCTGCCTCCAGAGGCTCTCTGTGGGTCCCCTTTAGCTAGGGCCCCATCCTTGGTACTGACCCCCTGCTGAAGGGGGGCTCCTCTCCCACCTCCTTGTCTCCCAGTTTCTCTCAATCATGCTCTCCTCCCTCATGTCTGGAATATGTTGCATCCCCCATTTGCTTAACATATATTTCCCTTCTCCCTCTGGGACCATGTTATCCTTTCCATAGCTGGTCTGTGATGCCCTATGGGTATCCGACTCCCTCCCCCGGCCTCTGTATAAGTTTCCTCATTTCCACCAACCCCTTCCTCCCCCTCTAGGTTGCTTAGTAGCTCAAATTTATTGTGACACTCTATGTCAGCCTCCATCAAGTAACCCGACTTTCCCCTGACTGCATCTCTAAACTGACCCTCTTCTTCCTCTCTTGCACTGTTCACCTTAGGAGATCCCTTCCCACAGTCTGCTGTTTTAGGCTTCCGCAAACAGCCCCTCCTGACTCTTCCCCTCCAGTCTCTTTGTATTCAGAATGTTCACCCGTCGCTTTCCTTAGCATCAACTTCCTATCTAAGGGTCCTCTGTCCTAATATCCCCCTCCTGCTTGCTGTAACATAGCGTCCTGTAATTTCAGGCGTTGCCCCAGCCTCCCCTCAGCCCCACCCTTCTGCTGCCGTATCCACACCCTTATCCTTGGACCCCCCCAGCTCCCACAGCTTACTCCTTAACCAATATACCTCACTCCTGATACAAGATAGCTGTCTACAGAGTGGGCAGCCTCCCTCTCTCTGGCCCAATTTAGGAATGATTGCCATCCCACAGCCTGTGCAGCCTACAACCCTTCTGAAGATGCCTGCCATGGTGGGTAGCTGCCACCCTGATTATCCCCCTCTGTTTATAATAGCACACCCCCTTTCTCGTCCCTTTCCCTGAGTACAGTTCTCTCTATACTGACTGTAGTTATTTACAAACCCAATTTCAACCCCACCAATAAAGTTCCCAAGTCTCACAAACACATACAGTCCAGTGTGTGTTCGGTCCCACTAACAGTGTGTGTAAGCAGACATAAGGTACCGTATGATGTCACAGGCCCACCAGCTCCTGTTGCTTCAAATTTCAGTCCCAAACAGAAATACTCAGCCCTTCAATCCCAACCACCAGTGGCTTTTCAGTATTTAAAAAGCATACAAAACAGGGTGGGTGGGAGGGCTCTACAAACACCAGGCAAACAACACATTTAAATTTCCTCTAATTATCCCTGCCAAACAACTATCCCCAAGCCTCCAAAGTTACAATATCACAGCCCAAGTAGATTCTAATTCAAGGTAATAATTTTAACACATAGAACTAATTTCACTTACAAACTATTCAAATATTTCAGTTAAAACAGAATATAACTCCAGACCTCTTTCCTACCTGCCTGCTTAAGCTCCCAAGTGAACAATGAAAGCCAAGGTAATTCCTGTTTAAAGACAAGGTAATTGCAGCTAATGTCCCCTTCCCCAACACCAGGCAAACAACACATTTAAATTTCCCTCTAATTATCCCTGCCAAACAACTATCCCCAAGCCTCCAAAGTTACAATATCACAGCCCAAGTAACAGTTCTAATTCAAGGTAATAATTTTTAATACATAAAACTAATTTCACTTACAAACTATTCAAATATTTCAGTTAAAACAGAATATAACTCCAGACCTCTTTCCTACCTGCCTGCTGCTTAAGCTCCCAAGTCAAGAAAGAAAATGTTTTGCACTGATAGAAGAGGGAGAGGGGAGACTTGGGGGAGTGTTTGGTATCCTGCATCTGGAAGGGTGGGGGATCACTGGTGAGCAACGACAGCAATGGTGCAAGGTAGTAAACTGCAACAACTGTGGTGCACCAATCTTTCTAAAAATTGCCTGGGTGTGGGAGGATGTTTGAGTGTGCAAACACATAGAAAAAACTTAGAAAGGAGGTTGAAGGTCTGCAGGAGGAACTAAGACAGGCAAGGCAGATTGGGGTGGGTTTAGCCAATACTGGAGGGAGGAAGAAGGGAGATGAGGGAGGCAATTTAAGCCAACAGTGGTGTGGAGAGGGTCAGAAGAAGGGAAGCAGAGACAAGGGCCCAGGCCAGGAAGAACAATTGCCAGGAAACCAGGTCAGGAGGCAAAAGACAAATGGAAGGTGGAGATAGGGACTTGTGAGGGAAGCGAAGAAGTGGCAAAAGTCATGGAGTGGAAAGGAGAGAACAAGTTACTATGAAGAGAGAGGGAACGGACATTTTTGAAGGGCCTTCAGAAAATAGTTGTGCACTGCTAGAGAGGAAGAAGGTAGAGGAGGGAAATTATGAAATTAGAAGAGTAATTGATAAATGCCTAGACCAAACTGGAGCTGGGGGAAGTTCTGCTGGGAGAATTGCAACAGAGGTAAAAGGGGGAAATAATGTGCAGGAGGAGGAAGAAGAGGAGCTCGAAATGAGAGAGGGAGATGAATGGAAGCAAGCAGGGAGTAAGAGGGGTGGAATCTTAGTGCTGGGGACTCAATACTAAGAGGAGTTAGGTGGGGTAACAAGGGGGAGAGGCATAGTTGCATTTGGGAGGAGGCCATGCCAGGAATGACAACGGAAAGGGTGGGACAGTCTGTTTTGAAATATGCTAGAAGGGGTAGGGACAAGCCTCATTTAATTATACATCTTGGGACAAACTACCTGGCTGACAAGACAGTAGATACAGTCCAGAGGAGGTTTGAGGAACTAGCACAATTATGTGAGGGGGCAGGAAGATCAGTAACTTTTTCAGAGATACTTCCAGTGCCAAAGTCAAGCATAACAAGAAAGCTGAGAATAGAGGAATTTAACAGATGGCTAAGAACCTGGTGTTGTGCTAAAGGGTATGGGCTGTTGGGGGGTGGGGAGGGACCTGGGAGGACAGTAGTCTCTATGCCAAGGACAGACTACACTTGATGAGGAGGGAAAGAAAGTGTTGAAACAGAGGATGGAGGAGTACATAGAGGAAGTTGGGAATTTAAACTAGGAGTGGGAGGTGGCAGTTGGGAAGAGATATGCAGAGACCACAGGTTGGGAAACCATATGAGCTTACCCCCATAACAGTGACAAAGGACAAATGGCAAGTACTGTTGGTGATGCTAGGAAAGGAGGGCAGGATGGGAGGGGGGAAAGGGTGGAAGGTGGTTACCCTTAATGCTAGGAGCCTTGGGAGGAAAACTGCAGAGTTACAGGTTCTCATGGCAGAGATAGAGAGATGGACATTGCATCACGGAAACATGGGCCACCCAATACAATGACTGGGACCTGTCTGTACCAGGGTACAGGTTATTTCGTAGGGACAGGGTGATTGGGAAAGGAGGGGGGTAGCACTATATCTGAAGGAAGGACTGAAGTGTGTAAGGGAGGAAGGGGAGGAGGGTAGTATGGAGTCACTTTGGATGCAAATCCAGGATTCCAAGAATAGGATTCTTGGAATGGGAGTGGTGTACAGGCCACCATCTCAGATGGAGGAGTTAGACAGGGAACTAGTGGGACAGATCAGGAGGACCTGGGAGAAGGGTAGTGTGGTGATTGTGGGGGACTTCAACATGCCAGGAGTGGACTGGAGCACCCCAACAACCAGGAACAGACGGGAGCAGGTGCTGCAGAATGCCTTCCAGGACAGCTTCCTGCTGCAAATGATCAGTGAACCAACCAGGTTAGGGAGTACCCTTGACCTTGTGCTGGCAAATGGGGACTTTGTGAGAGAACTTACAGTGGAGGAGCCACTGTCAGGGAGTGACCACCACTCAGTATGGCTCACATTGGATATGGACAAGGAAGGAGTGGAATCTGGCACAATAGTGCTGGACTTCTGGAGGGCTGACTTTGGGAGGATGGAGGAAGTGGTAAAAGGGTACCTGGCCAGAATTCAATCTAGTATGGACACTAACCAGAGGTGGGAGCTCATAAAGCTGGGGATAGTGGAGGCAACCAAAACCTGCTGCAAAGCCCAGAGCAAGAAGGCTAGGGCTAAGAAACTGATCTGGTGAAGCAAGGAGGTCATGGAAAAGGTAAGGAAAAAAAGAGTTGCCTTTAGGAAGTACAAGAAAACAGGGAGGGGAGATGACAGGGAGGAGTACTTGACAGAATCGAAGGAGGTGACAAGGGCAGTAAGGGGGGCCAAAGCATCTACGGAACTCAGGCTGGCACAAGGCATTAAGAAGGGGAGAAGGACTTTAAGTACATCAGGAAAAGGAGCTGTAAGGACCATAGTAAGGATTAGGAAGGAGGGGTTGGGTGGAAGCAGGGTGCCATAAGGTGGAAGCACTAAATGAGTACTTCTGCTCAGTATTTACTAAAGAGAAGAGGGGTGTGACACCCAAGGTGGGAGAAATGGCAGAAGCAGGGTGGGAAGTGGTGACTGATGGGGAAATCATGGAGAGCAGAGTTCAAGAGGGTTTGAAGGCACTGAGGGTGGATAAGGCACCAGGCCCAGATGGCATCCACCCCAGGGTACTGAAGGAGCTGGCAGAGGTCCTTGCAGGACCTTTGGCAGAACCTATTTAATGCCTCACTACATTCGGGTGTGTACCTCAGGACTGGAGGATGGCTCATTGGTGCCCCTCCACAAGAGTGGGCCCCAAGAATGAACCGGGAAACTACAGACCAGTGAGCCTCACATCCATCACATGGGTAAGCTAAGAGACTATCCTGAAGGAGAGGCTGGTGGCCCTCCTAGAGGCCAAAGGACTACAGGACAGCAGGCAGCATGGCTTCATACATGGAGATCCTGACAAACCAACCTGGTCGAGTTCTATGACTGGGTAACTAGGCAACTGGACGGGGGCCATGCGGTGGATGTCCTGCATCTGGACTTCAGTAAGGCATTCGATCAGTGCCACATGGAAGGCTGGGAAGGAAGTTAGTAGGCACAGGGCAGGTGCAAAGCTGGTGAGATGGGCAGGAAACTGGCTGCAGGAAGGCAACAGAGGGTGGTGGTGGGTGGGAGCTCTCACACCCAAGGGCAGTGGCCGGTGTTCCACAGGGCTCGGTGTTGGGACCAGTGTTGTTTGGGATATTCATTACAGACATATCATGGGACATCAAGAGCAAGATCAGTCTGTTTGCTGATGATACCAAGATAGGCATGGTGGTGGATGACCCAGGGGGATGGCAGGGGTTTCAGAATGATCTGGAAAAGCTTGAAACCTGGTCAGACACCTGGCAACTGGGCTTTAATGCCAAAAAGTGCAAGGTGCTGCATTTTGGGATGAAGAACCCAAGGAGGAGTTACCAGCTAGGGGGAGTGCAGCTAGCCCAGACAGAGGAGGAGGAGAAGGATCTGGGTGTGCTCATTACAGGGTCAATGAACAACTTGGCACAATGTAGGAAGGCAGCTGCAAAGGCCAACAAAATGCTGGGTTGTATTGCAAGGGGTATATCCTCAAGGAGGGAGGAGGTGATTCTGCCACTGTATAGGTCATTAGTTGGACCACACCTGGATTACTGTGTGCAGTACTGGCATCCGTATCTGAAGAGGGACATTAAGTTACTGGAGGGGGTGCAGCACAGAGCAACAAAGATGATTAAGGGGCTGGGGAATTTATCATATGAGAGGAGGTTGAAGGAGTTGAACATGTACTCACTGGAGGAGAGGAGAGACAGGGGTGACATGATTGAAACCTTTAAATACATGAAAGGAATAAACAAGATGGGTACAGAGGGGCTGTTCAAAGTAAGGGAGGGGAGGGCCACCAGAGGCGATGACATGAGACTGGAGCAAGGAAGGTTCAGGAGGGAGATGAGGAGACACTTTTTTACAGAGAGGGTGGTGGCTGGGTGGAATGCGTCACCTGCTGAAGTGGTATGCAGTAGAACAGTGGACTGCTTCAAATGAGGATGGGACAGGACAAGGGGAGGGTTAATGAAGGGAAAGGGTGGAAGGGAGGGGCAGCTGCAGAATAAAGGGTGCTAGCTGCACATTCGAGCAGACTTGATAGACCTCTAGGCCTTTATCTGCTGGCAAATTTCGTATGTTCGTATCTGAACTAAAGTGACTATCTTAGTAGCAGGGTTCTGAGACATCCTTGGAGTGCTTCATAAATAAATTGTTCAGGCTGGCTATCAGGAACAGTGTCTTTCATATTATCAGAAGTCTTGCCTGTAATAAATTAAGTTTCTTCCCCATATTGCTTGTGTTTCTCATGGTCATGGAATAGCTCGCCAACACACTTCAGTCAAGAGGGCTGGTGTAACAAGGGATAAAGAAGTGTGTCCCTAAATTTCAGCCTAACCTCATTTTGGTCTTAAACATAATGTGTTTGTGTAACAAATGTTGAATCATATAAAACTTGTAAAGCCACAAGACAAACTAAGTCACAAGTTGCAATATTAAAGTGCCTTTTGATATTTGTGTTGATCATGTAATTAATAGCAAACAGCTGTCATGTGTCTGCAAGACAGAAACACAGGATAGAGTCCAAATTACCCTTCTGACTATCTCTAGTGTTTATTCTTATCAGGACAGGCCAAAATGCTTGCATGCACATTCCCAAGTCCAAACCTATTTTCCCTCCTAGACCTTGGTAACTGGTAGTGACAACTGTTACTAGCCATATATAATAATAGAATGTACACTATCTATACTTGTGCTGACCAAGGATGAGCTCATACATATACCATAGGAGTATTGCCTTGTAAGTTGATGTTTGCACTTGTTTGAACCAATCATAGAAAACCATAGGAAATGATGATGCTGTCTTCCACTATACAAGCAAGCCAGCACACACTGTTATTTTGAAGAATGAAGAATGTACCACTTGTAATCTCTCACTGTGATTATTGTTATAGTCATTAAATTCTTCCACCTTCAGTCTCGTTCCCGTTTGTCTCCTTTCTAAGTATCTGTAATAGATAATTTACTAATTGTAATTTTTTCACAATGCTACAATTGGTGCCATGACTCGGAACGCTGGTGCTGCATGTGAGGAGGCCTCTTAACTACTGGTCGGTTAGTCTGCAGGCCCCAATAAAAAATTGGCGGCGCTCAGAGGCGTGGTGCTGATGTTAAACGGCGGGGAAGCGAAGGTGCACACAGACAGCCACAACCACTTGACAATCAGGTGATGTATGCTTTGTATGCTTCTCAAATTGTTTAAATATAAAGTAATGCTTAACTCTGTAGGAACTCATGGGGCAGAGTAGGTAAGTGAAGGTGCTGGGACTTGCAAGCCGGACCTCATGAGGGAGCTGTAAGACGCAGCCAAACGGACCAGGGCACCAGTGCATGGGTGAGCCCGGCTTTGGAGGCTAAGCAGGCAAGAAAAAGATAAGAAAAAATGAGTATGGAAACAATAATAGGCTATTTTCTAGGAAAACAGCTAAAGGGGGGAGCATACGAACCAGTGCCTGATGATCAACAGGCACATGTGTATTTTACTCAGCAAGTGTCTCTTCATAGTGAAGGAGTAAAAAATTAAAAGGAAATCTTTGCAAGTGCATTGCAAGGACTGTTGCAGTATAATCAGACTATTGTGTGTCGCCAGAATAAAGAAGTAGCTCAGATGAGGGATGAAAGGGATCAAAATGCTAAACAACTAGAAGAATTAACATTAAAGTATAAAGATAGCGTCCCAATAGATAAACATTAAGAGTTAGAGCAGCAGTGTATTAATTTTAGGGAACAGCTAATAAAAGCACAAGGGGATCTGTGTCTGTTAAACAGGGATCATGCCCTCCTACAAACTAAGGCAGACAAACAGTCACAAGAGCATGCTAGTGAGACTAGGCGCCTGTACACTGAGCTCCAGGATGCTGCAAGTAAGATCCAGGAGTTACAGGAAAAACAAGATGAGTTAGATGAGCTCCTTACTGGAAAAAGGGGTGGGACAGTAACCATTCAAATGGCACCTGTAAGCACACGAGGAATGACCACAGCTGGGGGAGCAATGTCAGCTGCAACCTGACATCAACAAGAGCAGTATCTACTAATGTTAGACTCCAAATGGCTAAAACACAGATTAAAAAGGGGATATGCCAAAAAAACTGGGCATATGGAAGAAGCTGAGAGGTATAGGAAACAAGAATTCTGGGTACATGTTGATGGGTGTAAAAAAGTGTCAAATAAAGCTGGTTGAAAATTAAAATACTACACTTGATGTTTATAGCCATGAAGACACAAAGCATCATTATCACCGGCTTGGTGGCAGCCATAAGACTTTCTATACATTAATGTGGAACAGACTAATGTCACGTGTGAGTATGAACAGTCCATTACACTGTTAATCAGTTGGAACTGGGACCCTGTTGATACAAAAGCCTACACGACACGAGCATGGAAAGCCACCTGGACTAAAAACAACCATACTATCATATCTACAAATTGGTGTATGGACATACTTAACAGCTGGTCCAGCTGTGCCTCAGAGCTCAAGACTGGATCACTGCAGAGCTGCATGGACTGGAAACAGAAAAATGGGTCTCTTGTTATAAACAGAGCCACACCAAAGGACAATGGTGTTTATGTGTTAACTCTGTCCTACTGTCTTTGGGGGTGATAATAGTGTTTTTAACTATGCTGGTGTAAACAACTCATTACATTTTGCAGTCTCAGATGCCATATACTTAACTGTAACACCAACCGAATGCCCAAATGTGACACCAGGGCCAGAGAGTGGACTTACATCAACACCTATTGATCAAATGCTTGTAAATAATGTGAAGTACAGTAGATTGCATATAAATCTAGATTTCTCTGGCTGGAATATAAATGTTAACAGTAGTTGTGCTGACACTTTTAAATCAAAAAGATACTCATTTAATACAAATTCATAAGGCACAAGTAGTTGTAAATGAATTGCTCAGTGAGAGTGATAATGAGCACTTGATTTATAGCTATGCAGGGGGACCCTTAGGAGTCCTGTCTTTTAAAGTTTTACTTGTGTTGCAAGTGGTCTTAGTGTTCTTGGTAATTATAGGCCTGTGACGCTTAAGACTTACTATTCGTAAAGTACGTAGTGAGATGTACATGCTCCGAGGAGCTGCATTGTTGCACAAATGTAACAAGGGATAAAGAAGTGTGTCCCTATATTTCAGCCTAACATCATTTTGGCCTAAAACATAATGTGTTTGTGTAACAAATGTTGAATCATATAAAACTTGTAAAGCCACAAGACAAACTAAGCCACAAGTTGCAATATTAAAGTGCCTTTTGATATTTGTGCTGACCATGTAATTAATAGCAAACAGCTGTCTTATGTGTCTGCAAGACAGAAACACAGGATAGAGTCCAAATTACCCTTCTGACTATCTCTAGTGTTTATTCTTATCAGGACAGGCCAAAATGCTTGTATGCACATTCTTAAGTCCAAACCTATTTTTCCTCCTAGACCTTGATAACTGGTAGTGACAACTGTTACTAGCCATATATAATAATAGAATGTACACTATCTATACTTATGCTGACCAAGGATGAGCTCATACATATACCATAGGAGTGTTGCCTTGTAAGTTGATGTTTGTACTTGTTTGAACCAGTCATAGAAAACCATAGGAAATGATGATGCTGTCTTCCACTATATAAGCAAGCCAGCACACACTGTTATTTTTAAGAATGAAGAATGTACCACTTGTAATCTCTCACTGTGATTATTGTTACAATCATTAAATTCTTCCACCTTCAGTCTCGTCTCCGTTCGTCTCCTTTCTAAGTATTTGTAATAGATAATTTACTAACTGTAATTTTTTCACATCGCTACAGCCAGTTACAACAAGAATGTTAACTGCATGCTTATCACACTTTGTATAGCAGTCCAGGCATTCAAAAGTAGCAGGCACCATGTTAAGAACTTTATTCAGGCATATACAGGCATTATCAGGTTGGGTCAAATAAGGCAAAGTTCAATGAGAGAGTTACTGGAGCAGCACTCTGGCCTGTGTCTTCTCTCCTATTCCTCCTCTGAGCTGGAAGTTGGCATCAGCCTGGCCCTATCTTCCCTGTTGGAAATGCTGAGATCCAAAAAACCAACCTCAACCAAGGTCAACCTCAACCAAAAAAACATATGTTCTGATTTGTACTATTTAGATAAATAACAGGTGCACTTAATGCATCCCGGTCAGTATTCCATACCATGAGTATCTTTCCTGCATATCTATGCCAGAGATCAATTGTATGGTAAAAAGGATAAATCTCGGCTTCATAGACAATTTCTATCAACTATTAACCTAGGTACAGATTTGCATAATTGGTTTCAAAACATGCACCCATAAATGTACCTTTGAATTGTAACCAATATTCATCCTGGAACAAGCAATTGTATTTCAAAACAAATTCAGCATGTGACCAGGAAGGATTTAAGCTTATCATTATATTCTGCGCTAGTGTCTAGTCAATATCATAGGGCCTCCAATCCCCCATCATAAGGATATAAGAGTACAGTGACTCAATATCCATGAATATGAACCAACATTTACTTTCCACTTGCATATCCTCCAGAACACATGAAATGTCTCCTGTGTCCCTAACAAAGAAGGCAACTTCCCCACAATATCCTTAATATGACCGTCCACTTATTTAGATAGCGGTTCAGTCAGGGACCCAATGCCAGCTACAACTGTGCATCCTGGAGGACTCACCAAACATTTGTGATCTTTAGGTAAGATGTAAATTGTTGTAAATAACTTGTTTACATGTCCTAGTACTGTGTTCTTCATTTCCACTTGCAGCAGAAACAAATACATTTTCTTTTTAAATATGATTGTGACATCAGATTTAAGTTTCATATAGAACACTTTATCCTGCAGTTGTCTTTGCATCTCTTTTACATATGTTTGTGTCCCATTACTGCAAATGACCCACCCTTCTCTATTTGTTTTATAGTAATACTACAGTCTTTTTCTAATCTTAATAGGACCTGTTTTTCACCAGTTGTAATAGTGATAAATGTTGGGAGTTGTTCTGTCTCCAGCAATTTCCTGAAGTCCTCATCACTTTTTCTTTAAAAAATAGCCACAAGTCCAGCCCAGTGGAGTGGAAAGCTGAGGCATTGCACATTACCTCCTGCCACATTACAGACCCATGTTCATTGGTGAAATGTGGGTTGCTGGGGAGGGAAAGAATTGATCATCTGGACAGCAGCTCTCCCAAAAATTCACAAACGGCTGGAGAATCCCCCTGGAAGGCCAATAGTTTCAGGTATTGTCTCATTTACAGAGCATTTGTCCCAGTTTGTAGATGCCCATATTAGGGACATTGTTAAAAGGTCACCATCTTATATTCATGACACTATGGAACTGTTGGGCATCCTGGGGGATCTCCAGCTGGAACAAGAATGGATGTTGGTCTCAGTGTATATAGAGTCTCTATATGCCAACATACCACACAATGGTGGTTTATAGGCAGAGTGTGATTGGCTGGATCGGGCAGCTGGGTTGGGTGAGAGCCAGAAAGATTTTATAATTAAGCTGTCAGAGTTAGTACTAACTAAGAATGCATTTGTTTTCCAAGGGAAATATTACCTCCAAGTTAAAGGCACGGCAATGGGGGCCACCTTTGCTCCCAATTATGCAAACCTTTACTTGGGACAGTGGGAGAGGTACTATATCTATGATCAGGAAAATAATATGTACTATGAATTTATAGATCTTTGGAGATGGTACGTTGATGATGTGCTGATGATATGGTGGGGGATGTGTGAACAGCTCAATACGTTTGTAAAATATTTGCACTACAGTAATCCAAACTTATATTTTAATATGGAAGCACATGTAAGCAAGAAAACATTTTTGGATGTGCAGATAAACAAACTACATGATGGAACTATTAAAACAGAATTGTTTAGAAAGCCAACGGATAGAAATATTGTTCTGTATGCTTTGAGCTGTCACCTCCCACCATACCATCAGCAACATCCCTAAGTAGCAGTTTATGCATTTGAAACATAATTCCAGTCTTGAATCCGATTTCCAGAAAGGGGCACAGGATATGGCCCGGAGATTTATTTCTAGGGGGTTATGCAAGAAATGTAGTTGTGAATGCTCAAGAGTCTGTTGTAAATATGCAGAGGGCAGACCTATTACAGTATAGAGAAAAAAACAAAACAAGATTGTGAAGTTTTGAATTTTGTAATTACAAATAGTCCAATCTCAGGACAGGTTAGGGACATTTTAGAAAAGAATTGGCATGTGCTACAGGCAGAGCCCACCTTAAAAGGAATAACAAGTGTCCAACCATGACATGTGTTCAAAAGGGATAGGAATTTGGGTGACCATTTGGTACATTCACTTCAACCAAGGGTGGTGAAACAACCACAAGGAAATTGGTTGCCACAACAACCAACATTTTTTTTCACATGTGGTCATTGTAAATATTGTGGAAACTGCACACAATAGGCACATTTTTCAACAGTGAATCAGAATAAAATGTATGATATTAGAGAATTTATTAATTGTGCTACAAATAACGTTATTTACTTGGCAACATGCAAGTGCAGAGCATTTTATGTAGGAAAAACATTGAGGAAACTTAAGGAGAGAATTTGTAATCACTTAAGTGAAAGAAGATGTAAGGTGGAGAAAAATGCTTTATATAGGCATATACAAGAAGCAGGTGCATTACATAGATTCAGTTTTTGTGGTATAGAGACAATCAAATTGGGCCCAAGAGGGGGTAATATTGACACTAAAATCTTACAAAGAGAGGCATTCTGGATTTTTGAGTTGGGTGCCACAAGATACCCAGGCCTAAATTATGTTTTGATTTGTCTCAATTTTTGAATAAAAATAGAAGATAGATACAATTCAAACAATGACATTAAAAATTCCACTTTGGACACATGTCTGGATTTTTCCTGCCCTGTGGTAGTACTATGGTTATATAAGTATGGATCAGAATTATATATCAATGAGAGAAATCAAGTATATATGTTAGGATAATGGTAGCACAATAGAAATTTCCATGGCTACTTACATATATTGAAACTTTTTAACAGTGCATTAGAAGTATGGCCCTCATGCTATGTGAGCAAAAAAACTTTTGAGTAAAAAATATGAAAAAATGATTTTTTTATATATATGTAATGATCTTTTTTAATTTTCTTCATACTCCTTAATAAGGAGACATTGATTACCCAATGTACATTAGCATGTGTTTTCAATTTAGACACAAGGTGTTCTTTTTGGATGAACGTAGCATTTAAGTGAATATTGTTGCAACTGTCACTTTAAGAAATTGCACTATTTCAGGGACACTAGAGTGTAGTAACATACCAATCACTGAGGAGGGTCTGTCGAGCGAAACCAGTCGGATTGTTGATGGCTGGTAGTGTGAGTACCTGTGCTGTATTACCACAAGGACCTTTTACATCTTATTTAATAAAAGTTTATGGATTTATCTCCAGTACAAGTGGTGCCTTCTTTCTACTGCTGATTCTGTGAACTTGTTTGGAGTGAGCACACTAACTCTTCAACTGTTCTTTTGTATTTTACTCTCCTGGGGAGGGTGGTTTGGTATTCCTGCTGAATGACTACCCTCAGGTGGAAGCCTGAGGGTAGTACAGATCAGGGATGCCAACAACAGGCAGGTGCTGCAGGACTCCGTGGTGTGCACACCTCAATGTACACATGCTGATGTGTGCTGCCCACCAACAGGGAGGGATGGGAAGAAAATTGAAAATGGGGAGAGCTAGCTGGCTGCATGATGCCTGGAACATGCTCTCAACCCATGGCTCAACCCCGGCAAAACTGGATTTGTGCACCAGGGGGAGGATGGCCCTCCCCTCCCAGGCCCTGCCATGAGGGGAGAGGGGAATCCATGGGAGATTCACTAGGGTCAGGAGAGACCAGCATGGCTCACAGGGTAGACGTGAGCTCTCTCATGGAGAGAGTTGAAACCTGCCTGCCTGCCTGCCAGCAGCCCCACAGGAAAGAAAGTAGAAGGAAAAAGAAAACAGCCAATCTGATTTCATGCAGGACAGAAAGGTGGATCTTGAATGAAAATCCTCAAAGTGAGTAACACCCCTATTCTTTTCCATAGTTTCCAATGTCATCTGTTGAGATTGTATAATGTAATCGTTCAACCCCAGATCAGGGTGTCCCTCCAATTCCAATGCATTAAACTGTGGAGTTTGTTCTACTGATATCAGGGTATCATGACCAGAAATACCTTGTGATTGTATATTACATGGTTTCCCCATTTCTACTTTGGCATAAAAAGATTTCCAACTGAGGCACCAGGTAAGTGTATGACGATCAAGATGTAATTCTAATGCTGTGATGTTGTGGGTTAGCATGGGTGATAAGCCTTTACTCAGTAATTTTATCTCAGGTTCAGTAAGATTCTTAGATGACATATTGATCATGTTTAGCTCTTCTGGCCTGATTTATGCTTCTTGTATTGTCACATGGTGTGTTGATAGCCTGAAGTGCCTGACCCTGCCACCTTTTCATGTATCCTGGCTGCCGAAACAATACCACACTTTTTTGGACCTTTTGATACTTCCATATGAGATTCTTCCAAAAAAATCCTCTCCTGTATCAGACTCGCCACTTGATTATAGTATTCAGGAGATTGGTTATTTTTAAGAGTTGAGGGTGGTGGCCTACTTCTACTCCATCCACATTTGTTACTGTACTGCCTTTGTTCCATTCCAAGTGAAAGCACGGTTGTGTAGATAAGCAATCCAATCCCTCTCAAACTTTTTAAGCTTAGTGCTTTTTCAACTTAGTTTCTGGCTCATCAATCTTTTGTTTCAATTTTAATTCAGATTTTTGGACTCTGGACAGCCTCGTTTTCTTTAAGTTCCACCTGCAGACCTGGCTGCTGTGCCAAATAGTATTTTACTGTGTGAGACAGCAACGCTATAAACTTTTATCTATAAGTTTCAGTGAGGTTGCCTTTAGGACCCCAATACAGGTGGAGATAAATGGATCTCTCCTGACCATAGCCATGTAATTTAGGGATTCTCAGACCTCAATGCACTGTTCGCGCTTTTAGTTATGCCTCCAGTGAAATGTGGTTCCAATAGTGGTGGCTCACCTTTAATGCCATCCAATCAAGTTGAGCAAATGCAGTCTGTATGTTCAATTCAGTTTCGTGTGTTTCCTGTTGCTCTGCTGTTTCTGTTTCCTCTGCTTCAGAGGCACAGTCAGTAAGTAAGTTGGTTTCATAATCATTGCCAGATATAACACTTGTGATGGCATCTGTTTCAATCCCAGTCCTGGAGTTTTCACAATAAATAGTGGAGATGTTAACCAAGGATTTTATCATTTTAGTACAAAGAAAAAGGGAAAGATGTCCCATAACTTTAAGATCAGGATACGGGAAACATTTGTGAGCCATTGTGAAGAAAGACTGGTCCAATACACTTGTACAGCACATACACACACACACAAAAAATGATAGTTCATGCCACCAATTTAAATTATGTGGGTTGGAGAAAGTATTTTTAGGGAAAAGGTCAGAGAAAAGGGGCAGAGATCTTGATGCCCTTCTATTGAAAAGGGATGAGATGTGGATTGTACAACTTGGGAGGCTGTATTCACTGGGTCTAAATTGAGATCAATTGTATTCAGGTGTATTAGTGAAATTAAACATTTAGACAAGCTTATTTGAAATAGTTTCCTTTCAGCTACAAAGTTACTTTATTCACATTTCAGTTACAAAACGGAGGTGTGATGCTTATACATCATCACCTAAATACACATAAAACAGGTAAGAAAAATCAGTGAAATTAGGTTCCCTGATTAGATAAAATAAATCACATGACCATGCATTACCCCACAATGACTGCACACCTCCCACTATGACTGCATGCCTGCACTACTTTCCATCCCTCAGAACATTCTCAATTGCAGCCTAGACAAGAATATCACTCCACACCTGACACACACAGGCTACCACACAGCTGGCACACACAGGCTGTCACAACCACAACAAAGTAGATCTATATAGCTGTCCCACACTGCAAACAGTTATCTGGTTGAGCCTGCCATGATTTTGATAGGTAAAAACTGATTTAAAAAACTAGTCTGGTTGAGTCTGCCATTTTTACGTTGTTTCACGTGTAATGACTTTCACTTTCCTCTTTCAGTGTAGTGTGACCGAGCGGTGTTCATTGCATTAAACAATATGGTGCTAAAGGTTTAGAATGAGGAAAGTTTTGTTCAAAATGACATAAGCTGGGTGGAGACAGTTAAAGTGAGTTTAGTGAGTTTTGTATACAAGCCACAACTGCAGAGCAAGGAGAGCAAGTGAGTCGGTGGTTTCAGAACAGTGAAGACGCAAGCATGAGTGAGTGTTGCTCAATACTCGCTCACGCTTGCATCTACTCTTCTGAAGTCACTGACTCACTCATTCTCCTTGCTGTACACTCATCGACTTCTTTTACACAAAAGTCACTAAACTCACGTTAAAACTCCACAACTTATGTCCTTTTGAACAAAATGTTCCTCATTCTAAACCTTTGGCAGCATATTGTTTAACTCAATGAACACCGCTCAGTCACGCTATGCTGAAAGAGGAAAATGAAAGTCATGACACGTGAAAGAGTGTTAAAATGGCGGGATCAACCAGATAAGTCTTTTTTATCATTTTCTCCAATCAAAATCATGGCACGATCAAACAGATCACCTAAATAAAACTCTAATTTCAGCCAGACAAGGGCTACTTCCCCCCCAAAAAAACATCTCTAGCCATTTTGTAAGATAGATAATCCACTACTGGGCATGCAGCCATGCTCTGGTATGTTCACTCCTTGGGTGGTTGAACATACTCTGCCTGTGGCCTCGTGCATCACAATGCACACTAAGGCATGTGTATATCAGAGCATGACTGCACAGCCTGTAATGAATTATCTATTACGTAATGCATACATTTTGTTGCACACATTGACATTCTGTAGCTTCACCTCTAACTCATTTGGATCTTTATATAATTCTTCTTACTCCAGGGCAACAGGTATTGGAGTTATCTGCTCAAACCATGCCTTCAAGGCAATAATAGAGTGTTCCTTTCCCCGAATGACATGGACCTCTACTGGCAGGGTTTTCCATAGCTGGGGGACCAAGTAATTCTATGATATGGTGGATCTGTGGGGTTCTGACTCTCAGGGCCTCCATCTCTAAAAGGCCTGCAATCCTCAGTGATTGTTTTGGTCTGACACTTAAGTGTTCTTTAAAGTTGTGTAAGACTAGTCCATAAACCTTTTTGACTGCAATGACAGTAGGGTTACTACTCATGACACTGGTGGCCTGGGAGTATTCTGGGAGTTCTGAAGGAGTGCATGCTGGGTTGCTGTGGAGTGAGCAGCCATAGCAGGTGTATGGAACATTTTTTTTTTTTTTTACAACAGGTATGCCATCGTTGCCTGAATTGTATTTTTATTCCATACACTTTTCAGGCTATCTTGTGTCCTTGTATCGGCATGGTCATTTTGTTCTGTGTTTGACTTCCCCCAAAAGGTACAGTAGATGAGGATCCCAGATGGTGGCAATCCCCATTAAGCTGTGCTGTGCATGGTAGTACAAGGGAGTGGAGGAGACCCGTGCCAATAGTGAGAGAGTCAGTGGTCCTGCGGAGGTTCCTATACCTGACTAGAGCACCAGAGACAGAGGAACAGTGAAGCAAGAGCAGAGTTTGAAGTGAATGGCATGGAGCGGAGGAGTTTGGAGGAGAGTGGAAAGAGAGAAGTTATTAATGGAAAAGGAAAACTCTCCTAGAACCCCAGAACCTCTTTTGTATTTGCTCTGAATGGTGCATAGTTCAGAGCTCAGAGTGAAGCAGTGTAAAATCAGTGGAGATTTAAAGAGGAGTTACTTCTTTTTTTACAATCTATAGTTAAATTAGTTTCTATTGGTATTTTATGGTTTGTTTTAAACTTTGGCTTTTTATGCTGTCTATTGGGTTCTTATAACACTTAATATCTGTTTCATTTGGACATTTGAATGAGGAGAATGGTAGTTTAATATCTGGAAATTTAAAGTTTTAAAAAGTTCTGGAAGTTTTGAAACTGGTGCTGGCTAAGGCCACATGTTAAGGCTCCCTTTAAATCTGTGCATGCATTAGCATTCCAGAAAGGAGCCACAGAGAGGAGAGCAGTGAGGGGAGAACTCCAACTGGAGCAGCACCTATTTCAAATAGCCCCTGAGTTTGCCTTTTGGTCAGTTCTTTTTGAAGCTGAACATTGTGTTAGGCTGCTTATTGCCATATTGGGTTCCCTTAGTAAGGGAGTGGTGGCAGCCTTCGTATTCTTATATTTTAGACAGCGTTCATATACTTTAGATGGCCATTTTTATCAGGCCACTTGAGGGCCTAGGAGCGAGAAAGGCAGACCTGCATTTTGTGTTAGTACGCCTTGGAAGCAGAATGTGAGTACTTGTTCTGTATTTTGGTGGGATTAAGTTTTGTTAAAATACTGCTCCCTTCTAAATTAAGTATTGTAAAAGTACTGTTTCCTTTTAAAGCATCGATCCCCATTAAAACTTACAGAATTTGTTAAAATATGTTTCAAAGGTTAAGCGGAGGGGTATTAATAATCAGGCCTGCTGGGGTTGATTTTAACAACTAAATTTGTTTTTGGCCTGATTATCTGTGGCTTTGTTGTAGGCTGAATTGATAAGAACTTTTACTTACAATTACCTCCCCCCCACCACACACACACACGCACACTCATATTCTCATTTCTGTAGGGAAATGAAAGGAAAAGTTCTTGTATTTCAATCAAAATATTGCCTGTTTAAATTTGGACATTGGAACGCTATCTGGGCCAGGAAAAATCGAGTGGTCCAGCAGCAGTCTCTGAAGAGACAGACTGATTGTTGTGGACTCGGTGGCATTTTAAAAGGAAATGCAAAGGGCGAATGAAAAAGGTTACAAAAGGAGAAGAAGGTGTTTCAACTTGATTACAACAGGTTCCTTCATACAAAATTCTTTACTGAGAGAGTTACTGGAGAACATTTTAACTCTGGACATAAAGAAAGCTAGTAAATTTATGAACTTTGAGCCTTCAGCCTTGGGTGCCAGTGTGTTAAACATGGAAACTCTCAAGCATATTTATATGAGTTTATGTGTATTGAAATAATTCATGAATTATATTTTGCAGAAAGATATGGTTTTTTATCATTTCTCATTCACTTAGCACTTTCTGGTATTTGATACTGGAAATATATTGTAACATTAGGAACGGAAAACCTTCTGATATATTTATTGTACTTTGATACTTAGATGCTTAAATATTTAAATGGATTATCAAAGCCATTTTAGTTTGGGGCTATAGTATAATTGCATTATAATCAATTAATTAACTGATTGGGTGCTTTATTTACATTAATTTGTTGTAATTTGTCTCTGCTCGGCAAATACTTAAAATATCTGGCCACTCTGCCGTGAATGGGCGCACGTCTCCAACTTCTCCCCGTGGGAACTGCACCTTCTCTGGTGGCTCTTCCATGGTGACCCACCCGACTGCCAGACAGCCAAAGACCCAAGGGTACAGACACAGAAACACAGCCCGGCCCTTGTAGCTGCTTCCTGGCTAGAATCTTGCCTGAGCCGATGGAGTAGTGCTGAGAGCTTTTTTTTTCTGACTTTTCCATTAGCAGATTATATCTTCTAGCCACTAGAGGGCTATCTCTCTGGTAGGAGTGAAATTTGCTGTATCCACTCCACCATTAGCAAGTTATATGCAGCTTCCACTAGGGGCTCCTATCCTATCTGGCACATCACAATCACACACTCTATTCCCCAGCTGTTATCATCACAAATCTGTGTACATTTGCCTGCTTCCTCTGCCTCCTTCGAAACCAGGGCTACATGCGAGCTCTTCCTCCTATGAACATGGGCTACGTCCACCTCCTCCAATCCCTCTCTTTCATACTGCTGTTGATCTAAGCAATGGCACTTCACAAAGTGACATGCCGGTTACCCTATCCCGTACCACTATCGGGCATAATCTCCATTATGACCCCTGCTTTATTCCAGGTAATTTTAAACTGTTAACCAAGGGTCACTGCTCCTGCCACTGGCTCCTGCTGCCTCCACAGGGGTGGCTTACCACTGGGGTCCCTGCCTCATACCCCACCCTAATTACTCCACTTAAGCTCACTGTACTGCACTTGGAACACAGAAGGTGCCTCAGCCCCAGAAGATCCAATAAGCTTTTCTACAAACAACTTAATGGAAGCTTGCTCAGAATCATCCTACTTTTACTGCTTATGTCGGGCAACGTTCACCCTAACCCTGGCCCTGCTAGACCTGCATCCACAGATGACCGCCCTAAAAAAGGAACTATTAAGTTGGCAACTGTCAACATCTGCAGCTTGCAGACTAAATGTACTGTTGTTTTAAATGCCACTGCTTGTCTGTTTGGTTAAGTGCAGTTGTATTGTCCATGACATAGAGCCTTTGTAAACGAGCCACTTGGCTCAAAGGTTGTAATTCTGAAAATGAAATAAATAAATAAATAAATTGGATAACCTCCAGGTATGGATCTTGCAACATAGCTCTGACATTCTGTCAGTGGTGGAAATGTGGCTTTCCCCAAAGGATACTGACTCTGCAGTTGCTCTACCTGGGTATACCCATTACCAGCTGGATAGGCTCACCAAGCGAGGTGGTGGCTGTGCCATCTACCAGAAAGACATGCCCTGCCTGCAGCCAATCTGGGTTGCATGGCCCAGGCGCTAACCATTAAAACACTGCTTGGGGCCCATAAAAAAGCTTTGACAGTAATCTCTGCCTATGTTCCTTCAAAAGACAATAGGACAGGCTTCCACAACTTAATGGACTACATTCGTAGCCTCAACCACAAATCCAAAACTTTAGTACTGGATGACCAAAATGTCAACTGGTTATCTACTAGTGCTTCTCCATACAAAGTTGCTATCTCATCACTCTACCTTGCCCAACTAGTTACATCCCCAACAAGGACCAGCTATAAGACAGGAACAGGTACCCTTCTGGACCTGATACTCTGTTGATCTTCTGTCCCACATTTCTAGAGAGTGCCCCTTACATTAAGTGGTTGAACTTCACATATTAAGAAAGTGTTTTAGGACATAGCACTCTTCAGAAAGTGTTGTAGGATTTTTATGAAATATCAGATATCTTCTTTTTGTTGTGTGTAAAACACCTTTATCTTTAAGATGCCTTTTGATTGTTCAGCATAGGTCAATAAATCAGTGGCCTTAATAATTGCCTTTTCTAATTTTTTGTTTTCTCTCATGTTTATGTTTTAGGTCCTTCTGTCTTTACCTCTGGAGTCCTAGAATGTGGACAGATCGCTGTTCTTCACTGGTCCCCTTAGATCCACCTTCCTACTTTTTTTTCCACCAGATTTGGAGCCTTGACAGCATTCAAACTAGAGCTTCTACCTTTTGTCCACTGTTGGACTTCAAAAGCATTACAGTATTTAAATATCCACCTATTTATCTGAATAAGGATTAAATAAAAATGAAATTATAGTGCTTTCATACGTCATGTATAAATATATTAAAATATATAGGCTCTAGTTCTTTACATAGGCTATTTGTATTTTGTTATTTGCTTTTACACAGTTCTATGGTGTTAATGACATGTGGTTTTGTACTTTCAGTATTATTGTATTATTATGATAAGCCCCTGTGGTGTTGTCAACCACTCTTTAATTCACATGTGTATTTAAATAGATGTCTTTTCTCTGCCTGCCATGCCCCCTGATGAAGGGTTTGTTCCCGAAGCGCTGGGGCGAGTGGTAGTGTGGCTGCATTGGGTACAACACTGTTTACTTTGGCAATAAATGCTTTTAAATTCATTTACGTGTTGGCGCATCTTTTGGATACATCTCAGGGAGTGCAGTCAGTCTTTGCTTTTTGTTGGAACTGATACTCTCCCACCACCCACATTGAATCTCCAACGTGGCAGTACATCTAGATTCCATGAGTGACCACTCCCCTGTTTCCTGCAATTGGTCCAATAAATTCTGCAAACCCCCATATTGATCTACAGTAGATTGTTAAAACATGGATATTTGGGACATCTGAAAAATGACCTCAGCAACATTGGCTGGTCCCCTCTCGATGCCTTTAATGATGTTAACCTGGCACTGGTCTATTTCATAAAACAATTCAACAATGCCTGTGATACCCATGCTCCCATTAAGAAAATGAAAGTTTGTGGCACTGTAAACCCCTGGATTACACTGGAACTCATTGCTATGATGAAGCACAGAGATCACCTCTGGCACTGTGCCAGGGCACAGGCAAACAAGCAGATGTTCAGGAATACAAGAAGGTGAGGAATGCCTGTATGCATGAAATCCATACCATGAAATCCAAACATCATAGGGAAATGCTCGACAATACCTGGGGAAACAGCAAAAACTTCAGGAGCAACATAAAAGATGTCACCAGGAAAGACTCTAAGGTCTCACCCTCCATGCTCAATATCAATGGAATTCCAATCCTGGACTCACTAACCATAGCAAACACATTCAACAATTCATTCGCAGACCTATCCAGTGTCCTCCCTTCAGACTTCTTCATGGATAATGTCTCTCCCAGTACCTACTGTCCTGCTAATAACCCCCTTGAACCACCTCCTTTTTACTTCAAAATGGTCTCAGCATGAATTGCCAGGAAATACCTTACCAAAGTGTTAGGTAAATCACTGCATAGTAGTAACTCACTGGATCTTGAGCTCATATCTGTCACACTTGAGGAAGTGCTGATGCCCCTCACTAAGATCATCAATCTATCACTACAACTCTCGCAATTTCCTCAAGTTTGGAAATCAGCACTAGTCACCCCGATGCACAAGACTGGAGAAAGGACCCATCACACAAATTGCAGACCCATATTTATCCTCCCACCAATATCCAAGGTACTTGAGCACATTGTTGCTGACCAATTGATGGACTACCTTGAAAAATACTCTATCCAATGCCCGCAGCAGCACGGGTTCCAGAAGGGGCACAGCACCACCTCAACCCTGATGGAATTCCCTGGCTTTATTCATCAGTCTCTGGCTCAGGGCACCTTAGTAAGAGCTGCCTTCATAGACCTCGCTAAGGCATTCAATACTGTCCATCACTCTATACTTCTCCAACAGCTTACTACTACTAGCCTCTCCTCTGACACAACACTTTGGTTCAAAAGCTATCTTGAAGACCGCTCTCAATGGGTGAAAATAGCCAGCGTCGTATCTGACTGACAGCCCGTCTGCTCAGGCATGCCACAGGACTCAATCCTGGGGCCACTCCTATTCAGCATCTTCCTTAATAACCTAACCTGTTTCTTCCACCAAAGGATCCTCCTCTATGCAGACGATGCAGTCATCTGTCCTCCCTGAAGTCCCCCTTCCACCTGGTTATTTGCCAAAGGCATGAAGCTGGTGCACCTGAATATTAGAAGTTTACTACCTAACATAGCAGAGCTTACAGCTTGGGTGGCCCATTATAACCCTGATATTATGGGGATCTCAGAAACCTGGCTGAAGCCACACATCCTGGACTCTGCATGTGCCCTCTCGGGTTACAACCTCCTCAGGCAGGACAGAGTCGGGAACAAAAGGGGGGGGGGTGCTTCTATACTACAAGACTCACTACAATGTATCCATTATAGAGCACAACTCTCTACTACCCCTTGCTGCTGAGTCCTTACATGCTGTAATCCTGCTTGGCAATACCAAAAAGCTACACTTGGTATGTGCTTACAATCCACCCAAGGGGGGCGTGCTAGGACTCTCCTCTCTCTCCTTAATAGTCTCAGTCCCTCCATTGGCTCAAATGAGCTGCTGGTCCTGGGGGACATCAACCTAAACTGGGTGGGCAACAACGCCCAGCAATATGAGCCCTTGCTGGCGGGTCTCTCCCTCAGACAACTCATTAAGGACCCCAAGAAGCTCTCCTCACAAGGTGACAAGGGATCCCTCATTGACTGGGTACTGAGTAACAGACCAGACAGAATAGTCTCCAGTGGCACCCTCCCTGATGTCATCTCAGATCACTCTCCTATCTATTGCACCTGGGGTATCTCTGCTCCCAAAATTCCCTGCAAAGTGATCCAGATGAGGGACTTCTCCAAACTTATTGTAGAAGATTACCTCTCTGATCTGTGACAAACAGATTGGTCTCAGGTCACGGCCACAAATGACCCCTCTGTGGCCCTAGACAACTTTCTTGCTGTCTTTACTCCCCTGCATTGCAAGCATGTGCCCCTAACAAAAAGGAGAGTAAGGGGCACAGTCACTAAGTGGCTCCATGGTGATCTTCTCTCCCTCATGAAGATCAGGGACAAATGCTAGGCTCACTACAAGGTCTCCCTCTCCAGTACCGACCTTCAGGAGTACAGACGAGTGAGAAACACTTGCAAAACAGCCATTCACTCTGCCAAGAGTGAATATTGCTAATCTGCCCTACTGTCCTCAGCCAGAAACTCGAGGAGCTTCTGGCAGAACATCAAAAACTTGGTCAATGGGTCTGCTAGAGCTCAGGTCTCTGACGTGCACATTGGTGGGATAAGTTGCAATAACCCCCTTACGATTGCCAATGCTTTCAACACCCAGTTCACCGATCTGCCGGCTCTGCCCCTCCTCACCCACATATCCAAAACTTGGGACTCTACCCCAGTCAATGCAAGCCCCCAACCTCCCTTCTACATCAGGGTCACCTCTGTCCTGGAGACCCAGAAGCTTCTAGATGGTCTCCCCCATCATACTGGTGCCGGGCATGACATCCTTGAACCTTACCTACTCAGGCTTGGGGCCTCCATACTTGCACACCCTATCACCCACATTTTCAAAAGATCCCTTTTGACGGGCATCATTCCTGACACTTAGAAGGTGGCCAAAGTCATCCCTGTTCACAAACAGGGTGACCCCAAGGACCCCAGGAACTATCGACCAATAGCGATACTGTCCACGATCAGTAAGCTTCTCGAAAGGATGGTTGCCTTGCAGGTTTCCCATTACCAGCAGGCCTATGATTTACTCTCCCCTGCCCAACACAGTTTCCGGAAAGGGCATAGTACTTCCACTGCCCTAGTGGCTGTCTCCTCTGAGATCAGATCTGCTGCTGATCAAGGCAAACTGACTGGAGCCATCTTTGTGGACCTCTCAAAAGCCTTTGACCGTGTTGACCACTCACTTCTGCTCTCCTCTCTCCAGTCTCTGGGCTTCTCCTACCCCGCCCTTGCCTGGATCAGCAACTACCTCTCGGGCAGACAGCAGTACACCTCATTTAACAAGACCCTGTCAAAGCCTGCCCCAGTCAACTGCGGGGTCCCTCAGGGCTCTGTCCTTGGGCCCCTCCTCTTTTCCCTCTTTATTAATCAGCTGCCCTCGACCATGGGCACTCTACTCTGTACGGTGATGACTTAGTCATTCTGTTCAGCTCCCAGGACAGCTCTGACATCAACAACAAGCTTAACGCTGACTTCAACCAGATCCAATCATGGCTGGATGTCCACAAGCTTGCTATCAACTTGCAGAAAACTCAAACCATGCTTTTTGGCTCCACAGCCAAATTTAAAGCGGTTCCTTCCCCCCCCAAGGATCTCATGTGCCGATGGATCCTTCCTACATGACGCTGAATCTGTCAAGTACCTGGGGGTGACTCTTGATCCACAACTGGACTGCACTCTGCACATTCACAATGCCTGCAAGGCCTCTAACAGTAAGTTGGGCCTTGCATATAGAGCAAAAAGATGTCTCACCCCGGTGCATGTCTCGCCCTAGCCAAAGGAGTCCTCTTACCCACGCTCTCCTACGGCCTTATCTCCTTTGCCCTCACCACAAAAAACAATCTTTCCAAATGGGATACAGCATACAATAATATATGTCGCTTTGCACTCTCTGTCCCCCACCTCACTCACCGCTGCCAGCTCTATTCTCAGTTGGAGTGGCTTCCTCCGGAAAAATACCGGTCCTTAGTCATAGGCAACTTAATTGACAAGGTTATCAGAACTGCCACCCCTCCTGCTCTTGCCGCTACCCTCATTCCCCCTTCCTCCTCCTACCACCTAAGGTCCAGCGACTCCCATGTCCTTCTGGTTCCTAAAACGCGCACTCAAATGGGTGACCAGGCCTTCACCACTCTTGCCCCTAGACTATGGAACTGCCTTCCAGTGAGCACTCACTCCTCCAGTTCCCATTCCTGTTTTAAAGTCTGCCTTTCCCTGCCTCTGCACTTAAGGTACTCCTGACGCATGTCCCACTGTTTCTTACTGCTCTATGGTGTAGGATATCCTGACCCTCCCTTCTGGTGAGACATACGGGGATCAGTGAATCAGCTTGGGATGGATCCTTCCCTGCTCTACTGGATCAATTTGTGCCAGACCATCTGCTTTATTCCTCTGAGTGATTTATTGGTCTCTTCTATCCCCCTTTTGTAATCTTCTTGACATTCTCTACAATCCCTAACCTACAAATGCCATGTTGTCTGCTATACTCAGCTGATGGGCTGCCTCCTATGTACTAGGTTTTTATCTTCCTGCCACTGTGTAAGTAAATGTCCTCTGGTGTTGCTGCATTTACCACGTTTATGACTGATGCCATTACTTGTACCTGCTCTTATTGTTTGCCTGTTGTACCTGAATGTATCTTTGTAATTCATGAATGTATCTCTGTAATAATCGTGTATGTATCTCTGTAATCTCCCGGGTCGCACCTGAAAATAGGCACTTGGTTGTCTAGTGTGCTTACCTGGTAAACAAAAACAAATAAATAAATCTACTCCTGCAGCCATAACCCCAAGCAACTGGAACTTCACCTTTAGAGTGGGTTTGAGGAAGTGGAGGCCTGGTTCTCTAAACATAAACTGATCCTCAACTACAAGAAAACCAAAGTAATGATGTTCAGCAGCACCAAAAACAAGCACAAATCCCATACACTTACAATCAGAAACTGTCTTGGAGTCCCTCTTGAACAAATACCACATTTCAAATGCGTGGGGTTCACCTTAGACAGCTGTCTATCCTATGCTAAACATATAGATAATGTAACCAGGGCTGTAAATGTCAACTCTGGTCTCCTACATAGACATAAACTCTGCCTTACTCCAGAAGCCCTCTGACTTGCTATATATAGTTCCATCATATCTATTGAAGACTATGGTCTTGTAATCTATAGAGCAGCCCCCATGTCTTCATTGTGCAGGATATCCATTGCTCTGAACAAGGCATGCAGATTACTCATGGGGTCCACACATTTCACCCACACCTGTGATCTTTACGCTGAGACTAGTTAGCTACAGCAATCCAGGAGGATCCAATACCAAACCTGTCTTTTAGCAAATAGAAGCACTTCTAGGCCTCCTGCCACCAGGCACCACTAACCTGCTAAACCTCCATTGTAGTTCACAGCATATGCAAAGTTCGAACAGCCATCATCTCCATGTTTCTTGATGCTGGACAGCCTGGGGCAACGCTCATTTGCCTACAGAGCACCTCACTAGTTTAATACTCTTCATAGTGATATAACTACCCTACCTAAATTGGGACCATAAAAACTGAAGTGATGCCAACATCTCACAGCCAACAGTTCTTGTTGCTGCTTCACCTGAGACTTCCCATCTACTAGCACTCAATCTTCTCCTCATAACTGGATAACCCTGTATCTCTGCTTTTACCTCTATAATTCTGAGGCTACCCCCCATTTTGCACTTTGACAAGGCCCCTGGCTTCCCCCCATCCACCTCACCCCCCGTCCTTACCCCTCCTACACCAGCTTGACAAGGCCTATGGCTGCCACTTCCTACCTTTCTTTCTTTCTCCCATCTTTATCCTTCCCCCTCTTATCTGCACTTTCCTCCTATTGGAATGTTAAAACTACATATAGATACATATATATTTGCTCACTTTATTTTACTGTTTTGGAAACATTGTACTTTTACCCCTTTGTATGTTTTTTCTCCCTTCCCCACTAATGTGGACTATGTAAATGAGCTGTCTGTGCTCAGAGGTATTGAAATCCAAGAATGAATAAATAAATATAATAAAAATATTTGATACTGTATTTGGCCATTTGATCTCATTCATGGGAAAGTAACAATATAAAACTAGGTGGGATTAGTGCAATTAGTGCATTTAGTGCAATAGTTTGAAACAGCTTTATGAGACTTGTTAGGCTGATTAATTTACTATCAGCCTATTAGAAGTTTGTAAGTTTGTAAGATAGCTTTATCCATATGTATATATAGGGAATTGATGTATTACTAATGTAATTAGTAATCTCCTGTAATTTATATTTGAACTACAATCTGCCCTTTGCACGTTGCACATTGCACTTTGCAATTAGAGTTTAATCAATTTTTCATTTTAACAAAATAGTCTGTACAAGAAGTGGAAAAAATAGCTTTTTATTAGAAGAACAGGGTATTCCTGTTAAGGGTAGGAAAAAGAATATGAGGTCTAAATATAGGAAACAGGTTGATTATGGAAATACGGACATTCAGAAAAAGCAAGTGGTAATGCCTTTGGTATGTACAAGCTAAAATTATAAAGTGTTGTTTTCTAATACATCAACAAAAAAGGCTGTTCTACAATTTTGCAACCTTCCCTCTATACCATTATTAGGGCTAGAGGATGAGAAAGAAATATGTTCTCCACTGGGCTGAAGTATTGTGAAGCCCTATGCTGCTGCTGCGCTATTCCACTCACAGCACTTCCTCCCTTATCCCTTTCTCATTCCTGCCCTCTTTTCATTCTACCTCATCCCCCCTTCCCCTACCCCTCCACTCCCACTTACCTCCTCTCTCCTGTGTTTCCTCACCTTGTTCTCTCCCTCTACCCCCCCCGTGGGTCTTTCCTGCTTAAGCTTCATTGTGGTATCTCCCGCCTTGCTCTTATTTTGCTCCTTCCACCTCCCAATTCACCCCCTGTACTTCTCTCCTTGTAAGCCCGTTCACCCCTCTTCAGACAATGCCAATAGCTGCACTTTACACAATATTTATCCTGACATATTGTTCTTTTGTTAATGTAATTACTTTCCTCATGTTGTACTACTTACTGAAACCATTGTAATTTGCTATTCTTGTGACTTGACGTGGAACCTCTGTAAAAGAGCTCTTGGCTAAAAGGTCTTTCCAATTTGTTAAATAAATAAATAAATAAAATAAAAAAGTATTACTGACCCTTGTAATAAAGAAGAATGGACAGGGAATGCCTACAGGAATATTCCCATGTTTTTCACAGGAAGGAATTTCATTGCATTCATATGACTGGGATTCTCAAACTTTGCATGATATGTCAGCATCTGTTTTGGATATGACTAATTTGGAATTGGCAAAAACTGACTCTCCTTTATGTGTTTTTTCTCCTGAAGAGTTGGCTAGTGCAAAGACTGAGACTGATATAATACAGAAGGAGTTATGTGGGTGTCAAAACTCAAAGGGAGAATATTGCCAGATTAAAAGCATAAATCAGAATAGTTTTACTTCATTTATTAATTACCTACGTTATGCAATTGATTGACTAAGGCAATTAGTCCCTGGGTGATGTCTAATTCTGGAAAACCAGAGAAGACCTCTGGCAGGCCAACACAGCTAGTTTCCCCTGGGGACCTATTACATCCAAATCCTCCTAATATAGAATATAATAGGGATCACTTTAACAATGATGGCAATTTGACATATTGATCTACTTTATCTAAACAGATGTTGGAAATCATAAGGAACCCTTATTTATGTGAATGGGGTACTCTTAGAAAATATTGGAGTACTAAAAGAAGAGTTAGCAAACCTAAGAGTCAGATGTCTTTTGCAACCAGGCTGTTTTGAAACAACTAGGTCAAAAGATGCAGAGAAATCAGAATTCTGCTGATGATGAGGAAGAAAGGACGATGGCAAAGGAATGGGTAAATAAGGCTATACAAGTGTCTTTGGCCCCTCCTCTTGATATAAATCTGTCTATAAATTATAAAATATCCCACAAATACAGCAAAAATTCAGTGGAAACTAAAAGTTCAGGAAAACATAAAAAAAATTTACCCAGAGAAAGAAAAAATTCAAACATCCTGTACAAAAAACTAAGTAAAAGGACAAAACAATTGAGATACTGTAGTTAGATCAGATATGAAACTCATAATAGAGAAATGTAGAACAATTGTGGTAATAGTTGTCTAAAAGATGGTTTTCATGTGGAAAGAACATTGAAGGTGTAGGAAAATGATTATGACCAGAACTTAAATGATGGAAAGCAGTTTTACAGGATATAGGAGGGATGGACTTGGTCGGGAGGGAGGCCAACATCCTCCTTAGGGAGTCTGAGGCTACACCGGTGACAAATGAAAGTCAGTATTCACCTTATATGTGCAATCCTATTCTGAACTATGAATATATGCTGGAAATATATGTGTTAGGCCAATCTGGAAAAGAGACACCAGAGAGCCTTTTATAACATTTTAGATTTGAAGAGCAGGATCTCTTTGTTATGAGACCACCAAATCTAAAACCTTCCTGACTGTATACTGGTATATCATACTTGAGAAAAAATAATAAGTGATTTATGGCATAGAAACATAGAAACATATAATTTAAAGGCATATAATAACTGCTTGGCCCTTCTAGTCTGTCCAGTTCCCTACCTAATGGATAAGCTGCAGATTCTAGTTAACCAATAGCTTACTTCCTCCTACCCTACACTAGAATTGCCTTATGTCTGTCCCATGCATTCTTGAATTCTCCCACTGTTCTGGACTCCACAACCTCCTCAGGAAGGCTGTTCCATGCATCCACAACCCTCTCTGTGAAAAAATACTTTCTAACATTACCTCCGAGCCGTCCCCTCATTATCTTCAAATTGTGCCCCCTTGTTCTTGCACATCTCTTTTTCTGAAAGATACTACCCTCTTGGACTTTGTTAATTCCCTTGAGATACTTGAAAGTTTCTATCATGTCTCCCCTCTCCCTCCTTTCCTCAAGGGTATACATACTAAGCTGCTTTAGTCTCTCTTCGTATGTCTTCTGGTGCAGACCCTGCACCATTTTGGTTGCCCTCCTCTTAATAGCCTCCACTCTGTCTATGTCTTTGCGGAGATGGAGTCTCCAGAACTGCACACAGTACTCCAGACAGGGTTTCACCAACTGTCTGTATAGATGAATAACAACTTCTTGTTTTCTACTGTTGATGCCTCTCCCAGTGCATCCCAGTATCCCCCAGCTCTCCTTACTGCCTTCTCACATTGCTTTGCCCACCTTTAGATCATCTGATAAAATTATTCCTAGGTCTCTTGATTTTTGTCATTGTTATTATCTCACCCTCCTCACCCCATTGTGTACTCTTTCCCTAAGTTTTTGTTTCCCAGGAGCATTACCTTGCACTTCTTTGCATTGGCTCTCCCTATGTATCCCAGTATCCCACCCAGCCCTCCTTACTACCTTCTCACATTGCTTGCCTACCTTTAGGTCATCTGATATGACTACCACCAAGTCCCTTTCCATTCTTGTTGTTGTTAGTACCCCCCCCCCAATGTGTACTCTTCCACTGGGTTTTTGTTTCTCAGGTGCATTACCTTGCACTTCTTTGCATTGAATCTAAACTGCCGTACTACTGACCATTCCTCCAACCTTGCCAAGTCCCTTTTCAACCTTTCCAACCCACCTTGTGTATGAACCCTGTTGCAGATCTTTGTGTCATCTGCAAAGAGATATACTTTTCCTTCCAGGTGCTCTCCAATGTCACTTATAAAGACATTAAAGAGGACCGGTCCCAGTACCGAACCCCACTAGTTACCCTCCTTTCTTCACTGTGGACTCTGTTTACTATTACCCTTTGTGTCCTGTTGTCCAGCCAGTTTTTCTTTATCCAGGCTACCACCTTGGGACTCACTCCAAGGCTGGCTAACTTGTTTGTTAATCTTTTGTGTGAGACTGTATCAAATGCCTTGCTAAAATTTAGGTAGGCCATATCCACAGCCCCTCCCTAGTCTACTACTTTTGGTCATCCAGTCACAGAAATCTATTAGGTTTGTATGACATGACTTTCCTGCTGTGAAACCATGCTGCCTTGGGTCCTGTGCCCCACTGGCCTCTAGATACTCAACAATTCTTTCCTTCAGAAGTGATTCCATCATTTTCCGTGCAACTGAGGTCAAACTAACTGGTCTGTAGTTTCCTGCCTCTTCCCTGCTCCCACTTTTCTGAAGTGGAATCACATCTGCCATCCTCCAGTCCTCGGGTACCACCCCATCCTCCCATGATTTGTTAAAGAGAGTAGTCAGTGGTGTCACTAGTTCCACGCTTAGTTCTTTTAGAATTCTGGGGTGAATCCTATCAGGCCCCATTGCTTTGCCCACCCTCAGTTTCAAGAGTTCTTTCCAAACCCTTTCTTCTGGGAATGAACTGGTATCAACCCCCCTATCCAGAGTGCTTCTCTTGTTTGGTTTAGGTATCTCCCCCTCCTCTTCCGTTGTGAATACTGAGCAGAAATATTTGTTCAGTATCCCTGCTTTTTCACTGTCACCCTCTGCCCACATTCCCTCTCCTTTATTAAGTCTCTGTATCCCTCCTTTGGTCTTTCTTCACTTCCTAATGTACCTATAAAAGGTGTTATCCCCCTTCTTAACAGAGTTGGCTATCTTTTCCTCAGTTTGGGCCTTTGCTATTCTGACTGCCTTCCCTGCCTCCTTCTGCTTTAACTGATAAAGTGCTCTGTCCTGCTTCTTCTGTGTTTCCTTATATTTTCTGAATGCTATCTTTTTCTCCTTAACCTTCCCTATCACCTCTTTGGAGAACCATAGTGTTTTTTTTCCTTCATTTTGTTTTGTTGATTCACTTCCCACAAAGGCTTGCTGCCTGTGTGATGGCTGTTTTGATTATTCTCCATTGTTCCTCCACCCCTCTTTCTCACCCATTTGCTAGTGCTTTTCTGAGGTGCTCTCTCATTTTCTGAAAGTCAGCCCTCCTAAAGCCCAATACTCTTGTTTTTGTATGGCTTGACTCTATGGCTGTGTTTATTGTGAATCACATTGTTTGGTGGTCACTTGTTCCCAGATAGCTACCCGCTTCTAAATCTGAGATCCTTTCTTCATCCCCATTTGAGAGTACCAGGTCTAAGATTGCTCCCTCCTGAGTGGGTTCCAATACTAGCTGTCTGAGGCATGCACCTTTTAGGGCATCAAGAATGACCCTGCTCTTGGATGTGGCTGCAGCAAAGGTGCTCCAGTTAACATCTGGCATATTCAGGTCCCCCATCAACAATATCTCCCCTTTTTCTGCCATTTTAAGGCTGCCTTCTATCATTTCCTTGTCTATTTCCTCCCCCCCTGAGATGGGGGTCTGTACACAACCCCCATGTGGATTGTGGTGCCATTCCCTGTGTCCAGGGTGACCCAGAGTGACTCATCAGCTTCCTGTTTACTCTTTAGTTCTGTTGCTTTAATCCCTTCCTTTACAAAAGACACAATTCTTTTCTTCTAATGGAAATTAGAGTTATACCTCGAGTTCCCTTGACAAATCTCTAAGGAGTCTGAGGAAAGGCTCAACTTTAAAGAACAGTTAGGGGAAGATAAAGCTAGACTGAATAGACCCCTTAAAGCCATAATAAAATTTGAAACTGAATGGCTGTCTGAATGGAAAGGAAAAACACATTTTTTGGGGGGGTGGAAAAGAGATAGTAAAGAAACAATTGGGGAACTTATGGATGATCTTGCAAATTTTTTATCTTGCTCTTTAAACATTAGTATTCCATGTAGCTCCATAACATGGATTAAAGTACATAACAAACTGATTGATTCATCTCTGATAGATATTACATTTTAAAAGTGTTAAATTGACAGCTTCAGTGTTAAAAATAACCCATTTCTTAAATAGTTTGAGCAATTATATAGTAGAATCAGATTTTCTAATTACAACTAGAAGGATTGAAAAATGTATAAGCTCAAATAGGAATCTTGATGAGAACAATAGAGATTTAGAAAACAGATTCTCGGCTTTAACTCCAAATGTTATGTTATGTTATGACAAGATAAAACAAGCATTTGTCAATGCCGAATGTTTGCTTGCTGGCATTGGCATTGGTAGTGTAGGAGTTAGAGAGATGCATAATAGGAATGGCAGTGAAGTATTGAACTGAAGCCAACCCCACCACCATCCTGCAGAGACTGACAGGCATTGGGGTGTGCCTTTAGGTCATCAGGCATAACAGCCATGCCATTTCACCACACCCTGCCCTGCAGACACCAACAAGAGTCACAGTGTGTCTTGGGGTCTTTGGGCCTTATGCTCACTCCATTCCATAAGGAAATATGGTGAGATGGGTGTAGTATAGGAGAATGGGGTGAACTTTGGGGCCAAAGAGTCCAAGGCACACCTCGATGCCTATCACTGGCTGCAGGGTGGGGGTGGAATGGTGTGAGCATTACAGCTGACAATCCCAAGTTACACCCCTGATGCCTGTCAGTCTCTCACAGGGGTGGGGTTTATAGTTGGAAACCCTAATGCCCCAGGCGTTCATTGGTATTTCCTCCAAATTTTCAACCTGGGTTTTTGTGACCCCCACCTCATGAACAGTGGCAATATCAGTTTGTCAGCCGCAGCTGATTTTGCACAGCGACTACGCTTATTTGGCACCACAGGTGCAAAAACACATTTCAAACAGGATGTGAAAAATGACAGCTGTACTGTTCATGGGAGGTGTAAACAATGGCAATGTTGAAAATCTGGAGGTGAAATATAAAAGAACTAGTAAAGTCACAAGCATGCGTAGAAACTGCGTAATGCACATCCATAATGTAATTAGTTTGGGGATTTTTTACAGCAGATTGTCAACACAGGCATTTTGGGACCTCCGCTCATAAACAGTGTCACTGTGATTTTCTTAATCTGTCCTGAACACTGATTTCCCACAACAATCACGCATTTCTGTGCAGGAAGTGTGAAAAAACATTTCAACCAGAGTGTGAAATATGACAGCTGTATTGTTCATAAGGAGGTGTGGAAAAATTCCAGTGTTGAAAATCTGGACTGAAAATAGTACAAATTTGTGAACTTATGAGGGTGCATGGAAACTGCACAATGCACGCTCATAACACAGTCATTTTATGGACTTGTGTCACCAAATTTTCAACATAGCCATTTTAAGACCTCTGCTCATGAACAGTGTCACTGTGATTTTCTTAATCTGTCCTGAACATTGATTTCACACACCGAATGCACCATTGTGCACTACATGTCGCGAAAACACATTTTGGGCAAGATGTGAAAAATGACAGCTGTACTGCTCATAAGGAGGTGTGAGTAAATAGCTATGTTGAAAATCTGGAAGACAATATTAAAATCTGTAGTTACTAAGCGTGCATAGAAACTGCACAATGCATGCTCGAAAAGCAGTCATTTTTGGGAATTTTTTCACCAGATTTCCAACATAGGGTTTTAGGGGGCCTACCTCATGAACTGAGACACTGTTGTTTCGTTACTCATTTCCTAAAGGTGGTTCCATGCAGTCACCGTAAAATCACCTTTCAGGACAGACTAACAAAATGATAGTGACTGAGTTCATGAGGTGGGGACCTAAGAACCCCATGTTGAAAATTCGGTGAAAAATTCCATAATCCAAGATATGCACCAAAGTTGAAAAAAAATTGCCATTATACAGCTTACCGGCATTTCTTCACTTCATGGTTGGCTTTGAAGACTGCAGGCGTGTTCCCGGTCCACCGAAGATCATCGCATTGGGCTCTGGAGGTAAGTATGGGGTCAGGAGTGTGGGGAGGTGGGTGTGCAGAGGGTGGGTGTGGGTTGGGGAGGGGGCAAGACAGGCGATGAGGGACCTTTTTTTTAACAGTTTTCTTTCTGATTTAGGAGGATGATGTGGAACTTTTGCCACGCTGGGGTGGGCTCTCTGCATGGCAGCTGGAAAGTTATTTTGGGTGGGGCAGTGGAGCTGATGGGGGACTGGACACCCTCGTCAGCCATACTGACTTTTGCCATGCTGGGGTGGGCTCCCAGCGTGGCACCTAGAAGTCTGTGTATTTTTTGGGGAGTACAGTGGAGCTGACAGGGGATTAAGCACCCACATCGGCCATACGGACTTTTGCCATGCTGGGGTGGGCTCCCAGCATGGCACCTAGAAGTTTGTTTGGGGGGGCAGTGGAGCCGATGGGGGATTGGGCATCCCCATCAGTCATACAGTGTGTACAGGGGTGAAGGGAAGTGCATGAGCATGCTGGGGTGGGCTCCCAGTATGCTACGTAGTGTTTGGAGGTGACCAACTGTCTATGATAGTTCAGATGCAGTGCTGATGTACATGTAGGCAATTTACATACTGCTGATGACAGTATGCAAATTGACTACACATTACCACCACTGATTGTGGCAGTGTTTTCTGCAGAACTGTACGCCACTGCATCTGAATTGTTGTCATAGACAGTTCGGACATTCATTGGTACGGTGCAGTTGCACCTGTAAAAGGGAGCAGGGCATTGGAAGTGGGGGAGGCACACCTATGAAACTCGTATGGTGGCACTATGTTTCTTGCACATGCATGCAAGCAAACATAAAAATTATTGAGGGAGGTTTAAAATTACTAGCGTGGAATAGTGAGGATTGTCATTTAAATTAGCTGATAAGTAATCCGACACTTTTTTGGAAAACTTTGATTTACTTTGCTTTCAGGAGACATGGAGTAGAGTGACATTATTAATTCCAGGATTTGCAGGATTTGATGTGCCAGCAATTAAAAATAAGAAGTATAGAAGACAGAAATCAGGATTGGCTATATATATAAGAACCTCCCTAAATTTTAAGTCTGTATTGCTCCAGGTTAAGTCTGAGTATATTCTGGCTCTCCAAGTAATAAAAGGAGAACTGGGTATAATAATTGTTAATATATATTTTCCACTCGATGCTAACATTTTTGACCTAGTGTGGAATAGTTTTATTAGCTTCCTGAAGCAAATTGTTTGGATTATGTAAAGGATTCTATTTTTTTTGTTTGATGGGTGACTTTATTTCAAGAATATCTGTGAATAATACATGTTCTAACCTATCTGAGGACATATTACTGGATTTCCAAATTATTAACCCTATGATTATCTGGGATAAAGGTTCCAAAGATAAAAAATGTAATAAGAGAGGTAAAAATATTTTCAAATCTTTATCAGGGTTAGGTTTGTGCCTTCTAAATGGTCATCTCCCTGGAGATAGGGTAGGTGAATTTACTTTCATGGGACTCTTGGGTGCCAAATAGACCTTATTTGGGTTAATTTAACCCTTGCAGGGCCACGGACTGAAATATCAGTACAAAATCACTATACGTTCTAATTCTGTCAGCAGTTTAAGGGTTAAATGCGGCTTGTCTGATCGGAGATTTTCAAATTTTGGATCGTTCAGAGTCTGCACATGCTCCTGTATTATTGTCTCTCAATCTGGTAAAATGCACAGAAGTAAATGCTGAAGGAGGTATAGATTCAGATAATCCTGAGATTATTAATAGTAAAATAATTAGCTGGAATAACAATACACTGTTTCATTTATCAGAACATTTATAGAGTCAAATTGTTGCTGGTCTTGTTATTAAAATTTCAAACTGTGGGGATAATGAAATAATGAGTAACTGGGATTTATTGAATGCCTGTATTAGGCCTCTTTTGTGTACTAATGCCCCAAATAGGAAAAAGAAGATCACGTGGTTTAATAAGACATGCCTATTGGCTAAAAAAGATCTCCATAAATTAGCACAAAGAAGTAAAAAGTCAAGGACCAAAGAAAATCTGTGAAATTTAAATAAATCACGGAAAGCATAAACCTCTTGAGTCTGAAAGAGCTACAGGAAGTTTAATAAAAAATGTGGGATTACTTAAAGAAGCTATTTATAAAAAACATATATGTAAATGTTGGAACTTAGTTAATCAATGTTATGGTACATACGTAATGGATATCTCAGCTACTACGCCTCCAAATATCTGGAAAAAGCATTTTCAAAAATTATACTCATTAGAGGAATCATCGGAATTTCATGAATATATACAATTTCATGAATATATATAATCTAGAAAGCATTATGCATCTCAATATGCTCCTCACTCTATCTATATTATGGAAATGAAAATTTATAAAGCAATTACTTCTTTTTAGTCTCTATGTAAATGCCCTACCCAACTCCTGCTCCAGCAAGGTCCTGCTATATGCAGATGATGCGGTTCTCCTCTCCTCCCACCCTGACCCCTCCTCTCTTCAGGCCTCCCTCCAGCACTCTTTCAGTCAAATTGGAAACTGGTTCAACAACCACAGGCTGATCATTAACATTAAAAAAACAAAGCCATGTTGTTTGCCCATCATCAAAATAAGGCAAAAAACTGACCCCTCCATATACTATCCAGCTCGCTCCACCCACTAGAGCAAGTTAGCAGCTACAAATACCTGGGCATTACCTTCAACTCAGCCCTCTCCTTTCACTCGCATATCGACCTGCTCACCTCAGCAATTAACATGCACATAGGCCTTCTCTACCGTCATAAGGACTGCCTCCCACCGGATGCCCTCAGATTGGCTGTCTCCTCCTCTGTCCTGTCTCTTGTAGACTACGGCCTCCCTGTCTATGCTGCTGCTGATGCCACTGCCCTCAGGAGAATCCAACTATCCCTAAATAAGGCCTGTAGGCTCCTTATTGGTGCAGACAAATGGACTCATGTATGCACTCTATACTCGCTGGCCAACATACTCAATCTAGAAGAGCGGTTAAAATATCAGACCTGCCTCCTGGTTAAAAAAAATACTTCTAGGTCTCCCCCCCCAAGGGTGTCTGCCTCCCTCCACCCTGCTTCCCCCTCTGCCTCTACCTCTGGCTCCACTAAGGCCGCTCTCAGAGTCCCGAGGGTGCAGACATCACTCACTCAGAGATCCTTTTGTTACAGGGCACCACACTGGTTCAATGCCCTCCCCTCCTCGATCTCCTCACTCACTAAAATACAGTAGGTCCCTTTAAGACAGCTCACAAGAGCCTCATTTTCTCCACCTGCAGCTGTGAATGTGTTCCACAAACTGGATCCTAGCCCATAGGTGCCCCGCTCCCTCCCCGGCCCTTTTTCAAGACTCTTGGTGACAATTGCCTTATCTCAGGCTGCAATTCTGAATTTACTGTATTTGTCCTTGGAGCCTAGTTTTCACTCTGTATAGACCTCTGTGCCACTATTGTAAACTGTAACTCTTATCTGGGCACTGGATGGCTCGGGATTCTATGTTGTTTGACACCTGCAAATATATGAATATTGTTTGCTATTCGTTGTTTGGTGTGTAACAAAAAACTTCTGTAACCTCCTGTCTATCATATTGCATTTGTGTTGCTGTCTATGTGTTGAATCCACTGGAACTGACGTGGAGCCTTTGGAAACGAGTCCTTGACTCAAAGGGTTGTAATTCCAATATGTATAATAAATAAATAAAATAAATTAGTAAAGCGCATTTGAATGAGGCCCCTGGTCCTGAGCAGATAGTAATGAATAAGTATAATTTTTTTGCAGATTGGTGGGTTCTAGTTCTAAATATTGTATTTAATTACATCATACAGAGGAGTGACTTTCCAGCAAGCTGGCCAGGAAATATAATTTTCCCTTTATATAAAAAGGGAGATTTCCATGACCTGGCTGTGTACAGGCCTATTAGTTTAAACGACGCATCTCAAAAATGATTTTCTTTTACTGTTTTACAAAGACTCATACTATGGCTAGTATGGCTAGACCATAGTCAAATATTGAGTGAATACCAAAATGGCTTTAGGGTAGGGCATTCAACTATACAGCATTGTTTTGTAGTGTCACATTTAATATGGAAATATGGAAGAATCAAAAAGGCAAAACTTTTTTGTTTTGTTGATTTTTCTTCTGCTTTTGATAGCATTAGTCATACACTTTTATGGAAAAAAATGGAATCTTGAGTTTAGATTCTAATTTGTTAGATGTTCCTATATGACTACACTCACAAACTTGGATTATGGTATAGTACGATCGAGGAAGGGCTACTACTGCCCTTGTATCCACTAATCATGGGGTACAGCAGGGATACCTATTGGCACCCACTTTATTTAATATATATCTAGATCTATATCTATATCTATACAGTATATATGTGATGCGTCAAGAACTTGAAAATACTGATTTTCATTCTTCAGTGATTAAAATAAAAATATATCATGCTTGGCGTATGCCAATGATATTGTATTGTTTTCAACTTCTTTGTTGGGTCTTCAAAGGAAGATTAATCATTTTAGTTGTAAGGAGAATCAACTCAGTATTAACAAGGCAAAAACAAAACTGTTTATTTTTGGTTATAAGGGGAAAAATACTCATCTGTATATATGGAAAAGGATACACTGGAGACAGTGAAATTTTATGATTATTTAGGAGTAAGATACTCTGAAATTAATGGTCTTCACATATTAATTGTATGTACTCTAAACTCAAAACTGCTATTAATACATTAAAGATTTTAATAAAAAATATAGTAAGGGCAGTTTGTTGGGAGCTTTGAATGTAGAGAATGCAAAAGTTAAGTTAAGCATCTTATATGCTGCAGAGATTTGGGGTTTTGGAGATACTGATGAATAAAATCTACAGATACTGTACCTCCTTCTGGTACCACAGTGTGTACCAGCTGCTGTATTGAGAGTGGAGTTGGGTCAGTACTCTTTGCAAACACTAATTAAGGAAAGACTGATCATTTTTCTTTTTAATCTATTTCAGCCTCATGAAAATAGACTTCCTAGATTCTGTCTTGAGGAGGAGATTGAATATATCAAAGGGTTTTGCTTTTCCATTTATACAGTTGATAGGGGACACTATATTACCATCTGGACTTGGTTGTTTGATGTATGAACTATAGAGGCCAACTCCAGGATGGCTGGCGTAACTTGCATGCAGTTGTGAGTTACAGTGGTCGCCCCTACTCCAGGGACCCTACACCACATTCCAGAAGTAGCAGGGTCCAGGCAATTGTGACATGCGAGATACACCAGTAGCCCACACATGGCATATCATAGATGTCACACATGTTGCAACTTGCGGCAAGTGGCAGGTGACACCCCTTAAGCCCCCCCAGCCCTGGACTACCTCAACAGACACCAGGGGCATGGGAGGGGCAGGACACATGGCACAGGTGTCCAGGGGATGGCACACCAGAAACAGACCCTCCGGAGTCCAGGCAGATTGGTGGGTTGGGGGGTAGGACTGTGTTAATGGGGGCTTGGGGGATAACCCGAGTGCCATTGCCAGGGTGCTGCATGGCAGCATCTGATGGTGCCAGCCATCAGATGCCACTTAAGACAGGTTCAACCTGTCATACCTTAGGTATGCCACTGAGTCTCTTGTACTTACAACTGCTGGCTAGGACAGCCTCACTACTGGAATTGGGCTATGTTGCTGTCATAACCCACAGTTGCGCCAGGCGTTGTGGGCTGCAGCATAAGTGTTAGCATATCCTACAATTGTCACAGCCTGCAGACACCATGGTGCATCTTGCCTCTTGTAATAGGGGCTGGCATATCGCCTGGTGTAAGTAGTGAGATACGCCATGGGGTTTGGCATATCTTGCCTTATGCCAGCGTATCCTCTTCTGGAATCGGGCCCATATTTACAACCAAAAGAAATAATTATATATCGAGTTAAGAGAAGATTGAGAGACACAGCTGTGGGCACTGATTTTGATAGGCTGGGATCTTTGAAATTTTTCAGATGGTATAAAATACTTAAAACTAAGCAAAAAAATTGAACCATACCGCAAACTCAAATCAGATCCCGACAAAAGATGACTATTTACCAGGTTTAGGTTAGAAATTTACAAAGCTAACTATGTACATTTTGGGCAAAAAAAAAGACCAAATATGATATCAGCATTCTGTAACTGTAAAACACAAAATGAAGATAATTTGAAACATGTGGTTCTACATGGCCCTCTATATGCACAAAGAGGACAGGAATGGCTTGGTCCTATCTTTGGTGAACTTGGCCTCTCTCCTGACCAAATCCTTCTCTTTTTATTCAATACACAGGATATTGATATTATTACTGAGATCGCTGGCTTTTTGTCTACTTTACATCTGTGATTAATTTAGGTAGATTGGATAACCTTTTATCAATAGACAGCTTTTTATATATATAATAACAATTGAGTACAGACAATATATGTGTAACTATAGTACAATAATAGGTTTTAGAGTTTGTTTGAAATGTATTACTGTTGAAATGTAATAAGAATCTTTTACTCTGTAAGACTTTGGCTGCGAAGATATGTGACATCATAATGTATCTGTATTTTACTGTTTTCTGTGATTATGGAGAGACACCCACCCCAACATTTTGTACAGCTTGCAGTGCTGGGTCATTTTAGAGCAGTTCATGATGAACCTTGCTAAGTGGTTATGTAACACGTCTAGTCTGTGCAGTCTTTCAAGAGAGTAGTGACTGTACACTAAATCCACATAGCTGAATAGAGGTATCAGCTGCGTTTATGATTTTTGATCTCAGTTTGGTGGATAAACATTTTTTATATCTATAAAGCAATCTCAGTCTGTTTTCTATTGTCTTTGTCAAGCAGTAAAAATGGATGTTTCTGAGGCCACCTGCCCACATCCAGAAGCCACGATATTTATATTTGTTTACCATCACTAGTAAATGGCCATCTAGATCATGAATCTCAAATGAGGTGGTTGGAGCATGTCTAAACCTGGCCGTGGTTGCAAACAAGATTACTGTAGCTTTGTTTTGCCTGAATTTAAATTCAGTTTGGCATCTATAAAGAAAGTTTGTACAGAACCCTTCTTGAAAGATAGTCAGGACATCCGAGAGGGACTCCTCAGAAGCATACATGACTATGTCATCTGTGTAAAGGTGGTAGTTCAGGCTACAGATGCTTACTCCTAGACAATGCAGACACAGCTGCAGCCATAGATACAGTCAGCTATTTCCAGGTATGTTGTAATATATCTAAAAAGATTCTCTCTGGTGTCCCACAGTGGTGCTGCTGGCAGTTTGGACAGTTCTCTAAAGATATCACAGAAATGTCGGTAAATATCTGTCCTTGTTTTTGGCAGGAACTGTATACAGTGAATAACAGAGTGCCTAAAACTGAGCCTTGGAGAACCCCCATCATAATGTCCAGACTTCCTGAAGTAAGACCATTCACAGCTGTGCACTGTTTTCTTTTGTGCAGATAAGAAGTGAACTACTCAATAGCAATACTTCTGTAAAAAATGGGTTAGAGAAACTCTGCTCTCTGATTGGTTGAGAGCTCACTCTTCAGGGGGGTGTCAAGCAACAGAGACCAGTAAATAACTAGTCCCTGTCCCAGCCTGCCTCATTACATTCAAATTCAGTGTGCCTAACAGCATTTTCGAAATGCTAAAATACACCATTTGTTTCTCACATAAAGAGCCCCCACTCTACAACCATACTTTCATTTCATTGTCTATGTGTTTAGTTAAAATACATATATATATATATATATATATATATATATATATATACTCAGTGCTATTTTTTTACAATGTAAAAAACAAGCCAGATAGCTCAATGCCACAACATAGTTGCCAACAGAGAAACTACAAGGATACTTACTGAGCAGGAGTCGGCAAATTGCAGCATCCCATGTAGATTAAAAGAATCAAGTACAGATATCCAAGTTGAATAAACGTATCCATGCTTTATTAATTGAAAACGTAAAAAACAGTTGAATCCAAGTGCAACATAAAAGCAGCTGAAAACTCCAAAAGATGGCTATCCCCCTCCCCAGTGACAAAGTCCCACTGAGTCAAACATTTTTGCACACTGACCTGCACTTTCTCAAGACTGGTGAGACTAGGAATTACAAACATTTTAAATAAATTGATTTAAAGTGACAGTGTATCTAATAAGATATATGTGCAAAAAGGTAGCATCGACAATGTGCTAAAGTACTGTAAGTATCTAAAAATCAAAAAATCAAAACTTTTTTTTGTGCAGATGCAAATATATAGACCAAACTAACTAACTATGACCCCAACGTGCACCCCAATTCCAGTTAGGGGATGGGCTGGAGGGGTGCAAAGGGGGTTTCAACCCTAACATCGAATTTCCTTGCTTTCATCGCTGTGGAACAACCCTAACTGATGCATTAAACAGAGTTTTGTGCCTCTAATATATATATATATATATATATATATATATATATATATATATATATATATAGATATATAAAAAACTACATAAAGGAGAAACATTAGATGTTATATGTCTTGAGAAGCAGGTTGGAGTGAGTTACACTAGGTCACATAAGGATAAAATTAAATGCCACATTAATAAAACCCGAAGAAGACAGAGGTACTTCACACAGAGGGTGCCACCATTATGGAACGCATTACCTGAATATATAGTTGCCAGTGACACTGTGGAATCCTTTAAAACACGACTGGATGACTATATGGGAAAAATGAAATTTAAATACCACCATTGACCACATGGTGGTGAGTTCACTATGGGCCTTGGCCTTACAAACCTGAATTTCTACTATGAAACTATAAAATCATATATATACTGTGCATATATATATATATATATCTATATATATATAGATATATATATATACATATACAGTATATATGGGATACATGATGGGCAGGAGTGGAATATGAAAAATATTTTCACTCCTGCAGAGTAAGCTCTGGATATTTTGCGAGTGCCGAAGGCACGAGTGAAATATACAGTGATCACGATGTAGGAGTGAAAATATTTTCCATATTCCATGATTTCCACATCATGTGTTCTATTTATACCATGGGGGTGAGATAAATTTTAGTGAGAGAAGTACATTTATTGTTGTGAGGTTCATGTTTCTTTAAATGATGTTGGTGCTGAGGTGGTGTGTGTGAGAGATTTTATGAATGGGTTGATGAAATGAGTTGAAATGAGTTGTGATTGGCTGATATGTGTGTGTGTTTCTTGATTGGGTGTGCTGTGTTTTGGTGATTGGTTGGCTGGAGGCGGGTTGTGTGGCAGTGAGAAACATGGTGATTTCCCTTGGCAGGTCTGTGTCTTTATTTTTGGATGTTTAACATTTATTTACGAGTTTTAGATTTCATGTGTTTGTATGCTTGGTGCACATTTTATATTTGTTGTGCTGCTCGCTGTTTTATTTTCATAGTAGCATTTCATATAGTAGTTTCGGCACTCTGTGACAGTTATACGTTTATTCTTTACTGCTGGAACAAGTGTGTGAAATTAAAGCAACTGGTTATTATATAGTTAAATAATTGAAAGGTAAAAGTAATGCAAACTATCATGTTGTAAGTCAGGAGATGTAAGTTAGATGACTGTTGCTGTTCACCACCATCGTGTTCCTCAATCTGAGTTGGAATGCGATGATATTACTGTTTGGTTTACGTTTTAAAGCTCAGTTTGTTGATCTGTGGCATGATCATAGCATTCTTTTGTGAATTTGGAAGGTTCATGTTTGGAATGTGCTGTTTCTTTTTTGTTCGTTTCGTAAGTCGATATGTGAGAATGCAGGCTTCACTGATCCAATGAACTCAGCTTTTCAAATGCAGCACGAGATATCTGCAGGTTGCTACATTTAGAAGCACTGCTGCAGGTGACTGTGATTATGTAAGTTAATTGTGTTGACTTGAGTACAGGGACTGTGTCAGAAGTAGACAAATTACAGCGGTGTTTCTCAGTGTTTTCACATACAGGTGGCTGACATCAGCAGAGTAGGTATAAACGGTATTTATTTTAACTCTGCTGACGTCAGGAGGATTTATTCCACTGCAGTGAAAATAACATGATTTATTTCACTGGAATTGATCTCACTCCCATGGTATAAATATATATATATATATATATATATATATATATATATATACACACACACACACACACACACACACACATATATATGTATACATCAGGCTAAGTATGTTTGTTTTAAAACAATATCGCACAGGTCAGGATAAAGAGATAGCTAAATATTACCCTGTAAAGTGACTGCTAGGATCAACTATATATGCCAAAATCAACATAAAAAGTTCTGTTGAGACCCAAAAGAAAGTCCATCATGTCTTAAGTAAGTATGGAGCCAATTGGAAGTGTTTGTTTAGTCTTGGCCAATCAGTGCTTTTAAGCATGAATTTCCAGAAGGTTTCCCTTTGTAGGATCTTATTATCCAAATGTCCACCTCTGACAGTTTGGCACACCAGTTCAATGCCTTGGAAAAGAAAGTTGTGACTTTTGCCTTTCTTGGTAGTGTAAGGCCAGTGCACACACACCATCCATTTTCTGTATACTCCTTAAGTGCTGACTTATTCATTCTTTAAATTTTCTTTGTGTCTTGCCCACATATAGTGCCGAACAACTTTTGCAGGAGGCCAAATAAATAATGTTCTGTGTGGAGCATGTGATAAAACCGCTGTCCGATGAATCTGTTTAGTAACAGCATGTGTGAAAGTCAAAACCTGGTTTTAAATGTGGGCAAAAAGAACTATTTCCACATCTATACATGCCATCCTTAAAATTGCTTCCATATTTATCTTGAGCATCCCAAAATGTGCTTTTTACTAAGATGTCCTTGATGTTTTCACCTCTGCGATAGACTGCACGAGGTTCGAAGCAAGTCACAATGTTCAGTTTTCTTCTCATTTTAAGAATGTGCCAATTCTTACTAATAATCTCCTGAACAAGGTGAGCCTGTGGTGTGAACGTGGTAATGAAAAGTGGTGCATCATTGTTAAGTTGACTCTGTGCTCACTGTTCTGGCTGTAACAGGGTTTGCCTTTCAATAACATCCACCTTTTGTTTAGCTGTGTCCAAAGTGTTTTGGTCATAACCCCTCTTTCTGGAACGATCACTAAGGACTTTAGTTTGCTTTTGATAGTTTGTTTCTTCTATACAGTTCCTTTTATATTGTAGGAAATGTCCTACAGGAATATTTTCAGTGACGTGAGAGGGGTGACAGCTATCGAATTGCAAAATAGAATTTCTCTCTTGTGGTTTCCTGTAGATGTGTATGGAAATGTTACCTGTTTTTGTATTTTGTATTGTAATGTCCAAATAGTTTACCCATTTCTTGTCAAGCATCTTTTAAAAAATCAGATTCTTATTGGTTGATTCAAAATAGTGGACAAACATGGTCAGTTCTTCACTGGTGCCTTCCATACAAAGGTGAGATCATCTATATACGTCTTATAGATGTCTATTTTGTCCAAAAATATATTTTTTTCCTTTTTAAAGATGAATTCTTCCTCCCAGGCTGCCATGCATACAATCGCATAGTTAGGGGCCACTGTTGCCCACATCTCTGTGCCCTTTATCTGAATGCATATACAATCTTTGAACAGAACATAGTTGCATGTCAAGATTTTTTCTATATGTGCCACTAGGAATTCTATTATCTCAGGGGTGTAAGATGTCTTATGGCATAAAGTTTCTCTAAAGGCACCCAGCCCCTAATTGCAAGGAATATTAGTATATAGACTCCTCACATCCATGGTAATGAGATACCAGTCAGACTCAAATTCCATGTTGTCCAAAATATTTAAAATATGCAGTGTCTCTTAAATATGACCTGAGCTGCTTGTTTAATGTGGCTGTCCACAAATATGGCTAGTGGTTCCGTGAGAGAGCCGTTACATGCTACAATCAGTCATGCTGAAAGTTTGTTAGAGTCTTTATGCATTTTAGGTAACCCATACAAAACAGCCTTGGTGGGATGTTTTACTTGAAGAAATTCATAGGTTTTTTGGTCAGTAAGACCACTCAGAAACGCTTCATGTAGCATGACATCAATCTTTGTTTTAAACTTAAGTGCGGGGCCCTCTTTAAGTTTGTGGTAATGCTCTAAGTTGTTCAGCTGACTGAGCATTTCCTTCTCATAATCCTGTCTTGACCAAATCAAAATTGCATCGCCCTTATCTGTTGGTTTTATAATAATTTCTTTATTCTCCTTTAAACTTTTGATAGCTTCTTTTTCAGCTCTGGTGCAACTGTAATAGCGAGCTCTAGGAATCTGTAGTCTTTCCGAATCTTTGATGCATGTTTTCTCAAAGGCTGTAACAGCTACATTTCATGGTGGTATAAAGACAGATTTTGGCTTGAAGGTTTTCCCATACATAAGTATAAAGTCTGTGTTATAACCTGATAAATTCTCAGTGGATACAATAGATTCTGAAGAGCCTACATTGTTGTCCCTGTTGAAAAATGCCTTCAAATGTAAAGCTGGCTATTCTTGGGCTCCTCCTCAAAGGACGTTCTGGCAGTGGGGCATATAGGTTCACTGACTGCATGGCTAGATCTCAGGGGGGTCTTGGGGATTGTGAGAGAGGGTGAAGGGGGGTGGGTTGTTGGGGAGTTGGAACCAGCATGACCAGGGTAGAAGTCATATGTATGGATGCCAGGAGGGCTTCTTGGTTCAGGGAAGTTCTTCCTGGCTGTGTTCTAAAAACTGGTCAGGTTTATTTTCTGTTGTACCATCTGATTCTGAGCCACTAGTATATGTGTCTCTGACAATATGTACTTGCTGTTGTTGTTGAGAGCCTGCTTTTTTCAGGATTGATTTCCTAGCACCCAGATTTTTTGACCAATTAAATATTCTACCTTGTAGGTAGTCATTTCTGTCCCTTTCAAATTTATTTTATTCAACTTTTTGATGCGTTCATCCTGTTTCAGGATATCTGCATCAAGCAGCTGTCAGTAAACATGTAATTAGAGTGATGTGAGAAGCTGAGAACAGTTTTCTCTTTCTATACGAGCTCATTTTTAAGTTCATCTTGTTGAGCATCACCATTTTTAATGATACACTGCATAATATCCTCCGAATATCCTAAAAGTTTCTTTTGCCACCTTGTGAGAAAATCATCTCTATTCATGCCAAAGGCTGATTGTTTAGTAAAGTGCAAACCTCTGGGTGCACGGTTTTCCTCTAAATAAGCAGTTAAAGTGATCTTTTGCCAGCACATGCATTGCACTTTAAGGGCGACACGCTCCAAATGTAAAAAAGCTGTCTGAATGTCCATGGGCCGTTGCTGATCAAAACTGTAGCTCCCATTAAAAATATTTGACTCTTCAGAGTGTCTGTTGATTAATAGAGGATTAGCTTGTCCCTCTTGAAAAAATAAAGACCCCACAGAATTTCCATGTGTCTGAGGGGGAGGGTGTGCATTGCTGTCAACGACAGGCATTTGTTGCACTGTCTGTTGCACATTCTGTTGCAACATGTTTGTAAGTAAAATAAGGCAAAGCAAAGCACAGGATGCATGGTGGAGCCACCAAAAATACACAATGTAAAAAATAAAAAAGCCAAACAGTGCAACGTCACAATGCAGTTGCCAACAGGGAAAATACAAGAGTACTTACTGAGCAGGAGTTGGCAAACTGCAACATCCCTTGTAGATTGAAAGGATCAAGCCCAGATATCCAAGTTGAATTAAAGTATCCATGCTTTATTAATCCAAAATGTTAAAAACAGTTGAATCCAAGTGCAACATAAAAGCAGCTGAAAACTCCAAAAGATAGCTATCCTCCTCCCCAGTGACAAAGTCTCACTGAGTCAAACATTTTTGCACGCTGGCCTGAACTTTCTCAAGACTGGTGAGACTAAGAACTACAAACATTTTAAAGAAATTGATTTAAAATGACAGTGTATCTAATAAGATATATGTGCAAAAAAAGTAGTATTGACAAAGTGCTAAAGTGCTATAAATATCTAAAAATCAAAAAGCTTTTTTTGTGCAAGATGCAAACATATAGATCAAAAGATATTGGTTTTAAAACTACATATATAAACAAACTAATAATGTGCTTTAAAAACAAGTAAAACCAAAAAGATTAAACATATATCGCTATAAAAAGTATTTTTATTTATAAGATTATGAATTATTTTAAATGAAGAAAAAAAGTCTACAAATGTTTCCACAGGGATAGCTGAATGTCACACGTACTAGTGCATGGCTACATGTGTAAAGATATATATGAATAAATATAAATACATTTGGAGACTAAATATGTGCAATACAATAAATCAATAGATTTGTTAAGATATCTAAATGTATATGTATATCTATCTATATATATGTAATAGATAAACCACTCTGATGTGTATGGTCAGGCTCTGATATATGTTACGCACGAGGCCGCAGGCCGAGTGCATCAACCACCCAAGGCATGCATACATCAGAGCGTGACCGCACACCTCAGAATGGTTTATCTATCTTATAAAATGTCAAAATTGTTTTGGAGGTGGGTGAAAGTGCAGGTGTGTGGTCGCACTCTGATATATGCAAGGTCATGTGATGTGTTTCAGCCAACCACTAGATGAAGATTCCTTTACCCATTTTATAGATATAGAGATAGATATAGATATATATACACATATACATATATATATATATATACACATATATATATATATATATATATATATATATATATATATATATATATATGTATACATTATTAGACAAAGTGACTTTATTTTAAACAATATCTTATAGGTCAGGATAAAGAAAGAGCTAAATATTGCCATGTAAAGTGACTGGTAGGAATACCAATATACTGTATTATAGAGCAAAAGAAATCATAGCAGCTAGAGCTCAGGGAGCAGACCACCTAATGGGACAACCCTGTAAAGAAGATGGTTCTCTATACAAATTATAGTAGGTTGGTGTAAACCACAAACAACAAAAAACAGTAAGGAAACAATACTACTCTATGCATATGCCAAAATCAACATAAAAGGTTCTGTTGAGACCTAAAAAGACAGTTCATCATGTCTTACGTAAGTATGGAGCCAATTGGAAGTGTTCATTTAGTCCCGGTCAATCAGTACTTTTAAGCATGAATTGCCAGAAGGTTTCCCTTGTAGGATCTTATTATCCAAATGTCCACCTCTGACAGTTTGGCGCACTAGTTCAATGCCTTGGAAAAGAAAGTTGTGACTTTTGCCTTTTTCTTGGTAGTGTAACGCCAGTACACTCACACCATCCATTTTCTGTATACTCATTAAGTATTGAATTATTTGTTCTTAAAATTTTCTTTGTGTCTTACTCACATATAGTGCCAGACAACTTTTGCAGGTGGCCAAATAAATAATTTTCTGTGTGAAGCATGTAATAAAGCCATTGGTCCAATGAATCTGTTTAGTAACAGGATGTGTGAAAATCAAACCTGGTTTTAAATGTGGGCAAAAAGAACAATTTCCACATCTATATCACATTTTTTACTTCGTCTCATTCTTTCAGAGCAAGCTCTCTAACTGTACTTCTGCTGCTCAAAATTATGAACTACTCTACAAAGTGACACAACTGTGGGGGCCAAGGCAGGCACAGTATCTCTCTTGAGTATCTGATTTGAAATTTCACTGATGTAGCCAATAATCTCTTCCTGGTATCTTTCCACCTGTTGCCTGTTTTCACTGAACTCTGCACTGGGTCCTCCAGTCCTGTCCTAGAAAAAGGCATCTTTCAGCCCACTCTGCAATCAATCTTTGTCCCTGAAGGAATGCTGTTCTGCAATCCTGCTCAAACCATCCTGGTGTTAGTGGGATGAAGGGGTTGGGCTGAGGGTCCCAGTTATGCCTTCGCAGCAATAGTGGAGGTGAATTGAACTTGGTACCACACTTTTCACCAGTGAGCAGGTGGGGTGATTGACCACATAAAAGAAAAGGAAAGTTGCAGTCTATTGGGGGTGAGTTAACAATGTAAAATGAAAGTAGTTCATAAAATAAAACAGTCTATCACAAACAGCAGCATCCTCTATTAGTATGTGTAGCAGTAGAGGGACTGCTTTACAATTAAATGATTTTTTTATACTTTTCACTCAGTTGTAAGTGATTTTTTACATTTATGTTCAGATTTTAACATTTAAACTAAGACCCATTTTGTAAGTGCAATACCTCCAGGTTGGGCAGTATGGGCTACACCCACACTTCCAGGGGCTACAAGTCCCTCTGCCTGCAGTGCCAGGCCTTATTATGCCCCCTGGGTGAGGGGGTATAGCCCAGTGCCACCCATCCTGTCAGGTATTATTGTAAGCATATAGAATTTCTGCCATTTATTAGATGAACAAAATGGGTAATTTGATACCTTTTATTGGACCAACAAAAGATTTACAAAATATTTAAGTTTTTGGACTCAGAGCCCTTCATCAGAAACATGGCACTTAAGGAAAGATATCACTTTAAGTACTCCAAACAGAATTAGTCAAAAAAAAACTTCACATACTTTATGGATGTGACAGCTTCACTGAAAATAAGATATAAAACAGACACCAAAACCAGAGATAAAAAAAAATTCCTAGTGAACCTAATTGTCACCTGCTCATGGATAGTATGAATTGCCACATGCTGATGTATGCTGATGATCTGATTCTTTACTGGAGTGACAAGAACTCAAAGGATCAGTCCCTCTCCCTCACCAGGGAGTTTAACGCAACCCACAAGTGGTTCACTGCAAACATGCTGCTTTTTAACACCAAAAAAAATGAAGACAATGCTTTTTGGATCTAAATCAAGACTCACCAAATGTTCAGTAGAATTAAATACCCCCTTCCCTCTTGTACATATAGACCCCAGATGGGTCCTAACATGAACAGGTAACTGTGCACAAATATCTTTGGGTCACCATTGATCCCTCACTAACTTTTATAGATTACATCAGTCAGGTTGTCAAGCATGTGAACCAGAAACTGGGAGTCTCTTTTTAGGCTAAAGAATCTTACAAACCCAGAAATGCAGCTGGCCATTGCCCAAGGCATGCTTCTATACCTCCTGCATTACTGCTTCTCTGTTTATACCCAAACCTCTAATCGCAACCTTGCCAGACTCAGTACTACCTATAACAACATCTGTAGGTGTGCCTTTGCTGCCCCCATACAACACTCACCATTGCTCCCTATACCTGATGCTTGACTGGCTATCCCTACAGGCCTGCCATGACTACCTTTTGGGTACTGTTATTGAAAAGTCCCTTTGGGATAGGAAGAACTCCCCCATCAAGCCTTCTCAGTCTAAGCACTAGCATGCAGAATCTCAGATCCTCCTCTCAACGTCTCCTTGAACATTTCCAGACAGCAACCAAGATGGGTTAGAAAGCCTTCTCCCTTGCCACCCCCAGGCTTTGTAATGTATTGCCAGTCTCAATCACTGGGAATTCCCCTTCTTTAAATCACATTTTAGAAATGCCCTTTTAACCACCACTGTATGCAAGTGCCCCACATGATCCAGGAGGGGGAGTAATTATTCTACCTGGCCCCAGTCCACTGGTCATGTTTCTGAAGCAGTTGTCTGTTAGTGGATTAATTGTCTTTCAATTGGACTATGTTACTATAGAAACATAAGCCCTGTTTACATGGCTGGTTTACTCCTTCTTTGAAGTGTTGCAGCATTGCCCCGGCCAAAAAAGACACTCTGCTTCCACGTCCACACAGCTCCTCTCAGTGGCAATGCAAGATGAGCTGGAGAGGGTCTGCAAGTCACTGGGTGGTCGGCCGAAAAAAGGAAAAAGATGTCTGCTGGGTCTGCCATGTGGGAGTGAGCAGTGCAGCCTGTCCATATGGCTGCTTAAACCGTTCACTTCCATACGCATTCTCACATTTGATGAGACTGCTTGAGTGGAGTAAGGACTGGCTTACCACGATCTGATAAGTGTCCACATCGTGGCATTTGCACTGCAGTAACCCAAGCACTCTGGTTGCTGCTGTGCTAATACAACCATGTAAACAGGGCTATAGAAACATAGAACTTGTCTGTAGATTAGGACAGCTTGGCCCACCCCCATACCCTTTTTTCCTACCTACAGTATCACCATAGATCCTGCTTGATCTCCAGCTCTTTTTCCCTCCCCCCCATTTCTTTTCACTAAGATCCCCTTATGCATATCTCATGCATTCCTGAACCCCATCACTGTTTTCACCCCACCACCTCAGCTGGTAGGCTATTCCATGAATCCACAACCCTTTTGTTGAAGAAGAACTTTATCACATCTCTTCTGAATGTACCCACCTCCAGCTTCACATCATGTCCCCTTGCTCTTGTGCATCTTTTACTCTGAACAATACTTCCTTCCTGTATTTAAAGGTTTCTATCATATCCCCCTCTCCTTTATCTCTTCCAGGGTGTACATATTGAGTTCCTTCAGTCTCTCCGCATAGGGTTTGTGCTGCAGACCCTGCACCATTTTAGTTTCTCTCCTTTGGACCTCCTCCACTCTGTCTATATCCTTCCAGAGATGTGGCCTCCAGAATCAAACACAATATTCTAAGTGAGGTCTTATCTGTGAGCTATACAGACGTAGCACCACCTCCCTTCTTCTGCTGATTATATCTCTCCCTATGCACCCCAGCATCCTACTAGCCCTTCCAACTGCTTTGTTGCATGGCCTGGCCACCTTTAGGTCATCACAGATTAATACCCCCATGGCTCTCTTTTGCTTGGTGGTTATCAATAACACTCCACCCAATTTGTGCTCTACCCCTGGATTTCTGTGCCCCAAGTACATTATTTTGCACTTTTGTGCATTAAAACCCAGCTGTCATACTCGTGAGCACTCCTCAAGTTTACTCAGCTCACTGCTCCATCCTTTTCACACCCCTGGAGTATCCACTTCATTGCAGATTTTGGTGTCATCCAGAAATAGGCAGACCTACGCCTCCAGATCCTCTCCAATGCCACATATGAAGGCATTACAGAGAACCAGTCACAGCATTGATTCCTGAGAGACTCTGTTGGTCACCCTCCCCTCCTCGGAGTGAACTCCATTTACTACCCCCACTGCTGTCTGTCCCCTAACCAGTTTCTTACCTGTTTACCACCTTTTGACCCACTCCTAGACTACTCAGCTTGCTTAATAATCTTGAGTGTGAAGTCAAGGTAGGCTGCATTCACCATTCCACCTTGATCTAATTCCTTGATTATCCGGTAAAAGAACTCTATAAAATTCATTAGACAAGACCTCCTACCCATGAATACATGCAGTCTTGGGTCTTGTAAACCATTTTTATTTAAGATGCTCCACTATCTTCTTCTTCAGCAGTGACTACATTAACTTTCCCACCACCAGTGTGAAACTGGCTGATCAGTAATTGCAAGCCTCCTCCCTGCAACCACATTTATCATCATCATCATCATACTTTGTTTAATATAGTGCACTTTATCAACTGGGACTCAATGCGCTTCATAAAATAGATTCATAAAAGCAATAAAAACATAGCATAAACAAAATTATAAACAATTTGATAACAGATCAACTAAACTAATCAGATAAAAAAAGCCTGACTAAACAAAAAGGTTTTCAGCTCCCGTTTAAAAATTTCTAGGAACTGATTCTCTCTTACGTGATAAAGGAAGGAGTTCCACAGGGTTGGTGTGCTGAAAGAGAATGCATGTGCACCTGATATTTTAAGGCGAACCCTTGAAATTTCCAGGAAACCCTCATCAGCAGAGTGGAGGGGATGGACAGAGCAGCAGGGACACAGGAGGTCTTGCAGGTAACCAGGCACGTGACAGTGAAGGGTCTTGTAGTTAGCAAACTGACCTTGAAGGTGATCTGCCACCTGATCAACAGCCAGTACAGAGAGTGCAGCACAAGTGTGATATGACATGATCTCAGAAGACTGGACAGTAACCTAGCCACAGCATTCTGCTTAATGAAGTGGGACTACATCTGCCCTCCTCCAGTCCTCCGGAACTACAACTGTTTCAAGTGAGCTGTTGAATATAACTGTCAGAGGTTCAGCCAGTACCTCTTTGAGCTCCTTCAGTACCCTAGGATATACCCCATCTGGTCCTATTGCTTTATTCACTTTCAGATTAGCGAATCCCTTTAGGACTGTCTCCTCTGAAAAAGGAGTAGTGACCACTTCTGTTTCTTCATAGATCCTGTTCCTTTTTTGTAGCACATCCCCTTCTCCCTCCACCGTGAACACTGAACAAAACTATTTGTTCCAGATGTCTGCCTTTTCGTAGTCCCCCTCCGTACTATCTCTTTCACCCATTTTTAACCTTACAATTCCTCCCCTGGTCTTTCTCTTTTCACTTACATACTTAAAAAATGTCTCCTCCCCTTTCATTACCACTTGGGCTATTTTCTCTTCAGTTTGAAACTTCGCTCTCCTTACTTACTTCCCTGCTTCTCTCTGTTTCTCCTGACACACCTCCATATCCTCCTCCCTCTGCATTTCCTTATATCTTCTGAATGCTACCTTTTTTACCTGAACTTTTTCAGTTACATTTTTCTAGGACCATTGCAGACTCTTTTTCCTATTACTCTTACCTGTTTGACGCATAGGTTTGTTGCCTTCACTATGCCCCCTTTCAGTTTTGCCAACTGTTCTTCCACACCACCTAGGTCTTCCCTCCTTTTTATATTATCTGGAGTCAATCTCCTAATCAGCAAAGTTGCTATTGTTTGATCCTCTACCCATTTTTCTATGCCCAGCTTGGGCTTCAAACTGGAGGCTCAGCTGTTACATTGTAGCTTATTGTATCACTGGCCTGAGTTGCTAACTGTGGACCCTACTGTTTTTTGTTGTGTATTGCATTCACTGTATGGTGTATTGATTCTACCTGTACAAATTGTTATGCATAATGCTCTGACAGTGCTGAAGGTGCCATCTTGATTTGTATGTTGCTTTGACTGTACTGTATGTGCCATCTCAGTGGCTGGGGTCATACCTGAAAATGGTCCATCAGACCAGTTTACCTACCTACTGTAGTTATCAAATAAATAAAGAAATGCAAAGTTATGCACATAGGCAAGGGTAACCCAAGGATGGGTTATTGGATGGGGAGAAACAAATCAGTGTGATCACAGAAGAAAGGGGTTTAGGGGTCATCCTTAGTGATAGTCTCAACAGAATGGTTGAATGTACCACGGAAGGCAAACAGGATGCTGTCAGGTATAGCGTGGTGTTTCTCCAATAGGAATGAGGAGGTACTATTGCCCCTTTATGGGCCCTTGGTAGGGCTGCACTTGCAGTACTACAGTATGTCCAGTTTCAGAGCTCAAACACCTGAAAAAGAATAAGGATTGTATAGAGCTGGTCCAAAGTCAGCTGCAAAGTTAATAAAGGATCAGCAGGGAAAACATACGACTAGCACCTAGTCAGTCTATCAGTCTGACCTTGTACACTCTGTAGGCCAGGAGGGAGAGATGGGACATAGAAGAATTCTTTAAATACCCAAGGGGAGTCTCTGACCTCTTCCCTCAATCTAGGGAACAAGGCAGGGATGTCCCTTTCTCCTTTTCCTCTGAATTTGTACCTAGAACCTTTGACCCATAAACGTAATGCTTTCCCTTGTATTAGAGAGATTACCCTAGGTACGCAAGAGTGGAAAGTTTCCATCTATGCAGATGATGTTTTGTTACATTTAACTGATCCATTATATTCTTTATAGATGGCTTTTCAAGTAATTTGTCAATTTGTTGAATTCTCTGGATATACAGTGCACTCAACTTATAACGGACACTGTTATAACGGACAATCAGTTATAGTGGACAAAAACTGATTTCCCAAACCAAGCATATCAAATCCATTGCATTTTTCTTTGGCTATAATTGACAGAAACATTGCTTATAATGGACACTATGAAGCTTTTATGTGCATTTGTAGTGCTTTTTTGGGTGGAGGGGGTGTGCAAAGCTGGTGAGGAGATTTGGCAAATGTAGAATTAAGAACGAGGAGCTACAGAGATAACGTTTCTAACAAAATAATTCTACACAAGCTGCATAAGCATTTATTAGTAAATTAACTAAACTAAAAGTAAATGATTTTATATTTTGATAAAACCCTTACAGGACATTTGCATTTTGTTTTTGTGTCCTAGAACCCCAACATCCAGCCACTGGAGTTATCTTCCTATTACCTTCTGCAATAAACTTCCTTAACAGAACTCATGTTACCTGACAGTTAAATAACTTTAAATAAACACACAGTATACATAGAGGATAATGGCTGGGGATCGGGTGATAACCACACTGTAATCACCTCGAGTGGTTGCTAGGGCAACATGGTAAACCTCAAGAGTGCAGCTCAAAGAGGTTTACTGCCCAGCCTAACCCGCAGATATTCAGTGTGGTTGTCACCAATCCCAGCCATCATCTTTATAGTGTATGGTCAAAAAAACACTGTTTGCATTCTGTGTGTGAGAATTATGGAACTCTGGTGCATTCTTTTTTCTTATGCCACTGTTTGGAAGTTCTGAAGTGTGGTTAACAACTTTTAAAATTCTAAACAGTGCATAACAAAGCTGTGTGACTGCTGAGTATGGTGGTTAATAGGCACTTACCATACATTATATAAACATATGCTAGGTAGGATTCTGGGCAATTTGTTTAAGCTTTTTAATAAGCTCTCATTCACTCTGAGCCCATGCTCACACACATTGACACACCTAACACATAGGCTGCACCTCCTCTGGCTACAATGGACACTGGATATAACGGACAAAAGTTGTGTGCACAGATGTGTCCATTATAACAGGCTTGCACTGTACGTTAAATTTGGCTAAACAGTTGTTTACCCCCTTTCTTCTCAAGTTTATAAGCAAGAGTTTTTGGAGTTAGGTTTGCAATGGGAGTCTGATCACATTACGTATTTGTGGATTAAGGTGTCTTGAGATGTTATGTCATTAAATTCTTTTAATTTAGACCCCCCTAGTGAGACAAATTACTGCAGATCTGGATAGGTGGAAATAGTTACCACTCACTTTATGGGTCAGGGCCAATGTTATAAAAATGTATATTTACCCCAGAATATTGTACCCATGGGTATGTTAAACATTGCCCTCACTGTTATTTGATTTAAAAGCATGCATAGGACACTCTCTAGGTTTCATTGGTTAGGTAACCCTCCTAGGAGGTCCTATAAAAAACAGGTTCACTCCAGAAAATATGGTGGATTGCAACTTCAGCATTTTCTGTGATACTATTTTGCCATACATGGGGTGAAATATTTTCCATGGGGACAGTCTGGCAGTCTGGTATACTCCAGTGGGTACATTCCTTCTTGGTTAATTATTGAAAAAGGCTTATGTGCACAGCATCAGATTTGTCTTTCATCACTGTTATATCTGCCTTCCTCAAAGCTTCACTTGAGCCTTAGATCTACTCCTATAGATAGGTCTCTTCAAGTACACTCTCAACTCTGCAGGCATCTTAAGCTGTCATATACAACAGATATTTCCCAACCATTATTTAATAATTTTAATATATGTGTAGATAAGAAAACATTGCACTCTACCCAGTGGCTGCAGATGGGCTCTCGTGTTGTAGCTGATCTTCTTACAGAGGATGCTGTTATTTCTTTTGAGTCATTTTGAAGTAGATACGGGCCTCCTGTAAACAGATTTTTTTCAGTTCTGTCAGCTTCATCTTTATCTTACTTGTTTTTCGGGTCCACCTCCATGGTCTAACAAAGAAGGTAATTTTTTTTGATGTCTTATTCACCCTAGCTCAGCAAGACCATCCAATTTCTAAGTTATACAATTTGATAGATCAAGCACATTGGGATCATATTTTGCCTATTGCTCTCTATTAGGCCAATACATTATGGACTGAGCAATCACCTGATGTTTGGTTCCAGATCTGGACTGATGTTTATAAATATATTAAGTAAGTTAGGTTACATCTTCAGCAATTTAATATTCTACATGGCCTACATGGTCTTTATTTCTCTCCAATGAAGTTATTCTGGCTTGGGAGGAAATCTTCTTTGGCTTGTCCTAAATGTAATGATAGCAATGGCACCCTTTTTCATATGTTTTGATTATGCCCATATGTTTATCCATTTTGGAACTTCATTTGGACTAAATTAGACCCCTTCCTGGGCCTCTGAGAAGTTTTTATACCCAAAATGTGTATTTTAGATGACTGTAGATCACTTATTGGGGGGCCCCAGAAGGATCCATATTGCCTTAATTTCCACTGTGGCTAGATTGTTGATTTTGTGACATTGGTTGAATCCAACCCCTCCTACTTGGTCAGAGTGGTTGGTGGAAATGTTGTAGGCTCTTAGTATAGAAAAATCTATTACTTATTTTTTTATAAATCTCTTCAAACCTATCAGTCCAGATGGTAAACTTTACATAATTTACTTTTGGTTTCTTAAACTAAGATGCTTAGTATAAGATCATTTGAGGTTTTCTTTTTCAGTTATTATTTCATGGGCCCCATGATGAACCTATCTGTACTGGTGGGGCCTTGTTCGACATTTTCACTTCTAATTTTTTCCTTATGGCTTTTCCCCTCCAATATGGACATAGAGGAGGGGAGTGAGGGTTTATTTTATTTTGTTTATTTATATTTGTATGTTTGTTATACTGTTAATTGTATTTGTTATTGTTGTGTAGATTGTGTCAAAATTATAAGCTGGTGAGGGTAGGTTCAGGAAGGGCTCGGGAAATTATTCTTTATTAAAAGGGTAGAACTATATTTGTAGCCAAGGGCATGGAAAGATATTTCCAGATATTTCCAATATTTCTAAAAAGATTTTCTCAGGTACCCTATTGTTGAAGTACAGGCAGGCATTAGATTTCTCAAGAGATATCATAGAAATTTCAGGAAATCTCTAACCATGTCTTTGGCTTCAGCTGTAGGTGGAACATTCTGCCAAAAGATAAGGTAAGTGCCAAGTGAGTGATGGGTTTTAAAACAGCATTGGATGGCTATAAGGTACTGGTATGAAAGCCAAGGCATGGAAAGGGGTGGGGCAGAGGGTAGAGACTGAACTGCCAATAGGGAGTTAAGCAAAGCACATCCAATAATAGCTTGGAGCAGTTCAGGCTGAAAAATGGGCAGACACAATGACAATGACAATGACTATGACAATGACTATGAATCTTTTTCTGCTGGTACTTTCCTATGTCTATATGATTCTATAATTATTATAGACTTATCCCCAATTTTGATATTGTAGTAGATGATTTTACAAATACCTTTAACTCATTGCCTCCACAGGAGCTCTCTGAAGTTGCACCACTTGTCTCCTGTATACTGTTAACAGTGAATCCTGGACCTTTCTAAGCAAAATCAAGCCATAGTCAGCATGCTGCAAACAAATGCTAATAGCTCAAGAACCTTAAGTGCTAGACACAAAGTATGTGTGGCAAAGTTGTTCAACACATAATTACCTTTCCAGTGGTGGTATACAAGTAATAATAAGTAATTTCATTTTTTTTCTATGCTGGTCAAAACAGCAAAATCATTTTTTTTCTCCACTGAAAAATGCAACATAAGTCATTTTTTTGTTGGGAAATATATAACATATCAACACCAAATTAAGCATCCAGACATTAGATATACTTTTAATATTATCTTTGTAGCATAAAACATCATTTTTCCCCATTTTAGTCAAGATGCTTTGGTGAGGTTTGAGGGATGAATCTCAACCATACACATCATACCACAAACAAATGTGTATAACTCCTAAAGTATACATGATACACACAATGTATCAGTGGCAAAGTTGTTCAGCACAAAATTAACTTTCCAACGGTGCTATACAATCAATTGTAATCAGTTTAGTATTTGTTTCATATTGGCTGAAATACCCAAAAACTGTGTTTTATTCAGGGTGCTTAGGTGAGTCTTGATGGACAAAATGTCAGTGATACACACCATACCATAAACAAATGTGAATAACTCCTAAAGTATACTTGATACACACAAAATATCATTGGCAAAGTTGTTCAGCACAAAATTACCTTTCCAACAGTGCTATGCAATCAAATATATGTTATGTTATGTTATGTTATGTTATGTTATGTTATGTTATGTTATGTTATGTTATGTTATGTTATGTTATGTTATGTATTAACATACATAAATGACATCTACAGACATTGCGAGGCCACACAGGAAGTCAGTAGCTGACTTCTGTAGTTGTCCTCAGACACACCAGTGCATTTTAATGTTGACTACAGGCATTTGCTAGTAGACAATGAGTTAAGCAAACCTTCATGCTCCTATTTAGAAGAAAAATTTTCCAAAGATCACCAACCCTGGATCTCTGACAGATCCAAGCTTCAACCAGGATAAAAAAAAAATGTGCATTTGAAAAAGCCAGACAAATCAAAGATCCTGAGGACTGGAATATCTTTAAAAGTTGGAGGCAAAACTGTGAAAAATTGATAAGAATCACAAAATCAAAGAATTGCATAAATAAAACAAGCCAAATTACCGCCACCCCCAAAAAATAATTAGAATATAATTCAAAATCAAATGTTGTAAAATCTATACCACAAATTGCTCTAGTTGATAATGTAAGCCTAACATATGATTCTACAAGGGTTGTGGAAGTATTGAATAACTATTTCAATAACTTGTCTGATCTTAACCTCTGATCCTCTGTTGAACCAATATTATTTAATGATTTACAAGGTTTTTACTTAGACCAAGGTACCTCAGAATGTATTGTCAGAAAGACATTGGAACCTCAGAAACTGCCTATATTCAGAGTTTACAAAATGAAGGTGCATGAAGTGCTTAAGGATATAAAACATCAAAATGCCAATAAGACTAATGAGCGGGATAACACAGAGGCCACATTTTTGAAATTCAGAGCCAACATAATTGTCACTTTTGTAATTGGATCCTGCAAGCAGGCATTTACACTAAATCCTAGAAATCTAGTAAAATTGTACCTATTTTCAAAGCTTGCAATGCTTCGGATCCCTCCAGTTTTAATCACATGGCCCTACAGCCAATCATTTTGAAGGTTTCTGAATGGATGGTTCACCATCAGCTGTACTCTGTTATATGGAAAGTCAAGGTATTATGACAGACAGCCCCTGTGGATAATTATATTAACTTGCCTGATCTTAACCTCTGGCCTTCTGCTGAACCATTATTTAATGATTTAAAAGGGTTTTACTTAAAGCAAGGTACCTCAGAATGTACTGACAGTAGGACACTGGAACCTCAAAAAGTACCTATATTCAGATTTTACAAAATGAGGGTACATGAAGTGCTTAAAGAGCTAGATCACTGCCTAAATCTAATATTAGTTTTTCAAAGCAGTCAACCATTACCATTTATATTGGAGGTATTTGTACTGTTCCCTTTGGTTAACTAGAAGATTGTTTCCCTAATGTTAGTAGATGTTGTGTGTGGGATAGCACTCTGCCTGGCAGTTGGCAAATCTAGCTCTGTTCCTCCTGTTATATCATCAGCATTGTGACTTCACTGACTGTGACATCACTGCTGCTTAAGAACAGCCACTCGGTAGCTGTCAGGTTAGTCACCTGTGATGTCACCGTCAGTGAGATTACAATGCTGATGATGTAGAGGGAGACAGAGATAAATATGTCAGCTACCAGCTTGAGAGCTGTTCCACACGTCAAGCACAATATTATCACATAAAAGATTTTCTAATGATCAAATGGAAAAAAAATGCTGCAGAAATTAAAAGTCATAGCTGACTACTTCTCAAAATTTGTATCATTTTTGGGTCTGTCTATTTTTAATCCACTAGCTCTTTAAAGCTCTAAAACATCTAAAGACCACTAAGACCAAAGAGCCAGACAAAATAGATACACATTTTTGAAATTCAGAGCTGACATAATTGCTCCAACCCTGACGTTCTTTTATAACTGGAGCCTGCAAGCAGGCATTTACCCTGAAATTCAGTAAAACTACCCCTATTTTCAAAGCCTGTGATGCTTCAAGTCCCTCCAGTTATCATCACACAGCCCTACTACCAACAATTTTGAAGGTTTTTGAATGGATGATTCACCATCAGCTGCATACTTATATGCAAAGTCAAGGTATTCTCACATATAGCCACTATGGGTTTTGCAAACGATATCTACAGACATTGCTGTTGTTGATTTCTACAATTTAGTGCTGAAATCTTTGGAAGCTGATTTGTACATAAGGGTAGTGTTTGTAGATCTCATTTAAGCATCTGATCTGGTGAATAGCTCTATCCTCCTAGAAAAATTGGTCACTGAGGGAGTCCTTTGTGAACCTTAAAATGATTTGACTACCACTAAAAAAAAACCCAGAAAACAAAGTATTGCCGAGGGGAACATTTTATCCTCAACTTGCTTCATTAAGAGGGGAGTCCCATGTGCTCGATCCTGGGTCCCCTCTTTATATGTAAACAAATTCTCAGAATTAGTCTTTGGTAACCGGGTTAGGCCCACTAGGCACAAGTGCCTGTTTTCAGGGGCGACCTGGGAGCACTGGGTGGTTAAGTGACTAGCTCAGAGTCACACAGTATGCAAGTGGAGGTTGTGAGAATCAAACTCAGGTCTGGTCTGCTGGATGTATCACACTCATTCACACATCGTTCCTCTAACCTCTAGGTTATACTGCCAGCTCATTGAATTAATGAGAAACTGCAGAGTTAGACTATACATGAATGACACTATCCTGGTTGCATCTACTGAATGTCCAAGTTCAAGCATATCTTTTAGTTGTAGAAGAGTGGTTCACCAGGTCAGGGCTCCACATGAGCCTAAAAAAACCCCACAAAAGTATTTACAGTTGGCAAACCAGAACAAAACAGTGACTGAGACAAGTCCCATACATATTTTGGAATTTAAGTGAGGCAGCTGGTTGTTGTCAATATAACTACCTGGAAGTAATAACTGATAACAAATTAATTTATGTAAACTACAGAAATTCTGTTGTAAAAAAAAAAAGAAAGAAATTAGGGGCTCTCAGAAGACTCTCCCACTGCCTACCAAAGTCATCAAAAAACAAACATGCCAACAATTATTGCTTTCTGTCTTAGTCTACAGAAACTTAGTCTATAGACTCTCAACCTTGACAGTGGTTCAAAAGATTGATATGTCATATCACAATGTAGCTTGTTTGGTATTGTCCTGTAGTTACTGTACACATCACTGTTTGAACAACTTGGTTGGCTACTGCTCAATGTAAAGAGACAGACCCACATTGGTCATGCTGGTTGTTTAAAATTTGAAAACATGATTCCAAACATCCTTTGAAATACTTTCTTACGGATGAAAATCACAATAATTAACACTGGTTGGAGTTAGCTTCCCTGCTTCTCACAACATTGAGCCAAATATGTTTAATTACAAGTTTCATTCAATTTCTTTCTATACCGTGATGTTTTGCTCTCTAAATGGAGCATTTTCAAGCAGATTTTACTTCCATTTGTATGGTAAAAAAAGCTAACAAAATAATAATACACTTTTAAAATGTTGCAATTATAAAAAGTTTCTGGCTTTTAATTATCTAGTAGCTTATTTCAAGGCTATTACCACATCTGTCGAATGATTTCTTGTCAGTTATGTTAATTTATTAGTCATGATATCTTCTTTTGCTTAAATTTTCTGCAAAAAATCTGTGTTAATGTACCATTAGGGTTAAAGCATCAAAAGTAGGGAAATGCAACCTTAGGGTTCCCAGGCCTAAGATCCCACCCCCACCCTGCAGGGAGGAATAAATGTCAAGGGTGTGCCTTTGGGTTGTGAACCCTAATGCTCACCCCATTCCATGATTAAGTAAGGTAAGATGGGTACAGTATAGGAGAATGGGGTGAGCCATCATTCTATAATGCTCTCCATATTTGCATGTAGGAGCCTGCTCTACCATCAGTCCTTAATGCTACCCATATTTATGTGTGCACTCCCATCCATGCATAAGTTTTGTTTTTCTTACTGTTTCTGTTCCCTGGTGGCCCTCAATTGAGTGGGCACACCAGCCCCATCCCCCAACATCTGCTGGTACCAGCATCTTTCCCCCGGGTGGGATCACTGGGGGGAGCACTCACAGCCACTTCAGGATCCTGTTCCCCTGGTCCAACTGGCCAGGAAGAGGCCTGCAGGTGCCTGCTATCATCCCACTGCTGGAATTTTCCCTTGTTTTTCTTCCCCGCAGAGTGGGGCATGCAAGTACCCCAATGGTGATGCCACGTATGCTCCCATACACTGCACACCAGGTGTCTGCCCTGCCTCTGCCCCACAGTCTTGGCAGCATGTTTGTGCCAGCTCCTAGCCTCCACTAGGGGCCAGACTAATGTTGACTGCTGCATTTTCCCAGAGGAGGAGGAGGACAGCTGTCCTAGGGATACTGATCCTCCTTCTCCTCCCCAGCTGACCCCCAGCAACCTGCTCACACCGTGAACATGGGTAGCCGGCATGGCAGGCAGTAAGGCATGGATGCCTCAGCCCTCCATGCCACTGGGCTGGACATGCACAATTTTTTAGATAGTGTACTGCTAACTTGCTTTATCTATGGGAATGCAGGGCCCTCTGGGCCCTGTTCTCCCATGCCATAGTGTGGTGAGTCAAACACCTGAGATTGACATGTTGTCCTACAGAAAACACAGGGAAACCTCAAACTGGTGCAACTCAACACCAAAATTAATATATTTGCATGAAATGGGCAAAATGCACATAGGTGGGTAAAGACCTTTGTACCCTGAAAATTTCAGACCTAAATCTCAACCATTTCTTCACAGCACAGTGACAAAGAAACAACTAAGTAAACCTTTCATTACAGTGTTATTCTATGGGAAATGAAGCAAAATGCAACTCTGCAGAACTGCACAGCCGAATAATATATTTTTAGCAAACCAGCAAAAGACACATCTGTGGGGCAAAGCCCTTTGTGCCCTGACAATTTCAGCCCAAAATTCCAAACTGTTTCTTTGCAATGAAGTGACAAAGAAACAGCTATATAATGTATGGTAGAACGCTGTTAACCTTAGGAAATCATCATTTCCTAAGGTTGTTAACCTATCGATCTGACATAGAAATGTTGTTAACCTATCGATGCTACCAGATCGATAGGTTAACAACAGCGATTATTCGCGATGCAGCGCATCGCTATTACACGTGGGGAACTGGACGGATGAAGGCAGCGGTTAGGGAAGGACTGAACGGCCGTGGCGGTGACTATTTTCAAAAAGTAAGCAGCCATTTTACTTTTTATGTGGGACCATACACTATAAAAAATAATGTATGGTCCCTCTATCGGCAACCAGTCACTGTTAACCGTCTCAAGGTTGCCATGGCGATGTAAACCTCTCGAGCTTCGATCTCGAGGTTTACATGGTCGCCCTGGCAACCTCTCGACAGTTAACTGACTGGTTACTGATAGAGGACCATACATTATCCTCTATATAAAAAATCCCTTTTCACAAATTGCAAAAAAGAATCCTTCACCAAGCTGCTGCAATCTGAGATAAAAGAAAATCCTTTTTTTGCAAATTATGGAAAAGGATCCTGTTTAAAAATTTGCATGATTTGTGGTAAAAGATTTTCCTCGAGTAAACACATTTCTGATCATTTGTAAAACAAAACTGACCCCAGAATCAGATTCCTTGGGGCCTGATTAGTTAAACATGACTGTTGGTGTTTACCAAAACCCTCTATTATTTTAAAAATGTAACTGTGCCTCAGAAACTGAAAACAAGATGGTGGCAGCACAAACTAGGATTCTGCATTTGTGGAACAGGATTCCGCATTCACGGATTCCACATTTGGGATCAAGAATCCTATTTCGAGCCTAACATCTAACTTTTCCCATAGGAAATAATGGGAAACTTTAATAACTTTGAAACAGTTTAATATTTTTTTCTCCAAACCTGCAAAAGGCACCACTGTGACCTAAAATTTACACACCCAAATAATTTCAGACCAAAATTTTATACCATTTTTGTGCAACGCGGTGACAAAGAATTTGACAAAAAGTGGTAATTTTTGCATTTATTGACACTCTGTATCTCCACACCTGAACATTGGACAGGAACAAAATTTGCTGCATCAAGTGATCTTGAATCCCGAATGGCGCAACCCAAATTTCATGTGAATCTCTTGAATGGTTGTGAAGTTATTAAAGTCTCACATTTTCAATTTAACATAAAAGTGAAGATTCTAACCCTGATATTGTTTACTGCATTTTATCATTTTTTATATTTAATATGTGCCACTACCACCATCAATGCTCATACGACATGAAAGAAGCTATGCCGCTTTCACCCTATATTTCCAAAATCTGTTTGAGTACCTACCTACTCATAGTGCTGCTTGTTTGGAAGTACTTCACTCATCTGAGCAGAACTACACTTAGTATTACAAAAATCAAAAAGACACATTTTTTATGCTGAATATTATTTTTTCTTCAGTTATTTATTAGGCATACAAGCAAAAAAACTCAATTTTTTTACCTCTGTATAGAATCATGTGGTGTCCTGCCAAAATTTTCTGTCTACATGCAGAAAGGACACCAACTGGTTCTGGCTCTCTTAAGCCTGTGGTATCACTGATGTGCTGTGACGTCACACATCATATCAGCATCCACATGCTCCTGCCTGGGACATGCATCTGGTTGTTATGCAACCAAATGAACTCATAGCTAACTCAAATTAAGAGTGGGGGTCTGCTGTGAATGCTCTTTGAGCACTGTGGTGATTACTGAAAGATTCCAGGAGGCATTGATATACAAAAGCCAACTTTTGACATACATTTTAATACTGGTATCAGCAATGATGGATATATGCTTTGCTGATCAAAATAACTATTTACATTGTAAATAGAATCATTTTGCACGTTAGAAGAAGCAGTTTCAAAAACTGGAAGGGAGACCGGTTGTAAGCATGTCATCCCATTTCTTTATACATATCGCATTCACATAGCAATATAAAAGATGGCATTCCAAGTTTTGCAGATGAACATTCCTTTTATATTGAAGTTAAATGGACCATTATCCATGAAACATATTTTTTTCAGTTACTACTCAAAACACCCAAAACCCAAGATATTCTTTTAGAAATTCAGACAATAGAAATTTGCTTCAACCTTATACTAAATCCAGATATGGTGAGATCATCTTATGTGTTTCTGTAGCCAGAACATGGAAACAGATTTCAACTGAGATTAGATCAAAATAATTAGAGTAAAAAATTTTAATATTTATAGTCAGCTCTTAGAAGTTCATCCATGTAATTATATAAACTGAGAATGTGCTTTATGCATTGTACCATGTTGGTAATGTAATGTTGTTTTTTACTCTTACTAGTGTCCTTTGTGTCTGTCTGTGCATGTTTCTTATGTATTGTACAAAGCAGGTCTACATTTGTAAATAAGATTTTATATCCTAACCATATGTATCTGGAAAAAAAAACATTTTACAATGATAATTAGTCCAAAATGCTACAACCAAGGCCCCCAAGTAGTGTCAGAATTCAATCTATAAAATGGAATTTGTAGGGCCTGCAAATAGCAGTACTAATTGTCTTTATGTTTGTGACAGTTTTGCTCCAGGATGACTGCAAGTCTAGCTCCAGACAGAAACCACCACATGGGGGACAGTGCATTCCCACTGAGCTGGTGGATGGTCCAACTGCCTTCTTTCTTTCCAAAAATCACATGGAGTAAATATGAAGCATGTAGATGTTGACGATATCCAGATAGGTGATGCTATCTGACGGATAACAGAAAAGACAGTTGTTGACAGTGGTGTGTTGGTTCTGCCACAGGGCCATTCAGCGGATCATGTCCCAAGTGATGCAGCAGCCAATTAAAAGAACAAAAAGAAACAAAAGGTTCTTTATTCTTTTAAATGCACCCTGCTGCAGCATGCTGTTAACTGCCACGGTGGCCACGTGGCAGAAAACAGCACGCTGCTGGCCACAACTGCATGCTTTTTTCTGTGTTGATCTCTGATGTGCAAACTGTCAATTAGTTCTGATCTGCCTGAGTGTGCTCTGATACGCACATAGTCGGGTGATGCTGCTGACCAATCTGATCACCAGGATTTCATCACCTATTTTATTAAATGCGTAACATCACAAATGGACACAACATGCTATAAGTACAGTAAGTACCACTGCAGAAGACAGCCTAATTCTCCCAACATGTGTAGAAGAATCCTTATTATCATCAGCAAGGTTTTCCCCTGATCCATGGCCTGATTTAAAGTGTGTCTTACTTCACTGCCTGAGTTTTTAGTGGCTGGTGGTGTCCCACTCTCCGGTGAGCAGAGCTTTATTTAGTGATGGGTTCTGAGGATGGGATGTTTAGAGCTGGGCAGTACTTGTAGCCCATTAGCAGCAGTGGCAGGTCTCACATGTACATCATGCAGTGCCCTGAAATCCTATCTACACAAGTCTCTCCTGAATGGCCAACATGTAGGTGTGGGGGCAGCAGGCAGCCTCTCAAGTGCTGATGACCTGGTCTCTTTCACCAGTGCCCAGAATGTGGTTGATTTCAACAAACTCCCTTCTGCTGATCTGCAGGCTGGTCAGTCCTGGTTCCTTGAGAACAGGCTTTTAATGAACCCATCAAAGTCACAGGCAATTTTATTCGGCACAGCCCACTGATTAAAGGATATCCCAACTCCACTTTCAGTGACCTGTGACACGGCCACCCCCCAGCCACTGTCCCCTCCTTTAATTACCTTGGGGTTAAGCTTGATCCCTCTCTTGATTTTTCTCTCCACATGTCATCCACCTGTATGGCAGTTAATGTTGGACTTGCATACTGGGCCAGCCAAAATATCTCCTCTTCAGCCTGCATTGCTGTTAAATAAATAATAAAATAAAACTTGATTTATTAAGTGCCTTTCAAGCACCAAGGCGCTGTACAAATTGAACAATAAAATCACAGAAATAAATACATAAATAATAAGATCGCAATAATACATACATCAACTCATGAATGCTTGTCTCCACAAATGGGTCTTAAGTTCCTATTTAAAACTCCCCACCGTCGTGCATTCCCGAAGCTGACGGGGCAGAGAATTCCAGAGGGTTGGGGCCATAAACATAAAAGCATGGGCCCCAGAAGATTTTAAAATAACCCTCTGAACCTCCAGCAACCCCTCGTCAGCCAAACAGAGCTGTCGCACAGGGATGTAAGGAATCAGAAGCTCTTTCAAGTATTTGGGACCAAGTCCCTGCAGGGCTTTGTAGGTCAGAAGACCTACTTTAAAGGTGATCCACCACTGTACCATCAGCCAGTGCAGATTGCACAATACAGGGGCAATGTGTGACCTTCTTGACACCCCTGTCAGCAACCAGGCAGCAGGGTTCTGCACTAGCTGCAAGCAGCGGATATCAACCCCTGGAAGCCCCAAGTACAGGGAGTTGCAATAGTCAAGGTGAGAGGTCACAAAGGCATGGACCAACACAGGTAAATCACTAGATGGAACAAGGTGTTTCACCCTGGCAATGTTCCTAAGATGGTAAAACGCAGACTTTACGATGGCCAACACCAGATAATGAAGGGTCAGCCCATCGTCAAGTACCATTCCCAGGTTACACACCCATTCTGAGGTAAGGATCTGATCACCCCCCAGAAATAACCGAGAGGGCTGACCAGTCCTCATCCCCTCTATCCTGCGACTCGGGTCCACTACAATAACCTTGGTCTTACCTGCGTTCAGCTTTAACCAGCTCAAATTCATCCAGTCATGGATTTCAGTGAGGCAGCTATTAAATACTGAAAGAGCGCTAGCCTGGTCGGAGCAAAAGACAGGTAGAGCTGGGTATCATCAGCATAGCAGTGAAACCTCAGCCCATACCATCTTACAATGTCTCTGAGGGGCAGCATATACACTGCAAACAACATGGGGGAGAGCGTCAAGCCCTGGGGAACCCACAAGGCAGAGAGACAGGGTCAGAGGAAAAAATCCCCAACACAACTCTCTGTGTTCTCCCAGATAGAAAAGATGTAAACCATCTGAGTACTGTAGTATTGCCCATGATATCCTGCTTTCCAAGTTATCCTATGTTCTGCCCATTTTTTTCTCAAGCCTCAAACTCTATCTCATGTAAGTGGGACTAGTTTATTATAATATCTGTCATTTTGCTCTTGCCTGTAACAGACTCTCCCACCATTGCAACCTGTATTCAAAACAAGGCTGTCTGTCTCCTACTGCTCAGTGTGATATTTCCTTGGTGGCATCATTCACAGCATAATACAGAACCAGCCTCCCCCATCTCTTGCTTCCCTCCTGGTACCTTATATTAATGCCTACCACCTCAGATCCTCAGTCTTTGACCACCTATCCATACCTAGGACCAGGGCCAAATTTGGTGCGACAGCATTCGCTGTCACCACCCGGAAACTTTGGAGCAACATTTATTTCATTTTTATTTATTATACTGGGAAGATCTTAATGGACAAGGACTCTTTTTCATAAGTGCCTAGTGTGTAAAACGGCAGAAACAGAATAAGTAACAACAGTTAAGTACAGATATGTACAGTCAAAAGATGAGAACAGGGGTGAGTTCATAAATAACAGTTGCAAATACACTGTGATGATAGGTATTAAGCACATGCCATTTAAAAACTGTGAAGAGATTTATGAATAGTTATAGTTACATTCAACTTGTTGTACCAAGTCGTGGCTCTGTAGGCTACTGATCTCTAACCCAGGTTACTATTCATTCTTGGAATGTGAAAGGCACAGCAAATGGATGATCTTGTAGTCCTACTATTTACTGGTTCTGAAAAAATTCCTGGATATTTGTGGGGTCTAAACCAAGGACAACCTTCTGAGGAAAAAACAGTGCCAGGAATTTTATGCGGTTTTCCAGTGAGAAGCGTGAGGCTGAGGAGAGGAGCATGCAGTGATGTGTGCGGCTTGGGAGTTTAGTCTGAAATTTGTAGATTGAGTTGTAGAGGACCCTAACCCTGGATAACACATACTGACTGGCTGAGAAATATACTAACAGTCCATAGTTGATCAAGAGGAATAGGAGGCCAATGGACAGGATTTTTCTGGCCTCGGCTGTTAAGCAGTTTGTGAATCTGTATAGTACTCCTATTATTTGGTGGAGTTTTTTCGTGACATATAACACATGGGGTTGCTCACCCATGGAGTCAAACAAATTTAGTGAGTCATGAAGTGGTTTGCAGGGACCGAAGAATAGCATGACCTTTGTTTTTTTTGTATTCAAGACCAGTTTATATTGATTGAACCACATTTCCATGGAGGAGAAGCCTGACTGAAGCATCCAGTTTATGTGGTTTATATTGGTAGCCTCATGGAAAATGATGGCATTGTTGGCGTAAAGGACCATGTCAGAGAGGGACATGCAGCTGGGATGGAGTTGACAAAGAGTGAGAATAAGAGATCCTCAAGGATTGATCTTTGGGGTACCCCACAGGCAATTGTTACTGGGTTGGACAGGGCATTGTGGATTTTGGTTCTCTGTACCCTCTTACTTAAGTAACTTTGGAACCAGGTTACAGTCTTAAGAGAAAAGTTCAAATGCGTTAATGTTTCCAGCAGGAGTGTATGGTCCACTAAGTCGAATGCCTTACCTGCTAATGTCAGACACTGCTCTGTTGCCATACTTTCTGGAACCAGTACCACTCACACTTATTACTGCTGGTAGTATGCTCCTGTTTCTAGCCCCTGACTTTTGTATTACCTTGCCTCCACAGATGACAATCCCTGCACCTGTCACTTTTAATACCGGCTAAGCCTGCACTTCTTAGCTTTTTGCCAATTACCTTTCTCCTATGCTTCCTCAGTTGATTGTCATACACCATTTTGTTTCTTCTGCTGTTTAACTCAATTGTCAGGCCAAGTGTTGTTCTGTAAGATTTTTAAGTACTCTTGTTGAAGTCATTGTCTTGCACTGTATTATTTTAACGATTTGTACTCTCCCGGGTAGTGCCTGAAAATATGTAAATGTTTGTCTAGTGGTGCGCTAGACAAACATTTGCATATTTTCAGGTAAACAAACTAAATAAATAGATAAATGTGTAGCAAGCTCTCCGAATCAGAATCACTGCCTCCTAGGAAGTATACTTTTAGTATTAGGCTTCCCATAACAGATTATCCCAGAAGTCCAATAAACTGAATCCAAAAGGGACTTCTCATTCAATTCCTCAGATTTTTTAGCATTTGGTTCAGCTAGTAAAAACACAATTTGAATTTCTGCCCAACCTGGTGTGAATATTAAGTCAAATGCAGATAAGGAGTAGCAGCAACAAAGCAGTGAGTGGAAGTTGGAATAGGAGTGGTACTAAAATGCTGCTATCTCCATGCCCATCCAGCGAGGGGCTCAAGCACTGCACGGGAGGCTTGTGACTGCAGCTGCATTGCTGCTTCTACCTCTGTCATGCACGCCCCAACCCAGCCTGCTGCATAGAAGAATGATCTGGCACCCAACTTGACCCATCAGGGAATAAAACTAAATCTGTCCCCCTTCCACAAACTACCTAATGGGTCCAGAGTTCAACCCAGCTCATCAGGGAATAAAAAGAACTGGCCCCATCCCCAACTACCTAACGGGTCCAATGCCTAACACAATCTGCCAAGAATAAAATAAATGTGCTTCTCCTCCTCCACCCATCTACTTGATGAATCCAGGGCCAAACCCAGACCATCATGGAATAAAAACAATCTGCCCCCCCCCCCCAACACTACCTGACCGGTCTGATGCCCAACCTGGTCCATCAGAGAATTAAAGAAAATTGTCCCTCTCCTCCGACTACCTGACAGGACTGGTGTACAACCCAGACAATCACTGAATAAAAAGTATGGGGGGGGCTACAAGTGAAATTGGAGCTAGGGTGATAAAACTAACTGCCCGGTGCTAGGTGGACTTGAACCACTGTGTACGATGTAGGAAGCATTACTGAAAAGCAGTGCTGCTGCATCAAAGCCCTCCCGTAGGATCAGTATGAAAAAATCTGTAAAATCGACATTGAATGTGGGCCTCATACAACTGCAATTATAATAGTGAGACTGGTAAGACAGTAACACCTATTTTTTGGTGTAATTCTTTACTTTTCAGTCTTATCATGCAGTCAAATAGGAGACATTTTTTCCTATAGTAGAAATCTCAGTTATATCCATGATGCTCCCTTGAGTGTAGGTAAATGCCGCACTGGAAAGTTCGGAACAGGAAAGTTCAGTAAAAGAAACTTCAGTACAAAAAAAATTAAACAGCCGTACATGTGGTCCACGCTACCATGGATCACCACTCCAGTGAAATTTCAGGTTTACAGATTTACTATTACAACACCACACCACCATGAAACACACTCCAGCGAAATTTCAGGTATAAGTGTAGATTAACTATTACAACATCACACCGCCATGGATCACCACTCCAGTGAAATGCGTGACCAAATTTACAGCTGTTTAATTTTTTGTGCCCAAGTTTCCTTTACCAAACTTTCCTGTGGGGAAAATTCCTGTTCCGAACATTCCAGTGCTGTATTTGCCATGCCCCACCTCCCTACCATTAGTCATTTGGTATTTCAGGTGTTAAGAAAGTCAGAGATGAAAATATCTGTATGCTTCTGTTTACTAATGGAGACCACATGGTGGTGCTGCCTGCTCAAAATAGCATCTTAATGCGTTTGATGGAATGACCGGATTGGTACACAAGACAGATACATGTATCGGTACATAGAACCTGTCAGCAGATAAAGACCCAATGATCCATCCAGTCTGATCATTACCTGCCTGACTCTGTATCTGACCTAATGCCAGACTGGACTTACTAAGTCAGCTGCCCTACTGGCATCTCAGTACCCCCCTCCTCTGGTTGTCTGTACTCTCCCCTTCCCAGCCACCACCCTACAAGTATCCTACCCCCACCTCCCCACTCCCCCCACAGATACTACCTACCTCTGTTTTGGTCCCTCTTTACTTACTGAAGGATTGCCAGTCAAGCCTCTTACTGAAATGAGATGTTGGCTATAGTTTTCTGGTCCCTATCCCCCACACACACACACACAGTTTAAATGTTTATCTATAAAGTCAGCGGACATTTGCCCTAATGTTAAGGTTCCCTTCTCACTTGGGTGCAGTCCATCCCTCTTGAAGAGCCTTCAGTCCTGACAAAATGCACCCTAATCCCCTAGGTACTTGCATCCCTCCCCCTGCACAAGTCCTTTGACCACATATGGAAGATAACAATTTTAACTTTCCTGCTCTACCCCTTTCATGTGAGTGAAAGTACTTCCTAACAGGTCACAGTAACCACTTTCTCCTTCAGAGCTGCCTAATGTGCACAAACTAGCTTCCACCTAGTAGCCCGTTAATGTGCCAGCTGCTTATTGCTGCCCTGATGTTGCCAATGCAATCATGTAGCATGCTTCTGCTATGACTTTTATTTTTTTGCCATCAGGTGATGTTGCCATTCCCCTGTTCCCCCTACTGTCCACTGGGGCATGATCTGGAGTTGGTTGTAAAATATCTGTGGGGGTGCAGGGGGAATAGCCCCCCACCATGGAGGTTGCTCTTACTGCCGCACAGCAGATTGTTGGAGCACGGTGGCTGGTATCGTCAGATTGCTGGCGCTGTACTTTACGCCAACTACCTTGTCACTGCAGCATGGCTGAACCCTTCCATCTCCTGTATTATGTGCTTTGCTATATCATTTGTTCCAAGGCTGACAACTACAAAGGGTTTATCCAGCACCACACAAACTAGCCTCCTTGCCTGGGGATAATCCTCCTGGCCATTGTTCCATGGATGCAACGTACAAGTATTCCTTCCTTTCCAACAACTCCTACTACTTTTTAGTCCCCCACACAACTGAGTCTCCCACTACCAGAGTTTTCTTGCTGGTCTACTTCATGTGGAGCTTCTCCCCACCCGCAGGCTTCACAATCTCTGCAACCTTTTGGGGCCTCTTTGGAACCGATATGGCCTCTATAACTGGAGCAGTCATGCAAGCACCTTCACATGAAGTGAAATTATTTCACATCTCAATAATTTGGCTGCCTCCTCTTCTCTGGGAAATAATTCTTCCCCATCCCCTTTCCTGCAACCCTCCAACCCCCCCTCATGGAACCTGGAGGGGGGGGTCTTTGAATGATGGGGATGCCTGTGGCATCCCATCAACTACTCAGACCTACACAGTAGCATCCATAGAGTAGCTCCACCCAAACAGCTGCTATCCCTGAAGTGAGGACTGGCAGTCTTCTACTTACCAAGCAACAGCTAACTCTTACAAGCACACTCCTGAAGATGGCTGCCCAGCAACCCCTGTAGCTTACTAGCTTCTCCCTTCTAAAAAAAAACCAAAAAAAACAGGATCTGCACACTTCTTTTCTTATGTATTTATCCCCTTTCTTAGTTCTGTTGTCTCTTCCTAATCTTAACCCTCCGACTCCTGAATCCCTATAACTTGTTTTATGTGTTTCACTCAGCATACTCTAGATAGGGATTAACACCTTACCTGATACCACAGATATCAAGCTCCTCTTCTACAAGGTTCACGACCACCCTTCCTGCTCCAATTCTCCTACTTTCCCCAATCTATGCTCTTATGTCACCAACACTTATTGGAGTGTTATAGTAAATACAAATATTGGGGTCTATGCAGTAAACAGTAGATTGCCAATGCACCATGATTCTGCAGCGCATAGACAACCATGCAGGAGGTTCCAGCAGCCGGCCCACTGGTACAGAGGGCTGAGGAACCTAGTGCCCTACCTCTTCCCACACTGGTGACCTGAGTTTGAGAACAGACTAGGGTCATTGGGGTCAACCAGGGAGGAAGAGGATCAAAAGTCCAAAAGACTGCTTTCCTCTCCCGGGGAGGTGTAGCAAGTTAGCTGGGCCTAGGCTTTCCCCAGGTGGAGGCCTGGGGGTAAGCAGTGCTAGGAAGGCACATAAGAGAGGGAACTGCAGGGACATGCTGGACGGTGTGCCTCCACACACGAGTGCGGCGCTTCACAGTGGAGTGGGAGAAAAACATGAAAATGACATCAGAGGGGCTTGATAAAGTGCAGTACGAATGCTCCATGTTGGTACCACTGCCCAGTCACCACGCTGGTCTGCCTCAGAAATGTTGAATGGGGGGAGGAGGGACCTCCCCTCTTGGCTCTGCCACAAGGGGGAGCTCATGGGGAATGATAAGACCAGCTAGGCGGTGGTGGTGGTGGTGGTGGTGGTAAGGAAGCTGGTACAGGGAGCCGGGACTAGGCTGAAGAGCCACCCTCCAGATGTGGGAGGAAAAAAGTATATGAAAAATAAAGAAAAAAAAGGGGGCCTGGCGGACACATGACAACATTCATGGATGGGATGTGTACACCCTATGCACTAGACCCATAGGCCGATCATGCAGCTACATGCATGAACAGTCTAGAGGCATGTCTGAGGGGGTGTTCACACTCCACGCCATTCATAAAGGCACGGAGTGCCAGGCAATGGGGTGCAGGATACAGTAGCAGGGAACCTGCTGTATCCATTGTGTGCCCCACCAGATGTTGACCACTGGCTGCAGTGGTCAACATCTGGTGGGGCACCATGCTGCCCCAGCCCTCGGGCAGACAGGGAGGGCTACGGGCAGCCATATGGGCACTCTCCCAAAAACTTTACTCTTTTCCCATCCTGCACCTTCCCAGAATCCCCTGTTCTGCATGGAGTAGTGGATCCACTAGGGGATCAGGATGGGCATCTGATTGGATGCCCAACTGTGTCCTCCAATCCACCCCCATGCAGCTGTATTCTAGGTTGACAGGGCTGCAGACAGGTGCACAGCGATGACCAGCATTGGTGCATGTTAGCCACTGTGCTCCTGTCCAGGGGTGCGGAGGCACATGGCCTGGCTACGCACGAATCATGTGTACCCAGCCCAGCATTAGTGCATAGCCACCACTGTTTGTAAGATCTTTACTAATCCAAATGTTAAAAGCAAATTACAAGCAACGTTTTTATTTTCCCTCCAACAAAGACACTTAGTAATCTAGAATTTTATTCCTAATATTCTAGAACTCAGCGGGCTGACTACACTCAGTAAACTCAGTGTGCTGCTAAATCTGATTATAAAATGGGTAGGTAAAATCCTCCAATCTGTTTGGTCATTAAGAATGCTGACATATCTATGACCGCACAGTAAAAAAAAAATGAGTGTTGGCATAATACACCTCATCACACAGTTCATATCCCTACACTACCATACTCCTTGTAAACAAACTAAATGAGTAACCATTTCACCCATCCCAAGCTCACCACCATCTACAATTTAGAAGTATGCCCAGTGTATATTGTAAAATGTTACAAAGTCTACTAAACAGACTGTTGGTAAACCCCCTCTGTAGCTCCATGGTTCTATATAAAATAAAAACAAAGAAAAGGATCACTGCCCATGATCCCCCCCCCCCCCACTACCTTCCAGTACATTTCTAACACTTTGATGCGAGTCCCCAGGTCGCATCTGGAAACGAGTGGTCCTCCGCTCAGTATGCCTGCCTGGTTAAATTCTTGAATAAATAAATAAATAAATATTGTTACTCCTATAGTCTTTAAAATATGTACAGCTCCTCTATATGCAAATAAAATACATTTAGGCATATATTTAAAATATCCACCTTATTGCTAATCTCCCTCCTTTTCTCTTCCTGGGTGAGTGTTGATAGAAAACCGGGGCCACTGACTCTGACATGCTTTCCTCTGAGCCAGCAGCTGAGTGATAAATGTGTAAGAATGTGTGACAGGAACATGACAAGGTTAAGTTATTCTTTTTTTTTTTTTTTGCTAATGTAATTTTTGTTTCATTTATACATATTTTCATATAAGTTATTGCTGTCTGGAATGGATACAAAATGGCTTCCAGGTCACATGTTCAGGCAGCTGTCAGGAGAAACATTTGCCAACTGGAAGGGTATGAGGCTTCCCATAAGATCATCCAGCACCAGATCCTGGCAGGTGTGAGAGTGCTATTTCTGGCACAGAGAGGTCCTGCAAGAAGGATGAAAACAGGGTTGTAAAGCTGTGATTTAGGATGTCTCTAGGTGAGAATGAAGCCAGTTGGCCTGTTAATGTCATACACACACACACCCCACAGCCCTGAGCACATAAACTGGGGATCTGGGCACCCGTGTGTGTGTGTGTGTCTCTCTCTCTGACTTTCTATATCTAGTGAAGAAGGGAGAGCCTGCCAATAGCTAGCTTATCCGTATGCAGGAAGGACAGTTCTAGATGAGTGTTCTTTCAAGTTAGCTGGCAGGTAAATATAGACTCTAGGAGAGACTATGTTTTTGAGATTGTTCTAACAATCATCTGTCTGTTAACTGTCTTTATTTTTCTTTCCAGTAAACATATAAATCTTGCTGTCGTGCTGTACATATCCTGTTTATTTGTTAATATCTGCATTATCTAGTAATAAAGAATCTTTTTTTTATAGAACAGTGACTGTGCCTCATTACTGAAAAGGTAATTTTAATATTTCTGCTGGAAAACAAAGAATTTCTGTTTTCAGTCCAGAGTCCAAAGTGCACTCTACCAAGTATTATAGTGTATGGTGGAATGTGATTGTGTATGGAGATCCTTACACTATGAGATCCATGCCCTGGATGCCCCCCCCCCTCGCACCCGCCACTGCAATCTTTATCGTGCCCTGTCCTTTCCCTGTCTTACAAATAAGAGACTCTCCCACTGTGCTAAATTCACCTCCAAGCACTAGTTGGGTGAGCTCCCTTCCTACCTCACCTCCTCCTTTATAACAACCCCCATCCTCCCATTTCCTTAGATCAACCAACTCCCACACCCTGGTAGCCCCATTAGATCCACCTTAATTGGCCAGTCCAGTTACTCTCACCGCCTCCCAAAGATTTGGAATCCTCCCCCTCAAATCTGACACTCATCCTCCGCCTACTCCATCAGCTCTGCTCTCAATAATTACCTTGCACCTAGCTGCTCCTGCCGTGTCCCTCCCTAATTCCCTCCTCTAAGCCCTGGATAAACCCTAGTCCTCTACCATCACCTTCATTTTACCCTGTGCACCCCCCAGCCAAATTTCTAGCTCTCGTCCCCTTCCCCCAAAGTGTTCCCTCGTACTGGCCTCCCTTGATCTCTCACAGAATGTAAGGGACCCTGAATGCTCCCCATGGGTCCATGCATCCTGATGGACTATTGATTAGGCCCCATCTCCTCCAAGGGTGCAAATTCTCTCCCCCTCAAGGGTTCAGTCCTCATGCTCTCCCTCTCATATAACTCTCTTAATCCCTATCTACTGACCTTCTCCAACCACTTGACAGGGTACCCCACATCATCAAGGGTTCTCTCTTGGGTTAGGTCCTGTTCCCTCTCCTAGCATTTAAGTCACACCTCCTCCTTCTCTTTCTCCTCCCTCTTTAAATCCCTGCAGCCTTATCCCCCCTTTCTGTGTAGCCCCACAGGCCCCTTGCAGGGTTCCCCACATCCTGAAGGAGTCTCTCTGGGACACTGCCTATCCCCTCCTATCTGGTCCCCCAGCCTCCTTGCAGGGTCCCTTGCATCCTGAATGGGTCTCCAGGGACATAACTCTTCCCCCTTCCCCCACCTCACCCTTTCCTCTCCTTTTCACCCTTTTCTTTCACATAAGCACTTGTTTACTTATTAACTTGTCACTTATTATTGTCCACTCTTTCTACATATTATGCACAACACAGTTTTAACACTGTTTGCAACACCTGCCTTACAACTGTATGTTAATGCTGATTTTGTAACTTTAATATAACCTGAACATGACTCATTCCCCTTCCTCTACCTCACCCCTCCTTCTCCTTTCCCCCTTTTCTTTCCTGTAAGCACTTGTTTACTTATTAACCTGGCACTTATTATTGTCCACTCTTTCTACCTATTATGCACAACACTGTTGTAACACTGCTTGTAACACCTGCCTTACAACTGTATGTTAATGTTGATCTTGTAACTTGAATGTTTAATATCTCACTCCTATTATACCCCTCCCCCCCCGGGTTGCACCGGGAGATGAGCGACTTGTGTTTCAGTGTACTTTTCTGGTGAAACATTTCAATAAATAAATAAATAAAAAGACATTCTGCTGCAGTAGTGACATTCATACTAATGCAGAATTACTTTTTGTTCTGTATTAGTATGGATGTCACAATGCAAGCAACCCCATTAGTGCTGTTGATAGGGCTAGCAGCTGTTGAAGCATCGCATGTGCCAGGAGACCCTTTTGTCGACGGAGGAGCATAATAAGTTCCTAAAATTGGGTTTTGGAGAAATGGCAGCGTCCTCCTATAAGAAAGGTAGAAGGAGGGGAGTGATGGTGTTGGCGCCTTCTAATTCCCCATTTGAAAAAATGGAGGCTAAGACAGATAAGGAGGGACGATATGTGATGCTGAAAGGGAAATTTAAGGGCAATGTTGTCACACTGGCTTCCGTGTACTTTCCCCCTGGCTCAACATTACCTGAGTATTGTTCCTTTCTAGCCACTCTGTTAGAGTGGGGGGAGGAAGTTATAATTTGTGGGGGGACCTTAATCTGCCCCTGAACCGGGATATGGACTCCTCCTCAAGGGTAAGAGGGAAACCATACAGAACGGCTAGGAAAATCCAGAAATTGATAGGAGAAATGGGATTATTAGATACCTGGAGACACCAACACATTAGACAGAGGGACTATACCTTTTTTCCTGCGGCCCATAACACATACTCAAGGCTAGATTATATCCTAGTCACAAAGACTGAGGTACAGAGAATTGAGAACACTTGGATAGGAGACTTACTCTTGTCTGATCATGCGCCCATATATATATAAAAATAGACCTAGGAGAGACTAGCCGGAATACCTTATGGCGGCTAAACACCTCTCTTTTGAAAGATAAAGAAATCAGGGACCAAATAGTAGAAACTTATACGGCCTACCTTCTAGTTAATACAGAGCAGGATACCACACAGGCCATTCGCTGGGATGCTGCAAAAGCTGTCCTGCAAGGTAAATTTATCCAACTGGCCTCGAGGAAAAAGAGGGAGAGGGAGGCCAGAAGACTTAAACTAATGGGGTTGATAGCAGATCTCGAGGGACAGCAAAAACAAAAGTATGACAAGGAGCGTAGGAGACAGTTGTTGGACTATAAGATAGAGTTGACAGGAATTTTGGATTATCAGGTGGAACAGAGGCTGCTCTTTTTGAGACAACAACATTGTGAGGGGGGACCCCGATCACTGCATTATCTCACTTGTAGGTTGAGGGCAAAACGAGCAAGAGCAACAATAATGAAGGTGTGGCACCCAGGGATAGGCAAAATGGTTCAAGGGGTACATGAGATAGCAGATGCCTTTAGAACATATTATACAAAGTTATATGCAGAAGACACAAAAGAGAGAAGGGAAGACATAAAGAGATTCCAGAGTTCGCTTAAACTACCGGGTCTAACTAAGGAGCAAGGGGAAAGGTTAGTGGGACCTGTGAGACCAGAGGAAATAAAGGAGGGGATTAAAAGGCTTAAGGTGGGTAAATGCCCTGGATCGGACAGACTCCCTGCGGAGTTCTATAAATGTTTTGGAAACCAGATACAGACACTTTTGGGGAAGGTTTTTGATAAGGTCATGAGAGATGAGGCTGCGGCCCCTCCTTCTTGGGCCCAGGTGGTGATTTCGGTGATACCCAAGCCGGGAAAGGATCTAACAAAATGTCCTTCATATAGACCGATCTCCCTATTGGACACTGATTATAAAATACTTACATCTCTTTTGGCCAGACGTATTCAGGAGTACCTCTCCTCTTTAGTACAGATAGACCAATCTGGTTTCATACCGGGCAGGCAAGCACAGGATAATTTACGTAGGACAACACATATAATAGATCAAATTGCCATGCAAAAATTACCAGCATTGATAGTAAGTCTTGACGCTGAAAAAGCGTTTGATAGGGTATCGTGGTTATTTCTGAAAGAGGTCCTTTCCCGGTTTGGGTTCCCGAGGCAGCTGATAATGGCTATATTTAAGTTATATGAATCTCCAAGAGAACAGGTCAGAGCGAATGGACATATCTCTGGGATTTTTAATTTAGAAAGAGGAACGCGACAGGGGTGTCCTCTCTCTCTCCATTACTGTTTGCCCTGTTCATTGAACCTCTTGCTCAGAGCATCCATCAGTGCCCACAGATAAAGGGAATTAATATGGGGGGGACAAACTCACAGACTGGCTCTGTATGCTGATGATGTTCTTTTGTACATGGCAGACCCTTTGAAGTCTTTGCCAGAGGTATTCAGACGGCTGGATAAGTTCTCGGGGTTATCCGGCTATAAATTGAATAATAATAAAATGGAAATTCTCTGTTTCAATTTTACCCCAACTGAGGAGCTTAAAAGTAAGTACCCCATGTTATGGGATCAGACGGAGATAAAATATTTAGAGGTAAAACTGGGTAGGAACAATACACAATTGAAAGGACTGAACTATCCTCCTATAATAGTGCAGCTCAAAAGTGACTTTCAAAGATGGTCCCTTCTACCCATCTCACTTAGTGCTAGGGCTCAAGCCATTAAGATGAATGTATTAACATGCCTTTCTCTACTTATTTCCATGTGTCCCATGTCTGTTAACTCCAGTGGATCTGGACACTTGGCAGGGTATGTTTTTCTCCTATTTATGGAAGGGTAAAAAACCTAGATTAAGAAGATCCTTGCTTTATCTTCCTAAGGAAGAGTGGGGCCTTGCATTCCCATGCTTGCAGGGCTACTGGGTGGCAGCCCAGATGAGGGTCGCACTACTTTGGTGCAATCCAGGATACGACACCCATTGGAAGCGAATAGATCTTTGGAAACAACGGGATCCCCCTTTGCAGGTGGTGATGTTTGGGCCTTTGGACACAGGGGAAATGTTCGGTCTCTCAGGTACAAGGGCGGTGTTGGAAGGAAGGAGGAGGGGAATAAGCAGGGGGGCCACATTTGGGAATCTGTGGAAGTATAAATGGTGGGCATATGACAGTCAATTTACACCAGCAACACTTGATAAGTGGTATCAGAAACAAGCTAGAAGGGGTCTGTGTGCACCTTATCAAATAATGTCGAGGAATACCCTACTCTCCTTTGAAGCAATCCAAGAAAAATATGGCCTGAAGCAGACAGATAAAATTAGGTATTATCAATTGAGAGACTATTTGAATATACAAATTAACAAGACAATGCTGGAGGAGCCGGCCTTGGAAGAGAGAGGGTTATTTCAAAGAGTGTGGGGGGCAAGGGGGGGGGGCTGACCACGCCATTTCATTTCTGTATAATAATTATGAGGCAGATATGGCCAGCACGTCCCAACACATAAAGAAAAAATGGGAACAGGACTTAGTAATTCACATAACAGATAAACAATGGTCTCTGATGTGGAGAAGTACATGGTCAACTTCTAGTTCTTTGGTGTGGAGGGATTTCTGTTGGAAGTTGAGAACCAGATATTTTTTAGTACCAACACAAATGGTTGATGTGAAGGGAGGGGCCACGGCTGGGTGTTGGAGGGCTTGTGGAGAACAACATGCCTCACAGGCACAAGTCTTTTGGTCATGTCCAGGTAACACTGTTTATTGGAAGGAGGTTACAAAACATCTAGAACAGATATTTGCAATTGACACGCAGTTAGGACCTGAACACTTGGTTTTGGGACTAATCCCAGGGGAAGTTAAAGATAAGGATGACAGATACCTATGAAAGATCCTGGTAGCGGCAGCCCTTAAAATTATTACAAAGAATTGGTTGCAGCCGAGGGCCCTGGGGGTAGGGGAATGGAAGGATATGGTTGAATCCATACATTTGATGGAAAGGTTAACGATCAATCTTAAGCAAAAGCCACAGATATATCAACAGAAATAGACCAGATGGTTACTCCATGACAGTGGTTAAGAGTAAGATGACTGAACTGCACTAAAGAGATACTTATCTTTTACACCAGAGATAGAGAATGCCCCCCGATATACTCCTGTTATGGGTATTCTCTGGATGCCAGACAACTAGTTATAGATAGTGCAAGGACGGAACACATCCCAGACAGTAGCACCTACTGTTACTGTTGTAGCTAGATTGTAGTAAAGTTGACTATGAACCAGAAGTGCTGTAATATATCTGCAATGTTGTCAGTGCTAGGGGTTTTTACCCCCAAAGAACAACATGTGATTCATGAAAATGATGTAACAAATGCTGACAAATGAAAGACAATAAACTAAGTATAAAAAAAAAAGAAGCATCGCATGTGCGAGCTGGCCAGCAGGCAGATGGATGAGAACAGTGGGTCATGGACAGCAGAGACTGACTGCCTGAACAAGCAAAAGTAAGTAATTGTGTTTTGGGGGGGAACATACACTATATGGAATAGTGTGTGATAGCTCAAATACACAACATCACTCTTGTCACACCTTGTAGTTTCTATGATGTCAAAGGGACCTCTCGAACTTCGCTCCCAAGGTCCTTGACATTATAGTAACCACTTGGTGTAAGAATAGTGTTGTTGTGTATAGCGTATAGGCTACCAAACACTATCCAATATATAGTGCATAGTTAAGGTTTATTGTACATGGAATTCAAGCAGTTCAAAGACCTTGTTGTGCAGTTCTAAAGTTACACATTCTAAAAAACCTTATTAGCAGGCGTCTTGTGAGGCATGGCTGGCTGGATTTCGCTTGCGATGCCGGTGACCCAGGTTCGGGAACGGACTCGGATCGTCAGAGAGCCGGCCGAGGGAGAAGGTTGGAGCATCCGTAGACAGCTTGCCTTCTCCAGGGGGGAGGGTGGGGATGTGAGCCAGGCACCTGCTGGCCCCTGGCGGAGGCAGGGAGCATGGCAGAGTGTTGGGGAGCTCAAATTTCGAGTGGCGGATGTGAGGTGTTCGCCTTGACGTCAGGTACTTCACTCTCCACGGGGGGAGAAAACAGGAAAATGGCTCTCTGGTGAGCCAGATGACGGCTCTCCAGTTCCCTAGCTGCCATCACGGCCCCACAACCTCCCACCCCAGCAGTACCTGGAGCCGATGCCGCAGTGCGCTGGATGACCCCCACCGGTGCCTTCCCTCTGGGAGGAGGGGGACCTACCCGGTGAAGGGTTATGCTGGGCTACCTCCAGGAGGCTGCAATCTGGGGTTGAGGCAGGTCATGGGGATGGTGGACAGATGGGGCAGGACATTGAGAACCCGAAGGAGCTGCTTGCCAGATGGAGCAGAGGAGCATAAAGAGGATAAAAAAAAAACCTCATTGTGTACGTTCTATCATTAACTGTAGCTGTGATTCCCTTATGATGACTACCTCTGCCTGATTTCACTTCTCTGCTCACTGTACCTCAGTGTTAGGGTAACTGTGTTTTGTTGTGCAGCAAAAAGTGTTGATCTGTATGTGGTCAGCAGACCACACATGTAGCAAAGGAACAATGGGGGGGCAGCATATGGTTTCAAGGGAACCCAGGGAGGGCAGGTAAACCAGCCTGCACCCAAGCCCAAAACACAACCCACCAGTCCTAAGGGGAACAAGAAGCCAAGGGCAAAGAAGTGCTTTATTTGCCAGAAAGTGGGGCATCTGTCCTATGACTGCCCTAAAAACATGAACAAAGGGCAAAAGCCTGGGGAGGGGTTAATCAAGAATGTACCCATCAGATAGCAGCCTGAATGCAGACTGTAGAGCTCCTCCAAGCATATGCACCCTATCCTAGTTGATGGGACAGTAACACAGGGACACCGGTGCCTCCTTCTCCATGGTGAGGCAAGGTCTGATCCAGGCAAAGCAGATTCGGCTGGGGCAGTTTTCAAGATTCGGAGAGTCACAGGTTCAGCTGTCCAAGGTCCAATGTCTCAGGTCTTTCTGAGCTGGGAAGGTGGCCATGGGGTACAGGAGGTGGGTGTTGTGCCTGATCTCCCTGTGGACGTGATCATGGGGAATGATTTTGACCATGGGGAAACTGTGGTGTGTGTTACTACCCGCAGTCAGGCAAATGGGCAAGCTTCTGAGGGTGAGAAGGGGGCCAAACAGTCTCTATTAACCCCTTCCACAACAGCTGGGGAAACAGCTAGTGTGGATGAGTGGCTAGCTAGGAGTAGCAGCTCTAAGCCCTAGCTGCAAACAGAGGAGATCTCAGCCATGGGTGGATTTCCTTCTGAAGGGGAGTTAGGGAGGGTCAGTTTGGAGGAGCTGGGCAGAGCTTAGCTGGCTGATCGTACCCTACAGAAACTGAGAGAGACAGCAGATAGTGCTGGCGACTCTCAGGGGAGTAAAAAGTTAGTTTACTAAGAGAATGGGCTGTTGTACAGGGAGTGTACACCACAGATGGGGCTAGAGGGAGTGGTACTCCGGCAGCTGGTAGTCCATGAGGTTTACTATAAGCAGCTTTTGGCCATGGCCCATGACATCACTTTTTCAAGCCACCTGGGGGTTAGTGGCACAAAAAGGTGGCTTGCCAAAAATTCCCTTTGTCCTAGTATGCACAGAGATGTGGCAAATTACTATCAGACTTGTCCACAGTTCCAGAGAGTGGGAAAGGTAGGGGCAAGGCTAAGGCAGCTTTGGTACCCCTGCCTATTATTGATGAACCCTTTAAGAGGGTAGCCGTAGACATAGTGGAGCCCCTGCGCACCCTGAGTCACACAAGCACAAGGTACATACTGGTTGTCATGGACTATGCAACCAGGTACCCTGAGGCAGTGGCCATGTCCTCAACTGAGGTGAAGAAAGTGGCTGATGAACTCCTGGGAATGTTTAGCAGAGTAGGATTTCCCCAGGAGATTTTGTCAGCTCAGGGGACAAATTTCATGTTGTCACTAATGACTAGTCTGTGGGAGAAGTGCAGGGTGAAACAGCTCCATTCATCACCCTATCACCCAGAGACAAATGACCTGATTGAAAGGATCAACAGGCCCTTCAGAACTATACTCAGGACATTTGCTGAGGGAGTAGAACAAATGTTTACCCCACCTCAGGTTTGCATACAGAGAAATCCCACAGGATTCCACAGGGTTCTCACCTTTTGAGCTCCTGTTTGGTCACAGTGTGAGGGGAACCCTAGATTTAGTTAGGGGTGAATGGGACCTTGCCTCCCAAGGGGAATCTGTTGTGGAGTACATCCTAAATTTCTGGACCCAGCTTAAGGAGCTCATGGGGCCTGCCCAAGAGCACTTAGTCACTGCTCAACAGCAGCAGAAAGCCTGGAACAACCATGGGGCCAGAGCCCAGGAGTACAGAGTTGGACAGCAAGTGATGGTACTAATCCTAGTCCGACAAAATAAATTGCAGTCAGCATGGGAAGGCCCATTCTCCATAGTTAGGAAGGTGAATGAGGTCAATTATATAGTGAGACTTTCTGACAGGAGGTGCAGGCAGAAGGTATAGCAAAATAACATGATGAAGCCCTACTATGATAGTGAGGGAATGGTCTTCACGGTGTACAGCATGCCAGAAGAGGAAAATGAGGCTGTTCCACTGGTGGCGCTCCTCAGGGAGGCACAGGAGGGATCTTCAGTGGATAATCTCACCCTTTCAGAGCAGCTGACACCAGCCCAAGCAGAGGAGATGAGGGAGGTGCTGCGAATATTTGGCGAAGTGATCACAGGGAAACCCAGGTATACCACACTGGCTGAACACCACATGGACACTGGGACCCAAGTGCCAATGAGACAGTCCCCTACAGGATACCAGAGGGGGTTAAGCAGGACAGGTTCACTGTAGTCATAGATCATAATCTCCTGAGATGGCTCCATAGGACTAGTGAGCAGAATACAAAATTAATGCACTGGAGTTTGATATTGCAGTCACACAACATGACTATCCAGCACCGCAGAGGTTCATCAAATGCAAACCAGATGGGTTGTCTAAGCAGGGCTACATGCATAGCAGGATAATTTAGGCACTTCCCAGTACCTACATGAACAGCAGTGTCTCTTGGGATCACCCAAAGAGATACATTTTCATCTTCGGGGAGGGGGAGTGATAGGAATGTGACCAGGTTAAGTTATTCTTTTTTGTTAATGCAATTTTTTTTCTGTTTAAACCTATTTTCATATATTATCATGCTGTTTGGAATGGATGCCAAATGGCTTCCAGGTCACATGTCCAGGCAGCTCTCAGGAGAAACACTTGATGGAGGCTGCGAGATTTCCCATGAGATCATCCAGAAGTAGGCCATGGCAGATGTGAGGGTGCTATTTCTGGTATGGAGACATCCTGCAAGAAGGATGAAAAAGGCTTATAAAGCTATGAGTAAGGATGTTGCTGTTATATACACACACACACGTATGTACTCAAGTGGGTGGGGAACATTGGGGGGAACTGTCACTCAAGGGAACAGTCCCTCCCTTACAGCCCTGGGCACATAAATTGGGGAGATGGTACCTATCTCTCTCTCTCTCTCTCTCTCTCTGACTTTCTACATCTGGTGAAGAAAGGAGGGCCCTGCCAATAGCTAGCTTATCTATGTGAGAGAAGGATGGTTCTAGGTGAGTGTTCTTTCAAGTTAGCTGGCAGGTAAATATAGACTCTAGGGTAGACTACATTTTTGAGTCTTTTAGCAATCCATCTGTTAACTCTTTTTGAATTTCCTTTCCAGTAAACACGTAATTATTTTTGTCTTGCTTTATATATCCTGTTTATTTGATAATACCTGCAGTATCTAGAAGTAAAGTATCTATTTGTATGTTCGCCATGCACGTGTGCATGCAGCAGTGAACATTTTGTTATGATAGCTGGGTTTTGAGAGATGTGACACTGTCCTCCAGTGCAGAGCAGTATTAAAGGGGCATGACCAATAATCAGGCAGGGTAAGCATGACACAGGTATGGCTTGCTGGACTGAGATGTTCTCTATTTAAAAAGAATAAGCCAACTCAACCATGGGTCAGCACTTTCCTTTAATGTATGCAGGCCAGCAGACACAGCTGATCTGTCATGAGTCCTAGGAGTTTCAAATATCCAGGAACAGCCCTGAACTGTTCACTAACTCCTGTGGGGGAGGGGGCCAGAGAGAGAGAGAGAGAGAGAGAGAGAGAGAGACACACACACAGATTACTTTAAAGGACACCTAAACCCTCTTTTTACACATTTTGTACTAGCAGTACTAACTATTCAAATGTTAATAACGTAAAACCAAAAATGACAGCATGGTACCGTGAGCATGAAAGTTGTTCAGCACAAAAATATCTACAAAATGAGTGGTGTTTCATTTATAGTTACATTTTATTTTATTTTTTTATAATTAGTAAAAAACAGCAGAAAATTAAATTTTTTTCACTTTTTCAACAAACAAAAGTAAATAACTTTAAAATAAAAAATGATAGCATGGTACTGTTAGCACAAAATTTGTTCAACACAAAAATATCTACAAAATGAGTGGTGTTTCATTTAAAGATACCTCTTAGTTTTTTTATAATTAGCAAAAAAAAAACTGCAGAACATTTTTTTTTCACTTTTTCAACAAACAAATGCGAATAACTTTAAAACAAAAAAATATAGCATTGTACTGTGAGACGAAACCTGTTCAACACAAACGTATCTACAAAATGAGTGGTGTTTCATTTATAGACACCTTTTAGGTTTGTTTGTTTTTTTGCAATTTAATATGCTTTATTAAATTTAAAACCAAACAACAACAAACAATTACAACCATGGACTGAACACATAAAACCCTTTAGTTTTTTTTTTTTTATAATTGGCAAAAAACAGAAGGAATTCAATGTCTTTATCACTTTTTCAACAAACAAATGCAAATAACTTTAAAATGAAAACTGATAGCATGGTACTTTGAGCACAAAAGTTGCTCAGCACAATAATATCTACAAACCTAGTGATGTTCCATTTATAGATACCTTTTAGATATTTTATAATCAGCCAAAAATGGCAGTAATTTTTTTATTTTTTTACTTTTTTGAAGGTATGGCATAAGTGGAATATGCTGCTCCCCACTGGGAATATTGTTGATATTTTTTGTACATTTGCCAAAAGACCTGATGACATCACTCATGGGTCACCTTGTAAATTGTAAGTAAGCAATAACACACAGCAGAGTGTGCGGAAATGCTAAATTGCAGCACGCCACCCTTGGGTTGTAAGGTGGGTTGTGAGGCACAAGGTGCAGCTAAGTGTCATAAACCACCTGAGAAGTGCAGGTTTCTTCACTCAGGTGCTGAAGGCATCTATGTTGTCATGGAAGCACATGTTAAGGATGTGGGAGAGTAAGCAGGTGGCTGCTCTGAGGAGCACCAGGCCCATGACTTTTTCACCTAGGAACAGAGGCAACATTTCAGCTTAAATGACACACAGTTGAATGACACAAAATGAAACCAAAAACAGGGAAATGGCAGCAGAGTGAGATGTAGCTCTGAGCAGTATGGAGAAGGCAGTTTTTATGTGCACTGACTAAATGCAAAGAAGAAAAGGAAGTGTCGGTGGATGGCTGCGCGAGAAATGCAGTGTGCACTAGATCACTTTGCCTGATAATGTAAAGTGTGAATACGAGAATCTGTGGCTCACACTGTCACAACAAGGCAGCTTTGACAGAGCAGAGGAAAACAGAAATGGAATCATTAAGCCTACAACAGTTTTGCACCCACCTCCCCCCTTTTGGAAGGTGGGAGGAGGGAGCTGTTTAAAAAGCAAATTGCAGTTTGGTTAATTGGAGGAGAGGGATCCTCAGATTGTTTCTGACACCCGTGCATGACAAATTAGGAACAGAGAGTGGAGATATATGCATACAAGCAAGTGCCATAGCTATATTACACTTAAAAAATAGGAATCGCACTAAACGAGGCAGGGTTATTATGCATCTCAGTAGTGGGCATAGTGTTAGGCAGGTAGCACACTCCGTGACCTGGGTTCTGCCTGTCTATGGCACAGGGAGGCTTGAAAACTCCACACCAGGGAATTCAATGCATGGCTGAAGAAATGGTGTGGAGAGGAGGATTTCAGCTTCATTGGAGTCTGGGGCCCCACTTTGAAGGATGAGGGCCTGTATAGGGGTGATGGCCTGCATCAATCCAGAGGGGGAACCAAGGTCTTTAGTGGGCAGTTTAAATGCTTCATTGGCAAGCATTTAAACTAGCTGAGGGGGTAGGCAGAAGGAGGCAGGGAAACAAAAAATGCCCCCCCCCCACAAGCTCACAAGGCAAGCAATGAGAATAATGAGAGAGGGACAACCTAAAATGGAACAAATAACAATGAATGCAAGGGGGTAGAAAGCAAGAATAAAATTAAATAATATAGAGGACACCATATGACAGGGCAAAAGGGTAGAAGGTGGCAGCTTAACCTGGAGAGCCATGTGCGCAAATGGTCCAAGTTTGTGCAACAAGATTGCAGACCTAGACTGCTGGCCCACTGGTGCAGGGGCAGCTTGCCAACCTAGGTTCAGGAATGGACACAGGATGTTGGAGGGCCAGCAGGAGGAGAAGGCTTCAGCATCCAACGACTGCTCTCCTTCTCCAGGGGGGAAGGGGTACAGCATTCAGCACAATACAGACACCTAGAGGAGGCTGGGTGTACCAATCATGCCAACGCCAAGTAGTTCAGAGGGGCAGGGCAGATGCTGGACCTCATTGCACATCCCTGCCCCCACACACCAGGGGGAAAAATGCTGCTGGCCACCCTAGATGAATCCCACCCTCGGCTTCAATTAGATCCCAGGCCGTCCCTTTGATCTCTCCCATCATCTGCAGCACTATAGGGGCCAGTGCCGCAACCCCACCCTGGAGGGTAAACCAGGGAATATCAAAGAGGCACGGCCAATATGGGAGTGGAAATGGGGGGACCTTGATCAGGCAGAGGTACCGGGCAGCCGGCGGCAGAAAAAAGTTTAATAAATTTAAAAAAAAGATTGCGATCTAGAGGCTACAATGGTAGATGCAGAACTGGACATAGTTGCCATCACAGAGACCTGGTTCAATGTAAACCAGGACTGGAAAGTGGCCATATCAGGTCATACTCTGGAAGGACATGATCGGTAAAATAGGAGGAGTGGCTCTTTATGTAAGGGATAACATAAAAGTCATGGAAATACAGGGGGAGCTGTGGGGATACTGTGGGTCACTCTGGAGAGAAGGAAAGAGGCAGCTATTCAAACAGGAGTGATTTAAAGACCTACAACACAGGGGGAAGAGGTGGATAAGGAAATGATGGAAGCAATCCTAAGGATGGCTTGTAAGCTAGAGGTATTGCCAGTAGGAGACTTCAATCTACTTGATGTGGATTGGAACCTCCCTGCCACAGCTACAGCCAGGAGTAGGAACATCCTAGATACCCTGTGGGGCATTTCTCAGGCAACTAGTATTGGAACACACTCAAGATGGGTCATTACTGAACTTAGTACTGACAAACGGGGACAGTGTGACTGCCATCACAGTGGGGGATCAGTGATCATTGTACAGTGTGGTTTGATATAAGATCTGGGTTAGAATCGAAACACACAAGAATGAGGTTACTGGACTTCAGGAGGGCCAATTTTAATAGAACTGAAGAATGCTTTAGGAATGCCCTAGCAGGTATAGGGGAAAAAAAGAGGGAGTTGAGGAACAATGGGGAAAAATAAAAGAGGGCATTGAATGAGCGACAAATCTCTGTGTCAATCAGGTTAGCAAGTGCAAGAGTAAAAGGAGACTACTATGGTTCTCTAAGGAAGTAGCAGAAAAAGTGACAGCAAAAAAGATGACATTTAGAATGTACAAAGAAACGCAGAAGGGTGAAGATAGGGAGACTTACTGAGAGAAACAAAGGGAAAGCAGTTTGGAGCGCTAAAGATCAAACAGAGGAAATGATCACCATAGAAAAATAGAAACATAGACTTTGACGGCAGATAAGGACCACTTGGCCCATCCAGTCTGCCCATTTCCCTTCCTATTGGATAAGCTGCAGATTCTAGTTAACCAACAGCCTACTTCCTGCAACCCCCTACTGCAATTGCCTTATGTCTGTCCCATGCATGTTTGAATTCCCCCACTGTTTTAGACCCAACAACCTCCCCAGGAAGGTGGTTTCATGCATCCGCCACTCTCTCTGTGAAAAAAAATGTCCTCACATTACCCCTGAGCCGTCCCCCCTCTATCTTTAAATTGTGCCCCCTTGTTCTTACACATCTCTTTTTCTGAAAGATGCTACCCTCCTGGACTTTGTAGATTCCCTTGAGGTACTTAAAAGTTTCTATCATGTCCCCCGTCCCTCCTTTCATCAAGGGTATACATATTAAGCTCTCTCAGTCTCTCTTCATATGGTTTCTGATGCAGACCCTGCACCATTTTAGTTGCCCTCCTCTGGACTGCTTCCATCCTGTCTATGTCCTTGCGTAGATGGGGTCTCCAAAACTGCACACAGTATTCCAGATGGGGTCTCACCAACTGTCTGTACAGAGGGATAACCACTTCCCTTTTTCTACTTGTGATGCCCCGTCCTATGCATCCCAGTATCCCCCTGGCTCTCCTTACTGACTTCTCACATTGCTTACCCACCTTTAGGTCATCTGATATGACTACCCCCAAGTCCCTTTCCATTTTTGTTGTTGTTAGTACCTCCCCTGCTATTGTGTACTCTTCTCCTGGGTTTTTGTTTCCCAGGTGCATTACTTTGCACTTCTTTGCATTGAATCTAAGTTGCCATATGTCTGACCATTCCTCCAACCTTGCCAAGTCCCTTCTCATCCTTTCTACCCCCACCTTGTGTATCAACTCTGTTACAGATCTTTGTGTCATCTGCAAAGAGGCATACCTTTCCCTCCAGACCCTCTGCAATGTCACCTATAAAGATGTTAAAGAGGACTGGACCCAGTACTGAGCCCTGAGGTACTCCACTAGTAACCCCCCTTTCTTCGGAATGTGTTCCATTCACTATTACCTTCTGTGTCCTGTTGTGCAGCCAGTTTGCTACCCCAGACTACCACCCTGGAACCCACTCCCAGGCTGGCTAACTTGATTATTAGTCTTTTGTGCGGGACTGTGTCAAATGCCTTGCTAAAGTCTAGGTAGGCCATATCCACAGCCCCTCCCTGGTCTATTACTTTGGTCACCCTGTCAAAGAAATCAATCAGATTAATCTGACATGACCTTCCTACTGTAAATCCATGCTGCTTTGGGTCCTGAGCCCTGCTGGCCTCTAGGTACTCAACAATTCTTTCTTTCAGAAGTGATTCCATCATTTTCCCTACCACTGAGGTCAAACGCCAATCAGTGTCCAAGGGGATAACACATTTTTTAGATACATAAGTGAAAAGAGAAAGACAAAAGGAGGGCTAGTAAGGCTGAAAGAGTAAGGAGGGGGTTGTATGGAAGAGGACCACCAAAAAGCAGATATATTGAACAAATACTTCTGCTCAGTATTTAAGGAGGAGAAAGATGGAAATGGGCTGAAGATTAAAGACAAGGATATGATAGGGTGGTAGGTGGACATAAGTCCTTTTACAGAAAAAAGAGTGCTTAAAGAGCTAGAGTACTGCCTAAAACTAATATCAGATTTTAAAAGCAGCCAACCATTACTTTTTATATCTGAGGTACATTTTCTTTTCCCTTTGTTCAAATAGAAGAATGGTTACCTGATGTTAGTAGATGTGATGTGTGGAGCAGCACTCTGCCTGGCAGCTGACATATCTAACTCTGTTGCCCCCACTACATCATCAGCACTGTGACCTCACTGACCGTGACATCATTGCTGCTTAGGAACAACCACTCAGTGGCTGCCAGGTCTGTCACCTGTGATGTCACTGTCAGTGAGATCACAATGCTGATGATGTAGTGGGGGAGGGTAGAAATAGATATGTCATCTGCCAGGGTAAGAGCTTTTCCACACATCCAGCACAATATTATGACACAGAATACTTTCTGATGAGCAAAAGGAAAGAGAAAATACTTCAAAAATTAAAAGTTACAACTGACTACTTCTTCAGATTTGTATTATTTTCCTGTCTGCCTGATCTGGTTCCACTAGCTCTTTAAGGAACTATCAGTATTAAAGGTAGGCAAGGCAATGGAGCCAGACGGAATGCACTCGAGGATACTAAGGGAACTGAAAGAGGTGCAGGCTGCTCCTCTGACAACCCTTTTCAATCTGTCATTGGAAACAGGGGAGGTACCAGGGGAGTGGAGGAGGTCAGATGCCTACCGGCTCATAATGTTGCATGCTTAATAGCGTACGGCATTATGGCTAAACCAGTACAGCACTGTAGTTGTGAGCGAATGGTGCAATACCACATATACTGCTGTATGCGGTGTTTCGCCATTCACACTTTCCCAGGCAGAGAATAAGACCTCTGCTGGGAGTGGGTTCTGTCAAGCAGCTGCCATGGCTCACTGGACTGAGCCACAGCAGCAGGAACCCAGGCGCTGCATCTGGGACCGGGTTTGATTCCTGGTCCCAGAAACTTTTATTTGTTTTAAATATTGTGTGCTCCCCAAGTTAACTCCCCCCCAGAGTTGAGAATCTTTAGTGGGACAGGGTTCGGGGGCACAGCCTCCCATAATGGTGGGTGTGGTGGCATAGCCCCGCACAAAAAAAAAACGACTTATGCCTCATAGATACATAGATACATAGACAGTGTCGGCAGATAAGGGCCTATGGCCAACCTAGTCTGCCCATTTGAGCTTGTAAGTTCAGTTTGTTTTCCTAGAAGTCTGTTTCCCCTTACCCCTGCCCTCTAGAATTCCTTTATGTCTATCCCATGCATTCTTAAATCCCGTGATTGTTTCAGCCCCACCACTTCCTCTGGCAGGGTGTTCCACTTGTCCACCACCCGTTCTGTGAAGGAATTCTTTCTCTGTTTCCTCTGAATCGTCCTCCTCCAACTTCATCCCATGCCCTCTAGTCCTGAAACATCTTTTTCGCTTAAAAATAGTGTTTTCCTGCACCCTGTTCCTCCCTGTAAGATACTTGTATGTCTCTATCATATCCCCTCTCTCCCTCCTCTCCTCCAGGGAGTACATGTTCAGTTCCTTCAACCTGTCTTCACAGGACTTGTGATGCAACCCATGCACCATCTTTGTTGCCCTCCTCTGAACCTTCTCTACCCTGTCTATGTCCTTACGTAGGTATGGTCTCCAGAACTGTACACTGTACTCCAGGTGGGGCCTCACTAGTGTCTTGTATAGCGGAATTATGACCTCCCTTTTCCTGCTGGTGATGCCCCTGCCTATACATCCCAGCATCCTATTTGCTTTACCTGATGCCTTGTCACACTGTTTCCCTACCTTGAGGTCATCAGAGATGACAACCCCAAGATCCCTTTCCTGCTTAGTGCATGCTATATCCTCACCCCCCAACTGATATATTGTGCCAGGGTTTTTGTGCCCCATATGCATTATCTTGCACTTCTTTGCATTGAATTTCAACTGCCAAACCCTTGACCATTCTTCAAGTTTCTGCAGGTCCCTTCTCATTCTGTCTACACCCTCTAGTGTGTCTACTCTGTTACAGAGCTTTGTGTCATCAGCGAACAGTGAAATTCTGCCTTCTAGATCCTGTGCAATGTCACTGATGAAGATGTTGAATAGGACCGGTCCCAGCACTGATCCCTGTGGTACCCCACTGCTTACTCTTCCCTCTGTGGAGTGACAGCCATTTACCACCACCCTCTGTGTCCTGCCACCCAGCCAGTTACCTACCCACCACACTACTGTCCTGCCCACACCCTCATGGCAGAAATCGCACTGTAGTGCCATGCTGCATAATGTCTAGCAACATTATAACCCCGTGCCGGTCAGATGTAGTCCCACTACACAAAAGTGGGAATAGGGAGGGGGCAGGGAATTACAGGACTGTCAGTCTGACGTCAGTGGAGGGCAGGGTAATGGAATCACTACCAAAGGAAAGGATTGGGGAATACCTCGTTGCCAATGGTCTACAGGATCTGAAGCAACATGGTTTCACAGGGGGAGGTCTTGCCAGACAAACCTGATTGAGTTCTTTGATTGGGTGACCAAGGAGGTGGAACAAGGAGGTGCGGTGGACGTGGCCTACCTGTATTACAGCAAAGCCTTTGACACTGTTCTGCATAGGAGGATGATAAGCAAGCTGGGGAGTCTAGGAGTAGGGCTTAAAGCAGTAAAATGGGTAGAAAGTTGGCTGAGCAATAGGACTCAGAGGGTGGTGGTAAAAGGCACCCACTCTGGAATAGGCAAAGTGACAAGTGCGGTGCCAGAATGATCAGTACTGGAGCTTGTCTTCTTCACTGTCTTTATTACTGACATTACAGAAGGACTGGAAGCAGGGCTTCAGATAATTTTTTTTGAGTGGAAGTCAAATACTTCCATGGGTTGAAATTTGGAAGTCATTTCAGTTTTACTGGAGTCAAAATACTCCAGCTGTCAATTTTTTGGAAGTCAAAATAATTCCAGTCGACAAATTTTGGCAGTCACAATACTCCAACTCCTATAGTTTTTGAAGTCAACTCATTGATCTTCTGAATACCTCAATGTAATCCATGCTACACTAACATTTGTAGCCTTTGTACATACACTCTGTATTACAATGTGCAGTATTTCCTTTCACGTTCCTGCCCCTTGCTCTGATTGGGCTCTGCTGCTTCTTTTAGAAATAATCCGGTCTTGCCCTTGTCCCCTATCCTGATGACCATTTACATTTCCTGTGCATAAGGTCCACGCCTTCCCGAGTGTCCATCCTGTTGCAGATTTTTGTATCATCTGCAAAGAAACCCATCTTCCTCTCTAGCTCCTCAGCAATATTACTTATGAAGACATTGGGGAGGACCAGTCCCAGCACTGATCTTTGTGGTACCACACTAGTTACTTTCCTGTACCCTGAGTGCACTGTCATTAACCACCACCCTCTGCTTCATATCATTTATCCAGTTAGTTACCCAGCTTACCACTTTCTACCACACACCCATGCTAGCTGCTTACTTTCTTAATTAGCCTCTTGTGTGGTATTGTGTTGAAAGCCTTACTGAAGTCCAGAAAGGCAACATCCACTGCTTTCCCATGATACATGGTGTCCAGTGAATACAATCCCTTGCCCAAGCCCCGGTAAAGGTGCCAGGTCTCCACTAGCCCCTTCCTTAACCACAGCCCAAGTAAAGGTCCCTGCCAGGTGTCCAGTGGCCCACTCCCTACCCCCAGCCAGTTAAAGGTCCCTGGTGTCCAGAGGATCCCCATCCCTAGCCCTATTTCTCCATGCGGCCACATGTGCTTCTTCTAATCACTGCCCCCATCCCCACCCCGGCACTGTCAGGAACTCTTTAATGGCACCCTTTAGAATTAGTTTAGAGGGTATCACTAAAGGCGTAACTGCACTTTGTGAGGGTTGCAGTACCCTGTGGACATCCCTGGGGAGCAGTTACCCTTAATTTTACCCTTTTTTTTTTTGCCATATCTGACACAATGCAGACTTGTAAAACAGTCATTTTGGGGAATTTTTTCACCAAATTTTCAATATAGGGTTTTTGGGGGCCTACCTCATGAACTATGACACTGTCATTTCATTAATCAGTCCCAAAAGGTGGTTCCGCGCAGTGACCACAAAATCACCTTTTGGGTCTGAATAACAAAATTACAGTGTCACAGTTCATGGTGGGAGCTAAAAACCATGTGGTGGTGAAAAACCAAAAAATGACTGAGATATCTAACAAGTTGAAAAAATCCATTTATGCCATTATACAGCTTACCATCATTTCTTCAGTTCGCGATCAGCTTTGAAGAGTGTAGATGTGTTTCCGGTCCATTAAAGATCATTGCACTGGGCTCCAGAGGTAAGTATAGGGTGAGGTGGGGGTGACATGTTGGTGTGGGGAGGTGGAATCGCAGAGGGTGGCGCGGGTTGGGGAGGGGCACCGGGCAAGAGAATCGATGAGGGAAGGTTTTCTCTTTCAGGTTTTTTTTTGAAAGAAAATGGGGGACTTTTGCCATGCTGGGGTGGGCTCCCAGCATGGCACTAGGCAGTTTGGGGGGGCCAGTGAAGCTGACGGGGGATTTGGCACCCTCCCATCGGCAAACAAGACTTTTGCCATGCTGGAGTGGGCTCCTAGCATGGCATATGGATTTTTTCGGGGGAAGGGCAGTGAAGCCGACGGGGGATTGGGCACCCCCATCAGCAAAAGAGACTTTTGCCATGCTGGGGTGGGCTCCCAGTGTGGCATACAAAAAAATAATACATCCACACAATAAAAAACGGACGTCAGCCTTAAACAAGGGGAATGTCAGTGGATGTCAATGACTCCACAGACTACATTTTTGGATGTTTTTTGCTAATTTTTGGACGTAAAATATGTCCAAATTAGAGTTATCTGAAGGGCTGACTGGAAGGGAAATTATGCCTGTTCGCAGATGACACAAAACTCTGCAACACAGTAGACCCAACAGGGTGGTTGATAGAATGAGGGTTGATTTTAAAATTATAGATCGAGGGAGCACTCTCAACCAATGAAAGCACTGTTTTTCCCTGCACGTGAGACACTCTTATTCTGTGAAGAGCATCTTACACACAGATGCCCTGGAGCTGGCACATTCCGGGAACAGTTTTGTTTTTAAAAAATATATTATTGATCACTCTCAATCAATAATACATTAATACTTCCCCCATTGCCACTCATTCCTATATCAGAGTGGTTTCACTTGCCTTCAGTTTCAGCCAGAACAGCTCAGCTTCACTTCATTGTTCTCGCACCAGCCGAAGGCATGTGAAACCACTCTTATACAGCAACAAGTGACTTTAGGGGATGTATTAACATATAAAACTGGAAGAATGGTCATGGGTTTGGGAGCTGGGTTTTAATGCAAAAAAGTGCAAAATCATGCAGGTCACAGGATTTAAGAAGAACTCATGGGATAGACACAAGGGAATCTTAGAAGCAAGAGCCAGAGTCCAAGCATATAATTTTATATGGGTGTCATAATTAGGGTGCCGCAACCAGTTCAACTGTCATGCGGATGAAGTGAATTTTGCAGTGCTCAGCAGGGATGGCGCCATTCGGGAGTTGAGCCCCCTGCCCCATACACCTCTGAACCTGAGGTGATTATATTTAAGTATGGGGGTGCAGGGAAGAAAGCCCCTGCAAGCATGCAGAATGTGCTCAGGGGCATTGGGCATGCTGGGGGTCAGATGGCACAATTGCCAGGTGCAGTGTTCACCATTAACATTGTAATTGTGCCCTAATGATGGCCACACTTTTCCCTGTTACTGCAACATGGTAGAACCGAGTCCAAGTAGTGTCTCAGGTGGCACTATATGTAGGAAATTTGGGGCAGACTAGGTGGGCTAAGTGGTCCTTATCTGCCTACATCTTTTATGTTTCTATGTTACCAAGAGCTACATCTCACTCTGCTACCAGTTCCCTTTTTTGGGTTTCATTTTGAGTTATTCATCTGTGTGCCATTTAAGTTGGAATGTTACCCCTGTTTCCAGGTGAAGAAGCAAAGGGGCCTGGTGCTCCTTAGAGCAGCCAGCTGCTGACTCTCCCACATCCTTAGCATGCACTTCTGTGGCAGCATAGGCACCTTCAGCACCTGAGTGAATACATCCATAGTTCTTAGGTGGTTGATGGCACTCAGCTGCACTTCATGCCTCACAAACCACCTGACAGCCCACCTGGGATGTGCGGTAATATGCATAACCCACAAAATGCACCACAATGCATCTACTACACCAGGGCTTTGATACCAGTGGCGAACATCCAGCATTGACAAATACTTGTTATAGAACAGTGACTGTGCCTCATTACTGAAAAGGTAATTTTAATATCTCTGCTGGCAAACAAAGAATTCTCTGTTTACAGTTCGCCATCCAAAGTGCACTTTACCAAGTATTATTGTGTTTGACCTCCCCAGACCCTGGGCAGGACAGATGTATTTTTCTGATATAATCAGGTAGTGGCAAACACATAATCAAAATACCAAACCTGCCATGTAAGCTGGTATAGCAAAAGGGCATTTTGACTCTGTCACTATGGAAACACTTGCACACACATCTCACTAGGCTACTGACTTTGAAGAAAGTACATCTGAGTCAACAGTTCCAGTTTTTCAACAAATTCAACTAGGATGAAAAAAGGAAGATGTTTAGCAGCTGGGTGGGTATTTTAAAGAAAAAATAAACCTAAATCTGTTTTTATAGAGGAACTGTACATATTTTAAAAATTAAAAGCAGTGCAATTTCTGAAAAGTTATAGAAACATGATGGAAGAGAGTTGGGGGTTAATGGGCACAGATTGTTTTCTATTTTACAAAATACTTGAGAGCTTCAGGGCATTTGCTAGCTAAGTAGTCTCCTAGAACACATTTTTAAGCACCCACTGCCACCTTCTTGGGAGGAGGAAGAAATAGAAAAGACAGACTACCATGCCTTTCTTGAAAAATATCCAGGGACTACATTTTTAAGAATAAGGATGATTAATCAAAACTAAATTAAAATGTAAAAAAAATATCCTTCTCTAATACAGCTAATGCCCATTTTCTAAGCACAATAATACACTCCAGGGTGTGTACTTTAAGGAATATATGGCCTGAAGGGTGTGTTTAAAAATAACAAGGCAGCAAAATACCCAGGACATGCATATCTTCCCAATGACCACACATCCTGCCATGTGTTATTGCTCATTTCTAGCACACAGCCAGAATACAATATCAGAACGTCTGCTCCTTGCCAACAGCCAGCTGCTGACACAAAATGCCCATCTGAAATATTTTTTTAAATGAAGTAGAATTTATTTTCACAAGTACAGTACAAATTTGTAGCTCAGAAAGCCCTTCATCAGTGATAGACAAAAACAAAGCACCAAGTCTTCCACATGCTATTATAGTAACAGATCATTAATCCAGATGATAAGGATAACATAACAAATCAGAGAAAGGTCAGTAAGATTCAATGTAATCCAGTGTATTAGGCATGTATCAATAGACATATTTTTTTGTCTAATGCAAAATACCCACTAAATTTGCCTGAAAGTTCAGAAATGTCACCTGTCTTCAAAATCAGAGACCACAAAAGGCACACATACAAACTGTTAAAAAATAATGTATCAATAAAATGAATTACTGAACTGATACATTGAAACTGATTAATCACAGAAGAAGTGTGGTGACCAAACTGATCCCCAATCAACATTTACCATTCACATTTTACACCTTGCTCTAGGCAATATCCTAACCCTTTCACAATCACCTAAGTTGGCACACAAGATAACTATCTTAAATCATTACTTCCAATAGCTTTGTATGAAGTCCAAACTATCCATTGTTTATCTGATACAAAATGGCCACCTAGGCGGCCATTTCGTGTCAGATAAACAATGGATAGTTCGGACTTCATAAGAAGCTACTGGAAGTAATGAGTTAAGTACAGAAATATTGAAATTAGCACTTAGGTCTGAGAGCTCCTCATAAACACAGCCACTTTGCTGCTGCCAGAATTCTTGAATCTGTTGTCTGCGGTGGCTTCTACCATTCCAAACATCACCTGGATCATGCCGTTTCTTCAGCCAACTAGCCTACAGTAGCAACACTGGTGCATGCCCTTGTCTCATCAAGACTAGATTACTGTAATGCTTTATACCTTGGACTAGCCATGAAATTGCTACTTTTTTGCAGCTGGTTCAGAATGCAGCAACCCGGCTGGTGGCTGACACCTCCCGGTTTGAGCATATCATACCAGTTCTCCATGTTCTGCACTGGCTGCCAGTGCGGTGGCATATCATCTTTGAAATGTGCTTGTTAACATACAAGGCCTTGCACTGTCTGGTTCTGAGCTACCTGAAAGACCTCCTGGTCCCATGCACTCCTGGCCGCCTCCTTCAGCCAGTGGATACAGGCCTCTTGTCTGTTCCATGAGACCATTTGAAGTCATCAGAGGACAGGGCATTTGGAGTGGTTGCCCCTATTCTCTGGAATGCCCTTCCTTCAGAGGTAAGTGGTGCTTCTTCCTTGGCCATGTTCAAATCAAGTTTGAAAACACATTTATTTGCATTGTGCTTTGAATAAGGTGTTGTTGCTTAACATCATTGATGAATGTGTAACCCCCCTGCAAATGGGGGTTCCCAAAAGACTTCCAGGAGCTTGCTTGAATGCTCCAAGCCTGAATGGTGTTTGGCGTTTAAGCCATTTATCAGTGAGTGTTTTTAGAACCTCTGGTACTGTCGCTTTAAGAGCTGTCTGCTTGCAGACATAATTAGTTTGTATGGGGGACTGTGTGTTTCTTTGATTGAGTACCACTCAAGCTGCTGCCAATTCACCCCATTTTGCAGTCACTAGAGTGCAAAGGGAACCTGTCTGAAAGATGTAACTGATTGCCAGAAATCATTTACAGTAATAATAAAATTACAGTTTGTCTAACCTGCTTTCTTTGCAGTCAGAACTGTCTGCCTAGTTCCCATTCTGGTTTTGAACTGCTGAACTGGACCAATCAGTGTGGGGTAAACTAGCTCTAAAATGATGCCTTGGACGAATCAGAACTTGGGACTCATAATCTGAGCCAGCCACAAGAGGATTGTATGGGCAGTGACTCTGGGAGATGTAGTTTAGACTTGAGTGCCTTTTTGGACCAACAGCAGCAGTCTATTGTGAGTGACAGCCAATCCAGTCAAGAACTGGGAGGAACTCAAAGGAAGTGCCGGTTTTGTCTGTTGGGAGTTTCAGTTTGAGATCTGAAAGTGAAGGGAAAGAAACCCTGTGCTCCTTCAGTGCACAGTTTCAGTCAAAACGTGTGCAAGGCCCAGAGTTCCGGTCTACAACTGTGTAACTGCTTGTTAGGACTGAATCCGTCCTGTGAAAGAATCAAAGGATCTCTGAAGAGTAGAAACCAGGCTCACCCTGTAGAAGACTGAAGAAATTGTTGAATTACACTCCTGTCTGTCAGGAACTGAATCTGCTGTGTGTTCTCCTGGTTGTTGTGCAGTAATTGCGATTGGGATACAGATGCAGCCTGCCTGGTATAGTGCTTTCTTTTTTACCATATAAATGTGAGGAGTCTCTTGGAGATCAAAAGTAGCCCTGCTGACATTGAAGGACCATATCTTCTTTGGAGGTCGTGAGTACTAATTGGGTGCAGCCCTGTTGAATTGCCACATTAAATCCAAATGGAATTACTGTACTGCTGACTGTTTAATTCTCTTTTCTCTGTGTGAAAGGGCCCCTACCGGCTGCCACGGTTTGGACTAGCCACTAGGGCTTGGGTACCCAGGGACAGTAACTGATAGGGATAGGCCTGTGCACAGAGCCATAGGTAGATTATTAGAGTGATAAGCTAATTAACCTGATTTCCCTGTCCTTGTTATATCCCCTAAATAAATCAGAGCTGCTTGTTTCAGCAAAGTTATACTGCCTGAGGTATTTGTCTATGTTAAGTACTGTACTGTGATTGTTGCACTGTATCTCATTTCACAGGAGGTCCCAGTGCGGAACCAGACCTGGGGGTAAGTGTATACTGTGAAGGTAATTCTGATATATTGTGTGGGCCACTAGTGGGAAGAAAGGGGTTGCAGTGTCCCAGAGGGCTGTGACCAAGTTAGTTTAACTATTGCAAACCCTGACCTCTGGGTGGAGGCACCGCCATTGGATCCAGGCCCTCAACCTGTTAGTGGCAAATCAGGCAGGGGTAGTAGCCCCTGGGATAGCGCCATCTAGGGGTTACATCTGAGGCACCGCTGGGATTGTGTGTCCTCTAGTGGCCATATTTACAAACCACTGTTAAGGAAAAAAAATAAATAAATAAATAAATGGGTACCCGACAGAAGTGGCTGTGCACGCGCTGGTGGAGTGGTGTACTGGGAGGAGATCGACCCCAAAATGCTATGCTTATCCTGGACATCCCCTGGGTATCAATACGACACTGTGCAGGGAGTACTTTCCAAGGTGGAAGGTTTACAAAATCCTGTGGTGGTGGGTCGGCACGCCAATCTGCTCACCCACACTTTCCTGGCCCTAGTAGAGTTTAAGGATCCCATAGATAGCTCCAAAGTACCACAGACCATTACCCCAGAGGGAGCCCTCACTGCTTGGAGAGTGATAACTAAGGACAGTAAAGACCCGGGGGGGAATGAGCCCCCACCACTATCTGAAACTTTTGAGGAGAAATTTGCTAAATGGTTGCTGGGAGAAGGGAAAACTGTGGAGGACTTGAAGAAACTATTCTTGCCACCTGGGGGTGTTCCTCCCCCAACACCCTCTCCTGCTCCAGTACCCGTAATGGTGGCTGAACCAATGCAGACTCCTATTTCTGCACCTGCCATTAGTCACGACTCTTACCGAAGGTTGAGGATCTTCTCTGGCACCCTCCCCACCCCCCAAAGGGAGGATGACTGGGAGACCTGGATAGACTATGTTGCCCCCCAAGTGCTAGAATGGCAATGCTCGGAAGCCGAAAAGCGAAAGAGGGTTAGTGAGAGCCTCCGAGGTCCTGCCCTGGCTACCATCCGTGCTAAACGGGCCAGTAACCCTGAAGCGACTGCACAAGCCTATCTTGAGGCCTTGGAGAATGTGTATGGGAGCCCAGATTCTGATGAGGACCTATGGTGGAGAGTAAGAAATGCACAACAGTACCAAGGGGAGTTGTTGTCTGTGTATGTCTCTCGGCTGGAAAAATTGTTGCAAGAATGCCTCAGAAAGGGTAGTTTGCCAGCGATTGAACTGGACCGAACCAGACTGGACAGAATCCTTAAGTCTGCCCCCTTCTCAGAACTGCTGTTGCTTCAGTTACGCCTGGCAAATCGACTGGAATCCCCACCCTCCTATGATGAGTTAATGAGAGAAATTCGAGGAGTTGAGAAAAGGCGACCTCGGGAGGGATCTGCACCAATAGCTGTGGCTATGACCCGAGTGACTGAGGGTGGCCCATCAAGTGAAGTTCAGGGGCAGAGGTTGGCAGTCAATGAGTGCTCTGATAAGGAAAAAGATATGCCACAATGGGGCGAACTGTTGAGAGAGATCCGGAATTCAAAACAGTCCCTTTATGAAGGCCACGCCTGCAAGTACGGGCCCCGACCTATATCCGACTGCATTCTGCTATGGGGTGGGGATACCCACCCATGTATCTCCTGCTGATAACAGCTCCAACTCGATTCCTTGACCATGGAAGTGGAGAAACTGATGAGATGTCTCCAAATGCTTATCACGCACGAGACAGAGATGGCACCAAGGTTTCCAGTTAGTAATACCCGCCCTGGCTCCCAGTGTGGCACCTCGCCAGCTCAAACTCCAGAAAGTATGTTTTGCTATAATTGTGGGAAAGATGGGCACATGAAAAGGGAATGCCAGTCCCAAAGACACTGACAAAGTTGCATATAAGCTACAAGGAGAGCTTCGAGAAGAAATCAGTGGTTAAGAGGTGCACGACATGATCCCAGTGAGGGCCACCAAAATGCTAATTCACGCCCTTGTGGCAAGGTCAGTTGCCCAGGCCCCACTACCTCCAGACTGGTCCAGAATAGTGGGTCCCTCCATGGAGACCACTGTAAAGGTGAATGGAGTGTCTACAAGAGCTGTATTAGACAGTGGCTCCCAAGTGACAATTATGTTCCAGGATTGGTATCAGAAGCATTTGTCAGGCGTACCCTTACAACCATTAGAAGGACTGCATGTATGGGGTTAGTGAGAAGGCCTACCCTATTCCGGTATATCCAATTTGGCTGTCTTTCCCCACCTCCGTGGCTGGAGTGGCCGAACAAGTAGAGACCCTAGCCTTAGTGTGTCCCCCACTGGACTGTATGATGGTGTCCCTTTGTTGATTGGAACAAATGCTCATATGTTCGGAAGGCTGGCACAGTTGTGTTATGAAAACAGGGTCAAAGACTAGTAGAGCTTTAAGAGTTCGGCTTTAATTAAGAAGGCCTATGAGGCAGAGAGATGCTGAAAAACAGAACCAGAGGAACCGGTCGGAATTGTATGGAAGAAGGATCCTGAGTCTCTGATCCTGGCGCCAAATGCCCAGTGTACCTTACAGGGAGAGGTCCGTATCAGAAAGGATGTTAAGAATAAATTTAATGTTGGATGCACCAGGCGATGGAAAATTGCCAGAGGGACTGCTGGTCAAGCCTAGTATTTTGCCCGCTAGAGCCCATGCTTATGCCAGAAGGGTAATGGTCCAAGTTCATAATGTGTCTGAAAGAGACATTCGAGTAAACAGAGGTTGCATCCTGGCTAATGTGCATTGTGCAGACACTGCAGTGCTACCCAGCAGCAAGAGTTCAAGGAAGAATGACAGAGTAACGCCTGACTTGTTTGATTTCGGCGACTCCCCGCTGCCAGCTGAATGGAAAGTGAGGATCAGTGAGAAGCTTGCCCAGAGAGACCAGGTGTTTTCTTTAAAGGAATGGGATGTAGGATGCGTGCAAGGAGCTGGAGCACAATATCCGCTGCATGACGAAGACCATTTCGTGAGAGGTCTCGACGCCTGGCACCTGCTGACATAGATGATGTGAGACGGCATCTGCAAGAGATGTTAGCTGCTGGTGTAATACAAGAATCCAGAAGCCCTTATGCTTCCCCCATTGTGGTAGTGAGGAAAAGAATGGAACAGTAAGGATGTGTGTGGATTATCGCACCTTAAACCGGCGGACTATCCCTGATCAGTACACAATGCCCCGCATTCAGGATGCTTTGGACTGCCTAAACGGGAGCAAGTGGTTCTCTGTGCTGGATCTCCGAGTGGGTACTACCAGATCCCGATGGCCCCAGAGGACCGTGAGAAGACGGCCTTTATCTGTCCGCTTGGCTTCTATGAATTCATGAGGATGCCTCAAGGGATTTCAGGTGCCCCAGCCACTTTTCAACGATTGATGGAGCGTGCAGTGGGGACATGAACTTACTAGAGTGCCTGGTATACCTAGATGATGTCATTGTGTTTGGCAGCTCACTGGAGGAACATGAGAGCAGATTATTTAAGGTATTGGACCGACTGGAGGACTTTGGCCTTAAACTGTCCATTGATAAGTGTCAATTCTTTCAAACATCAGTAAAGTATGTGGGACACATAGTATCCACCAAGGAATAGAGACCACCCAAGTAAAGTTGAGGCCTTGACCACCTGGCCACAGCCCAAAAATCTAAAAGAACTGCAAAGATTCCTGGGATTCTGTGGTTATTATCGGCGTTTCATCAAGGACTATTCAAGAGTGATCCGCCTTTACTTAACCTTACTCAAGGGTATCCCCAACCCACAAAAATACAAAAGTCAGCGCCCTCAAGACTGAAGAGTGTATTTTCATCCGAGTGAAGTATTTGGGGCCCGCTGGACTCCTGATTGTGAGACTGCTTTTCATGAGATCATATATCAACTTACCCATGCTCCAGTGCTGGCCTATGCCGATCCAAGAAAACCTTACGTCCTGCACACTGATGCTAGCTTGCAAGGGTTGGGGGCTGTGTTGTACCAAGAGCACGAGAATGGCCTGAGACCAGTGGCCTTTGCCAGTAGAAGCCTGACCCCATCTGAAAAGAACTATCCTGTACATAAGTTAGAGTTCCTAGCTTTGAAGTGGGCTATTGTTGACCAATTCCATGAGTACTTGTATGGGGCTAAAATACTAGTAAAAACTGACAATAATCCTTTGACCTATGTGCAGACCTCAGCTAAGTTGATGCCACTGGCCACAGGTGGCTTTCCATTATCTACATATGACTATGCTCTGAATACGAGCAGGTCTGAACCACATAGATGCTGATGCTCTCCCGAGGCCTGTTCCCCAGAATGATTGGGTCCGATTGGCAGAACCTGACATTCGGGCACTCTGTCGGAAGTTTGACAGGGAGGAACAATGTCCACGGACGCAGTGGACTGCATGGTGGATTGCTTGGGACCCTCTGAGAATTGCATACCTGCTGCTTATTGCCACTTTTCTGCAATAGACATTGGTGCACTGCCTCAGCTGGACAATGACAGTATTGGGCGGCTCAATCCGCGATCCTATGATCAAATCAGCTTTAGAAGCCCCTATGCAGGAAAAGATGTGTCCAAATTACGCCCACTGATTTGAGAACTGCACTGTTATACAAAGAAGGTCCTAAGTTGAAACTGATCAATAAACTGTTATATAGAGAAACAGTAGACAGAGGGGACAAGTAGACAAACAACAACTGGTGCTGCCCACTGCCTTCGAGACTCAGTATTGAGGTCCTTGCACAACCACATGGGGCACCTTGGTATAGACAGAACACTTGACTTGGTGAGATCCAGATTCTATTGGCCTAAGATGGGGCTGATGTGGAGCAACACATACGAACTTGTAGTCGCTGCTTACAGAGGAAAGCTTTACCCCAGAGGGCTGCCCCCCTTGTTAACATAACCACCAGTGCACCCATGGAGCTGGTCTGTATTGATTTTCTGAGTTTGGAGTCAGATCAAAGAAATATCAGTAATGTGCTGGTGGTCACTGACCATTTCACGAGATATGCCCAAGCTTTCCCCACCAAAGACCAGAAAGCATCCACTGTAGTACTCGTAGAAAACTTTTTGTTCACTATGGGGCTCCACAAAGAATCCATTCTGATCAAGGGAGAGACTTTGAGAGTCGTCTGATCAAAGAGATGCTTTCTCTGTGGGAGTGAGAAAGTCCAGAACCACTCCTTACCACCCCAGGGGACCCACAGCCTGAACGCTTCAACCGCACTTTGCTAGATATGCTAGGCACCCTGCACCCAAAGGACAAGCCTAGATGGAGCCAACAAATTAGCACCCTGGTACATGCTTATAACTGCACCAAAGTGATGCCACTGATTCTCCCTACCGCCTGATGTTTGGAAGAGCTCGACTACCAGTAGATGTGTGTTTGGGGTCTCTCTGATGGGGTTCAAGCTGACAACTATTTACAGTATGTGCAAAGGTTAAAGGCCCAGCTAACTCATATTGCTAACTGGCTCAAACCATGGCTGCCAAAAGAAATCTGGCCAACAAAGAAAGGTATGATAAAAAGGTGAAAGCACAGGAACTCCAGGAGGAGATCGGTATTGCTAAGAAATCTGGGACTGCATGGCAAGCACAAGATTGCTGACAGATGGCACCATCTCCCTCACATTGTAGTGGGCAAACTAGATGATCTGCCAGTGTACAAAGTAAGGCCTGAGAATAATTCAAAAGATGTAAAAACAATGCATAGAAATCATTTACTGCCCATTGGACAAATCTTAATTGAGTCTGAGCCCCTAGAAGATGCCCTCTGGACCAGTGACTAGAGCTGCTGCTAAGAAAAGATCAAGAAAGTCTGCACCTACAGAAGCAAAGTTAAAGTGTTCCCTCCACAAGTCCCAGTTGAGCATGACTGTCAGTCCATATCGGAAGAAAGTGAGAGTGACTTTGAATACTATCCTTCTTACGAACTGAGTCAATTGTTTCGGGCAATCCCTAGTCAATACTGGAGACAAAGCTGGGCCTTCTGGACTGTCTAAGCCCCCAGCTTCATCCCTGAGCCAATGCTCCCAGAAAGTGAAGTGCAAAGCATCAGATCAGATGAAATGGAATCATTGTGCATGGTTGAACTGTTTGAGCTTTCAGGGAAGAAAATGATAGATTGGGGCAGACTGGTGATACACCCAACAAGAAGAGTATTTTGAGTGCCCTGACAGTCCACTGCCAGTGTCCGAAAGCTCTCCATGCGAGCCAAATGTTGTGGACTCAGAAACTGTAACTCCTGGAGCTGAAAGTGCCCCAAGTTCTAGCCTCTCTACCCCATAGAGACTCCCCTGACAAGTGAGGACAATGCTGAAAATGAGGCTCAGAGTGCAGAGACTATAACAGTTCCCCTAGAAAGACTGGTCGAGCTGTAAAGCCTGTGGTGCACCTCAGTTATGATTCACTTGGGAGCCCTGTGGACTTGCCTCTCAATGTTGTCCATAAAGGAGTGTATGTGTCCCGAGCTCATTGCCCAAACTGAGCATCAGTGCTAACTCCAAGTTACTTGTGTTGCCCTCTAGTATGGTGCCCTTGCCCGTCCAGCCCCAAGGTAACTGATAGGAAGGGCCCCTCTCAGGTTTCATGTACAAGAGGTAATAACTTGAGTTATGGTACAATGTGTATGTAATACTATGTAAAGAGGACGTACTGCAATGTTTCAGAAATGTGTTCTTGGTAAATGATATATTGACTGATGATTACATGTGGAGCCTAATGCAAATGTATATGGTTGCAGTTGAAACTATTGGGTACTTGCTTGACGCGACGCCAAGCTTTCCCACCAGGAAGGGTGTAACCCCTGCAAATGGGGGTTCCCAAAAGACTTCCAGGAGCTTGCTTGAATGCTCCAAGCCTGAATGGTGTTTGGCGTTTAGCATTATCAGTGAGTGTTTTAGAACCTCTGGTACTGTCGCTTAAGAGCTGTCTGTTGCAGACATAATTAGTTTGTATGGGGACTGTGTGTTTCTTTGATTGAGTACCACTCAAGCTGCTGCCAATTCACCCCATTTTTGCAGTCACTAGGAGTGCAAAGGAACCTGTCTGAAAGATGTAACTGATTGCCAGAAATCATTTACAGTAATAATAAAATTACAGTTTGTCTAACCTGCTTTCTTTGCAGTCAGAACTGTCTGCCTAGTTCCCATTCTGGTTTTGAACTGCTGAACTGGACCAATCAGTGTGGGGTAAACTAGCTCTAAAATGATGCCTTGGACGAATCAGAACTTGGGACTCATAATCTGAGCCAGCCACAAGAGGATTGTATGGGCAGTGACTCTGGGAGATGTAGTTTAGACTGGTGCCTTTTGGACCAACAGCAGCAGTCTATTGTGAGTGACAGCCAATCCAGTCAAGAACTGGGAGGAACTCAAAGGAAGTGCCCGGTTTTTGTCTGTTGGGAGTTTCAGTTTGAGATCTGAAAGTGAAGGGGAAAGAAACCCTGTGCTCCTTCAGTGCACAGTTTCAGTCAAAAAACGTGTGCAAGGCCCAGAGTTCCGGTCTACAACTTGTGTAACTGCTTGTTAGGACTGAATCCGTCCTGTGAAAAGAATCAAAGGATCTCTGAAGAGTAGAAACCAGGCTCACCCTGTAGAAGACTGAAGAAATTGTTGAATTACACTCGGTCTGTCAGGAACTGAATCTGCTGTGTGTTCTCCTGGTTATTGTGCAGTAATTGCGATTGGGATACAGATGCAGCCTGCCTGGTATAGTGCTTTCTTTTTTTACCATATAAATGTGTGAGAGTCTCTTGGAGATCAAAAGTAGCCCTGCTGACATTGAAGGACCATATCTTCTTTGGAGGCGTGAGTACTAATTCGGGGTCGCTCCTGTTGAATTGCCACATTAAATCCAAATGGAATTACTGTACTGCTGACTGTTTAATTCTCCTTTCTCTGTGTGAAAGGGCCCTACCGCTGCCACGGTTTGGACTAGCCACTAGGGCTTGGGTACCCAGGGACAGTAACTGATAGGGATAGGCCTGTGCACAGAGCCATAGGTAGATTATTAGAGTGATAAGCTAATTAACCTGATTTCCCCTGTCCTTGTTATATCCCCTAAATAAATCAGAGCTGCTTGTTTCAGCAAGTTATACTGCCTGAGGTATTTGTCTATGTTAAAGTACTGTACTGTGATTGTTGCACTGTATCTCATTTCACAGGAGGTCCCAGTGCGGAACCAGACCTGGGGAAGTGTATACTGTGAAGGTAATTCTGATATATTGTGTGGGCCACTAGTGGGAAGAAAGGGGTTGCAGTGTCCCAGAGGGCTGTGACCAAGTTAGTTTAACTATTGCAAACCCTGACCTCTGGGTGGAGGCACCCGCCATTGGATCCAGGCCCCTCAACCTGTTAGTGGCAAATCAGGCAGGGGTAGTAGCCCCTGGGATAGCGCCATCTAGGGGTTACAAATGTATTGGATTTTTAACATTTTTTATGTATTATTTTGGTATTATATTTTACTATATAATTTTGTTTAACTGTGAGGCACCCAGAGGCCTTGGAAATCTGTGTCCTATAAATAAAACTGCCTTACCTTGCCTGTAGATTCAGGTAGTACTCCTGACCAATCAGAGATCTCCTTTCCTCTGCAAGTAAGCCACTCTCATTCTGTGAAGAGTGTCTTATGCACAGCTGCCCTGGAAATGGGCACATTTGGGTAAAAGTGTTCTTTTTAAAAATGCAATATATTATTCATCAATGTTGATTAATAATATATTAATATCACCACCAAGACCACTCTTTCAGTTGTAAGAGTGGTCTCACATTCTTATGGTATCATAACTGCTTACCTTTGGTTAACAATTCTCATACCCTAAGAATGTGGGTGAGACCACTCTTACAACTGTAAGCATGGCCTTGACAGTGGTTATTAACACACAGAAGAGATATCCTTCCTGTTTCCCCAATGACTGGAGTTTCTAAAGTTGTAGGTGAAGCAGAAGTGCAGCATTTACTTTAACTCCTGTAGTTATTTGCCGGACAGTTGTGAAGGTGAGTCTGATATGCTAGTTTATAAAAATGGGCCATGAAAATCCTGTAACCTCATTGGTCAAAACATGTCACATGACTGTTTATTTTCTGACAACCACACACCTCTCCTGAACTTCATATTTTTTTCAACAAATAAAAGCCCATTTTGTAAGTGGTATAATATACATAAAATGTTCAGTGTTCAGTCACAAGGGATGTTGCACTTCTTGGTGGTTGCAGCACTCAGCTATACCTTGTGCTTAACAACCACCCCAGGCATGCATTATTCCATTATAACCACACAACTTGTCATGTGTTATTCCTTACATAAACAGATAATCCACCACAGGGTATGAAGTCATGCTCAAATATATACACACCTTGGTGTGTATTGTGAGGCAAGAGACTGCAGGAGTGTCCCGCCATCGAGGCATACACATATCAGAGCACAACCGCATGCTCAGTAATGAAAATAGCCAAAATTGTTTTGGTGGGGAGTAAATATTTGAAAGAGTGCAAGTGTGTGGTCACTGTGAGATATTGCAGTCATGTGGTATGTTTCGTCCAGTCAGGAGACCACATTTTTACTGATTTTTCTCACCCAGTTTATAAAAGATAATATGCTAGTCTTGGACTGCTGTGCACCTGGGCTTCATGGCACAGGCCACATGAAAATGAATGCAGTAATCTGTGCTCACTTCCCTTCATCCTAGAAGACAGCAACCTATTCTACATCAGGAAACTACTAACAGCAGTTATGCATGATTTAGTAGGGCAAGGAGAACAGTAGACTTTCTTCAGTGAATTCCAGAAACAAGGTGTAAACTTCACAGATATTGCCCTTTAGAGAGCTAGTAGCACCAAAAACAGAAGACAAAAAGTATTATTCATTTTTAAAAGTAGCCAGTTGTTACTTTTTATTTCGGCTGTATTTTCCTTCCCATTTTTGCCATTTTAAAGCTTTCTACCTGACAGTATAAGGTGACTGTGTGATGTGAAGAGCAGTACTTTACCTCGAGGTTGTCTTATCAAGTTCTAGTCCCCTTGTTACCTTATCAGCATTGTCACCTGACTCACTGTGACATCACTACTGACCAGTCTGACAGAAAATGAGTGGTTCTTCTTGGTCCATAGGTGCCAGAACCGGGGGGGAGGGGCGAAAGGGGTGGTAGCCACTCCACTTTTTATTTCTGTATGGCAAAAACTAGTATAGAAGAAGTGCCCTTTGTGCCTTCATAAGTGCCCTTTTGATTCTCAGTCCCCTCAGCTTTTACCATCTTCCGGCATCCTAGTCTTGTTTGATGAGCTTCCAGACAGAGCGATGTTTCACACATCACATCTTGTACTGTCAGATAGAACATCTTCTACTGTAAATGCTTCTAATGCAAAAAAGTAACAGTTGGATACTAAAAAATAATATGAGTCAGTGCAGTAGCTCTTTATGTGCCTGGTCTGCTTGGATGTTTAAATCCATCAAACTACTAATACTGTATATAACTATGGTTTGCATAAAATCTATTGCAGGCATGTATGACTTTTTTCCATGCAATTGTTTACAACTTGGGTGGGAGAATCCAACCCTGGTATCAAATTCAGATCTTTCAGACTTGGCTTACATAAGTCACTTACTAACCAGAAGAGCTCCTTAGAGTTTGAGTCCAAATTTCCAATAGGTTTGAAGCTTTGTATACAATAACAGCTAGGCTTCAAAGTGACCTTGTACTGTAGTTTATTCTGGAAAAATTCATCTATTCTAAAGTGATCACCTATGCATTCTTCTATTTTTCTTAGGTTTTGGTATGACCACCCCAGCAACAGTTGCAGGAAAAATGTTTCTGATAATCTATGGCCTTGTTGGTTGTGCCTCCACCATCTTGCTCTTCAACCTTTTCCTAGAGAGGCTTATCACGCTGCTGGCCTACATCATGAGGTGGTTTTATGAACGGCAGCTCCGGCAAAGTGGTGCCCTGGTGGCATCAGATCGACGTGGCTCAGGAAATTCTGGAGAGCTGGACAGCTTGGAGGGGTGGAAACCTTCAGTATATTATGTCATGCTGATCCTTAGCTTTGCTGCCATCATCATCGCATGCTGTGCATCAGCAATGTATGCCCCCATAGAGGGGTGGAGCTATTTTGAGTCATTGTATTTTTGTTTTGTTGCCTTCAGTACCATCGGCTTTGGGGACTTTGTGAGCAGCCAAAAGCTGGAGTATGAAAACCAAGGTCTCTATAGACTGGGAAACTTCTTGTTCATTTTAATGGGTGTTTGCTGTTTATACTCTTTGTTCAATGTGATCTCTATAGTCATCAAACAGCTCTTAAACTGGATACTGAAGAAGTTGGACCTTAGGTGTTACCGCAGATGCCATCGGAAAGCTCTGAGGCATCACCGCAATGCTGTAAACCCAGGACCCATAAAACCCCGAAGGCAGGACATCTCCATAGATACAGTGTGTGACAGTGAGACAGATGGACGCCGGCTGTCTGGAGAAATGATATCAGTTAAGGATTTCTTGGCTTCAAATAAGGTTTCTTTGGCCATAATGCAGAAGCAGCTCTCAGAGACAGCTAATGGTGGTCCTCGACAAAGTCACAGTCACTCTCGGTACAATGGCTTCTCAGGTGGTGTTGGTGCCCTGGCAATAATGAACAACAGACTGGCAGAGACAAGTACAGACAGATAGTACAGAAAGAAAAGCAAGTGTGATAAAAGGCAGTTCAGCAATAACAGGGTGTCAAATCTTTTAGAAGGCTTCTAGCCACCGAATGCAAGAGGCAGGGCAAAGCGTGCCCTCCTAGCATGCAGAGTGTTAAGAAACTGAGTGTTGTTCAGAAAAAAAATACTGTGCAATAATGAGGATGCAAACTTGAATCATAACAGCACTGAAATTGCTTTCATCTGAACTTGCATTATCTGAGTAGGAGAGAACAGAAGAAAGAGTAATAGAGATAGAGAGAGAGAGAGAGAGAGAGAGAGAGAGAGCAGGTGAAGTGAGGAGCGCTAGTAATCAACTGTATAGCTTTGACTTGTTATATGAAAAGACAGGACTACTGAGGGATATATCAAAGAGAAGCATCAAACTGAGGTAATCTTGCTGTATGAGTGTTTCATTTCAGGCCAAGCATGTAGTACTGTATATTCTGCACCATGCTTTTAATCCCAGTCCTTTTGGGAGGAAGTCATGTTTGATATAGGTGGCACAACCATGGCTCAAAACTCTTACAGTCAAGACAATTATAATGAGCATGATGATGTCTAATATGAATGAACATAACAAAGTGCATGTGTTTCAGTTAGTGTTTCTCAAAAAATGCCATATTGATTGAAAATAAGATATACAATTTGGCTATTTGTTCATGGCATTTTAGCCAATCTGGGAAATCCAAAAGGGTTCCATAAATTGCTGAACGTCTTGCCATGCCTGCAGATGATTCCTGAAATGTTGTAAGCAGTAAAATCTTGCAGATGTGCCTACTGAGTACAGCACATAAATAATGTACACTATGTTGCTCAGTGTACAGTAGGTGAATGTAACTACTAAACTTCCATATAAGGTTAGTCAGCTGAGTGCCTGGTTTAGAATGTCAACCCCGGGGTGAATGTTGCTTTATGCTGCCATCTTCTCCCTTCTCCTTTCCAGGTACTACCAATTTCTTATAAAGTAATTTATAGCAAAAGAGCATAGGAATATTAACATAGAACAAGATGTATAAGAAGTATTATAGCACTAGCCATTAGATTTTTTTTAGCACACAAATGCTGCTGTGTACATTCGGGCGTCAGGTTTGTTGTCATTTTTCATCAGACCTATGCATCTGTGGATGTCAGAGCTCTCATGCAAAAGTAAGATAGCACCACTCAGCAGTGGGTCATAGACCTTAAGAACAAAGGGTCAGATTTTCAAAGGTTGATACAGGGCTTGCGTCAAGCACTGTGTGAACCCCATTATTTGGCACAGCTTGGCCAAACTCCTTTGATGTAACTTCTCCCAATTTTGGTACATCGGGTGCAGTTGTGACAATTTTCACACTTTATGGCCTAACTTGTGGCATTTGACCCTCAGGATTAAAAATCTCAATGGGTAGCTGGGAGAATGCCACAAGCCCTGTGCACCAAATGATCGACATACCGAGGACTTGCAGCATTTGGGGAGCTTTGAAAATCTGACCCCAATTGTTTTACACAAACTGTATCATCCTGAAGGAGTTAAGCATGATGCATCGTAATGGTATGCCCCCCTGAACAGCAACATTTCTACAGCGACATGTGTTGATATCGACAACAATGCCATGCTGCTGTAGAAGTGCCGTTGGGACTGGGCAACCCCTTTCCCCGACCTGCACCCCCTCCACAAACTAACTCTGACCTGGAGTTAGAATCCTTTAGTATGGGGAGGTGCGGGGGGCAGAGCCCCCTGTGTGGGGGGTGCGGGGGCAAAGCCCCCCAATGAAAAAACACACACCGATATGTGCAGCTCCATGCCAACATGCCAAGTGTCAGTGGCTCAGTAGGTAGCACACTCACCTCTGAAGCCGGGAGATCAGAGGGCTGTGGGTTCAGTTCCCACATCTGGCACTTGGGTAAATATCCCAGTACTGACACTGTAGTGCAGCATGAGAGGGGTGCTGCACTTCTGAGGTGCCGTCTTTCGGATGAGAAGTTAAAAAACCGAGGTCCCATCTGCCTGGATTGGTGGTAGTTCAGGTGGATGTTAAAGATCCCATGGCACTAATCAAAAAGAGTAGGGGAATTTCCCCAGTGTCCTGGCCAAATTTCCCTCATTCACTAAAAATACCACCAACAGCTTAATCTGGTTCCAGGTCAGTTGGCATTCATCTGTATCCCCCTGCCCCGGGTCATGCCTGAAAATAGGTAGGATTTGTCTAGTGCACTTACCTGGTCAACAAAAACTACAAATAAAAAAAAAAACTGTAAATCACGATCGATATGGAGCCTGGTGCTGTGATGGCAGTCGATGTGTTTCTTGTCAAACCGGCATTGTATAGCCCATTGTTACACGTTATCTTAATTTGTGAAAACTGGATGCAGAAAGGGGACCAAACAAATTAATGTTTGAGGGTAAATTATTAGTCTCTTTTTTTGCCAGCGTCCTTGTTACCTAAAGCTATTCTTGCATAAAATAAATTGCCACAAAGTGATCAAAGAAAAAGTGTGTCAATTCATACCAATGGCAGGGGCAGTCTCACGTTCAGAATGGTGTATGGGAAGTATGCAACAAATGATCCTGAAGCACATATTTCAAAAATCAAAATACTGAAGGGTGATTTTGAATTTATAAGGTCCAGTCTTCCCACTGACCAAGGGATATGGATTTTATATATGGGACACTTCAGTATGGCTAATTGGTAGAGTATTGCCATGTCTGGACAGCTTCCATTTTGCTACATTATTAGTTGCAGGACAATTAATATTAAATGACTTCTAGTTACCAAAAATTCTATCAAGTTCATTTTGTAGAATAATTCAGTAAACCCTAGAATAAACCCAGTTCTGATTAATATAATGCACTCCTATTTTAAGGGGTAAGAAAACAATACATTTTATAACGTTTTTGACAGAGGAGTACAGAGACATACAGTATTGGTCCTTAAAATAAAGGGAAGTAGGGTAGCATTTGCTATATGGACAGCATAATAATATTTCATGTATTGGAAAAAGAAATTATTTAAACATTTGAATACTGTAATATATTATCACATTAAAGGAAGGGCCAGCTTACTCATCTCACTGTTCTGTTCTGTTCTATGTTTAATTTAAATACCACATTTGAAGTTCAGCTGAATACTGTGTTACCCACATTTTGTACTGCAGGTTACAAAAACTAATTTTATATGTGTTACTGAGCAGGGAGTGAAGGATAAGGTCCAGACTTGCTAGCAAGGCCAGTGACTAAGTTTAAATTGTGTGATAATATCATTAATCATAGTACAAAAAGACAGATGGTGTCTTTCTTTCCAATCTATGGAGAATGAGCACCGACCTCAGAAGCACACCATCACAGACTATTATATACAGCACAGAGAATAACTAAAATTATGGCCAGGAGAGTGCAAGGAGCACTAGAGGGTAAATTAGAATTTATCAGGAAAATAACGAGGGTCTTAAAAAACATTCAGCATGCCTTAAAATACAATCATTGTCTTACTAGAGCTGTGCACAACCTGAAGGTTTCATGGCCAACAGAGTGACTCTGGAATAGAGTTAAGGGCTTAATAGTTACTCACTGGGGTAGCAATAAGACAAGGAGTGAGGGGAGAAAGGGGCAAAAGCCCCATCTAGACAACAGGTCTCCAGGTAAGATATGACATAACAGGGCAGACTGGTTGGATGAATCATCGTTTTCTGCCGGAATTGTCTATGTTTCTAATGTTATTCCCCAAATACCATACATGATGGACTTCCCTAATATTCAGGAAAAAATACTGAATAGCCCACTGTTTGTGGTATTTGGTATTTGTAATGAGCTACAAAATCTAAAGCATTTCCCTCTGCCCACCAATCCCTTTTTAAGTGTCCCAGAGATGGAAAAAACAAAAGCTTTCAAATTGCTCCAATGGTGTCTTTTGATCTGCAACCCACCCTAGCCTGATTCCCCAAACTCTTCACGAAATGATATATTTTTTTTAACTGCAGTCCCTCCCTTTTACCCCATGCCTTGATTTAAGGGGGCAAGTAGCAATGCATCCCAGCTAGTCAGTTTACCCCCTCCTGCAGCAAACTCTTGACCAGCCCACCGAGAGTAAAGTGGTAGTACTGTTAAACAAAGCGAGTAAGCAGCCACACAATAATGACAGAAAGCATCCCACTACCATCATTAGTTATGCTATGTAGCCTAACTGAAGTAGGAGTAGGAGTAGTCACAGTCGTAGTAGTAGTAGTAGGAATAGTAGCTGGAGAAAGAGTAAAGTTTCTTTTATTTAAATTGCTCCTCTGCAGCTCAGAGCATTTTTACATCATGAAAATACTGAAAGATACAATAACAGAACACACTTAGAGAACAATTATAAATAGACATGCAAGCCAAGGTAAAAACACTTCCCAATAAAATCTAGAGGCAACACCCCTCAGTCCTATGAGCCAATGGCCTGTATCATCAGGTGGATTTTTAGCAGATGTTTAAAGGGGTCAACCATGTCATGTAAAAAGACACGAGTGATTGTTCTGAAACAAAATGTATAATTTTGATGAATGGGAGATCAGATTGTGCATACTGACACATGGATCTAGTAGTAGTAGTAAATGGAGATTTTCTTTCAGTGGGGATGGTAGAATGTTATTGCCAGCAGAATCAACAGAAATGGGGGGTGGTATACAGCTGATACTGAGAACCTGAGAAAATTTACTTGACTTTCCATGCTCAGAGTAAAAGTCAATTTTCTTGATATCCAAACCTTGATGTCTGAGAGACAATAAGGATTCAGTCCAAGGATTACTTGAATCAAATGTTAAATAAATGTGTGCATCATCAACATAGAAGTGAAAACCTACACAGAGAGCCCTGAGAGACACTGCAATCAAAAGCAGCAAGAGCAGAACTAAAACATGAATTACTAACATTGCTTGTGGTAAGATTTATTTATTTATTTATTTGCTTTTGATGGGTGCACTAGGCATAAGAATGCCTATTTTCAGGCACGACCCAGGAGAAAGACAGCTTGAAATGCAAATGAGCATACATGTGACGTAGCACATGAGATATGTAACACAGTAAGGAGGGAAATCAACATACAATCAAACTTAAGGTGTAGAGAAAACATTGATTCAATATAACAATCACACTTGGGCTGTAGAGACAATTGTTCAGTATGAAGCAGTCAAAATACAGTTAGGTCAAGTAACAACAAGAGTCAAAACAATGTGAGAAACAGACATTGCAAGAGAAAGGTATACACAGAGCAAATACAATAAGTGCCAAAAATCTGTGGTTAATGAAAATGGGGGAGAAGAAGGGAGAGTGGTAGGAAGCAGGGGAAAAGGGTAAAGGGTGAGAGAAAAGACATGTGAGGAGGTTATTTAGAGAGGTGCAGAAGTGACATCAGAGGGGTAGATTACCTAGGGAAGTCAGAGGGCAGGGAGAAAAAATGGTCTAAGGTGGATGAAAGCAAGTGCAGGGGCTAGTTTTTCACAGATGGTCACGGTGAAGTTTCTTAAAACTAGCATGGGTGGGTGCTTGATGAACGGTTTGAGGTATGGAGTTCCAATACTTTGGAGCCATGTGTACGAAAGCACATGCACCCATATTAGTTTTACATCTGGGGATGTGAAAAGGGGCTAGGTCAGCAGATCGGAGCCCATAGGAGAGAGATTGTGAGTGAAGCAGACAGGCAAGGGATAGTGGGAGGCCTGATCTGGCAATGCAGTCAATCAGTGAGCCAAATGACTGGAGTCGATGGGCAGAGGGGCTAGGCCATTTTAAGTCAGTATAGATCTGACAATGGTGTTTGTTACGTGGGGATGCAGAGGCATAGCGGCAGATGTTACAGGTGGTGTCCCATTTATGGAAGGAGGATTTAGAGGCAGATAGGTACGAAACTGAGCCATATGCCAAGGCTGGGAGCAGAAAACCTTGTGCCACAGCTAGTCTAGCAGATGGGGTAAGGGCATAGCTAGTGCAGTAGGCACCTCCTAACTTTGCGTTGATAGATTTACAGGTGGCAGTTATGTGTAGGTCAAAAGCTAGGGATTCGTCAAGAGTAATGCCCAGATATTTAAAGGATCTGGTGCTAACCAGTGGGGAGCCGTCTTCACAAGAGATTTTGAGGGCATTTTGGTTTGCTTTAAGTCTGTCAGGTGACCCAAAGAGCATAGAGTGTGTCTTGCTAATACTGAGAACGGGCTTGTTCTCTCTTAGTCAAGACTGAATACTTGAGAAGTCAGAGGCAAGAGGTTGGTTTAAGTCGGCGATATTTCTTGCACTACGGTAAATGACTAGGTCATCTGCATAGAGCAAAGATGAACAGGTAGGAGCAAGCAACGGGATGTCGTTAATGAAGATTGAGAATAGCAAGGGGCCAAGTATGGAGCCCTGGGGCACTCCAACATGTACAGATAAAAGGTCAGATATGGCTGAGTTGAAAACTACAGCCTGTTTTCCTTCGGACAGATAGCTTTTAAACCAGGCCACTACATCAGTAGATAAGCCAAGGGAGCATAATTTAGCAAGAAGAAGGGTATGGTTAACCAGGTCAAATGCCTTTGTTAAGTCAATGAAAATCACACCTGTCAGGAGGCCCAAGTCCATAGAAGCAAAGATGTCATTTGTGAGTTTGGGGAGGGGGCGGTGGAAGTGCTGTGGCCCTTGTGGAAACCATGCTGGGAGCAAGAGAGAAGGTTATACTTCTGAAGATATTCTATGGATTGGGTGGCCACTAATTTTTCCAGGATTTTGCTAAGCAGAGAGAGAATTGCTATGGAATGGTAATTCATGATTTCTTTAGGATCACCCTTTTTAGGAATGGGTGTGATCTTAGCTATTTTCCAGATATTATAGACTGTACCATGACATAGAGATAGGTTGAAGATTTTGGTTAGGGGAGAGGCTATGAGCGAGGCAACGATTTTTAAGAGCCTGGGTTTCAGACCATCAGACCCCGAGCTGGTACTGTCAGGAACAGAGAGGAGCACTTTTGGCACTTCTGTTCTTGTAATGCTCTGGAACCTAAAGGGAGGATGCGTGAGTAGAGGTTCTACATCGCCGTGGGGGGAAGCAGTGTGTACACGAGGGAAGGAGGCCTGGTAGCTGGTTAGGTCAAAGAAATGGTGATTAAATGAGTTTGCTATAGTCACTGGATTATTGCAATGTGTGCCATTTATCAGCATGTCACTTGTGTGGGCCATTTGATTTGCTCCAAGAAGGGTTTTTATTGTTGACCAGAATTTCTTAGCGTCCCCCGCTGCTTTTGTTAGCAGATCTTTGCAGAAAGAGCTTTTGGCTAATCGAATATGTCTTTTGCATGTGTTTCTCAGGGATTGGTAGTTGTTATAATCAGCCTGGAGCCCAGTGGTTTTGAAACGTTGCCACTTTCTGTCCCTGCCCCTATTCTGGGTGAGTTGGCCTTTGGTAAGCCACTTAGTCTGAGTTCCACGAATCCGGCGAGTGACACAAGGAGCATGGGTGTCTTGGATCACATGAAACCGGGCCAGGAAATGGTCTAATGCCAACTGGGCATTTGCTGAGGTGTAGACGGGTGACCAGTCAATCAATGAGAGATCTTGTATAAACTGTGTTTGGTTAAAGTTAGCCAAATTTTGGAAGGTGATGAGTTTTGGAGGTGGAGATGGTTTACTAGTAGAGTACCAGATGCAGTAGATTGGGGAGTGATCACTTATTGAGTCTGCAAGGACACCTGCACATACTATGCTGTCAGGGCGGTTTGTGAGGACCCAGTCGATAAGAGTACTAGCCCGAGGGGGGGCCATGACCCTGGTTGGGTCTGTGATTAGTCGGTGAAGGTTGCGGCCTTGTACCATGGTATGAGAGGACTGGTTAGATTCACTAGTCCGGTTTAGGTTCAGGTCCCCCAGTATGAGGACTTCATTTCGGCCAATGGTATTTTCCACTTGGGAGAGGTGTTCTTCAAGACCCATTCTACCACCATCCGGAGGGTTATAGGTGCAAACTAAGTGTAGTTTCTTTGAGCCTTGCTGTAAGGTTGCATGGATCGCTTCACAGTGAGATAGAGTAGGCAGGACATTATGGGATAGTAACAAATGAGGTTTGTAGAAGATGGCAACACCACCTCCATGCTTTGATGAGGGCCTGTCTTGTCGGATTAGATTGTAATTAGGTAGAGAGCAGAGGGGATCGGGGTGGAGGTTAAAAATGAAAGCAATACAGTTACAGCAATCCCAACACAATATTAACAAGCATTTGTCAATGCCGAATGTTGCTTGCTTCTATGTGCTGTTTAGGTATTTGGAAGTCATTGGAGTGCAAATATTGAAAATTTGCGAACTTACGAGCGTGCGTAGGAACTGCGCAACGCACGCTCATAAAACAGTCATTTTAGGAATTTTTCACCAAATTTTCAACATAGCCATTTTAAGACCTCTGCTCATGAACAGTGTCACTGTGATTTTGTTAATGTGTCCCATACATTGAGTTTGCACACCAACTGCGCCATTGTACGCTACATGGGCGGAAACACATTTTGGGCAGGATGTGAAAAATGACAGCTGTACTGCTCATAAGAAGGTGTGGTAAAATGGCAATGTTGAAAATCTGGAGTGGAAATATTGAAAATTCGCCAAACTTCTGATGCGTAGGAACTGCGAGCATACGACTCAGAAACAATCATTTTTAGGAATTTTTTCACCAAATTTTCAACATAGCCATTTTAAGACCTCTGCTCATGAACAGTGTCACTGTGATTTTCTTAATTTGTCCCATACATTGATTTCGCACACCAACTGCGCCATTCTGTGCTACATGGGTGGAAACACATTTTGGGTGAGATGTGAAAAATGACAGCTGTACTGCTCATAAGAAGGTGTGGTAAAATGGCAATGTTGAAAATCTGGAGTGAAAATATTGAAATTTCACAAACTTACCAAGACCTCGTAGGAACATGCATAGCAACTAATAAAACAGTCATTTTTGGAATTTTGGCACCAAATTTTCACCATGGAGTTTTGGGACCCCTTCTCATGAATGATGTCACTGTCATGGTGGTATTCCGCCAGAAGGGTGATTTCGCAGTCCTGCGAATCCCCCTTCGAGCCCGAGCTATATCGCCATGACAGTGACATCATTCATGAGAAGGAGTCCAAAAACCCCATGTTGAAAATTGGTACAAAATCCAAAAATGCCTGAGATATGCAACAAAGTTGAACCCCCATCTAGCCCATTATACAGCTTACGGCATTTCCTCAGTTCGCGTCAGCTTTGAAGAGTGCAGACGTGTTCCCGGTCCACCGAAGATCATCGCGCCGGAGTCCAGAGGTAGTATGGGGTGGGGGGTGGGGAGGCTGCGCAGTGGTGGGGTGCGGTTGTGGGACGGGGTTGGGAGATGCGCCGGGGACCGCTTTTGTGTTACAGGTAAAAAAAAAAAAGACGTGTGGGACCATTTGCCACACTGGGGTGGGCTCTCAGCGTGGCACAAGGACGTTGAAGTGCGTTCAGCCGACGAGATTAGGCACCCATTAAATACCTCAAATTGTGCCACACTGGGGTGGGTCCAGCGCTGGCACAAGGAGGGGTGGTGTTCAGCCGACGGGGAATTGGGCACCCCGCTGGCAAAAGACTGCTTGCCACGCTGGGGTGGGCTCCCAGCATGGCACCTACTGCTGGAGGACACAGCTCAGCCGACAGGGATTGGGCACCCGTCGGCTATACAGTCGTGAGGCGCCGCCGACCTGCGTGTGTGGGGAGCTCGCGCGTGAGCAGCTGATATCTTATCGGTGCTCACTCAGCGTAGCTCCCTTCAACTGTGGAGGTTACTGCATTTTGAGCGGTCAACACAGCTCCAAAATGCATTGCTCACAGGGGCCGCACCTGCCAGCACACTGATTGAATTGGAGGAGGAGGTGACACACCTCCGAAATCTCCGATGATGGCACTATGTTTCTTGCACATGCGTGCAAGCAACATAAAAATTATATAACCAAACTCATGACCAGGAATGTCAAAAACAGTCAAGTTATACACGAGAACCAAGGCAGACACAGCTTTAGCTTCAGCACGCATACAAATGTAAGGCCCCTGTAGGGCAGCCAACCCCTCCAAATGGCAATCGGCAAAGGGGTTAAGGGGCTCATACCTTATACTGCCAGTGGGATGCCATAGAGGTCTGCTGTGGCTCCTGTGTTCATATTCTACAGAAAAGTGATGCACAGCACCTCCACCCAGAGAAATATTTAAGTGGGCTAGGTGACGTGTCATCACAACCCCTCTGGGATGTTGTACTTGCACTGCTTCCCACTGTGATCACACTTCCCATGGACTGCACACAAATGCAACCCTCTTCCCCCAATTTGCACGCACAGTATTATTGCAGACACGGATGACAAATGACTTAGCAGTAAACAAATGTTTATTTCCAAGGGAAGCAACCTGAAATGAAATTGTTAGTGTGCCCACATACTGACACTACCCTTCTTAGACATCCTTCTAGGCAGGCCCAATATTTGACTCCTTTATTTGCTGGGCTAGGCTGGGTCAATCCACCGTCCTTACCAGTGACCTTCATATTCAGCCTGCACCAAGTCCACTAGATGTAGCTACTCCAGCTGCACTTAGTCAAGCCAGGCCAGTCCACAGCCTTCCTCTCATAAGGCCCCACACAGCAAAACAGCACAGCATGGGATGGTTCACCTGTACTGGAGGTCACCGTCCCTACTATTACTTGTTACCAGGATATTCCCCTTATGCTTAATGGAAACTCCCTTACATATGGTCTGTGAGAACATCATGGTAGCTCAACGAGGGTGAGAGGGCTTGATTTACAGCAGCCTCTCTCACCACCACCACAGCAGATCACCGCCAGTTTGTTTGGGGTTCTGAGTGCAGTGCAGCCACCAATCAGGCAGACGAGGTACTAGGGGGTGGATTTAAGTGAGCCCACTGAGCTATAAGAGCTTTAAAAGGCTCCTGTTTGCTTGCAGGAAAGAGAATGTCATGGGAGCTGAATGAGCATGAGAGGGCTTGATTTTACGGCAGCCTCTCTCCTCTCAACCACAGCAGATCACCGCCAGTTTGCTTGAGGATCCAGGTAAAGTGTGGCCACCAATCACACACACTGAGATTCCAGGAGGTGGAGCTGAGTGGGTACTAGGTGAAAACAGCGATGGAAAAATGGTGACTGCAAAATCAGCAAAGGAAAATCGGTGCACACAAAAATAGTGACCAGCAATAACAGTGACTGGTACTGATGGCAAAACTGTTAGGTAAGGAAAGAAACCTGACACACAACAGCACCAGCAGAAAGAGGGTAACAGAACCCCGGTGGGGGGAGTAAGGAGGGGGGACAGATTTAATAAACTGACTCTGGGGTGTGCAACTCAGGAAGCAGGAGACAATAGGAAGGAGGGCAGATTTATTAAAGTGACTCCGGGGGTGCAAGTTGGGGAGGGGGACAAAAGGGGAACATCACTAGTTTCTAAGCGGGAATTCACCCCCCTGCACCCGCTACTCAACATATAAACATCCTCCATGTTGCATGCATCAGGGGACAGCAGCACAACTCAAAGAGAATAACTAAAATTATGGCCAGGAGAGTGCAAGGAGCTCTAGATAGTAAATTAGAATTTATCAGGTAACTAACGAGGGTCTTAAAAAACATTCAGCATGCCTTAAAAATACAATCATTGTCTTACTAGAGCTGTGCACAACCTGAAGGTTTCAGGGCCAACAGAGCAGCTCTGGGATAGAGTTAAGGGCTTAATAGTTACTCACTGGGGTAGCAGTAAGACAAGGAGTGAGGTGAGAAAGGGGCCAAAGCCCCATCTAGACAACAGGTCTCCAGGTAAGATATGACATAACAGGGCAGACTGGTTGGATAAATCATCGTTTCTGCCGGAATTGTCTATGTTTCTAATGTTATTCCCCAAATACCATACATGATGGACTTCCCTAGTATTCAGGAAAAATGCCCAAATGACCTGCACTGTACTTACCCATTAACTGTTTTCCCTGGCGCTGTTCTTCCCTTGCTATTTTCACCTGACATCAGCTGTGAGCCCACCGAGCTACCAGAGGTTTAAAATGCTCCTGTTTGCCTGCAGGAAAGAGAAGCCATGGGAGCTGACAAGGATGAGAGGGTTTGACTTTACAGCAGCCTCTCTCCTCTACCATAGCAGATCACCGCGTGTTTACTCAGGGTTCCTGGTAAAGCATTGCCACCAGTCGGGTGGATGGAGGTTCCAGGGGTTGGAGCTGAGTGAGCCTGATCTCCCTATAAAAGTCTTGGCCTCATGTGACCCTCTGCTTGCAGCCCACCCACTAAGAACATGTGCTAAGGACAGCGATGAGTGAGGTCTACCCAGAGTCAGCACAGGAGACAGCTGACAGCCAGGAACCCTGTCCATCGGATCTCCAGTGCAACTGTTTTGCTGGAGTATATTGTGGTTGGGAGATTTGGAGCTTGCTGTTAACTGTGACTGGGTAATGTTGTGTTAGAGGGAGTAGGAGCTTGCAGGTCATTGTTGCTGGGTAATTGTGATAATGGGTGCGGGGACTTGCTGGTAATTGTTGCTGGGAAATTGTGCTTGAGAGTGAGGGGGCTTGCTGAAAATTGTTGCTGAGTAATTATGTTTGTGGGTGAGGGGGCTTTGTGGTAATTGCGGCTGGGAAATTGTGTTTGTGGATGCGGGGGCATGCTGGTAATTATTTCTGGGAAACATTGTGTTTGTTGGTGTAGGGGTTTGCTGGTAATTGTTCTGGGTAATACTGTGCTATATGTGTGTGGTCTTCCTGGTAACTAATTCTAGGTATGATTACGCTTGAGGGTGTGGGGCTTGCTGAAAATTGTTTCTGGGTAATATTGTGGGACAGAAGGACAGGAAGCTTTGCAAGAGCAGGGACTGAGAATGTGAGGAGTGGGGCAGCGTAGTGGTTGTGGGGCAGCAGTCTTCAGGGAGACCTTCTGGAGACAGCGGTGCTGCCCCATCTGCGTGCCCCTCTCTGCATTGGGTCTCTAGAATGGAAGCAGCATTGGCTGCAAGTCAGAAGGTGGTCATAAGACTCAGAACTGCATTGGCTGGGAGTCAGGCAACATTTTCTGCAACCCAGGAACCAGTGAGTCTGACACCATTACTGCAAGGGTTGCCATGTGAGTAGCAGCCGGACTATAGTGGGCGCGAGGAGGGTGGAGGTGATGGTATCTGTCAGGTTGGGGTGGAGCAATAGGAGGCACATTCCTCATCCACAACCTATTTCACTGCATAATTCCTCTGCTACTCTGGTGGAGCGGGACTGCCAAGAGGCACCCATGGAAGTAGCCGAGGAGGATGTGGGGGCTCTCCCAGAAGCAGACCCCAAGGCAGGTGGAGGAGGACCCCCAGAGAAGGAGGAAGCAATTTCTGGTGGGATACTCAACTGTCAGGGGGGACAAAGTTGGGAGAAGGAAAGGGGGCAGGGAGGGAGGTCAGGTGCCTACCCGGCACCATGGCATGGAGGGATAGAAAGTATATCCTATAGACCTTAGAGCAGTAGGAAGAGAGGGGCAGCTAGATAACATTGTCCACCTGGGGATGAATGATCTGGCTAGGGATTGGGTGAGCACAGTTCAGGGGGAGTTTAGGGTGCTGGAAAGAAGTCTTAGGCAGGTAGCAAACTCTGTAGCTTTTGCAGAGGCACTGCCTGTCTATGATGGGGGAAGGTAAGGGAGCTCTGCACCAATGCCTTCAACTCATGGTTGAAGGAATGGTGCAGAGTGGAGGGGTATGGCTACATTGGGAACTGGGGGCCTGCCTGGGAGAACAAGAGCCTATATAGGGGTGGCAGCCTACATCCATCCAGGAGGGGAACCACAGTTCTCAGTGGACGATGAATGTTGAAACTAGCCAAGAGGGAGGTGGAAGCAGAAAGAATGTCAGAAACTGCCCAACCCCACAGGCTGAGGCAGTGTGTAGGGAAATCCCAAGAGGTGAAAATCCCACCACGAAGCAAACAAGTGAAGTAAGTAGGGGATTAGCAAATTGGAAAGGGGTCAGAAAAGTAAGAAGGAAAAGGGGTCACAGAAAGAAAAAGAAGGAAACAACAAGCAAAGAGCTAACAAAATCTGGAAGGCCATGCGTGCAAATGCTAGAAGTCTGGGGAATAAGATCCCAGACCTAGAGGTCATCATGGAGAAAGTTGTCTTGGATATAGTTGCCATTACCGAGCCATTGTGCATGGACAACTGTGACTGGAACATGGTCATACCAGGCTACATAATGTTCAGGAGGACAGGGTAGGAAGGAAAGGAGGGGCAGTGGTGCGTTATGTGAAGGAAAGCATAAAAGCAACAGAAATACAGGGAATTCAGGGGATGCAGAGGTGCTGTGGGTAACCCATGAGTTGGGTAGCAGAGCTGCTATTAGGACAGGTCTGCAGGCCTCTGGCACGGGGGAAGGCTTATATGGGGAAATGCTAGAAGAAATTAACAAATGGCTAAAAAGGGGGAGGTGCTGCTAGTGGGGGACTTCAATCTGCTGGACGTAGATTGGAGCCTCCCTGCAGCAGCTTCATCTAGGAGCAGGGACATCCTGGACACCCTGCAGGGTGCATTCCTCAGGAAACTAGTCACTGAACCCACTTATGATTGGGCAATACTGGACCTGGTGCTTACAAACAGAGATAGTGTTGTGGATGTCAACGTGAGAAGCCTTCTGGGTACCAGTAATCATCGAACAGTGTGAGTCAATAGAGGAACTGCTGTGGAATCCACCACACAGTGCTGAGGGTCCTGGACTTCAGAAGGACTGATTTTGTAAAGATGGGTGAGTCCCTCAGGAACGACAGGGCAAACGTAGAGGAACTAGAGGGGATGTAGGAAGACTGGACCAAACTAAAAGAGGGCATACTGAAGGCAACAAACCTCTGCGTCAAACAGGTAAGCAAAAGTAAAAAAAGGAGGACACCACTATGGTTCTCCAAAGATGTAGCAAAATAGGTAAAGGCTAAAAAAATAGCATTCAGAATGTATAAGGACAGATGGAGGAGGAGGATAGGGAAGTATATCTGGTAAAACAACAGGATCCAGGCAAAGCAGTAAGGAGTGCAAAGGCGCAAACTGAAGAAAGAATAGTGCAGGGAGTAACAAAAGGGGACAGTACGTTTTTATGGCTGCATACCAGAAGCCCTGCAGCCATTTTGGGATCACATCACTGTTGGAGAAAACCAGAACTGATCTCCATGTTCTTCTACAGTGATGCAGTCTCCTCTCCACAACGCTAAAGTCGCTGGTGGTCTCTGGTGTCTACTCTTCCCCTTCCCTCCATGGCGCTCAGCCCCTCCCTTCAGTGCACTACTTTCTGCAACTGCAGAAGTGATGGTCGCCGTGTGGAACATAGCAGCTCCAACACAAACTGCAGATGCACAAGTATCACACATGCACAGATCTGTCAGAGCCACCATCTTGCACACAGCAGGCTCCAGTGCACAGAACATGGTGGCTCTGATTCAAAGTGCCGCACCAAAATCACCTACGTTGCTCTGGGCAGCAGTATCGGCTCTGACCAGACTTTGTTTAGGTATGTTAGTGAGAAAAGGAAGACCAAGGGGGGAGGGGTGACTGTACAGAAAGGGGATCAAGAAAAGGCAAACAACTTGAACAAATACTTCTGCTCAGTATTCACAGTAAAAGAGGAGGGGGAAGGACCGCGAAAAGACACCAGGAACTTTGAAGGGAGGGAAGAAGACACCAGTCCATTTTCTAAGGAGAAAGTATGGAAAACACTCGCTAACCTGAAGGTTTACAAAGCTATGAGGCCAGGTGGGATACATCCAAGGGTGCAGAGAGAGCTCAGGGAGGTACTAGCTGCACCTCTGACAGACCTATTTAACAAATCACTGGAGACCGGCATGGTTCCGAGGGACTGAAGAAGGGAAGAGGTAATCCCACTTCACAAAAGTGGTAGCAGGGAGGAGGCAAGTAATTATAGGCCTGTCAGCCTGGCATCAGTGGTAGGTAAGCTAATGGAAACACTTCTAAAGGAAAGATTGTGGAACACCTTGTATCCAGCAGATTACAGGATCCAAGACAGCATGGGTTCACGGAAGGGGGGAGGTCATGCCAAACAAATCTGATAGATATTTTAACAGGGTGACCAAGGAGTTGGATCAGGGAGGGGCAGCAGATGTGGCCTGCCTGGATTTCAGCAAATCTTTCAAAACTGTTTCCCACAGGTGACTGATAAGCAAGTTGGAGAGCTTGGGGTGGGTAATAAGGTGGTAACCTGGGTAAAAAAATGGCTAGTGGACAGGACACAGAGGGTAGTAGTAAACAAGGTTCTCTCCAAGGAAGGGAGGGTAACCACTGTGGTACCTCAACGATCAGTCCTGGGGCTAATCCACTCCAATATCTTTATAAGTGACATAGAGGAAGTGGAAGGAAAGGTCTTCCTCTTTGCGGATGACACCAATATCTGCAAAGGAGTGGACACTCTGTGTGGTGGAACGGATGAGCAGGGATCTGAAAAGACTAGAGTAGTAGTCTAGGGTCTGGTGTCTGGGTTTTAATGCAAAAAAGTAAAGACACAGCCCCAGTTTTCAAAAGGTTTGCACCACGCTAACCTGGAATAGCACCAGCTGTCAGGGGTACGCCCATATTCAAAGGACACATATGCGCAGTGCACCCCCGACAGCGCCACTGCACACAGTATTGTGCTGCGCCTATGCAAATGAGGGATACCGCATGCATATTTTTTTAGCTTTTGTTGACCGGGTAAGTGCACTAGACAAATCCTGCCTATTTTCAGGCACGACCCAGGGGAGGGGGATACAGATGAATGTCAACTGACCTTGAACCAGATTAAGCTGTTGGTGGTATCTTTAGTGAATGAGGGAAATTTGGCCAGGACACCGGGGAAATTCCCCTACTCTTTTCGATAAGTGCCATGGGATCTTTAACATCCACCTGAACTACCACCAATCAAGGCAGATGGGACCTCGGTTTAACGTCTCATCTGAAAGACGGCACCTCAGAAGTGCAGCACCCTTCTCAGGCTGCACTACAGTGTCAGTACTGGGATAATAACCCAAGTGCCAGATGTGAGAACTGAACCCACAGCCCTCTGATCTCCCGGCCTCAGAGGCGAGTGTGCTACCTACTGAGCCACTGACACTGCATATGAGGCCTAGCACAATACTGAAAGGTTTCAGAAGTGCTAAACAGCTGCCAGCGCTGGTGCATTTTAACTCTTCTGAAACCCATCCCTTAACAGTGCACAGAGGTGGTGTGTGCCCTGCACCCTGTCCACACACTGTCAATGGCTGCTAGCCCCGATCCCCTTACATGTTAAAAAAAATCAACCCTGGTAGTCTAGCGTGCCTCCCTAGCCCCAATTCCCCATCCAGGTAAAAACATACATCAACACTGGTGGTCCAGTGTCCCTCCACAGCCCCAATCCCCAAGTATTAGACAAATATGTGAACTCCTGGTGGTCTACTGGTCCGTCCCCACTCCCCTCGGTCTCTGGTCACCGTCCCAACTAGAAATAAATATCCCTGGTAGTCTAGTGGTCTCCCACCCCAGCAGGTAGTGACCCACCACTCTGCTCCCCAAACCGACTCAAGCCAGCCACATAGCACAGCCCTCATTACACCGCCATGGTTGGCCACCAACTGAACTGTCACTGAGCACATATAGTGTACAGTAAGCGCTCATTTGGGAGGCAATATAGCGCAGTGGTTTAAGGCTCTGAGCTGCAAACCTGGAGACCTGGATATGAATCCAACAGCCCCTATTTGCATACTGTGTGACCCTGAGCAAGTCATTTAATTTTCTTGTGCTCCCAGGTCACACCTGTAAACAAGCCTCAGCTTAATGTGTCTCTACTGGTTAAAAAGACAAACAAACAAACAAAAAAAAATCACTGGTTTACTGGTCAACCAATGAGTGCATGCTGTATACTGTACATGCTCAGTGACAGTTCAGTCAGCAGCTAGCCATGGCGGTGTGAGGATGGCAGTGCCATGTTGCCGGCTCAGGTCGGGTTTTGGGGGGAGCACGGTGGTGGGTCACTACCTGCCTGGGTGGGGGGCCACTAGACTACCAGGGATATTATAGTCGGAATAGCAATTGGAGGCCGGGGGAAGGACCACTAGATCACCAGGAGTTCATGTATTTGTCTAATACCAGAGGATCGGGGCTGGAGAAGGCCACTGGACCACCAGGGTTGATGTATGCTTTTACTTGGATGGGGATCGGGGCTGGGGTGGGACACTAGAATACCAGGGTTGATATTTGTATTACTTGGATGGTGATCAGGGCTTGGGGGGGGCACTCGATCGTGGTGCTAGCATGCAAATAAACCCATAATGGGCATGCAAATGGCCCCTTAGCTCCATGCATGCCCAATGGGCTCATCTGCATGTTTGGTCTGAATATCACCCATGGGGGCCACAGCGCTAACCAGTGTGTGCTGCATTTTACCCTTCTGGGCGCTCTTCAGCCCAGTGCTCTGGTAGCACTGCACCAAGCATGGCGACTGCTTGCTGTGTACTGTGCTACCATGAGATATTTAGATAGCATGGTCAGTTCAGATCACACTATCTGTTTGAATGTGGCACCAGAACCGGACGGCCCTATTGTCTTGCACGGCACACCTCTTTGGGCGCGCAGCCAGCCAGCTCTGAATATGAGGCCCATAATGATTTGGGATCCAGGTTTCCTGAAAACATGCCTTTTTTCATTACAACTAATGTGCTTAAAAATATGTATGTGTTTCTGCTGTACACTGACTACAGCACATTTACAATGACGGCATGCCTGATGAAGGTGTGGCATCTGTCTATGTGTTTGCACTTCTTGTTGCACAGTATTCAGATCGTTGCTATGGAATTCCTTTGATGCTATCAAGCTGCCCCCATGGTTACATTTGTGTTTGCAAGAAACAATATATGTAAACAAAACAGTACAGATGACAAACTTGATAATAGAACTATTTGGTTCAGTAATAGTTTGTAAAGATTCCCTTCAATGTAAATGGGAATCACAAAGGGTTGCTAGCAGCCTGTAATCCTAATCTCTCTGTGGAAATTCTGTGAAATGCTAAGCACATTGTTTTAAATGCACAAAATCTAATTTGTGTTTACAAGAGCTGTAAATATGAAAATATAGAAGTGTATGTGTGCAGTTATTTTATATGCAATTAAAACCTTTTTTTTTAATTCTAATAATAGCAGTTTGATCTGTGTATGTAATACAGTATTTATTTATTTATACATTTTGGCCAGGAAATGAACAATTAACAAGAGCTCATTTCCAGGTATGGCTAGAGGTTTGGGGGTTACATAGGAATAAGTGAGAGAATGACACATTAAAAGCAAGAATTTGTCAATGCCGAAGGTTTGCCGCTTACATTACTGTTGTATCGGGTCCTGCCTGTTCACATTTTCACTATATATTAAGCCAACATAGAGCAGAGGAGATGTAATATGTCATTTGCAAATGGGTCCAGATTTCACACAGTTTTATATTGCATTTTCCTAGTATAATAGAGGTGAGATGCAATATCTCATTTTTAGTGCGACTCTGCTTTTATAGTGTTTTTTTTTTAGGACAGATCATTTTATATGTACCTTCTCATTTTCAGTGGGGTTCTGCTGTAGGGTCCAGTTTTTACAAAGTTTTGCAATATATTTACCCAGGATAACCCGGCTGAGGTGCAATATCAGGTTTTCAATGGGGTCCTGCTTTGACACATGTTTGCACTGTATTTTTTAAAAGCTGCACTTCGCCTGCAAAGTACTGGCCTCTGTGGGTTAACAATTTCACTCCAACTCCAACTCTGAGTCACTGGCTGCCTGCTGGGACCTCACTGCTGCCTGTGCCAGGTTTTGTTGTTCTCTGAATTGTATCTTACCAGTAGCACCGCTATCACCTGGAGTGGCTTTGTTTGTTCTTACTTAAACAGTATTTAGTCAAAAGTGTTATCATCATTTAATAATGCACAGTTCCAAGAAACGGATATCACAAAGTGCAGTAGCCCACAGTAATTATCCTGAATGCAGGACCACCCCGGGGGCCACTTTGTGAACATGTACTGTATGTGAAACTAAAGGCAATAAATTAGACCCTTTCTGAATAAGCTGAAGGACAAATGAGAACAAAACAACTAAAATCAGAGAACAGACACTAAATAAGTAGGAAGGGGGAAAAAACGGATGGCTACCCTAGTTACCTCCACATAGCCCCTACCATGTTTAACCCTTCACACATCCTTTGAGATTTTCCTGCTTTAAAACAAATACACAAAAACATTCTAAATCCTAGCAGTTAGGAGACCATGCAGGGAAACAGCCCCACCAAATCAAGCACCACATGCAACTCTGTGATGATACAATAAGAATCCAGGGTAATAATACTAATCCAGGATCCTGTCACCATCTAATTTTGGCTACTAACAAACAAAGGTCTAACCTGATAAGAAAAAAAAACATTAATTTCTATGATATATGGGCCTAACCCACAGTAACAAGGATAATGTTTCCCTGCATCTTTTCTTGCTAGCTGTCATGCTGAACCTCACTTGGGACCTGGTTGCCCTGGTTGGTTACACATCAGTTGTCCCTGCATTCTGAGTCCCTCACTCCAACTCCAACTCTGAGTCACTGGCTGCCTGTTGGAACCTCACTGCTCACTGCTGTTCCAGGTTACTGCTCCAATTTACAAGCAGTCCCCACATCTAGGCCATGATCACTCTTCACTGAGGCTCTCTCTCTCCTACCACTGTTCATATCAGTCTGCTCACCAGCCCGTTCATTAGCATTTAATCTGGCCACCCACATTCCGGCCGATAAACAGGGCTTGTCTGCATTGTAATCACTTTCCTGGGGTTTCTGACTGGCTTGGAAAAGGGGTTGACTGGCTGGATCACAGGCCAGGGTGCTACCAGAGAAGGACAAGCCATGGCTGCCTGATATGCCCAGCCCGGTTGTCTAGTGGACCCCCTGAAAGGGAATCTGACCCCCTGACCTGCCCACTCAGGGCCCTCCTCCCCACACACACACACTTGCCCAAGTCAGATCACCTAAGCTGAATGATAGAAAAAGTGACAGCAACTGGCTCAGCACTCCACACAACACCTCAGCCAGCCGCTGTCAGTAACTGAGTGATTAAGAGTACTGTAGAAACAGCTATTTCTACAGTACTCATGGTCACTCACTGACAGTCAAATGGCGGATGGCTGAGCTGGAGAGTGGAAGGCATTGCCTGCTGGTCACCATCATGACTGTTGTGTTTCGGCTTAGGTGCTTGGGGTCAGGGCAGATGCGGGGAGGAGAGTCCTGAGCAGGCAGGGCAAGAGATGGATCAGATATCCTTTCAAGGAGGGGGGAGTCATTAGACTACCAGAGAATAATGCAACCGCTAGCAAACAGGCTATCCAGGGCCACTAGACTACCAGAAATATCGCACACAGCTACAAGATGGGCAATCAGGGGGAAGGGGACTACAAGACCACAAGGAATATTGCAATTACAGGATGAGCGATCAGGGGGACTACATGCATGCATGCTAATTAGCCCATAATGAGCATGCAAAATGGGCCATAATGTCTAGCTGCCCAATTGGCTCATTAGCATGTTAGGGATGAATATGGTCCACAGGAGATCTGGTGCTGTCCCGTTTAGTCCCCGCTATCACCATTACACTCCTGTGGGCCATCTTCAGCCTGAAACTGTGGAAGTGTAGTGCATAGTCACTATGTGCTATGCCAACAGAGCCCCATACTCAGAGCAGTGCAGTGATGAGCACTGCCACTGGGGTCAGTGTGTGTGTGTGTATGTATGTGCATGTGTGTGGCTGGAGGAGCTGCTGACAATTGTGGCTAAATCTGTAAGGGAGGCCACTGTACTGGAGGAGCTTCCATGATTGCAAATGTGTTGGGGTGGGCTGGAAGAGCTGTCCTTGACAGCAGCTGTGTTTGGTGGGGTAAGGGGAAGGGGTTGCCACTGATTGCAGCTGTGTTTGGTGGGGTAAGAAGGGGAGCTGAAGGAGCAGCCATTCATCATGGTTGTTTGAGGGGGCATTGTAGGATCTTTAAGTAATTGTGGTTCCAATAAAAAATACTAAAACTTTTCCCAGTGAATGGGTCTTCTTGTCTCCAATTTTGTCTGCTAGTTTACATTGAGGTCCTTGGAGCTTGATCCCTCCCAGAGTTTGTGTTTTATATTTCAGGTACCAGGTAGGCCACACTGATTTCCTGTGGTTTCACTGCATTGTAGGAGCTGCCACCAATTATGGCTGTTTGTTGGGGGGGGGGGGTGGCACTAAAGCAGCTGCCATCAATCACAGCTGTGTTGGGAGGGGTGCTGAAGGACCTGCCACCTATTGCAGCCCTTTGTTTGTGAGGGAAACTGAAGGAGCAGCTAGCTTGCCCTGATTGCGACGATTTGGAGGGCAACTGTGGTGAAAAACATGTAGGGCACAAATCACCTGCATGGACCCAAGCTTCTGGTCACTTTACCTTCAACCTCAACTGCAGATACAAAGCCTGGCAAGGGAAGGCAACTACTGAATAGCAGCTGTGCTGTTACACTCACTTCTGACTTACCATCTCACTGATGCTTTGCACTGCTAGCCGTTCCACAGCTGACCCAATCAGATCTAAACCCAATGCCTTCCTGCAACTGTCTGCCAGCCCACTCAACCCTCTGCTCATTGCCCCAGCACAGCCCTGCCCTAAGTGATAATAAATAACTGCCTGGACCCGTCTCACTGACCTGTGACTGTGCCTCCTCTTACAGGCTCCTCTCCTCCTCTTCACTGATGAATGAGAGACATGAGTAGTCACACAAAGATGACCCAGTCAGAACATTTACAGTGTGCTGTCTCCTTTGCTGCGCAGTCTACACTGCCACCCACCAATGAGCCACTCAGCTGGCTGCCAGCCTGTCAGTCTCCTCCCCTCAGTAACTTACTTGCTGCAGGTGTGGGAATCGGAATGATGTCCCATGTCCACAACCACCAGATCCACACTGTGCTGCTGTTTGGTCACAGTTCAGCCAAGTGGCTCATGACTGATTGTTTGATGACCAGCACAGTTACTATTGCTGCCCACCTGATGCCTACTCTCCTTGATGCTGTGCTGCTGAAAATGGCTTTTGACACCAATATCCCCACACGCATATGCTGTGAGCCGGCAGAGCAGCCTTAAGAGAGAGCTCGCTATTGGGTATGAGGGAATGACGTGAACTGTGCTAGCACTGGCAAAACTTCCAACCCACCCCAAACAAAAAATTGTTAAATGATTCATAGCAAGGCAAGAAACTGGGAGGTATATAACAACAACATCTGTCTAGGGTCCATCAACTTTGCAACTGAGCACATAAACTGTACATTAGTGGAACTGTAACAATTAGGAGCTGTAGCTAACTACCTATCAAGGGTTGGGGTAAAAGGAAACATCCAAAGGTGTGCCAGTCAGGTAACAATTTAAACCAGTATCTTGTCAGAACTCCTTGTAATGGGTAAGTGGATTGGAGTCTAAGTAAATGAGTAATAGGCAGGTAGAAGGAAGAAAGTCAATACCGGCAGTCCAGCAGTTATTGCGTATTGGGTGACAGCTGACAGTATGGCACATAAGTACAGTGAGGAGGTAGCCATCTGAAGGAAGTGTTGGGTGCTCATATCCAGGTTTACACTCTGGAGGAGGGGACACTGCCACACATGTAGTAACACTGGGGACATCCAAGCTCAATTGGTAGCAGTAAGAGAAGAGATATCTCAGCTGCAATGACAACTGAGCTGGTGCCCACTCCTCACATCCCTTCTTGCCCAGATGCCTACTGGCCCGGGGGACTTGAGGGCGGTGGGGTGAGGAAAGATAGGCAGGGGCAGTCACAGGGTTGTCAACCAAACCTACAAGATCCTGACAGCAAATCGCTTTGCACCCTTCAAGGAAACACAGTTATCTGATTCCATTGGAGGGAGCTCTGAGACAGTCAGGAAAAGAGAACTGGATGATTTAATGGTACCCTGGGGGGTTGGGGGCTGAGAGCAGGAGGATGTTAGCAAGGAGTATTTTAGTTATTGGGCATTCAGTGATTAGAGGGGTGGAATAGGTGATGGGCAGAGGGGGTAAGGGAAGGGGGGTGGTCAGATGCTTTCCTGGTGCATCAGCCACCTGGGATATGGATAGGATAGGGAGGATGGTAGAGGAGGGGGGAAGGGAGCTGGGTGTGCTGGTACATGTAGGTATCAATGATCTAGTGAATCAACCTATGAAGACAGTGAAGCATAACTTTTGAAGGCTGGTGGAGAGATTAAAGGCACATTCAGCTTCCCTGGCCTTTTCCAGTGTCCTCCCTCTGTGAGGTAGAGAGAATGGGAAGGACAGAGTGATAAAGGAGAAGACTGAGGAGCTTAATTGGTGGCTGAAGTGATGGTGTCAGGATTAGGGGTACTGCTTTGTGGGGGCCTGGGGGGGCTTCTGGGGAAGGATGCTCTTCTAGGGTGATAGACTTCACTTAACAAGAGAGGGGACCAGTGCACTGTGACAGAAGTTTGACATCTACATTTGTGGACAGTTAAACTGAGTGTGTGTGGGAGGCTGAGGACAGAGAAACCACCAAGAAGGAAGAGAAAGTGGTGAACCTAGTTAGCATATCTTCTGAACTGAGGGTTAGAAACACCGGGGAGAGTTGCAGCAAGGCAGGAAGACAACCTGTAAAAAACAAGAGAGGTATGAACACAAGATGGAAACTGGTCTGCCTTAATGCCAGAAGCCTTGGAAACAAAATCAGTGAGCTCCAATAGATGATGGTAGATGTGGAATTGGACCTTGTAGCCATTAGATGATGGCACAAGCAGCTGGTCAAGGAAATCACAAGGCAGGCTGACATTCTCAGCGTGGTGCTGACCGACTTGGATATGGCAGTTGGAATGAGGGTTGGGGAACCACTGGGGTCCAACAACTTTAACACCACATGGTTTGAGCTGGTCCTTGGTACCAGTAAGCCTTCATAAAAAACTGACCCAGTATTGGAATCAGCAGTTCCAGCTGGGTACTCAGTGATACACCACTTGAGAAAGGACCGTAGGGGCAGGGGAGTTGCCATTTTTTAAAATCAGACATGAGCCTTGTAGCCATCCCAGGGGGAGAGACCAGATCCTTTGAATATACAGTGGTTGCAGGAGTACATTGCAGAATCCTCCTCATCTACCGTCCACCCGGTGGTGAAAAGGAATTCTTGCAGGAAGCTGGGGACTTCATCATCGATCAGGTGTTGGAATCCCACAGATGGATAATTCTGGGTGATTTCAATGCATGGGTCAATGATGAACTCTCACAATTTGGACAGGACTTCCTCCAACTAATCAGGATGGAGATCACTGACCTGGTGGTGGAAGCAGTCAGTTGGTCAGACCATCATACTATAAGGTTCAGGTTCCAGGCACCCGCCAATAGACCTGCCCCCATGGAGATGGTCTGGTACCACCCTTTAAGGGGTTTGACCCCAGATGGTCTTGTGGAGGTACTGAACCTATCAGGTATGTCGAGTGCATGTGAGGAGCCAGGGGAAATGGTGCTAGCCTATAATAGGGCAGTGACTGGAGCCCTCGATTCTTTAGATCCTATCCGTGTTCGACCCCTCTCCCTTCACCAGAAGTTCCTTTGATTTGATGGGACTTTGAAGGAGATGAGGCGAGGGGGTCAAAGGTTGGAGTGGTGCTGGCGGAAATCCAGTCTGAAGGATGACAAACTTAGATTTATGTTCCATTAGAAACACTATCTATCGGCAATCTCCTGTAAGAAGGCAGAATTCCTGTCCAAGGAGTTAGTCGTGGCAAGGAACTGATCCAAGGAGTTAGTCGTGGCAAGAAACTGATAGCTCAACTCTTCCAGACTGTTGTCAGGTTGTGCAGTCCAACCTGTCTTCAGTCATGGGCAGCCTTTTCATAGTATAGATGTGATGAGTTTGCTTGGTTCTTTGCTGATAAGATTGCCACCATCAGGTTGGAGATCCAGTCAATGCCATGGGCTTTGTGGTGATGGGCTAGATTCTGCAAGCACTCAGCCTGTCTGGTCTGACTTCAGCTAGTTGGTGATCATGGACATTGTGCAGGTCATCCAGGGACTGTGCCCGACCTACTGTAGTTTGGACCTGGGTCCAACATGCCTCCTGGTGGGGTGTGTTGAAGTTATCGGCCCGGTCCTTGCCAGGATAGTCCGATGCTCTCTAGAGACAGGGGTGTTTCTGGACCCCCTGAAGAAGGTGGTAGTAGTACCACTCCTAAAGAAACCTTCTCTAAGATCCAGACTGCCTAGCAAACTACAGGCCTATCTCTAACCTGCCTGTTGTAGGCAAGGTTATTGAGAACGTGGTGGCAGCACAACTGAAGGACCATTTGACAGCTCATGAAGCCTATGATTCTCTCCAGTCTGGTTTCAGGAAGAGGCATAGTACTGACACCGCCCTTGTTCGAGTACTTAATGATCTCCTGATAGCGAGAGATTGAGGCAGTCAGTCCATTCTAGTTCTCCTTAATCTCTCTGTGGCATTTTACATTGTGGCTCATGGGGTGTTGTTGGAGCACCTGCAGTTCCTCTGTGGACTGTCTGCTACTGTCCTCAGTTGGTTTAGGTCATTCCTCACTGGCAGGACACAAACAGAGGTGTCGGGGATTTATTCCTTAGCCTCTCTCCCCCTGTCATGTGGGGTGCTGCAGAGCTCCATTTTATCTCCCATGCTGTTCACAGTGTACATGCTGCCATTGAGGGACATTATAAGGTGGCATGGGCTGAGTTTTCACTGCTCTGCAGATGACACTCAACTCTACATGTCTTTTGTGCCCGAGCAGGGTGGGGGGATCTTGGTCTTTAACAACTGCCTCTCTGAGATTCGGGGCTGGATGAGTGCCAATTGGCTGAAGCTGAACTCTGACAAAACCGAGGTGTTGGTAATAGAACTGGGTCACCAAGGCATGGGGTTGCAGATGGATTAACCATCTCGGCTTTGGCTCAGAGGTGACCAACTGCTTACCTCAAACCATGTGTGAAATCTGGGTGTTGTGTTCGACTGCGGCCTGACATTAAAATCTCAGGTGTCTGGGCGGCTAAATCGGTCTGACGGTTAGTTCCGCTTGCAGCATGTGACCGGGTTCGAGAATGGACTCGGGTCGTTGGAGGAAACGGACAGGGGAGTAGGCTAGAGCATCCCATGACTGCTCACCTACTCCAGGGGAGGAGGGATGCGGCCTCGCAGTCTGGTACCCCCTGGCGGAGGCCGGGGAGACCAGCAGCAGAGCCTCAACGCGCATGGGGGCGTGGTGAACATCGGCTCTGCCCAGACGTTAGTGGCACGTCAAGCCCCGGGGAGAAAACAGAAAAATCCAGCCTCCTGGTCTGCTGGGTGATGGCTGCCATGCTCCTGTCGGCCTGAGATGCCCTGATGCCTCCAAACCCACCTCAGCAGCACTCAGGGACTGATGCCTAGTGAGCTGGTTTCCCCTCCCGGCGCCTTCCCCCTCGGAGGAGGGGGACCCACCCGGTGAAGGGATACGCCGGGCCATCCCTGGGTCGGCTGTGATCTGGGGTGTGGGCAGGGGAGTCAGGGCGAGGGGGTCACGGGAGGCATGAGCAGCTGGAAGGAGTGGTAGACCAGGAGGCAAGAAGGAGGATAAAGAAATAACACACAAAAAAAAAATTAAAAATCCCAGGTGTCTGCAGTCGTAAAGACCTCATTTTACCATCTGAGGAACATTGCTTGGATCGAGCACCTGATGCCGCCTGGCAATAGTCTTTTTTTTATTCTTTGTCAACCGGGTAAGGCCCACTAGGCACAACTGCCTGTTTTCAGGGGTAACCCGGGAGCTTTAGGCTAGTTAAGTGACTTGCTCTGAGTCACACAGTATGCAAGGGGAGATTGGGGGAATCAAACCCAGGTGTGCTGAACCAAGCTTATTCACAGCTCATTACTCTAACCTCTAGGCTATATGCCAATCCTGGTTCATACCTTTGTGACCTTGCACCTTGATTACTGCAATGCCCAATATCTAGGGTTGCAGGGGGTAAATATCCACCGACAGCAGCTGGTGCAGAATGAGGCAGCCAGGTTGTTGACAGGCTTGTCAAGATCTTGCCATATCACTCAAGTGCTCCGTGATCTTCATTGGCTGCCGATACACTGGCAGATCACCTTCAAGATCAGATTACTGACCTATGAGGCCTTACATGGTTAGGTACCTGGCTACTTACAAGATCTTCTACACCTCTTCCACCCCCTCCACCCACTCCCTTTTGCTGATGAGGGATTGCTAGAGGTTCCCAGGGTCCAGTTAAAGACTTCTGGGCAGCACACTGTTGCTTTTGCAGCCCAAATACTGTGGAATGCTCTACCTCATCGGATCAGAGAGTGCCTGACTGCTGACAGTTTTAAAACTGAACTAAAGACATATTTGTTCAGCCAGGCATTTGCTGGGGAAAATTTTGCCTAATTATATCACTTTTGCTGTTATATTTATTAAGTATTGATATTTTTATTCATTTTATGTGTTTTTAGAATGTAAAGCGCTTTGATCATTTTGATAAACTTTGATTTGAATCTCCAGGAGATATGATGCTGTGTATTTTCTAGGTACACCTGGGGGGGGTTGGGGAGCTTATGTTCGTAAGCACCCTCTGGGAGTTTACTACTTAACTTGTGTAGTTAGGCAGTAGGAGCTCTGGTGCCAGTAGGTCTGGGATGTGGGCCTGCCTGCTGCCGGCAAGGGGACCCACCCCCTAGGTTATAAATAATGGAGTTTGGTGCCACTTACCACCCTGGCCCTCATCCCTCAAAGACCCATGTTGGAAGTGCAGCCGTTGGGGCCGTGAATGAGTGAAGGAGAGCCGTGAAATGCAAGTTTAGGTCCTGTCGGTGCAGTTTGGAAGCCAGAGCCCAGAGAAGCAGACGTATGGAGGCCTGCCAAGAGATCTCTGGCACCTTGGTAGGGTAAGCACTGATGGGGGGCCCTGTTCCTAAGAAATACTACCCGTGGGCAAGTGCAGCCTGAGAGCCAATAGGGTTCCTGTGGTTGGGCCTGCTCTGGCAGATGGAGCCTGAGGCACAGTCTAGAGGTGGCAGCCTGGACAGTTGAGGGTGTAGTGGTTGCAGCCTACCCCTTTTCCCCTGGCCAGTGGCTGCTACAGTGTTTTGGGGTTCTCAGGGGTGCAGCCTGTGGAGGCAGGAAAAGATCCATGTGGGTAGCGGTTGGTTGGTTGGGATTCTGGCAGGGTGGCAGGCCATCCGGGTGCTCTGTGTGGCACAGCAAGCAGTCCCCTGGGTGAAGGCAGTCCAGAAATTGGAATTGATGTATGAGCGGAAAGTGCCTCGAGTCTTTGGGATCGCCAGGGACGAAGTAATTCTCTGGGATGCTCGGAGCAGGCATGTGGCATCAGTGACTGGGAATCAGGAAAGTCTTCAGTGGCTCTGTTCATGCTAAAATTAACACAGTATTGGAAGTTAAGACCTTTCAGTAAGAAGATAGCCCCCATGTGTTTTAAAGTAACCCCCTATTGTAACAAGGCAAAGTCAGAAGGGATTGGGACAGTAGAAATGCCTCATGCTATCAGAATTCCTACCCAGTTGGAGTATGATGAGACTAACTGAAGAAAAAGTAAACAAGTGCCTGTGTTAAGAAAGAATATGAAGAGAAGGAATTTGAAGTGAAAGTCTGCAAGGCTAAAATATCACAAAGTGTGGCCTGTTTTGACCTACCGTCTAATACTGCTGTCAGAAATGTAGTCTTTTCCGCTCAAAGAGTGTTTGCAAAGCCATAAATCAATCTCTTGAAATAAAGATTGTTGCAGAAGTGATTGTCTGGTTTATACAGTACCGTTCCTGTGAAGTGCCCCCACCGCACTTATTATCCCCATGCTCCATGGAGTGGTTTATCAAATTTCTTTTTTCATAATAAATCAGTTTTGCACTTCTGATTATGGAGTGGACATTGAATTTAATCAATTCAAACTGTGCATGTGTGCTTGTAAATGAACATTGCCCCCCTGCAGCTAGTCCTCTGAAGTGAAGAGATGTACCTGCTCCCCTGCCATGCGAAGCCATCTTGCAACAACAGAAGAACCAGGTAATGAGCACATTCTATTTTCTGGGACTGTATTTTCTGGATTGTACAGTGCCCCTCACATGAAGTTACCATCTGGATATCCCTAGACATCGGGAGTGTGGGGCTTACATGTAGTATACAGGAGTCTGGGGTTTATGAGGGCCAAGGTGCAGTTGCTTAGGTCAGAACTAAACAGGTTACTGATGAGTCAAGAGATGGAAATGGGTGGGTCTGTAAGGAAGCATCAGGGACAGGGGTGGGGAATTAAACCAGACACAAGGAGGCCAGAGGACAGGGATAAGTAGGCCAAAAATGGGACAGAGGTTCCCATGGTTGGGGGGTGGGGATAGTCAGATAGGGGATCAATGGGATCCAGGTCGGTATTGAACAAAGGGGCAGCTTGGAGAACAGTTGAAGGTAGAGGCATGCACAAGATCAGATCATAGATTCAGGCCACTTTGTTATTGGCCATCCCAATCTGTCAAGCCAGAATTGGGATGGAGATGGTCCAACCTGATTTGTGGCCCAATTTGTATGAAAAAAGAAATTCCCTTATAATAATACCCCTTCTCCTACCAGTGATGTGCTAGATCTCACAAGAAGAGTGAGAGTCCACCTCCTATCAGTTCCTGCCACTTGCTTGCCCCCATGATGCATGCTTTTGTGCTGCTGTCAGATGTTGATCTGGCTGGGTGAAATCCCACCCAACAGCCACCTCCAACCTGAGCCCTGACCCATACCTTTTAGGCCCTGTCCACACTACCCATCTGTAACGTTACAGAGTGCCCAAACCATTACCACAACGATTTGCGTTTACACCTGTAACATTACAGAAGGCGTTTTCGTAACCATTGTTGAAACCACATATGAGGTGGTTTCAACAACGGTTATGAAACCAGTTACGCCTCGGTAACGTTACCAGGCGTAGTGTGGACATGTGGCACCGGTCCCCCAGCACAGCGCGAGCTGCATTGTGGGATCAGGTGCCATGGTAACGGTCACTCAGCTCCCAAAGTGTGGACTGGTGGTGCCAGTCCCGTAACAGACACCATGGCAGTGTGGACACACTGCACCACTCCCCGGTTGTAAAGGTTTCTATCCGTTACGGGGTCTGAGCGGTGCAGTGTGGACAGGGCCTAACAGTCATGGGAGGGAGGCTACACAGCCCACATGAGCGGGAGTCAGTTCAGCGCTTGGCAGCAAAAGTGCCTGTGTTCTAGCAATATGTGGTGTATGTACTGTGGTTGGGTGCTCAACCTATGGTATACTGCCTGTAATGGAGGCCATCCTCATCACACTGGCAGGGTGCTGTGCCAGTAAAGTGCCATGCAATGCAATGTTCCTGTGCTGCACCACTTTATGGTCCGCCCAGTCCATGCTCATAGTCAGCCATTGCTACTCGCCAAGAACTCAAAAACTAGCAGCACTAGAGACATACTGTAGCAATTACCGACTGTACCCCCCCCCCCGATAGTCCAGGCAACTGAGAAAACACAGTCTCAGCTCACTGCCTCCCTCCCTCCCACTAAAGAAAGTAAGCAGGGTAGGAAAATAAATCCAGTCAATAAAATAATTTATGTGTGTGGGGGCCGAGGGGTTTAATTAAGAGGTCAGACTGGATGGAATGATCAGTTGAAAGACGTAGAGGGTGATTGATCTGGCTAGGGGAAGATACTGCAAGAATGTCAGCAGTGCAGAAAGGGGACTGGGCAGGCCACAGTATTGAAATGATGGGAGTGGGCACATTGGGGCAGGGCCAGAGCAGGGGTCAAGGCCTGGGAGGAGTAGTTAAAAATTTGGCAGCAAATCACTGCCTCCTATCCAAACTAATAAACTAAAAAAAACTTCTGCGTGCCCCCCACCCTCCAAGCTCTCCCTAGGTCATATGTCTGCTCACTCCAATGCTCAATTATGTGGGGGGAGCAGCAGAATATCAATGCCTGGCTAAGGCAAGGAAGACACAAGGTACTTGCTAAGCAAAGCATTCTCTGACACATCTTGTGGGAGGGTGGGAGGGTGGGAGTCATGTAAGAGCGCCCAGTTACAAAGACACCTTACACAACTCCTGCCCAAGACATGCCACTAAATACTTTTGCTAAGCAAGCACCTTGTTGTTTCAAGCTTGCTCTGCTTCTACTTGTGCCCACCCAGCCACATGGCAGATATTCTGTGGCTCCCCCCATGTGGTGCGGCATGGAGGGGCAGCCAATGGAGTTAGGGGGAGTCGGAAGATGGGGCACATGCAGCTGTGCCCCTTGAAGTTAATTTCTGTCTAAAAAATGCAGGAGGAGAGACTGCAGAGCCCATAAGTTGGTCTAGGTTGACAGCCTTATGGCTGTAAATTCTGCTGCTTCCTCATGTAATGGATCATTGGGGGGAACATCTCCCATGGATCTCAGTGGTCAGCGGCAGTCTTTCTGGGGTGGTAGATTTAGAATGGGGGGCTCACACAGCTGTGCCCCTTGAAGATTTAGGGGCCTATCATTCTCAGAAGGGAAAGAAAATGAAGCCACTGACTTACATAGATCCTTTGAATTATATAGCCCAAGAGCCGCTATGTAACATTTATCTATTTTTACATGGAGTGTAGCATTTCTTTTCCCTATACGTCTTGTTTGCAGAAGTGAGCACAGCAACAGGCTACAATTACAAATCAGTGGGGGTGAGGAGGTAAGAAGGAAGCCATGAGGCACTTTTTCCACTGAAAGGGCAGTGGCAGGATTGAATGCACTGCCAGAGGGGATAGTAAATCATGGCTAAGTTGGGGGATTTAAAAGATAGTGGGATAGATTGAAGGGGAAGGTTAGGGTGAAAGGGAAGGGGAGTCAGAGGAACATGTAGCATATGCGCAAGAATTCCACATCAAGTAGGCTTGACAGACCCTTCAGGCCTTTTTCTGCTGGCATTTCATATATCCGTATAAAGTTCTGGATTTCAGAACAGTAGACTCCCATCAGATGAGGGACTTTATATGAGACAGAATCAGGGAAATGGAGGAAAGATGGGGAAGAAATAAAAGGGGCCATGCTCGAAGCAACAAAGTCATGCTTGAGGATGGTTACCAAGAGAAACAGATACAAGTGCAGTCCACCTCCTCCTCAATGTCTAGGGCTATGCTGTTGGTACCTGTCCATGGGGAGGTGGTGGCCACTGCAGACACTGTGCCATATGGCTTATGTTTACCAGGTCCTCACAGCCATTGGGGTGCCAGGCTCTTCAGGTGCTGGGCTTAAAAGGAACCCATGTTATTCACAGCAAATATTTGATGAAATAACTTGCAGCAACACTCTTTATAGAAACAACAGTGGGGATCCCATTTTAATTATATAATTAATACAACTCCATGGAGCAAGAAGCAGTGGACATATTTCAGTGAGGCAGCATTTCATATTTCGACTGAGATGGTCGCACAGTCCATAAGCACAGTCTAAACTCTTGATGAAGGATTTTCCTTTCAGGGTGTGGTGCTGACATCCCCACAAATTAGGCAGCTCTGTATTCACAGTCCATTCTTATTCCCCATGCTCCCATAACATCTCCCAACAAGACATGATGGCCTCTCACCTCGGGACCACCAGCTCCATCTCGACTCCCATCTCAACTTCTTTTAGCCTTTCTTGAGCGACAGTCCCCAGGAATTATGGGTGAACTGTCCCCAAGTCGTATCTTACAGCCGCTCGTCTCTTCTAAATCTCTGGTACTCTTTAGGGCTGTGAAACTGGAGGCTCCCGAGACATCACTCCCAACCGCCCCTCTTTTTAGCTCTACTTCGGGCCCCACCCTGTAGTCTCACCAGAGCATGTTACCCTAGTCCCACCGGAGTGGCATGAATAGAGTCCCACAAGGGGCCTGAAACTCCAGCTGCCACCATGTCCTTTCCCCAGCTCTCTATCTTCATATCACAGGACCTGGAAATCCTCTGCTACCCAGAACAGGCAATCACAACCGCTCCGGTACTCTCTCTCTGTCTCTCTCTCGAACTCGAACTGTCCTCTGCCCTTCTCACCCCAGCTTAAATTCAGTCCAGCTATGGCGACTTCCCACCAGCAGCAAGCCCCCCAACAGGGTGACCTGGAGTTAACCCTTTCCTGACCAAGGCCATTCTAGCCCAGATTATTCCCACTGGTGCACAAAATGTACACTACCTTAAGCTCTGCTCCACAAGGGGTGGTTACAACCCTCCACCCTTTAAATGTGCACCTTCCCTGGTGGGCACTTAAGGCATAAAACAGTCATCCCATTGAGCCTCCAGCTGAGGGGAATGTGCACGTCTCATCTACCAAGACTTGAGGAGCTACAAGCTGCACCACCATGGAGGTGGGATTCTTAACCAACACTGGGGACCCAAACCCAGTTTGGCTCTCTACCCTGCCAGTACTGCTTTCATCCCTCTGGCCACCCACCCTGCTGGACTCCTAGGACAGATTGCTTATGAATTCCAGGGGTGTTGTCCCAGATCTAACACTGCCTAAATGCTGCTACCTGCAGATTATGGACTCATAAGAATGCCCCCCCCCCCAGATAATTATCCAACACAGTAACTATTACCATGAAAGGATAGCCAAATGGGGCAAACATGTAATAGCTCTAGATATCTTAAGCAATTACCATGCATACAGTGATTTCAGCAACAACAATTTTACAGTGATAATACTGAGCACCATAAGCAGCAACATGGGCATGATGACTTATAATTGAAAGACAATACTCTAACAGGTTGTTATTGACAGTCCCCACAGTCTCTGAATTAAATCGTAACAAAAGTCACACAAGGGTTAACCTCACCCATCTGGATGATTTTCCAGGGGGAAGTGTCTGAAATCATAGCTCTGTAAGGAACTGGTCATATTCACCTCGCCTGTCTTCCATAGTAGTAGTAAGGATGTGGTTTGGTGCAAGGCCGATCATACGAGTCAGTGGCCCCCACACAATATTCAGTACACTGTCCATACAGACCTTGCAGCAGGGCATATTTTTTCACAGCCTAAGGCCCTCATAGGCAGACTTACTTTAAATGGCTTTGGTGATCCACTGGGTCTCTTGGAGTGAAACAGTGGGGCTGAAGGCATTCATGTTGTTCTTTCAATAAATATTGCCCAAGATGCCATGGAAAACCCAGTCTCCATACTTCTCCTCAATGACAATCCACACTCACTCTGGCATATAGAGACATTCATACTGGGGGTATTCTTGTCGAATGCACCTCCTCATAAACCTCTCCGCCTAGGACCACTCAGGCAAACTTTGAATGGTCATCCTCAGAGCCTGTCCCTCCATGAGCTACACACCATCCAGATACTCACACTTCTGCCATTCTCGCTCCTTAGCCTGGCTTTGATGATCTCTGGGCCAGGGGTGGACTATCTCTCTGGAGGAGGAATCTTTTGGGGGCAGCATGACCACCACAGCGTAGGGGGGTGCAGGACCCTTCTCTGACTCTTCCTCCCACTCATTGTCCCCTTCACTCCTTTCATTGCCTTCAGCTTCCCTGACCTCGGGATCACTGGGGTGGGCCATTTCAGGTGGCTCCACCAGTGGGCTCTGCTGGTGGCTTGAGCTGGAGGGCTGATCCCCCTGCAAAGATGCAGATGACATGCCAGTGGGCACAGACCATGGGGCTGTATCAGTCTTAAGAGTATCTGGGCTGGATACCTTGTGTTGTGCTCCAACTATCCTAAAGTTGGCCAGAGTCAATAACTTCTCCTGGGGCTCCTTTGGCAGAACTGCACAGCTCAGAGCAGGTCTGCACTAACCATTGTGGTCAGCCCTGGACCCTCCTGGGGGGCGGACTCTTATTTCTTTTGTAATTCCAAGGCTTTGACTCTACTCCCAGGGTCCACATGCACACCAAAGTCCTCCCAGGATCCCAAACTCATATCCTCTGAAGTGAGTGATGCTGTTGACTGGCTAGAACCAAAACAGGGACATTGGGGCAGCGGGTATCCTTTGGTTAGATGGCCGGTACCTAGACAAGCAAAACACACAGGGAGTAGCTCTACTCTGGGGCCCTTGTGCTGGCAGAAGACATATTCTCTGGATGCAGTACACTTGCCAACTAACTCCCACATCCATTGAACATTTCAGCGGGTACTGTAACACCTGAGGCTGAGGGGACTTATGCCATCTTATCTTCTGAATTGGCAGTGGTTTAGACGAACGTCCAGAGAGCAAACTAGCACTGACTCTCTCATCGCTCTGCTGAGTTCACACATATGCACCCAACCCTGAGATCACAAGTCCCGCCCAAACAGGTCCGTACAGTCCAATCCAAGAGGGCACCCTGGTACTTTTGCATGGAATTCACATGGACCGTACACATGGCTCTGTCCACAGACACTCAGGCACCACATCCAATCAAAGGCATGAATTTTTCTGCCCTCAAGTGCCATACTGGATAGTTTACAGTTCATCAACAAAGAAATTAGTAACCAGGAACAACAGACTCCAGCACCCATGGCACCCCAAAATCACATTACAGATGAAGCCTACCCCCTCCTCAATGTCTAGAATATGCTGGTGGTAACTGTCTGTGGGGGGGGGGTGGCCACAGCAGACACTGCACCATATGGCTTACATTTACCAGGTCTTCACAGCCACCAGAGTGCCAGACTCTTTGGGTACCTAGCCGAAAGTAAACCCATGTTAGTCACACCGAACATTTGAAGATATAACTTACAGCTATACACTTAGCAGAGACAATAGTAGGGATCCCATTTAATAAAGTAATTAATGCAACTCCATGGAGCCAGAAACAATGGATATAGTTCAATGAGGTAACATTTCACTCTCGACCGAGATGGTCACACAGCCCATAAGCACAGTTTAAACTCTTGTTGAAGGATTTACCTTTTTTGGTGTGGTACTGCTGTTCCCATAAATTAGGCAGCTCTGTATTCCCAGTCCATTATTATTCCCCATGCTCCCATAACATCTCCCAACAGGACATGATGGCTTCTCACCTTGGGGCCACTAGCTCCATCTCGACTCCCATCTTTACTTCTTTTAGCCTTCTATGAGCAACAGTCCCCATGAATTACAGGTAACCCATCCCCAAGCTGTATCATACAGTCGCTCATCTCTTCTAAATCTCTGCTACTCTTCGGGCCATGAAACTGGAAGCTCCTGAGACACCACTCCCAGCAGCCCCTCTCTTTAGCTCTACCTTGGGAACGACCCTTCAACTGTAGTCCTATCAAGGCATGTTGCTTTAGTCCCACTGTGGTGGCTTGAATAGAGTTGCACATGGGGCCCAAAACTCCAGCCACCACCACTTCCTTTCCACAGCTGTCTATCTTCACACCACAGGGGCTGGAAGTCCTCTGCTACCTGAAGCATGCAAATCTCCTCCGCTCTGGTCCTCTCTTTCTCTCTGTCTCTGGAACTGCCCTCTGCCCTTCTCACCCCAGCATAAATCCAGCCCACCCATGGTGACTTCTTGCCAGCAGCAAGCCCCCCAACAAGGCAACCCAGAGTTAACCCTTTCCTGACTAAAGCAGTTCTAGCCCAGATTATTCCCACTGGTGTATGAAATGTACACTGCCGTAAACTCTATTCCACAGGGGAGGGGGTTTACACAAGAGACCAATATGGTTCTGAAAAAGGTCAGGGAGGCAGTGAGGGTCAAAAAGATAGTCTTCAACAGGTACAAGGAGAAGTAGGGGGCTAAAAATGGGGGGAGGTCCAAGTAAAAACTAGGGAGGCAAAGAGGGAGGTCAAGGATGCAAAAGCAGACACAAAGCTGCATATTGCAGAGAGGGTCAAGGGAAAGGAAAAACAGTTCTTCAAATATATTAGGGGAAAAAGACAGACAAGAGGGGGACTGCCTAGGCTAACACAGGAAGGCAGAGTAATAGAGGAGGACTAGCAGAAAGCAGTCATTCTTAATGACTACTTCTGCTCAGTATTCACAATGGACAATAATGGGCTTTTGCATATAAACTGCTGAAATGGAATCCCAGAAATGAGGCAGCAGGTATTTACAAGTGAAAGGGTGAGAGAAGAGATTGCAACCCTGAGGAAAGATAAGGGCCCCACTGCTGGACGGGATGGATCTGAGGGTGCTCAGGGAACTGACATCGGAATTAGCTGAACTCCTGGTAGGGTTATGCAATAGCTCAGTTCTGACAGGGGTGGTACCAAAAGACTGGCGGTCTACACGTGGGGGGGTATTGGGTGTAGTTCTGTTCCACAAGAGTGTGGGCAAAGAGCAACCAAGTAACAACAGACCAATCAGTCTTAACTCCATTGGTGGTAAACTTATGAAGACACTAGTCAGAGGACCCAGTCAATGGACTACCTGGAGAAAAATGGTCTCCAGGATAGTGAACAGCACAGGATTATGGCAGAGAGTCTAGTCAGACCAACCTGTTAACATTCTTTGGCTGAATAACTTGGTCACTGGATAAGGGTCATGCAGTGGAATTACTCTACTTTGACTTCAGCATGGTGTTAGCCTTGGTGCCACATAAAAGGCTGCTGAAGAAGCTAGAGGATCTGTGTGCAGTGAGTGGCATAGATGGGTGAGAAGTTGGCTGGAAGGGAGACAGCAGAGGGTAGTGGAAAATGGAGTAAAATCCCTGAAGAGGGAAATACAGAAATTAGGGGTGTGCATCAAATTTCAATCAGTGGTTGAATACCTCGATTACCAGGCATATTCGTTGAATACCAGAATACTGGGTCTATTCGAGGGTATTCGACATACTGTAATTGTATTCAAGGGAGACTTTGAGATCTCAGTTAATCCCGAGGCTGCTCAGAGAGCTTCACAGAGCTCAGTAACTCAATTTATTTTAGAAGTTCTAACCCTTCACCACACTGATCCCAAACAGCCAGTTCTTCATCTCATCTCATTCCCCCCCAGCCCTGATCAGTCACACAGTATCAGCAGCAGCATCTCTGTCATCTGCAGCAGCACACACACACACACATAACAGCCTACCATCCCACATTGGGCAGCAACAGAGAATTGTTCACTGCTGCAATTTTTTGGACTCTGAATTGTTTCTATTGTTCTTAAAACTCTGCCTTCCACCATTTCCCAATTCTACTTGCCTCTCCTTCAGATTCCAGGTGAGTGAGTGTCTGACCTTTTCTACTCTCCATTTCCACACATCATTCCCACCACCAGGGCTTTCTTCACATCATTTCCACCACCAGAACTTTCTTGTCCAGCCCCCAATCACTCTCACATCCCCATCCTCATGCCTCACCTTCTCTTTCTCTCTGTTCTGGTCAGTGCTCCAGCCTTTCCAACTCTCTGCTGTAAACTCCTGATCCTATGCAAGATGACGTGAACATGACAGTTGAGCCATGGCACAGAAAAGCTAAAGTAACACAAATTACGTCTGTATCATTCTACTCAATATTACTATACATACTATACCTACTACTGTAAATGCAATCTATGCACCTTTTCAGGATTATGTAAATTTCTTGTCTGAAATAATAAAAGGCCTAATAACACTGAGTGTAAGTAATATCCTACTGATGGGTGATTTTAATGCCATGTTGCATCCAATATTAGATAAGACCTCACCAATTTTAATTACTACTAAGAAAACCACAGCTTTATGAAGAAACAGCTTGGAGCATCATGATCTAATCAACTCTTGGGATTTGAATATGTTCAGAAATGTCTAAAGAAATATTTTGCACTGCCTCTTGATGCTAGCAAAGCTTTTGACTTAATCAACAGAGAATGTTAAATGTATTAAAATTATGGGGTATTACACAACACTATATCCACATTATAGGATGGTTATATTGTAATCCAGAATCCCAGTTCTGAGTCAATGGGATACTTACTAAAAAACTGGGAATACTTAGGGGATAAGGCAGGGGTTGTCCCCTCTCTCCAACTCTATTTATTATGTGTGTAGAACCACTTTTGCAAGCTTTTAGACTTAATTAACATATAAAAGGAATCATGCTAGATCAGGATGAAATTAAATTAAATTAAATGTCTTTTCTGATGATACTTTACTTCTGTTTAAGGCTCTAAATAGTTCCATCCCAGTCATTTTGGAGGAGATTGATGAATTTGCTGGTTTTGCTGGGTATCGTCTAAATCAACAAAATCTATTATATTTCAAATAACTCAGGAGAAGAAGGCCAGAGATTATTTTCAGTTGAACTCCTTTGAGAAGGTACAGTACAAGTCACATTAAACTGTTCCTCCAATGAGTTGTTTTAGCATTTCTGTTTGAGCTGCAGGAGTGATGCTGGATCCAGCACAAAGCCCTGCACAAACTGTTTCTTAAGAGTTAAAACTCAGTTGTACATTGCATTGTGATTGGACTGCAGATGCAATTCAACTGAGTTGCAAAAACATTTTACAAACATTGCTCTTGAGCTGGTTAAGCACTGAAAAATAATACAGTATGAGTTGCCAATGCATTGCCAACTGTAAAAAACAACGCTAAACCAACTCATTGGTGGAACAGTTTAATGTTACTTGTACTGTAGATCAATTTAAATATCTGGAAATAACTTTGACAAAGTTCAAACTAATATCACACTTAACTTTAATAAAGCAAAAAAAAAGTAATAAACTCGAAAATTGGCAAAATCTTTCTCTCTCTTTCTCTCTCTCTCTCTCTCTCTCTCTCTCTCTCACTTTGGGGGAGAGTTGAGGTTATTAAAATGGTGGTACTCCCACCATTAGTCTTTGTCCTACAACCCATGATTTGGTGTCTGCCACCTCAATGGTTCTCAGAAATAAAAACAAAGTTTTAAAAAATGTCCATAGAGAGGGAAGAACCCTGTATTGCCTGGGGACATTTGATTACCCCTAGAGTCAGGGAGGCTTGGGTTGCCCAGATCCTTATTTCCATTTACTAAGCAATATTCTGGCTTACTTATGGGAATAGGCTCTTCCCCCAAAGCTAGATCATTTAATTTTACAAAAAATAATTTCAAGCTCCAACCAAAAAATAGAACTTCAAGACTTACTTTTTTGATCTAAATATAAAGAACTGAATAAAATAACTATCTTGAACTCTTGGGCTAAACAATTTGCTTGAGCAAAAATTAAAATTGGTTTAGGTAATATTGCATGGCTATTTGGGAGAATATCATTACAAAGAAATGAAACTAAAACTGTCAACTCAATAAATAAACTTCTGGATAGAAACAGAATTACAAGATAGATTGACCTATTGGAATTTGGGACATTTTTAAGTTATGAGTTATTCAGAGAAATGTTAAAACTGGACCTAAATGGAGTTACTTAGCTTATCTAGCCTTATCTAGGAAACTCAAAGAATTAGCTGATCATAATGAAGCATGTGTACTAAATTTTAAGTTAAAAATAAAAGATCAGAGAAAACTTGGGGGTGCCTCCCCAAGAAAACTATTATCACGACTTTACTCTAAAGTAATAATGTACCAACAAGAAGGCCATTCTAAGATTAATTTGGAATGGTCTGGGAGAAGGAATTAGGAACTGAAATGTCATATAATAGGTGACATAATATTCAAATCCAGGCAAACAAGTATAATTGCAGCCAAAAATAAATCCATTCAGTTAAAAATTATTAACAGGGCTTATATAACTACCAAAAGTATACATGTTAGACCAGCCTGCCCTGCTGTCCCATAGGAGGACTTTCACTAGTGCCATGACAGACAAGGGAGAATGTATTATGCACTAATGATCACTAATGTACTGATATGTTCAGCCAAATGTCAAATGAGTAGACTTGGCAGTTTTAGAATTTTTTTTTTTGAAAAATGATGTAAAAAATCAATTTTTATTTTTAAAACTTGACATTGATTAATTCTGATGTGTAGTCTACAAGGCACATCAATTTCATACAATTTCAGGATTTATTTTGGTAATTTCCAATTAAAATTCATAATGCATAATTGTAACAAGGACATACACACAAAGTGACATGAAAAGACAAACAAAAACATGCAACATACAGACATTAACAGACATATTTCATGCAATATTTTAAAAAGTATGTGCAGTTATTGAGAGTCTCTTATTGTGCAAGTTACCAACAAGGTAGCAGCATATATGTGCAAGCAGAAGATCCCCCCCCCTTACTTAGATGCACAACATTCAGTATCAGTAAAAGCAAGAACATTTTCAGCAATGTCCTTATTTTGGTACAAGATGTTTAAGAGTCCCAGCCTCTCCTCCGACAGTCTCATTTCTTTTTTTTTTTTTTTTTTTTAGTTATTTAACCAGGTGTGACACACTAAGCTGAAAGCTTTTTTACAGGTGCAGCCTGGGAGCACAGGGAAGTTAAGTGACTTGCTCAGGGTCGCACAGTATGCAAGTGGAAGCTGTGGGATTCAAACCCAGGTCTGGTATGCTAGATATCACCAGATTTGCAGCTCAGAGCCTTAGACCACTGCGCTATACTGCCTCCTTTGGTCCTGTATTTTCCTAAAGAGGCTGAATGACCTCTCGATTGAAATTTATATCACTGGCATGGCAAACACATGCAAAGCAACACTGGACAATGCGGGCAATGTTTGCATATAACTTTTCCAGTAGTCCGGAGGCATATGGTGGCTAATTAAAGAATTAAGAGCTGAGAAGTGAGCCTGATAAATCACAAAGGAATACAGTACCTATCAAGTAGGTGAGAATTTATGCTAATTGTGTTATTGTACTCACTACTATTGCTGGGCTGGGACTGTTATCACACTGTCGGCACACTGCTCTTTAAGGCTACAATGTGGCTAATGATGTGATTACTACCGATGTCTATAATTTTCCATCAAAAGTCGAAGTTTTTGAAAATTCAACGGAAATAGACATATTTTGATTGATATCGAAAACTGCCTAGTGTACTAATGAGTTAGCCAAAATTGTGTATTATTATCCTACAAGGACATCTAATGACAGCTGTGAGATTAGCAGCCTATTGTGACATAATTATATATATAATAATAATAATAATATTCTGTGGTCTGTAGCACCACCTGTATTCTGAAGTCAGTCTGCTAAGCCTAGCAAAATCTATGAGAAGAACCCTATTGTTCTTCTAAGTTAGTTATACAGCAAATAACTATAACTGATACAAAAAGTAGTGGTCCTGGGTATAGACACCCATGTTTTGACCAATGGAACACCGAGTACAGAAACACACTGACATTTCTTATCTGCAGTATATAATCTTAGTACAAAGCCAAACCTCTTTGGGATCCCCCGGTAGCATCCAGCTTCCACGCCTTGGTATATGATTGTCTCTGTGTTCCAATTGGTAAGATTTTATCTTATTACTTCTGTCCTTGTATTATTACTAAGGAGAAATAAAACTAATTGTCTGCACATCTGTGTTGGTGGTGTTTTACCATCAGACATATCTCCTGCAAAATCTTTCAAGTGGTGACCATACTGGCAGGACCTAGTTTGTGATAGAACAATAACCACTTAATTCACGGGTGTGTCTGAATTTTAGGATGGGAGGATAAAGAGGTTTTCAAGGGAAAGAAATATTTTTCTCAACCAGAAAAGATTCAGTGTACTCATAGTGGCTGGCTTTTTGCCTTACCTGCTGCTTTACGCTTCAATGTTACCATCTGTGAAGACATGCAACTCACAAAAACTCCTTGCAATAAGAGACTTGGGCTACAGTCTAAGCAGATTTAACCCCTCTTTTGCAAGAGTATTTTGTGAAGACTAGTAATTGATTGCTTCTGCTGTACACACTGTGTCTTTTGGTGAACGAGTGTTAAATAACTTGTACCCTCCCTGTTCATCTATTTGCATCAAACAACCTTAAGGCTTGCCCAAGGGGCTCTGTGGCTCCAAAAATGTAACTTTCTAGCAGGGAAAGGACAAAGAGTTCTGGACACCACTCTGGGCTTCTCGGCTTGTACAGAAAAGGGGGGGCAGAACAGTCAAAAATGCCAGTCATTGCTGAGTTAAAGTTAGATGTTGCAAATTTTTAACCTCTCATAGGGGCTGGGTGATTTTGCACAAAATGCAGCATCTGAAGATCATCCTGTACAGTATGTGTGTTCACTGTACTCAGAAACTAAACTAACAATGAAGAAGTATCACACAAGGGTTTAATGGTTGCAGCCTTGTATGCTGCCCTGAAAACAGTAGAAGCAAGGGCATCAACTTTGGAAACAAAGCTGGAATCCACACTATGAGATAAAGGTGAGCAACAGAAGGTTTGGGAGAAGGAGCTGGAAAATCAAAGGCATGTGACGTAGACATAATTGTGTAACACACTGCTAGAGAAGGGCAGAGAAGTTGCTAGGTTGAGAGAGGGAATGTGATAAAAGTTATCATGACAAGAAGCAGGCATTGCAGATGAATGGTATGTTGACTGATGCAAATGATGAATTAAAGAATGCAAATGATGATTTGTTGAGAGAAATGGATAAGTATCAGATGGATTTGGAAAGGGCGTTGAATGAGAATCATGAAGATACTGCTGTGTATAGAGTTTTATAGAAACATCTTAGTACAGGACAACATGAAGATGTGAAAGTAAAACATGCAAAGTGAAGGCAGAGGTATGCACAGTTACGTCAGCAGTTTGATATCCTGAAGGGGCATGTCAAGGCATTGCCCTTTACTCCACCCATTAACCTGACGCCATTACCCAGTGATGACGGGGATGATGAACATGATGATGACATCCAAGATGGTGGTCCATGGGACTCCGGAGGGAAGCAGCCTAGCCCACCTCCAATAGCCATCTTACGACCCTCTGATCAACATGCAGTAAAGTGCCTGGTCGATAATGCAACTGAGAAGGCTGGCACCCCAATGGTTTTGCAGGCTATGGCGGACCTAGTCCGCGATGAGGTAGTCCAGAACAACCTTGTCCAGGGTGTGGCTGATGCAACGGCTGATGCTGTGGTGAAAACCATCACAGCCCAACCAGAGCGAGCCCCCAACACCTTCCAGTCGGCCCAAGACATTGCTAATATAGCAAACACAGTAGGCCGAAGGGGGCATAGTGATAATCTAAGTGTTCATTTACAAAAGGTGAAAAGCCAGTGCAAAATGCTTAGCCTGCTGGCTGAGCAGCAAGTGCAGGTTTTAAAACAGATAGTAGAGCCTACACTCTGGGCCAAATTGCCAAGCGTGCTACATAATTTCACCCAGGCGAGGTTTGATGACATTGCAGCGGGCCTAGTGCTTGCGCACTACCCTAACCAAGTGAGTGTGTCTATGGTGTACAAAGTCAAACAGTTCATGAAGGAAACCCCGATCGATATGAGAGTTGGATCTGGCTATCATATCATATTAGAAAGGGAGCAGTGAATGAGGCCTCAGACAGGGACTCACTGGAGTACAAAAAAACATTTTTGAAAAACATATTACCGGCCGTCCAGGACTAGATAGAGGCTTCTATCCTCCTGAGAATGGACATTTTTAACAAGACTCTGGAACAGACAGAACATGCATACCAGCTGTATGCGTACAAGACCTGAACACCAGACAACAGTCCAAGGAGGCAGCGGTGCAGCCTAGTGATGAGCCGGCTATGCAATACATAGCAGAAGGAAAACAAAAGGCCCAGACCCAGGCCTACCATCCCAAGAGACCTGGTAACCCAAAACAAAAGTGGAATAGCTGGAACTCTTACTACTAGGGCCAAAGCCTGAAGCAAACAGGCCCTAGCTGCAAGGAACTGCAGCAGGAATGTAACCGGCTCTGAGAGGTTGAGGCCTAGGTGAAATCCAAGGCTGATGGCCCAGAGAAAAGCAGATTGCAGATCTCACCCTTGAAAGTGTCCCATCTGTGCCTCCATACCAGGAAGATCTGGAGGAGGCCCAGGAGACCTCAGAGTCTCCCTACCATGAATGTACCCAGATGCTCCAGGATGCACAAGCCTCACAGACCATGGTCTCATCCAAGAAAGAAGATTCCAAATGATGGTGTCAGGCCCAGGTGCACATCATCATTACCCTGGTGATGGATTAAACTGGCTGACTGTGTGTAGAAGCGTTGGTAGGGGGCCATCAACAGGAACTACTTCTAGACATGGGAGCCACTGTCTCTCTGTGTTACACCAAGAACCCAAAGTCATCTCCACGGTCCATTGGAAGGACAACTTCTGCCCCGACCTTTGAAGGGACTGTGGTTACCACCTACTGAGCCAAACCCATACCAGTCATCATTGGTACCTTGGTGATTGAACATCGTTTTGACATCATGGTTTTATATCATCACCAAATTATCATGGGAACTGATTTCCTGTCACAAAATGGATGCATTGTAGATTTAGCCAACAGGCTATTATTCCAAATATGAGGACAACTCCACATGGTACTTATCTCTGATTGACATGTAGTGGCAGCTGTGGTCCTTAATGACAACTAGTATGACATCATCATCATGCAATGTCATCATAGGCTGCTACCTCAGATCCAGCCAATCCTGAAAAGGCACCAAGAGGCCATTGCCAAGAACAAACATGACTGTCAAAGGATGGACACCCTCATCCAAATCACTGGGGAGGATCCAACCCGACAAAAGCAATACCTATTCCCAATTGAAGCCTTACCCTCGTCGAGGGCCACCATTGACTCACTTGTCCAGCAGGGAGTCATAAGGCCTTATGTGTCAACAGTCAATTCACCCATCTGGCCTGTAAAGAAACCCAACAATACAGTAGTTGGACACTCACTATTGATTATCACAAACTTAATCAGGTGACCCCCAACTGCACCCCAACTGTGGCATCTGTGCCTAATGTGCTCAAACTTCTCAAACCTGAAAACCAGTGATTCAGTACATTGGACATCTCCAGTGGATTTTGATCCCTACCCTTGGCCCAAGAGAGCTAATGCAGATTTGCCTTCACCTTTGAAGGATGCCATGGAACTGCTGCCCACAGGGGTTCCATACTAGCCCCTCACTATTCCACATCCACATTAAGGATGCCATCAGTGGCTTCTCAACATCAGAGTGCCTTCTACAATGCATGGATGACCTTCTCCTAGCCACAGTGGATGTGCAGAAGCACCTGCAACTCTCAGAAGAGCTCCTGACCCTGCTACAGAAAGCAGGCCTCAAGTACAATCCTGTAAAGGTACAGTTGTGCCAACCAGAAGTTATATTTCCTGGCCTGCACATAACTAGAGAAGGAAGAAGCCCTGCTGCCAAGATTCAGGGCCTACAGGATTTGCCATTACCCACCAATATGGCAACTCTCAGATGCATCCTGGGTATGGGCAACTACTCCAGGGACTTCATTTGCAATTTTGCACAGAAGGCAACTCCTCTGTATGAACTGCTGAATAAGGATGTCCCATGGCGATGGGACCCTGAACACACCCATGCTGTCAATTCCCTAAAGAAGGCCTTGGCCTCTGCTCCAGCACTAGTCTACCAAAACTCAGAACTTCCATTCCATTTGGAAACTGCCACCTCTGAAGTAGGTATGTCAGCAGTCCTTGCTCAAAAGGCCAATGGTACCCTGTGGCCTATTGTTTATGCTTCCCAAATGCTCTCCATGGTTGAGCTGAAGTATTCCCTGTGTGAAAGGAACCTGCTGGATACTTTTGGGCTGTCAAACACTTTGCTTACATAATAAGGTTTTGCTCAGTTATGTTACACACCAACCACACTCCTACCAACTTCCTATTGAATGATAGAAACAAAGATGGCAATGTATCTAATGACACACTCACACATTGGTCTCTCCTACTTCAAGATAGAAACATCACTGTACTTCCCACCAAAATTCCATCCATCTTGGCACATGGTCTCCCATACCTAGGAGAACCACATGAGTGTGGCCTAGAGCCACCAGTTCTACAGGAACCAGGCCCATTTCTCCCAGCAACAGAAAACACATTGAATAACACTACCACGTCTTGTGTCTTCACAGATGGTTCTTCCTCATATGATGAGGGGTTCAAATCACAGGATTTGGGGTCCTGGTCCAGGTCCCCACAAGTGACACCTCTGAGGCATCAATAAAGTGCAGTGTCACGTCATCACAGTATGCAAAACTTGCAGCTGTTGCCTGTGCCTTAGAGATCATAGATGGGAAAGGAAATGAGAATACTATCATCTTTTCTGACTTCCACTCCAAAGCTGAACCCTTCCACCATTACAATGACAGAGCCGACTCTTTAACCAAAGAGGGAGCTGGGGGGGGGATATGGCAAATGCCTCCTCCCACTGCAACACCCATGGTAGCTGCAAGCAGAAGAACCAAAAAGTCCCTCTGGATTTGACTGAGCAACAGTTAACTGATCCAGAGATAAAAGAGGTTTATCAATACCTCTCCAAAGATACAAAAAAAGAAATGTCTATGAATAATCCATTCAAAAGACATGCAGATAAACTATCACAAATTGATTTTCTATCACTCAGGTGATCAGAAATTCTGGGTACTTCCCAAATCACTTTGTTCTGAAGTCAGCCATCAGGTTCATGACACCCCTACAGGTGGACACCAAGGGGTGGACAAGACAGTCCAGAGATTGAAAACTGTGGACTGGTGGCCTGGTATAACACTAGATGTCCAGCATTATGTGGACAACTGTCTCACCCATGCACAGAATAACCCAATTCCAGGCAAAAGAAAAAAGCCAAACATTTGCCTCAGAGACATTATGGCCCTTGGAATGATATCCAGATTGATTTCATTGGACCACTGCCTCGTACCCACAGAAACAACAAGTTTGCAGTCATGACCACTGACTTATTTTCCAAATGGGTTGAAGCTTTCTCATACAAGGCCCAAACTGCAAAAGCCACTGCCAGAATCTTGGTAGAGCAAGTATGTACCAGATTGGGCTTACCTCTCAAGGTAGAGTCAGAAAAAGGAGCAACATTCACAGGTGAACTTATGCAGGAAACTGTGAAGTTATTGGGAGTCAGTCAGAAATGTCACACAGCTTACCATCCTCTGTCTTCAGGACAAGTAGAAACAGCAAACAGACACATAAAGGCAATATTATGTACATTTGCTACTGATACTGGAAAAACTTGGAATACTTTGTTGCCCTTGCTCCTAATGGAAATTAGAGCTACCCCTTCAGCATCTGCTCAATGTACACCCTTTGAGGTAATGACCGGTAGACAAATGAGATTATCAGAACATTTGATGTTCGATCTCAATGCCCCTACTGCAGACAGTGCATCAACAGACACCTTTGTAACTCAGTTGAGAGACAACCTTACAAAAACCATCTGGTTCGGTACAAATAATTTGGGTCAAGCCCAATTACAATCCAAAAAGTACTTTGATAAAACAGTCAAAGAAGTTGACTGGCAAGTTGGTGACAGAGTCATAATTCTGAAATTTGCATCACCAGCACATGCATTTATGAACAAATGGTCAGGCTCATTTGACATCATCAACAAACTCAGCCCAGCTGTGTACCAAGCACACCTCACTGATGGCAGAAGAAAGCCACTAGACAAATGGTACCATGCAAACAATCTGAAGCTGTGCAAAGGAGACTAAACACTCCAAGCCACTGCAGTGTGAATGTTCCTTCCTGCACCCCCAGGGGGAAGGAAACCTTCGTAAAATTAACTGATTCCTTTTGCTTTCTGTTCTCAGCTGCTATGGAAAAATCCAAGTAATTTTCGGATGACCATTGACGATGGTGGAGAGAAGCTGATGTGAAGACACTGCTTCCTCTGCCCAAGGAGGAAGGAGCACCATTTACTAACAATACTTTTGTTTCACCTTCTTCTCTCCTTTTCTTAACTCCTGTAAACCAAAATTCTGAAGAGTTTGGTAATCCAAGATGGGACTGTCCAGACCGTGGCTATTGCTGCTCCTGATGTTCCTAGAGATTTGGCATTGATCCAGTATACCCCTCAACAGAAGCTCCTGCAGAGTGAGGCCTTTCATAAGAAGCTCCAGCACATGAAGGCATACCAGACCCACCTTCATGCCTTTCTTTATGCCATGAAACCCAATGACCCCACATATTCCCCTTTGCCTGAATTTACCCCTCCCCTTGGTGTTGGCAAAACCATTGATATACCTTCTACACATGTTTCTATTCAGGCAGGTCAAGAAGCTTACCTTAATACACTTATAGCTGCACCACCTTTGTCTGCTTTACAAATTGACTGGAAAACAGATAACCTTGATGGACAGCAATTGCCAGTGACCCGCCTTGCCAAAGGATTTTTTAAAGGCTGGCCCAATACCCGTATTTGCCCTAATGGAACTTTGTGCAGTCGCCAAGTTACACTGCAACATACAGGATTTTAAAAACTTACAGCAAAGATTAATCAAGACTTTTGCATGTTTCCATAATATAACTGTAGGAAAGATATGCTATAACAACACAATTTCTTCCATTGCCCTTTCTCTCACAGTGGCTCCAGCTAATAAAAACTCTCCTCTTCAATGTCCCACCTTGGAACCTAACCAAGAGAGTGGCTTGGCTGCAACATCAATACCTGGAACTTTAATTAACAATGTGCAGTACATGATGATGCCAATGGTACTGAACCTGACCCACTGGATTATGGATGGGTTTGGACAATGTGCTTCTACAAATGTCTCTAATTTTCAATGTATAATGTTGTTAGATTTAATAGCAGCCTATCAAGTTAGGGCACAAGACCCGGTAGCAGAGCTCCACACAACGGAACACCGGGGAGTATTCCAGCCTCAACACCATAAGTGGTCGTTGAGTATAGTGACTGGAATTGCTGGCACTGTTACTGGTTTATTTGGCTCTGGAATGTCAATTTGTAACCATGTTGATCTGGCCAAAATTCAGAGACATAGCAATCTCTTCAATTCTAAATTAGCAGAAAATGTGGTAACACCAATGGTCTCTCCCTAGAAGAAAGGTTTACAGTTTACAATACACATGATATAACACATTTTGTTGATGAAACTTGTAATAAAATGAACCAGTTGATTGTTTTTAATAATAAAGAATTGCATGACAGCACATACGCCAGGAGACAATATGTTCAGCCTATGGTAATTTTGCACTTAACACTATCACTAATTTCTTCCTGTATCTGGAATCATGGAGGATCCCAGATTTGATCCAAGATAAGCATATGGCCAAATGGTATTGCCCTCACTGCACTTCCCAAACTTGCACCGTGAATTGTATGGACAAGACTGTATCATTTTCCATGGCCACTGCACAAAATTTGGGTTACGTTACAACACACCCAAATCAAGGACCTTGCTACAACCCAAACCATTGTAGCATTAAAGACACAATGTATGTCACATTTACAGTGGAGTCAGCCATGATGAAGAGCAGTAACTTGCAGTAATGACATGTCACAAAATCCTGCATGACAAAAGGGCTTAATTGCCATTAACTTACAATGGCCCCTGCAGTAAACTGCAGCATTCTGTGATATTGTGCAGCATTTCTTTGTTGCATCCTGGCTGTCACATCTGTTCAGTATCTCTTTCAGTTTTCAATAAGTATTCTTCATTCTTTGACAAGCTTGCCATCATCCACTTCATGGGCCATCTTGAAGGCAGCATCTACAAAGAATGGATTACTCTACCTCCTCTACTGGTGTTTCATCCTTGCCTCGACTCCGCATATAGACTGTTGTGCTAAAAGGGGATATCTCTACCTTTGCAGATGTGATGTCTTTGATCTAACCACACCAGTTTGTGGTTACTCTTCTTATACAATGGACTGAACACTAGAGTTTACTAATGACCAAAATGACACTTCAAATTACTTTGCAAAGCCTTCTTCAACTCCAAAATCTTCTTCAGATCCAGAGCCCATTTCTTTGAGTCATGCACAACCAGCACTAATGCCTCCAGTACTGCTTCCAGAGATGCCTCTTCAGACGCGTCCACACCAGCCACATCATGAACACTTCCATCACCTGCTCTGCCCAGCTCATGAAGTGGCACCTTCCTCAAGTTCAAGTGACCTACAATTCCAATGGACAAACAGGTGTTGTTACCAATCATCTGATTTTCTCCTGTGGAACTTTAACTTGTGACATACCTTTCCGGAACTTCTGCTTCATGCCCCAGGAATGCTCTATCACAGGCCATATGGTTATAACCCCAATTCCCACCCTGGAATGTGATTACATTGATAGTGATCCTGACTATCTATATGCTCTAGCCCAGTATTTACCTGTATATAATTAATGGCTTTCAGTTTTTCCCATAGGGAAACCCGTGCCTTAATTTGCCATAATAAAGGAGTGTTTATTATGGCAAGCAAGCACCAGGTTTCCCTTGCTCTGCACATATGCGCCAGCTGCTGCTCTTCCACATCACTAAAAGCAAACTTAACAGCCACAGACTAGACTGCCACTCTGAACTGGTGGTAAGTACAATGGAAAAAAAAGAAACAAACAGCTACCTCCTGCTAAAAAAAAAAATGAAAACAACAAAAAAAGTCCTTCAATCAGTCATGTCTGACCACTGATTAGGCTGAAACCCAGTTGCACTGCAGCTGCACAGAGCCATCTTCTCTTTTATTTTATACAATTACTGTCTCAAAAAAACAAAACCCAGCAATTATATAAAATAAAATATGGGATGGTGTAAAAACTCAAATTTTACACACACCCTTACTGTTGGGTGCCTAGATAAGCCCCTCAAGCTTTGCTCTCAGGATTTATGTGGCATCCAACACCTTGGGTGTGTGTAAAATTCTTGTTACACACACCACCCTATGCTTTATTCTCTTTTTAATGTGCATATTGATCCACTCACCCTAAACCTCAGATCTCTACTAGAGAGAAAGGATACACACTTAGTTCACATAAGCAACAATGTTACAAAAGCAGACAATTCATTAAATGCTCTTTTCCATGATGGTGACCTCAGCACCACATTGACAAATAGTTGGTTAGAATTAACATTTAAAGGTTTTGTTATTCTCCAAGTGTTTCTTTTTATTTTCCTTGTTCTTACCCTGATCTGTTTATGAAAAACATTGACACAACATTGTAATCAATTGAAGTTTCTATATGAATCACACTCAGTAGCGCAGTAACTTACCTACCACCTGACTTAGTGTTACCTTTTGTATCCAGGCAACAAGGGGGGGGATATGTTAGACCTGCCTGCCCTGCCCTGCCATCCCATCCTATATGAGGACACTCACTACTACCATGACAGGCAAAGAAGAATGCATTATAGACTATTGATCACTAATGTACTGATATGTTGTTCTATTTTAAGGTGTAATCAGGAATCTCATGTTCAGCCAAATGTCTAATGAGTTAGCCAGAAATGTGTATTATTGTCCTAGAAGGACATCTAATGACAGCTGTGAGATTAGCAGCCTAATATGATGAAATTATATGTATAATAATATTATGTGGTCTGTAGCGCCACCTATGTTCTGAAGTCAGTATTCTTAACCTAGCAAAATCAATGAGAAGAACCCTGTTGTTCATCTAAGTTAGTTACTCAACAAATAACTATAACTGATATAGAAATAGCGGACCTGGGTGTAGACATCCATGTTTTGACCAATGGAACACTGAGTACAGAAACACACTGATGTCTCTTCTCTGCAGTATATAATCTTAGTACACAGACATACCCATTTGGGATCCCTGGTAGCATCCAGCTTCCACACCTGGTGTATAACTGTCTCTGTGTTCCAATTGGTAAGATGTTATCCTATTGCTTCTGTCTTTGTATTATTACTAAGAAGAAATAAAACGAATTTTCTGTACATCTGTGTTGGTGGTGTTTTACCGTCAGCCTTATCTTCCGTAAAATCTTACATACACAAGAGCAACACTACCTATGATCCCTCTTGTTGGAACAAATATGACAATAAGGTGGATTTGTTCCATTGTTTATGGAACTGTCCAATGATATTTAGATGGTAAGAACTAACAGTCAAGTTAGTTTCATATTTTTTGGAAAGGGAAATTCCTTGCAATCCATAAGTCTCACTATTTAATACAAAAGGAAAGTTGGAGTTGACAAAAAAGCAATATGAAATATTATGTTTGGGGACTATGGCAACTAAAAGAATTATTTTGGAACATTGGAACAACTTAAGACTCCCTGATGAATTTAAAAGTAAATGGTGGTTCATTCTACAAGATACACTAATGGTTGAACAATTGTGGTACAATTGCAAAATTCAGAATGATATATTGGGCTCTTCACGGAAAGGACTGATGAAGTTAGTCCCTCCTCTTATGAAATGTTGATGGGGTGGGATTATGGGGGATATGGGGGTGTGTGGGTTGAGGGGGCTCAAGGTAATGTGCACTTATAGTCACTTAATGATTTATTGTATTCTTATGAATGGATATAAGCAATCATACAATGCTAATTTTGATGTATTCATCCTTTGTCACTTTATTGTGGAATTCAATAAAATATTATTAAAAATGACTTCCCTCTCTCATAAAAGACATGTCCTCTGCTGTAACTGACTGAAGAAGCAGTTAGGACCACTCATGGCGTATTGATGCTACTTCAACAACTACTGTAGCATTTCTCCCCCCCACTTTTCTCCAAGTCCCCTCTCTCCCAGCAGCCACAGATCTGTTATTCCCTAGTACCTATACTTGACTGGTAGATTTCAAATGCGAACTGTCCCCATTTTTTAGATGTCTGTCCTCTATCAGTGATTAGACTAGCAAATGACACAATGCCATGACTTTTGTTTATTCTAATTAAACTAACCGAAATCTAAGAGACCAGAAACCTTTGCCAGAATCATACAGGTTTCAAATCCTCATTTCAACAGTGTCATGGGGTGGCAAAGCTTCCCTCCTTACTTACTTTTGGAGTTATTTTCATGTCTACAGCATTTTTAAATGTACTACATTATGGTTGAATCCCTGAATACTCGAATACCAGAATACAGTTGAATACCCAGATACCTGAGCAGTATTTTTAAGTCGCCTATCCCTGCTCCTGGAAGAGTACTCACAGTAGTGCTTTCTTTATGTCCTTTACAAACAATAGTGTCTGTGGATCTTATAAAAGCATCCCCCACTATAATAATATCTCTTTTTGCTGGGGTTACAGGACCTTGTCCCTTGTTTTCTCCTTGAGATAAATCGCAGTTTTGTGAAGTTTTCCCACTCATCTCTTTACATTCTGTACCTACAAAACTTGTGTTAGTACCATGATTTGATGTGGACGTACTAGACTCAGGTATTTGCACATGTGTAATTATTTCTGGCCCTTCTTTGTTTATGTTTAGGTCCCCTTCCTTATCGGTGGCGATATCTCTATGTAAACTCAATTCCACCCCATCCGAGCTAATTCCTGTTTTCATCACTTGTATCATGATTACACCCCTCATTTGGGTTCTGGTCTAATATGCTGAAATTATTTTGAAGTGAAAGATCACTATTATATACTTCCTCCCTTTTTCTTTTCTCATTTATAGCATCAGCAGTCCTCACATCACTCCCAATATGTCCCACCTTCCAGCTTCATTGCTTGCCCCATGTTCTCACGCACCTTCTTTTCTGAAAAATACTCCCCTCCTGTACCTTGTTCACATCCTGAGGTACTTATAGATCTCTATCATGCCCCCCTCCCTCCCTCCTCTCTTCAAGGGTGTACGTATTGATATCCCTCAGTCTCTCTCCTTGTAGAGCTTATGATGCAGCCCCTGCTTCATTTTTGTTCCCTCCTTTGGACAGCCTCAACCCTAGCGATGTCCTTCCTGAGACGTGGTCTCCAGAACTGGACACAGTACTCCAGGAGGGATCTCACCAATGATTGATACAGTGGTAACACTACCACTCCCCTTGTGCTTGTAATCCCCCATACACCCCAACATCCCACTGGCCCTACCTACTGCCTTGTCACACCACTCTGCCACCTTGAGGTCACCAGATATGATGAATAATGGAACTGGCAGTACAACTTACAGGTTAGAGCAACAAGCTATGAATAAGCTTAGTACATTCAGCAGACCGGGGTTTGATTCCTGCAACCTCCACGTGCATACTCTGTAAAAGTAAGTCACTTAACCTCCCTAATGCTCCCAGCTCACCCTTAAAAACAGGCACTTGTGCCTAGTGGGCCTTACCCAGTTACCAAATAATATAAAAAAAAGAAAAAAGAAAACAAGGTCCCTTTCCTGTTTAATAACTGTCAAGACCTCTCTGTCCATTTTATATACCAACCCTTGGTTCCTGTGCCCTAAGTGTATGATTTTGCACATTTTTGCATTGAAATCTAGCTGCCATACCAAACAGCACAAGAGTTTTCTCAGGTCTCTGCTTACTAAATCCACCCCCTCTAGAATATCTACCTTATTGCAAATTTTGGTGTCATCTGTAAAAAGGTTTACCTTCCCTTCCAGCTTTTCTGCAGTGTCGTTTATGAAGACACTGAGGAGGATTGGTCCCAGCACTGAGACATGAAGAACCCCACTGATCACTCTCCCTTCATTAGAGTGAGTGCTGTTTACCACCACTCTCTGTCATCTATCCATCAACCAGTTCTGTACCCAGTTTACCACCTTGGGTCTCCTACCTAACTGCACATGTGGTATGGTATTAAAGGCCTTGCTGAAGTCTAAGTAGGCCACTTCCACTGCCCCTTCCTGATTTATTTCCCTGGTCACCCAGTTGAAGAAATCAATCAGGCTTGTCTAAAATGACCCCCCAATAAATCAGCATTGCCTTGGTTCATGTAACCCACTGGATTCAAGATACTCTGCTCGCCTTTCTTTTAATAATGTCTCCATTAACTTCCCTGCCCACTGACAAAAGACTGAACAGCCTATAGCCAGTTCTGGAGACCCCATCTCTGCAAAGACATAGACAAGGTGGAGGCTGTCCAGAGGATGGCAACCAAAATGGTGCCGGGTCTGCACCAGAAAACCTATGAAGACAGACTAAAGAAGCTTAAGATGTATAGCCTCAAGGAAAGGAGGGAGAGGGGGGACATGATAGAAACTTTCAAATACGTCAAGGGAATCAACGAAGTCCAAGAGGGTAGCATCTTTCAGAAAAAGAGATGTGGAAGAACAAGGGGGCACAATTTGAAGATAGAGGGGGAACAGCCCAGAGGTAATGTGAGGAAGTATTTCTTCACAGAGAGGGTTGTAGATGCATGGAGCAGCCTTCCTGAGGAGGTCGTAGAGTCAAAAACAGTGGAGGAATTCAAGAATGCATGGGACAGACATAAGGCAATTCTAGTGGGGGGTAGGAGGCAGTAGGCTGTTGGTTAACTAGGATCTGCGGATTATCCATTAGGTAGGGAAATGGGCAGACTAGTTGGGCCAAGTGGTCCTTATCTGCCATCAGATTCTATGTTTCTATAATTGCCAGACTCCTCCCTGCTGCTGCTTCTATGAACTGGGATTACATCTGCTCTTGTCCAGTTTTCTGGAACCATCAACATTTTCAGTGAGTTGTTGAAGAGGGCTGTTGAAGGTGTAGTCAGTACCTCCCTGAGTTCTCTCAGCACCCCTGGGTGTACCCCATCCAGCCCCACAGCCTTATCTTCTTAAAGATTTGCAAGTCCTCTTGGGTCTCTTTCCTCTGCGAATGGATTTGTGCCCGGCTCTCTCTCCCCCAGTGTTCCTGCTGCTTCTTCATGGTCCATCCCCCTCTCCCTCCACTGTGAAGACTGAGCAAAAGTATCTGTTCTGGATGTCTGTTTTTTCCTGATCCTCCTCTGCACAGTCTTCTCCCATCCTCCACCCTTCTTAACCTTACAATCCAGCCCCTTGTCTTTCTCTTTTCACTTATATGTATGAAAAAGGTGTTGTCCCCTTCAGCTGCCTCTTTGGTTATCCTTTCCTTTGCATCCCTTACTGCCTCCCCTGTTTCTCTCTCTTCTTTTCCTGATGCTCTTCCCTATTTTCTTCCCTCTGTGTCTCCTTGTGCCTCCTGAATGCCACCCCTTTAGCCTTTACCTTTGCATCCACTTCCTTCAAGAACCATAGTGGTCTCCTTTTTTCCTCCTGTTTTTGCTCACTTCCTTTATGCAGAGGTTTGCTGCCTACACTATGTCATTCCTTAATTTGCCCAGTGTTCCTCCACCCCACCCAGGCATCCTCCCCATGCTAGCCTGCCTCTGAAGCATTCACCCATTTTGTAAAAATCTGCCCTCCTGAAGTCCATGACCCTCATCCTTGTGTGGTTCATCTCTGCTGCCATCTTTAGGTTAAACTGCAGTGTATGGTGATCACTAATCCCCAGGTGGCATCCCACCTTAGTGTTTGCAGCACTGTCCCTGTTTGTGAGCACCAGGTCCAGTACTTTCCCATCTCAAGTGGTGTCTCTAACTAGGTGACTGAGAAATGTCCCTTCTAGTGAGTCTAGAATGGCTCTGCTTCTAGCTGAGGTTGCAACTGGGAGGATCCAATCTACATCTGGCAGACTGAAGTCCTCCACAGTGGCACCTCCCCTGTATTTGCCATCTCACTGATGGCTCACCCCAGTGCCTTATCCAATTCATCCTCCTGTGTTGGAGGTCTGTTTATCACCCCAGTCCAAATAGTGACTCCAGCTTCTGTCTCCAGGGTGACCCACAGGACACTCCAATCAATCCTTTACCCCTAAGTTCTCTTACATATCCAGCATTCTGATACCTTCCCTCACATACAGCACAACCCCTCCTCCCTCCCCTCTCTAGCTCTTCTGGACTAAGTGTAACCTCGTATGGCCATGTCCCAGTCATGGTGCGCTGTCCACCCAACTCAGTAATGGTCTCAAGATCCAGGTCTGCTTCTGCCATGATAGCCTCCAGGTCTGGAATTTTATTTTCAAGACTAATTGCATTGGCACGCATGGCTCTCCACACCTTGCTCCCACTCTGCCTGCAACCCCCTTCCCCCCTTACTGCCTTTGCTGCCACTTGAAACAGAAACAAATAATCTAACCATTTGACTAACACATTACTTTGTAACTCTTTCACATACTGTTGCATTTATTCTACTTATTGTATTTTTTGTTTATTGTACCATGTGCTGCCTTGTACTGCTTTTTGCTTTATGACACAGGCACAGCTAAAATGGGTCTTGGCTACCTAGTCCAGCTGGAAAGCTAGATAGATAGATGGATAAGTAGATAGATAGACAGACAGACAGACAGACAGACAGACAGATATATAGATAGATAGATACAGTAGATGGGTAGACAGACAGATGGGACAAACAGATAGGTAGATAGATGGGTAGATGGACAGATGGACAGATGGGACAGACAGATAGACAGACAGACAGGACAGACAGGATAGATAGATAGATAGACAGACAGATGGATAGATGAGACAGATGGGACAGATGGGATAGATAGATAGATAGATAGATAGATAGATAGATAGATAGATAGATAGATAGATAGACAGACAGATGGACTGACAGACATACAGCCAGGCAGACAGACAGACAAAGAGATGGGACAGACAGATAGATAGATAGATAGATAGATAGATAGATAGATAGACAGACAGACAGACAGACAGACATATGGATGGATGGACAGACAGATCGATAGACAGACAGACAGACATATTTTAAAAAAACAGTAATTGAATCCAGCCTTAAAAACTTTTGAAAATGAAAATGTTCCTGCTTCCAAAACTCTCTCCAGTCTCTAATTAACATATAATTTTCCAGTTGTCAGCACATAAATTATGTGCAAATATATAATTAATCTGCATGTCAAACCAATCTGTACTTGATGTATTTTTGGCTAGGAGGTTCTAAATTATCTAAAATCCAAACAAATGCCTAGTTTAGGGGAGGGGTTAAAATTTTTCTAGCTCATTGCTACACGTGACTTTGATTCTTGCATCCATTGTCAGTATCATAGTAATGTTAGATCAGAAGTGACTCCAGGTGAATCCCTTCATAAGCAAATATTTGCCATTGTTGGTGAACGTTATCTTACACCCATACTCTCTGTGTTGAACCAGGGAGACCAGCAAGGTGATAGTTAACTGTTCAGCTATCCGAAAGCCATTTCTATTGCCAAAAATGAACACCATCCCTGAGTTACTGTAGGTGTCATTCATTTGGAGCACACTGTGCTAATTTGCTATAGTGTATCTCTAGACACAGCTCTGCCAGTCCAGTTACTCTGCAACATGGCATTATTTTTGTTTCAAGCATAAGTGAAAAAAAAAGGTTTTTCTTCTCACTGCAGGTTAAATTCCCTCGTTATCCACAGGCAAAATCTGAACAGAAAAGCAGTTTCCCTTTAAAGCATTATTGTTTCTCAGCAACATCATTATTTTTTTTTATGATCACGTCATGCTTTCAAACACATTTAAAAAAAGAGTTTCTTCCTAGGCCAATTTGTATAGGCCTTGGCTGAATTGTTAAACTCATCAGCTCAATAGCAGGCAATCAGCGTCCATAATTTACAGACACAGCACCTTCATGGTGTCTGAATAGAGTCAGCAGTAAAGGGCTCTTGTCCCCTGAACATGACATTCATACAGACTAGCTGACTGAGTGTCTTTGACTTCATTACAAACCTAGAAACTGTTCAACTCTGAGAATAATACAGAATACAGTATACCAGCTCCCAGTAGCTTGTTGCCTTAAAAGTACTGTACTTCTCAACCAAAGAGATGAGGATTCTTGGGAAAGGTTTTTTTTTTGTGTGTGTGGTGGGGGGGGCAGGCATACATTCTTAGATGTGGTAACCTTCATAGATCTGGAGTGACCCAAATAATGCTTTTAGCCTTTGCTTTATGCCATTAGACTCCACAAGATGAGAGTTGCAAATTACAATGTACAGTATACAGAAAGTTGTTCAGTTTGTGTTTTCTGTTTCGCAGATATCACACTGTGACTGCTTATTACTGAATACAGTATTGGCAGTGTTGGAAATGGAAAACATTCACCGGGGGAACCCTCCACCCTGGATGTAGCATTGGACATGCCTGACAGGTGTGAGAACATATTTGCACATTATAAGTTGCATTTTCACACTTTAGTCAGTTTTATGCTATGGGAGGTACATTCTACACAGAAGCAGTCCTTCCCATTTTTCTTCTGGAACAGTCAGGCTTTTAATTTCACAATCAGAACTAAGTTATCCCAGGTCCCAGCCACCTCATTTCCACCACTGAATATTGGTTATAAACAAGAAAGTGGGTGGCAAAGTTTTCAGTCCTGTGGTTGTCAATGGAATTACATGACATGAACACAGTTTACCTCAAAATGGACTCATTTTATGATGAATACTGTATATATTGTCACCTGAATGAAAGCATAACTGTGGTTCTGTGTTTTTCTCTCACTGCAATAACAGTCATAGTTAGAAACAGTGCCTGTCCCAAAAGCTGGACAAAGTCAACCTCCTTTTGGAGTTTGGTTTCCTTCAATTGGTGACCTACAAGTTTGAAAATACAAATCTGAACTAAAAACAGAATAAGTAATAGTAAATGTTTGTATACAAGAAAATTATTTCATCAGAGCAGAACAAGGTTACAGCCAATGAGACCAAAAGCTGAAGAGGGAGGACTGAGGCTAGATTACCTCCAAATAGGAAATCTTGGGATAGTCTCGATGAACTGTTCAGGTAATTTTCTGTCTGTTACTTTTGTGTTTCTTTGATTATATGTTTCACTCCTTGATGCAAGTTTTTTTTTTCTATTGGACAAACCTTACTATTGTTTATTAGTTACATGATATCTGGATACTGAGAAACAGCTGAATTTGAAGTTTTTGTCAGAGATTGTAAACAAAGAGTTAATGAGGCAATTGGTCATTCAAGTTTCCTAAATGAATGACTTGCACTCTGAGATGTGGGTGTCGGTTCGAGTCAATTGGCTGTGTCAGTCTGCAGTAAGATTCAGTTGCTTGTATGCAGCCTGCAATTTCCAATTTGAAAATGGAGTTTCACTTTTACTTCTGTGTGAGTGTACAGGTTTCTTTATTAATTTTTCTTAGTTCTTACACAGTGAAATTTGAAATGTGTGTAGGATTGTAATTAGTCTCATCCAGCAGTATCATTTCACTAGAATCATAGGGGTTACAAGGTCCTATTTCAGCAGAATCATAGGAGCTGCAAAGTTCCTCCACCAACCATATTTTATATAAATAAATACTACAGAAATTGTTTTTCAAGGGGTTTCTAGGGGTTGCAATGGACCTCATAGGAGTTGCAAAGAAATCATAGGGTCTGAAATGCAACCCCTGGCTTCCCCAAAAATGATGCCCCTGGTCTCAGCACTGGATTTCTGTGTGCTGTGGGTTTGCATCATTCTTTGTGCTGGGGGGAGGGGGTTGAGGACATTTCACATGTATGTAAAATGCAATAACACACTCTAAGTTGTAACTGCTCCGATGTGCACACAGTAGTTGTCTGCCAAGTTGAGTTTGTAATCAAACTAAAAATACATACCCAGTAGTCAGATATTCCTTCTTTTGACTTTATTTCTTTGGAAGAGTCAATGGTAGCATTTGCCTGTGTTGAACATGTTTGCTTTCATGATGTTACAGACTAGAACAACAGTATCTTGAGTCTACGGGCAGACCTTTCTAATCCCCAGTAGCCACTGTTTTGTGAACTTTGTGTTCCATTGGGCTAAGGGGTATGTGCTCCCATATTCAGAGCTGGCTATATGCACTGCAATGAACACATGACTGGCTTGGGGGGATTATTCAGTTAGTGTGCCCCTACCACAGCGTGCTAGCTCTCTAAATATGGGGACATGTTGACTATGCGATACACTAACACAGCCCAATCTGAATATGGCCCACAAAATCTAGATGGAGATAACCCAAAAAAGATAGCACCAGGCTCCTGTCTGCCTTATTCAGCCCTAACATGCTTATGAGCCCATTGGGCACGGAAGGCTAAAAGGCCATTTTCACATGCGTTATGGGCTCATTAATATGTGTGTGTGTGCCCCCCCAAGTGCCCATCCTGTAGCTGTCTTGAATATTCCTGGTGGTCTAATGGTCCCCCCAAAACCTGCATTACCTCTCCTGTAGCTGTCTTGAATATTCCTGGTGGTCTAGTGCCCTCCGCCACATCATAAGGGCATCCAACCCCCTCCTGACCTGCCTGCTCTGGATTCTCCATCACAGAAACATAGAAACACATACACCCCTTGCCCCAGTCACCTAAGCTGAATTATGGCAATAATGAAGTAACCTGCACAGCCCTTTGGTCACCATCTCTGCCTGCCATTGTCTGATTGTCAGTGAGTGATCATGAGTAGTGAAGAAATGTTGACTGTCAGTAAGCGATTGTGAGTAGTGCAGAAAAGCTGCTGTCAGTGAGCAGTCATGAGTACTGTAGGAACAACTGTTTCCACAGTTCTCATGATTGCTCACAGACAGTCAGATGGTGGCCGGCCAAGGCAGTGAGTGGGGGGCTGTGCAGGTCACTGTCACTATTGTTATAGTTCAGCTTATTTGGCAGGGATGAGGGAGGTGCAGGGAGGATGGTCCTGAGCAGGCAAGTCAGGAGGGGGGTCAACTACCCATATGGGGGAACCACTAGACCACCAGGAAATATTACAGATAGCTACATGGTGTGCTTTTACAATGTATTTTTCTAGGCCAGATCAGCTTAGATGCAACATCTCCTTTTCAGTGGGGTTATGCTGTAGGGTCCTGCTTTTACACAATTGGGGAACTAGCAGTGGTCCTGGCAGGACCACTGGCTGACCTGTTCAACACATCCTTGGACGCTGGAGGTATGCCACAGGACTGGAGGATGGCCCATGTGGTACCCATCCATAAAAGCAGATCTAGGGATGAATCAGGGAACTACAGACCAGTAAGCCTCACATCAGTTGTGGGGGAAACTCATGGAGATGATCTTAAAAGAGAGGCTGGTGACCTTTTTGGAGATCGATGGTCTCCAGGATGGTCAGCAGCATGGATCTGACTCAGGAAGATCCTGCCAGACAAATCTGATTGAGTATTATGACTGGGTGACAAAGGAACTAGACAAAGGCCATGCGGTGGATGTCCTGTATTTGAACTTCAGTAAGGCCTTTGATTTCATACCACGTGGGAGGCTGGAGGGAAGCTGGAGTATATAGGGGTGGGAACAAAGATGGCAAGCTGGTTCACCAACTGGCTGAAGGGAAGGCAGCAAAGGGTGGTGGAGGGGAGCTCTCATCACTGAAGGATGTGATGAGCGGGGTGCCACAGGGATCAGTACTGGGGCCAGTGTTGTTTGGGATATTCATAGTAGACATCTCCCACAGGGTTCAGAGTAAGATCAGTCTCTTTGCAGATGACACAAAGATGGGTGCCATGGTTGATGACATCAAAGGGTGGAGGAGGCTGCAGGAGGATCTGACCAAATTGCCTGAGTGATCAGATGTATGGCAGTTGGGGTTAACGCCCAAAAGTGCATGGTGTTGCACTTTGGGGCTAACAACCAGGGAAGGAGCTATCAGCTGGGGGGTGTACAGCTAGAATGCACCGAGGAAGAATGAGATCTAGGGGTGCTTATAACAGGGAGTAAGAACAACTCAGCTCAGTGCAGGAGGAAGGCAGCAGAAGTCAACAGGATGCTGTGGTGTATAGTGAGGGTTATCTCCTCCAGAAATAGGGAGGTGATCCTGCCCCTCTACAGGTCGCTGGTCAGGCCACACCTGGAATACTGCGTGCAGTACTGGCACCCATTCTTGAAGAAGGACATCAGATTGTTGGAGGGTGTACAGCAGAGAGTGACAGCGATGATCCAGAGATTAGAGGGATACTCCTATTAGGAGAAGCTGGTGAACTGAACATATATTCTCTGGAGGAGAGGAGGGATGGGGGCACATGATCGAAACCTTTAAATATTTGAAGGGATTAACAAGGTTAGTAAAGAAAGGATTTTCCAGATTAGAAGGGGGAGGGTCATCAGGGGGCACCAGATGAGATTGGAGGGGGGAAGTTTCAGGAGGGAAGTAAGGAGACATTATTTCACTGAGAGGGTGGTAGATAATTGGAGTACTCTGCCAAAGGAGGTGGTAACCTGTAGCACAGTAGATGGTTTTAAAAGGGGATGGGACAGAGAGTGAGGGGGGTATTTGTGAGAAGGGAGGGGTGGGTGGGGCAGCTGCAGGTTGAAGACTAGCTGCACAATCAAGCAGACTTGATATACCATGTGGCCTGTTTCTGCTGGCATTTTTGTATGTTCCTAGTTTTACAATATAGTGCCCCTCCTGGTTCCTCTTGTCCCCCCATGTTCACCCTTCCTCCCTTCCCTCCCCACCCCTCCTCGGGCTTCTACTTCCCCATCACCACCCAGGAAGCCCTGCTTGTCCTCTCCTCCCTCAACCCATCTAAGTCCAGCCCTGATGAGCTGGATTACAAGCTCATTCCATTGCAGATTGCCTTACTCACTTTCTCAACCTTTCCTTCTCCCTCTGTGCCATTCCTCAGTCCTCGAAGTTGGCCAAAGTTATTCCACTCCATAAAGGAGGTGACCCCTTCTGCCCTGACAACTTGCACACCATTTGCTTCCTTCCCATCCCTCTCAAAACTGCAAGAGAAACTGGTCCATTCCAGACTCCTCAACTGCCTCTCATTCTCCAACTTCCTCTTCCCCTTCCAGTTTGGCTTCTGGAAGCACCATTCCACCATCTCCTCCCTGCTGCATGTCACTGATCTCATCTTCTCTGGAATGGATATGGGGCACTTTATGACTGTCATTTACATTCATCTGACCGGAGCCTTCCATTCAGTGCCCCATCCACTCTTCCTGGACAAGCTGAGCTCTGCTGACCCCTCAGCTTCCACTGTTGATTGTTTCTGGTTCTACCTCACTGGCTGTCAACAATCAGTTCAGGTAGAAGCTGTCCTGTGACCCCCACTACCCATCCAGGTTGGGGTCCCACAGGTCTCCATCCTGGGTCCCATCCTTTTCTCCATCTTCCTGAATATCCATTCCTCTGCCTCTGCCAACTTGCATATTCATATGTATGCTGATGACACAGTCATCTTCACCTCCTGTTTCTCTATTACAGCTGTTGAAGAGCTGCTCCAGCAGGACTTCAACAACATTATGCACTGGTTCCAATTGAACCAACTCTGGGTCAGCGCTAAATAAATGGTGTCCATGACCTCTGGAACCAGTAAGAATCTGGCCAGACTCATGGCTCCCCTCTCTGTTTTTTACCATACTGGGTGGTGCCCCTTGAAGAGCTGCCTTCAAGTACCTTGGTGCCGGGTTTGACAGTAAGCTTAACATCTAGGCCCACAATAATGCCAAACATGTTAAACTCCGTTCCAAGCTTGGTGCCCTGTATTGCAACAAAGACTGCTTATCTGCAGGTCTGCAGGGAGCTTGTTACCAAAATGGTGCTCCCTTTCTTCGACTGTACAGATGCAGTCTATGGCACTGCAGCCTCCATTTTCCTTGCCAGACAGGACACCCTCTGTAACTCCTTTTGCCACTTTGCTACAAACCTCCCCGATCGTACTCACCACTGCTCAGCTACTCCTCCCATTCCATCCTCCATCTGCCCTCACATTGCCAGGCTCACTGTGCCTTCTTGATATCCAAATACTGGTTTGGTTCCTTTCTCTCCTACCTCTCCTCTCTCCTCTTCCAACTCCCCCTGCCTCCTGTTCCTTCTGTTCCAGTGATCATCACACTTTCTCCACTTCTCACCCCCCCCCCCACTCCTCTGCTTAGCAATCTGTCTTCTCCTATTGACTTCCCTTACTCTGGAACAAACGTCCCTCCTCGGTCCACCTCACCTCTTCCCCTGACTGCCTCAAGCAACAGGTGAAACTCCAACCCCACTCCACCTGTTCCTGTTATCCTTCCTCCTGACACCTCCCTGGTATTGCCTCAACTATCCTTGGGTGGGTCTCCTGCTGGACTCCATTACCTGCCTACTGGTTGCACTTGCTCACCACCACTGCTCTTCCCTAACCACGGGGTTAGGCATAAGTTCATCTACAGGTCTGTCGCCTGTTGTCAGTTTAGTAACTGCACGCTGTGTGTTACCACAGACAGTTAATGTTATTAATGAGAGTTTTGTACTGTACAACAAAATATCTTGTCTTTATTATCCACATCTGGGTCATGCCTGCAAAGTGGTCATATGACCCAATACACTCACCTGGTTACCAAATGTTACATAAATAAACTAAAAGAAAGCATTGCTAAGCTTCAGTGTCTTGTTTTCAGTGGAGTACTGCTTTTACCTATTTTTTAAATGTATTTTACCAGGATAGTATGGCTGAGATGCAGCATTTCATTTTCTGTGGAGTCCTGCTTTGACACATTTTTATATTGCATGTACCCTGAACAGTACAAATCAGAAGCATCATCTCATTTTCAGTTGACTCCTCCTTTTACCTATTTTACACTGTATTTACCCAAGAGTAGCACAGCAGAGATGCAATATCTCATTTTTAGTGGAGCCCAGCTATTATTTATTTCTGCATTATACTTCCACAGAATAGCCCAGCTAAGACGCAATTGTTCATTTTCAGTTGGGTCCAGCTTTTTCAATGTATTTTCTCCAAAATAGACCAGCATAGATGCACATCTTTCAGTGGGGTTCAGCTATACAGGGGTCCCACCTTTTCAAGTTATTGCTATATTGAAACATGGAATTTGTTGGCAGATAAGAACTGCTTGGTAACACCTAGTCTGCTTCTTTTTCCCTGCTGATACTGTCACTACCGACCCTACCTGATCTCCGGCTAACACCCCCTCCACACTTTCCAACCAAGACTCTTATGTGCCTATCCCCTCCATGCTTGAAGTCCACTGCTGTTTTCACTGTCACCACCTCTGCTGGGAGACTGTGCCAGGCATCCACCACTCTTTCAGTGAAGTAGTACTTCCTCACATCCCTCTTACATGCCCCCCCTTCCACCTCGCTGCATCCCCCCCTTATTTCATGCACCTTCTACTCTGAAAAATACTCCCCTCCTGTATCTTATTTACCCCCTGAGCTATTTATAGGTCTCTATCATGTCCACCCTCTCCCTCCTCTCTTCCAGGGTGTACATATGGAGATCCCTCAGTCTTTCCTCATAGGGCTTTTAATGCAGCCCCTGCACCATTTAGCTGCCCTCCTCTGAACTGCCTCTACCCTGTCCATATGCTTCCTGAGATGTGGTCTACAGAACTGGACACAGTGCTCCTGGTGGGGTCTCACTAATAATTTATTGAGTAGTAACACCACATCTCTCCTTCTGCTGATGATAGCCCTCCATAGACACCCCAGCATCCCACTGGCCCTACCTACTGCCTTGTAAATAGGGATTGTAGGATCACTAATGGCAGTTTCACTGTATAAATAACATTCTACCTACCTATCTACCTATGTCACATTGCCTCGCCACCTTGCGGTCATCAGATATGATTACCCAAAGGTCCTTTTCCTGTTTAGTGACCATAAATACCTCTCCCACATTTTATACTCTGCCTCTGTGTTTCTGTATCCTACTTGCATAATTCTGCACTTTTTCACACTGAAATCCAGTTGCCGTACCCTTAACCACTCCTCGAGTTTTCTCAGGTCACTACACATTGTCTCCATCCCCTCTGGAGTGTGTACCTTATTGCAGGTTTTGACGTCATCTACAAAGAGGCATAGCTTCCCTTCCAGGTCTTCTGCAAAGTCACTTATAAAGATATTAAACATGACTGGCCACAGTACTGAGCCCTGATGTACCCCACTGGTCACGCTACCCTCCCCAGAGTGAGTGCCATTTACCACCACCCTCTGTCACCCATCAACCAATTTTGTACCCAGTTTATCACCTTGGGACCCACCCCCAAATGGACCAGTTTCCTTATGAGCCCCATGTGTGGCACAGTGTTAAAGGCCTTACTGAAGTTTAAGTTGGCCATGTTCACCACCCCACCCAGATCTATTTCCCTGATCACCCAATCAAAGAAATCATTCAGGTTCATCTGACGTGACCTACCCTCCTCGGTGAATCCGTGCTACCTTGAATCTTGTAACTCGCCAGATTCAAGATACTCCACTGACCTTTCTTTTAGAAGCATCTCCATTAACTTCCCAACCACCGACATCAGGCTGCCCGGCCTATAGTTTCCAGGTGCCTCACTGCTGCTGCTTTTATGAAGCGTGACTACATCTGCCCTCCTCCAGTCCTTTGGAACCACTCCTGTTTCCAGTGAGTTGTTAAATAGGGATGCTAAAGGTGCAGACAGTACCCTCCTGAGTTCCCTCAGTACCCTTGGGTGTACCCTATCTGGTCCCATGCTTTATGCACATCCTTTCAGAACTCTTTCCTCTGCGAATGGACTTGTGCCTCCCTCCCCCCAGTGTTCCTGCTAATATTATGTGATCCATCCCCTTCCCCTGTGAAGTCTGAACCAAGCTGTCTGTTCAGGATATCTGCCTTTTCCTGATCCTCCTCTGCATAGTCTCCCCCTGCCATTCTTAACCTCAGAGTCCCTTTCTTCATCTTCCTCTTATCACTTGTGTACCTAAAAAAGGTCTTGTGCCCTAAGTTATTCCTTTGGCTATCCTTTCCTCAGTTTGCACCTTTGCAACCCTCAACACCTTACCAGCTTCTCTCTGTATTTCCTGGCACACCTCCCCTTTCTCTTCTCTCTGCATCTCCTTGTGCCTCCTGAGTGCTGCCCTTTTAGCCTTTACCTTTGCAGCCACTTCCCTTGACAACCATAGTGGTCTTTTTTTCTCCTGTTCTTACTCCCTTCTTTTATGCAGGGGTTTGTTGCCTTCGGTATGCCGTCCCTTAATTTGCGCTACTGTTCCTCCACCCCACCAGGCAATCCCCCCTGCTAGGTCATCTCTAAGGCATTCAACCATTTTTTTTCAAAATCTGCCCTTACATAGAAACATAGAAGCTTAGAATTTGCCGCAGATAAGGACTGCTCGGCCCACCTAGTCTGCCCATTTTTTCCTGCATACAGTTACACTGCAAATTCTACACCATCGCCAGTCTGATATCCTTCTCTGATTTCCTTTTCCCCAAGATTCACTTGTGCATATCAGATGCATTCTTGAATGGCCCCCAGTGATTTCACCCCCACCACCTCCACTGGAAGACTGTTCCAGGAATCTCTCTGTGAAGAAGTACTTCTTCACATCTCTCCTGTATTTGTCCACTTCCTCCAGCTTCATGTCATGCCCTTGTTCTTGAGCACCTTTGTTTATGAAAAATACTTCCTCCTTTATTTACCTTTAGCCATCTAAAGGCCTCTATCACATCCCCCCTCTCCTTCCTTTCTTCCAATGTGTACACATTCAGGTCCTTAAGTCTCTTTTCTTAGGGCTTCTGATGCAGACCCTGCGCCATTTTAGTTGCCTTCCTCTGGACTGCCTCCAATCTGCCTATATCGTTACAGAGATTTGGTCTCTAGAACTAGACAAAGTACTCTAGGTGAGGCCTTACCAGTGATCTACACAGAAGCTATACAACTTCCCTCTTTCTGCTAGTGGTACCCCCCAAGTATCCACCCTTTAGCAGATCTTTGTGTCATTTACAAAGAGGTAGACCTTCCCTTCTAGTTCGTCTGCAATGTCCCTTATAAAGACATTAAGAAGGACTGGTTCCAGCACTGATCCCTGAGGCACCCCACTGGTCACCCTCCCTTCCTCAGAGTGAACTCTGTTTACCACCACCTTCTGCCACCCATCCCCTGATTAATTTCTTACCCAGTTTACCACCTTTGGACCCATCCCTAAGCTATCCAGCTTGCTTATGAGTCTCCTATATGGAACAATGTTGAAAGCCTTACTAAAAATTAGGTAGGATGCTTCCAACACTTCACCCTGATCTAGTTTCTGGTCACCTAGTCAAGAAATCTATCAGATTTGTTTGACATGATCCCCCCACCCCATGAATCCATGCTACCTCAGATCCTGTAACCAACTGCATTCTAAATATTCCACAATCCTTTCCTTCAGCAGTGATTTCATTAACTTTCCCACCACTAATGTCAGGCTGACTGGCCTATAATTGCCAGTCTCTTCCCTGCTACCACTTTTTTTGCAGTGGGACTCCATCTGCCCTCCTCCAGTTCTCCAGAACCACTCCTGTTTCCAATCAGCTGTGAAACAGGACTGTCAGAGGTGTATGCAGTACCTCCCTGAGCTCCCTCAATACCCTTGGATGCACTCAGTCTGGCCCCATTACTGCGCGGACTTTCAGATTAGTAAATCCCTTCAGGACTCTCTGCTCTGAGAATAGACTAGTGTCCACCTTCCTCCCTCCAAAGCTTCTGTTACTTTTCAGTGGCCCCTCCCCTTCTCCTTCCTATGTGAACACTGAATTAAAGTATTTGTTCAGGATGTCTGCCTTTTCTGGTCCCCTGCTGCACAATCCCCCATCCCTTCTTACTTTACAATCCCACCCCTGGTCTTCTTCTTTTTGCTTACATACCTAAAAAAATTCTTCTCCCTTTTCTTACCACCTGAGCTATTCTCTTTTCTGTTTGTGCCTTTGCACTCCTTACTCCTCTCACTGCTTCCCAGTGTTTCCCCTGATACACTTCCCTAGCCTCCTCCCTCTGTGTCTTATTGTACCTTCTGAATGCTACCCTCTTAGCTTTTCCCTTTTTTGCCACCTCTTTTGAGAACCATTGCTGTCTCTTTTTCCTCTTGCTTTTGCTCTCTTGCTTGCTCTCTTGCTTGCACATAGGTTGTCACCCTCACTATGGCCCTTTATATCTTCACCCAATGTTCCTCTACGCCACCCAGTCCACCACCCTCCCCCCGCCAGGACATCCCGAGGTATTCACCCATCTTTATAAAATCTGTCCTCCTGAAGTTCAGGACCATTGCCCTTCTGTGGTTCGATTCCGCAGTGGTCCTTATATTGAACCACACTATATGGTCATCGCTGGTCTTCAAGTGCCTCCCACCTTGACGTCTGCAACACTGTCCCTATCAGTGAATACCAGATCAAATATTACCCAATCACAAGTGGGTTCACTGACTAGTTTCCTGAAGAATGCCCCCTAAGGGGAGTGCAGGATGTCCCTGCTCCTAGCTGAAGCCACAGCTAGAAGGCTGCAATCTACATCCTGCAGATTGAAGTCCCTCCCCCAGCAGCACTTCCCCCTTTTCTGCCATTTTTCAGTGACTTCTACCAGTACCTTATCTAACTCCTCCTCCTGTACCAGAGGACTCTAGAACACACCACTGTGAATAGTGACTCCATACTCCATCTCTAGGGTGACTGACGGTACCTCTGTGCCCCTCCCCCCCCCGTATTCCCTGTATTTTTGTTGCATTTAAGCTTTCCCTTAAGTAAAGCACCACATGCCTTCCTTTCCTTGGCTCCATGTCATAACAGCTAATCAATATAAGCAAATGCTAAAATAGCTCATCAACAATAGCGACTGCAATGACAGGGAATCCCAAATAACAGCACAGCACATAACAGCTACTCAATGGCTCAGATCTGCAACAAACAATTATAATCAAGATTGGCCAGAGTCAGGGTGTACTCACTAGGAAAAGTCATGTCCTCCACACTTGCAGGCATAGCTATTGCAACCCACTCTGTCTGGCACACCCACTGAACCATGCACTTTAGCAGCCACACAGACAACAGCCTACCAGCAATAGCATAACTTGCAGCAATAGCATTGTACATACTGTGATACGCGGGGGGGATCCGCCACCCCACCACCCTATCTTTTAGATTATAACACCATGCCACTCACTGATGGTGGGGGTATCGGCAACATCCAGTTGCGCATATTCATTATTCACTCATATGTGACAGTTGCTCTAATGTGCCAGTCGCTATTTAGTGCATCACTATTATTGAGATGCTGTTATTGATTCGCTATTCTGTATTCACTGTTATTACATGATACCCCTTTCCTTCCCACATTGTCTTTCCAAAACAGAGTAGCTTGGTATCACCATGTCCCAGCCTCAATTTTCAGTGCACCATTACTCGGTAATGGTCACAATATCCAGGTTGGCCTCTGCCACGACGGCCTCTAGGTCTGGAACCTTATTGCCTTGACTTCTAGCATTCACACTAACATTCACAGACATGTCCTTTCAGATTTTGCTAGCACTCTACTTATTACCCCTTTTTTGCCCCCTCCTTCCCCCTCTCTTTTTAATGCTCCTGTTCCCATCCCCCTTTGTGTTTGTCACCTTGCTTCCTTCCTTACTTTGCACCCTTGGGGGCTCCTCTCTCCTGAAGTCCTGGACCTTTGTCTTTGTGTGGTTTGCCTCTGCTGCCACCCTTATGTTAAGTCACACTGTACGGTGATCGCTGGTCCTCAGGTGTCATTCCACCTTGATGTCTGCAATACTGTTCCCGTTTATGAGCACCAGGTCCTGTATTGCTCCATCAGGAGTGGACTCCTTGACTAGCTGCTTTAGAAGTGCCCCCTGCAGAGAGTTTAGGATATCCCCACTTCTAACAGAGGCTGCAGATGGGAGGCTCCACTCTACATCTGGCAGACTGAAGTCCCTCACCAGCAGTGCCTCCCCTTTTTCTACCATTATGCAAATGGATTCCCCCAGTGTCTTATCCAGTTCCACCCCCTGTGTTAGAGATCTGTATATCACAGACGTGTGAATGGTGTCTCCAGCTCCTATCTCCAGAGTGACACACAATACCTCCAGCCCCTCCTTCCCCCCCGGTCCCTTGTGTTTACATTGCCTCCATAGCCTCCCTTACATACAGCATAACCCCTCCTCCATTCCATCCCTCCCTATCATTCCTTAACTGAATGTAGCCTGGTATGACCATGTACATATTTACCCAGGATAGATCAGATGAGATGCAACATCTCATTTGCAATGGGATTCTTCTTTTACACATTTGTATACTTATTTACCCAGGACTGTAGAGGTGAGATGCAATATCTCATTTTCAGTGGTGTCCTGCTTTTATAATGTATTTTTCCAGTACAGATCAGCTAAGATCAGAAGTTCTCACGCTTTGTCATAGTGAACCTCCCCCAAGCCTTGGAAAAGATTTTGAGCCTACCCCAATGTAGAAATAATTTTGGGCCTCCCCATAGTTAGAACAACTATCAAACTTTGCACGTTACAGGAAGAATACAATGAAGTGCATGTGAGTAGTTGAGTTTATTCTCATTTTATTGATGCTATTATTCTCCCTCTCTATAATCCACCCCCAGGTCAGCCTACCCGCTCCATACTTCTGAGTTTTGGCCCTATTTACCCCTTGTTGCAATACCTCCATGAGTCAGACTGTTTTCTTTGTCAGTTTTACCCTGCTCTTAAACATCTTCTCGGGGACCATTTTGCTCCCTCCTGGCCTTGCTCCTAGTATCTCTCTGCTTAGCCTTTGTATTTGTGCTTTTCTGCAGCCAGTATAATGGGTCAATTGTTATCTTGTTCCTATCCATTTGTATTATTTTGCATTTTGTTTTGCATAGTTTCCAAGAATTATATTTTCTCCATTCAGCTTTCCCCCATGTCATACCAGGCAACAAGTGTTTGTTGAGTGTGTTTTCTTGGTGACCATTTTGTACATAAATTTGCATGCCATTATTCATTTCCAGTTTGTTGCATCCTTTCACATAGAGCATCCAAAACTTGACATTTAAATATAGCACATTTTAAGGTTTGCTCGGCCTCCCCTGGAACAGGTTGGGGCCTTCCCAGGGAGGCTGGCCTCACCATTTGAGAAACCCTGGCTTAGATGCACCATCTCCTTTTCAGTGGGATTCTGCTGTAGGGTCCAGCTTTTACACAGTTTAACAATATGTTTACCAGGACAGTCCAGCTGAGACGTGAGATCTCATTTTCAGTGTTGTCCTGCTTTGACCCATGTTTACACTGTATTTACGAAGGAAAGAACAGTGGAGATGCAGTATCTCATTTTCAGTTGGATCCCGCTTTATCCATTTTACACTATATTTACCCAGGATAGCACAGCAGGGATGCAGTATCTCATTTTCATTGAGGCCCTACTTTTACCCATTTTTATCATTTATTTATGCAGGACAGTCCAAATGCAAGACAGTTTTTCATTTTCAGTCGGTTCCAGCTTTTACATTGTACTTTTTCAAGGATAGAGCAGCACAGATGCACATTTCAATGGGATTCTGCTGTACTGGCATCCTGCTTTTACACATTTTACTATATTGTTACCCAGGATATACCAAATGAGGTGCATTATCTTATTTACTGTGGGTCCTGAGTTTATACATTTTACAATATATTTAGCCAGCATAGCCCAGCTGAGATGCAAATCTCATTTGCAATGGTGTCCTGTTTTTACACACTTTGGGACAGTATTTACCCAGGAAAGCACAGCAGAGATACAATCTCTCATTTTCAGTGCAAGCACAATCTAATGCTGAGTACTGAATGAGATATAATTATGTTGCAGGAGATGTGGTCCGTTGATAGCCACATACATTTTGTGACTGTGCTTGCGCAATGTATGTGCCCTACAACAAAAAAAAAAAAAAAGAAATTCAGCAGAGTCAAGGAGGGCCTTAAAACTTTGGTTGCCACTCACTTAAATTTTGTCTATGATCTATTACATTTGGGAACTCTATTCTTACTAACAATTATAATTAGACTAGACAATGAACCACATCTCTGTCTGATTAATATGCACCAACCACTACCCAAGATAAGAAATGAGTTTTTGGCCAGATTCTATAACCAGCTTAAAAACACAATGGAATATGTCTTGGAGCTCTTTTCCAAAATTGCAGTCATTCCAGCTGATGACTGCAATGCTAGGGTGGGAGCAGAATTAAGAGTTCAAATCTAATTATTGGACTACTGACGATTGCCATGCTATCCCACTGAGGGCTTGTTGTGATAAAAAAGTAAACATTAGTGGTTGATATCTTTTAGAATTCATAGCTGTGTTCAACTTCAGAATTTTAAATGGGAGATGCCATGGGAAGAGAGATGGTGGAGTAACCTCCCCCCTTGCCTCAGGTGGAAGCATTCTTTTTTTTTTTTTTTGTATCTTCCATTTATGCTCTTCACATCTGCATGGGTGGGCCTCCCCCCCATCAGCCATTGTACATGGACTCTCATCACCCTTACACACCTACCAGCCTCCGTCATAACCCGGCTAAAGCAGGGAGGACTGTGGCTTACCCCCCCATGGAGGGGCCCACCTGGAGGGGGACAGGAAGGACCCACATCACCCTTGAGCCCCTGTCCCTTGAGTCAGGCTCTGTTTGGAGGTGGTGGACAGGGACTCCATCAGCGGCATCTTCGTTGCATGCGGAGGGCTTTTCCTGCTTGTGTCCCCAAGAACATGGACATGCAAAGATGTCAGTGGGCTGCAGACATGCTCCCATACCCACCTGCAGGATGTTCGCTGTGTCCTAACCCCATACTACAGTGCTCCTGACAATGCTAACCCAGTCTCCACTGGGAGTCACTAATGCCAGAAGATGCAACCCCTCCCCTCCCTTCCCCAGGAGACAAGAGCAGTCCTCCAGATGCTCGATCCTACTTCTCCCCATCCGACCCCCAATGACCCTAGTCCACTCCCAAACTCGGGCCGCCAGCATGGCGTGAGGTGTGGTGTCCAGTGCCTCAACCCTCAGTGCCACCAGGCTGACTAGGTGGAAGTATTCTTTGATCTTTTTCTGATAGATATTTTCCATTTTAATTATGTTAAAAAATTGGATATTGTTATTAGGGAAGAAACTGATCATCTTTTGGTCCTCTACTTTAGCATTAGAAAATATAAATTTTTCCCTGCTAGCTAGGGAGGAGGCAGTTAAGGAAGATTATATTCTGACTATCAGAAAAAGTAAAACAAAAAAAAAAACTTGGGCCAGGATTCACAAAAAATCGCAAAGTGCCTTGCAAACATTTGAGTGGCACCTTGTGATTGTACAGGTCACAAAGCTCACTATTCACAGACAGATAGCGAATAATACTGTACTACTGTGAATAAGATTGGATGGAGGCAGCGGTATCACCAATACCACTGCCTCTAATCCCACCAGCGCAGACCGACCCCCCAGCCAAGTGTGTTTAGGCAGTATTCACTAAGGCAGCCATGCAAATGAGCCCATTGGGCATGCAAGGTGCTATCTGGCCATTTGCATGCCCATTATGGGCCCATTTGCATAGCCTGTGTCAGGAGGTTAGGGTGACCCCACCCCCAACGTTGATCGCCGTAATGATAGCGAAGACACATATGCCTGGTAGTCTAGTGGTTCCCTTGCCTCTCCCTGATCACTGATCCCAGATGAAATAACATTTTCCATAGTGTAGTGATCCCTCCCCCATCCCCAATCACCGATCCCTATCACTGTAAAATAAACCTAAAGTTTATTTTTCCATGGTGTAGTGGCCCTCCGCCCTCCCCATTCCCCGATCCCCATATAAAAAAACATTTTCCCTAGTATAGTGGTCCCCCCCATGCCCAATCTCCCACCCATTAGTAATTTCCATAATGTAGTGTCCCCCAGTGCCTGATTTCCCACCCAATATTGATAAATCCCTTTTCCATAGTGTAGTGCTCCCCCTCCCATTACTGATCGCCGTCCCCAAATAGACAAAAACCCAGTCCCTGGTAGTCTAGTGGTCCCCCAACCCCCACCATCTCAGATAATCACCCACCACCCCACTCCCCCCCCCCAGCATGACTGCTAGTTAGTGAGTAGCACAGCCCTCCTCACATCTCCACAGCTGCCTGCTGACTGAGCAGTCAATGACAGCATACAGTATACACTACAAGCCCATTGGCTGACACTGTTGAATGCATGTTTCCCTTTAATAGACGGTTTCTCTTTGTATGATGCATATTTACTCTGTGGCAACTATTGTTGCACACTTCAAGTCATTACAGCAAATGCATTCTTTTTTAAATACACTATACTTTTTTTAATATATGGATCTTGAATTTAATACTATTCAAAAGTATTCAAAAAAACTCCAGTAATACCATCGATCCCTCAATGCTAATACCGCTGTTAGACAGTGATAATACCATCGTTCGAATGTGATAATACTATCGTTCCACTCCTGAATGATAGTATTATCACAACTACCAAACAGTACAAGAAAGATGCCTTCTGCCCCCACGTCATCCTAAGCGGGCCTCCTGATTGGCCACTTTCATGTGTGGGCAGGCAGAACAATTTTAAAAACATGGCGGCTTGCTCTCTCGCTTAGCGAGACCGTACTGCCTCTGCACATTTCTTCTACATTTTTTTCTTCCTCACATGAAAAAGGGAATGCAGAGCAGAGCACAAGAAAAGGAAAAAGTAGGACTGCCTACCAGTTCTTGTCATACGGCGAGATGAGGCGAGTAGGGTGGGGTGAGCAGCAAGATAAGCTCGGCGGTTGGCCAGGACCGAGAGTCCTTCACTGAAACGGCCAATTGCCAGTCGCAAAATAAGAAAAAAATAAAAATTGCATCTATATATTATAAAAAATAATGTACAGCTTATTGTGCATTACAAGGGGCAATTCCATCTCTAGGTTCTGGGGACATGAGAACCTCTCGAGCTTCACTCTCGAGGTTCCTATGTCCCCAGAACCTCTCGATGGAATTATTCCCTTGTAATGCACAGTAAGCTATCCATTATTCTCTTTGTATCTCACTGTCTTCTTGTAAGAAGGTTTTGGCTCTGTTCTTCTTTCTTGTACCCTTCCCCCAGTATACATCTAGAAAATACTGTAGCTGTTTTCACAGGTCAGTATCCTTCCTGATTAACATTTGTCAATGCAAAAACAAAAAATACAGTCTGCTTACTATACCCTGTTGAAACAGCACATAAGGTGTTAAAAGCAGAGCCTCTGAAATGACTCCATGATACCATAAAGCTACTGACTGAAAAAAAAAAACAGCAACTGCATAAGAAGAGGCAGAGAATGGTTAGGGACTAACTGCTGCCCCCTCATCAAAAAACAAAAACACATAAGCCTGACACATATGTGCCAGTGAACAAGGACATTCATTTTTTTCTGCAGGTTTCTTGTCACCAATTTTTTAACTTTTAAGATTCTGTACAGAAAATTATTACCTGTGTGCCATTCCTATTGCCTTATTCAAAGACATAAAAAAGGAGTTGTAAAGGAGTTCAAATCTGAATAAAGCACAGTCTGAACTATAGATTGATGTCATCCATAATAAATGTTTCATATTTTATTTAGAAGTGAGTACAAATACAGGTCTTCTTAAAGGAAGCTCAGCTTTTACATTTTATAGGCACCCCAAAATGGACTTCTAGAATATCAAAAATGTTCAGCAGTTAGGCCAATGTAAGGGGTCTTGGGTTATTCGAATGACACCACAAGCTTAAAAGTCTATTCCAGCAAGGTTTTTTTTTTTTTTAAGCCTCTTTCCTGATGTTTAGTTCTATGATGTTAAACAGTGGTTACTGACTGGTGCCTGCTTACAGTACTAACAACTCATTCAAGCTTGGAGTACAGTAGATGTGGTGTTCAATATTCTCACCAATAAAACAGACTGCATGTTAACTGATTGTGAGTTGCGTAGCACACAGAGCCCTCTTGTTTTTCTGAAGTAATGGCAAAACAAATATTTGCTAAAAAAAACAATATAACATGCCATCTGCTGGCAAGCGTTATCAGCTGAAGCCCTGTTTGCCTTTAAATCACACTGTCAAACATTTTTATGCAGGAGTGCCCTTAACCTGAAATCTGGAACATTCACCTCCAGTCCTTCGTTCTATGAATCAAATTTAACAAAATTTACAGAAGACAACTTAAAAAACAACTGCTGAAAGATAAAACAGTGATTACGACACAGTGAAGATAGACAGTGGAGATACATTTTGGTAGGGAAGAATGGCTATATAAATAGAAAGCATTATAGCTTGGAATCAGGACATTAAGGGAAAGACATCTGGAAATATAAAGAGGAGATGGAGAGCCTAGACTGTGAGAGGGACAGGGATCTTGGGCACAAAAGAAGGCAAGAGTTAAAGCAACAGTATTTGCAAGTCATCATATTATTTATTTATTTTTATTTTTTTAGAAATAATGCGTTTCTGGCAAAAACAACATTAGATCGATTTTCCATTTAATTTTTTTTTCATTCTTAAATAGAGATACGTAATTTGGAAGTTTGCAAAGGTTCGCTGTGTCTTGAAATGCTCACCATGAAAAAATTAAGCATCTTGGTGTGGTGCAGTAGTATTTGCCATCAGAAATATATGCTAGCACCATCATAATACATACCCAGTATTAATCCAGCACTGACAGTCCGAAGGTATCCTCAGGGGAAGAGATTTTTAAATTATTATGAGTGGGGCCATCTTTAATGCCTTGAGTCATTAACTACAAAAACACAGTTCTAAATGGTTCTTTAGACCACAATGTATATCAAAAACACCCATGCGTTTACTAAAATGCCCATGCAGCTCAAGCAACAACATAAAAGGGACTAATATTTAAAAAAAAAAAGGCTTTTTCATTGGAAAAAATTACTTTCAGATTCAGTGCAGTTCTCTTTAAGGGGAATGAATTGCCAGCCTATCATCTAAGTGACAGGGCTGCCACTCACAGTACTAGTAGCCTAGGTTTGGGAAGCAGCTTGGGACACCAGGGGGCCAGCATAAGGAGAAATGAATTTCCTATAGGAAGCTTGCATCATCGAGGAGGGTGGTAGTCCATCTTCAGCTGCCCTTGCACCAAATGAGAGACCACAGGTGGTGTAAGCAAGGCATGGGGTCATAATGTTGCAAGCCGTTATGCCACATGCAAAAATTGTGCTGCCAATACAGTGTGATTTCTTGCATGCGGCATAATTCTTTTTTTCTGGGGGGCTCTGCCCCCCTGCACCCCACATTATGGGGGGGGCTGCACCCCACAAATTCCCCATAAGGATTCTCAACCCGGGGTCAATACAGGAATCACACAAAGTGTGAAAAAAATAAAAGTTTCTGGGATGAGAATCAAACCCGGTTCCGGACGCAGTACCTGGGCTCCTTGCTGCAGTGGCTCAGTCCATTGAGTCACGGCAGCTGCTCGGTGGAACCCTTTCCCAGCAGAGGTCTTATCCTCTGCCTGGGATAGCGCAAGTGGTGCAATACCGCATACAGTAGTATTCACGGTATTGCACCACTCGCTGTCTCATACAGCGCTATTCTGGGTTAGCGCTAATGTCATGCACTATTAAGCGTATGACATTATGACCCAGTAGGTGCAAGCAATATGGGGATGACCATGAGAGGGGAGATGTGTGGCCCATTGCTGTGCACATGCCCACTGTGTGCATATCTAACACATTGCTTCTATGTCTCTGGAGCTGAATGAAGTAAATAGAGCCCTCTACACATACTTGTAGCCCTTCACTACATACATATAGCCACTCTGATTGTAATGATTGCTGCACCCAGAGACTGGTATTTTGCTTTAGATCTACAGCAGCCATCCATCTGATGCTGCAGGGTCTGATGGTACTCTCCCTCTGTCCCTTGGGATGTCTGACTGGATAACTCTGTAGGTTCTCTGTACCCTACCCTCAACTCAATCTTACCATGGGGCTAATTTTCTTATGTAGCAGGTCCCCAGAAATTGGTTACTGTGGATCCCACCCAACAAGATGAGGTACTCTCTAGGGTTCTTTATTATGTCTGGGCATGATTGCTGATCATTTTATTTATACATTTTATAATAGTGAGTTACAGTGCAGAATATTTATTATTAGGTTTTATATTGTAGTGTTATTTTGTATATATAATTATATTGTTGGTGTTATCTGTATGTGATTCTAACTTGTTTGGTGCCCAGATTCTCCGGGATGGACATCTTTTTAAATCAAATTTGCCTTGCCCTTGTCTTGCCTTGCCATTGCTGGCAATACAGGAGTCCCTTTCAGCTGCTAAGAAATGAGACTGATATGCACACAATACAGTAAGACCATAATCCACTCTGTAAAGTAAAGTCAAGCACAACATTTATAGGCCACATTATACAGAACCTGGCCCCCAAAGGGACACACACATTTATAGGGACAAGGCATCTTGTTTCCTGCAGTTCTGCAGCACTCAAGTATTGCAGCAGAAATCAGGGACAGCCATGAAATTTGGGGCTAGCCACAGAAAGCACAGAGAAACTTCCCCTAGAAGTTTGACTATGACTGTCCCAATCCTTTCTGCCCCTTTCCCTGCCTGACTGCCTGCAGCTTTATAAGAACTAAAATTCACCCTGAACCATCTCAGTCCCTAAAACCTATCTCACCCAGCCATGACAGCCCCCTTAAGTTACCTTTCTTTTTATGTTCACCCTGCATGCATGCGCACAGAGAATGCATTGGTATAGTAGTGCCTTTTGATGGATGTGACACTGTCCGACCAATGCAGAGAAGTGTTTTAGGGACGATTCAGTGTCACACCAATCATCAGTGAGGCTTAGTATGACAGAGATTTGGTTTGCTCGGTGGAGACAGCATGAACTTGAAAAGAAATAGCTAATCCAATCAGTGGTCAGCTATTTCCTTTGATCTGCACCACCCAGCAAGTCAAGCTGATCTGTCAAAGTCAGCCTGGAATGTGCAGAATGTCTGCCAGTTGTAAAAATAAACTGTCCATTGATGTCTGTAGTGGCAGCCCCGTGACTGTGCCCCACACCCAACCCTCCATCTCAGCCTCCCTCCCCACAAACATAACACTGACACTGGGGGTGCCCAATCCCCTAGTGTTGCCAGCTCCTAAGTAAAACCCACATGGTGCACTACGTTTCTTTTTTATTTATTTATTCCCCTCCATGACTGTGCCATGCACCTGACCTTCTCTCTCAGCAACCCCCCAAATATAATAGTAACACTGGGGGTGCCCAATCCCCCAGTGTCATCATCTCTTAAGTGAATCTCTGATAGTCCATTACCGCACAACTGGCAATGCGCGGTCACATCTTCTCCACAACTGACCCCCCTCTCAGCACCCCCCCACAAGCATAACAGTGACACTGGGGGTGCCCAATCCCCCAATGTCAGGAGCTGAAATAAAGGAAATCTTCCCTCATAGTTTTTTTTCCCCAAGAAACCCTTTAACAAGAAAACCGTCCATCAATGTCTGTCACAGCTGTTACTGTCCCCCCACCCAACCCTCCCACTCAGCACCTACTCCTGCAGCACCCCTCAGGCCCTTAGTTACCCATCGGGGATCCAACGTCGCAATCCTCTCGTGGACTGCAGACATTTCTTCACTCTTCAAAGCCAGACCACGAACTGAAGAAACAGGTATAGAATATGGCTCAATGTATTTCAATGGGGTTTTGAACTTAGTGGCATAACTTGGCCATTTCTTCATATTTTTGGCCCAGATTTTCAACATGCCTTTTTGGGGACCCACCTCATGAACAGTTGCATTGACATTAGATAAATATGTCCCAAAAGGTAATTTTGCAGTCCCTGAATAGAATCACTTTTCAGGCAGGAGTTGAAACTTTTCTCTGCCCTTGTTCATGAGGTGGGGTCATAAGAAGGCTACTTTGAAAATTTGGTGTCAACATATTAAAAATAACCAATTTATGAGCCTGCATTGAATTTTGCAAATGCAGACTCCTAATGTTGGTAATTTTCAATATTTTTACCCTAAATTAACATATCAATTTTTTACAGCACCTCACGAATGTGACAGCTGTCATTTTTCAAATCCTGGCCAAAATGTGTTTTTATATCCCGAACGGTGATTTTGTGGTCCCTGCGCGAATTCATCTTTCAGGCAGGAGTTCAACACTTTCTGTGACCTTCCTCATGAGGCAGGGTCATAAGAAGGCTATGTTGAAATTTGGGTTTAAAAATATTTAAAAACAACACATTTATAAGCCTGCGTTGAATTTTGTGAACACAGGCTCCTAGCTTTGGTAATTTTTTGTATTTTTACCCCAAAGTTTCAACATAGCCTTCTTATGACCCCACCTCATGAACAAGGGCAGAGACAAGAAGGGCACTGGCATCTTAAACACCATAGATAAGGGTCTGTTAGCAGCTGCAGTCTTTATAGACCTCACCAAAGCTTTTGATTTGGTAATAATAATAATAAAGTCAACAGCTACTAATCAAAAAACTGGAATCCCCTGGGACTAGATAACCTCTGCCTAAGTTGGTTCTCAGACTATCTGGAAGGTAGGTCACAAATTGTGAAATAGCATGGTGTGCTCTCTGATCAGCAGCCTATCCTTGATGGGGTCCCACAAGGCATCATTATTTATAAATGACCTCCCACTGCACACTGGTGGAACTAAAGTTACTCTATAAGCAGATGATGCAGTTCTTCACAGAACTGCCCCAAATGCAACTCATCTATGTGAACAACTAAGTAAAGACCTCCTGTTGCTAGAAGACTGGCTTCTTGCCGATAAACGTGTTCTCAATAGGAAAAAAACAAAGGCAATGTTATTCGGGTCAAGGAGCCCTGGTATTGACCGCACTGCAAAACTCAAACTCAGTCTCTCTGGTAGGACAAGAGTAGAGGTGATTAGCTCTATCAAGTACTTAGGGGTCTGCCTTAACCAAGACTGTATGTATAAGACACATCTCAGCCACCTAACTAAAACTATTAACCAGAAGGTGGGCCTCCTGTACTGCTTGAGCTCTTTCCTTACCTCTGAATCTCACTATAGAATTGCACAAGGTACCCTCCTTCCTACCCTACTCCATGGGGCTCCAGTACTACACTCTGTCAGGGGTCTTGAGCTCCAGATGCTGAGAACTCTGTAACATAGGACAGGGAAGTTTGCCAATTCAGCCAGGCCACATGACCATCACTGTTCAGTGCTGAAATCCCGAGACTGGCCATCACTCAAGGGCAGACTAGCCTACTCCTCTTTGTACTTAACCTACAAATTAAGGTAGGACAATACCCCCCAGCCTCAAAAATGTTCTACAACTCAAGCAGTGCAAAAGAACCTTAAGGTCCTCAGACCTCCAGCTACAGTACTTCAGGTACCCAGAGTTAGAACCTCCTGTGGAGCTTGATCCTCCTTTTCCTACATCCCTTCCCTATGGAATGGGCTCCCATACAGCATCCACTCAACTACCTCCCTAAGGGCCTTCAAGAAAGAGCTCAAATCCCACTTGCTGAAATTGAACCACTGTTCCAGTTATACATGATAATGACCTAAATTAACTTTCCAGGTACTGACCTGTGAGCTTATGATTGTATAAATCAGGGACCCGCTGTTCTTCTGAAATTATACAACGTCCCGAATATATACTCAGCCCCTACTATACTGTGATGTTCCTATGCCTGACTACCCCCTCTTTTCCCTCCCCCCTTTGTTAAACAGAAACATAGAAATTGTTGGCAGATGAGGACCACCTGGTCCATCTAGTCTACCCATTAGCTATTGTACTGGACTACTGCTTCTGGCCCACCCGCTGCTGTACCTCTATGGTTCCCCTATGCCTGTCCCAACCATGCTTGAACCCATCCACAGTGCTCGCTCCCACCACCTCCTGAGGCAGACCATTCCATGCTTCCACCACCCTCTCTGTGAAGAAGAACTTCCTCACATTTTCTCTTAACCTCCCACCTTCCAACTTCATGTCACACCCCCTCGTTCTTGTGCTCCTCCTGTATTGGAAAATGTCTCCCCCTGCACCTTGTTTATACCCTTGAGGTACTTGAATGTTTCTATCATGTCCCCTCTTTACCTCCTCTCTTCCAGTGAGTACGTATTGAGGTCCCTTAATCTCTCCTCATAAGTCCTGTGTTGCAAGCCCTGTACCTTCTTAGTCACCCTTCTCTGGACCATCTCAAGCCTGTTAATGTCCTTATGAAGATGCAGCCTCCAGAACTGCACACAGTACTCAATGTGAGGCCTGACCATGGTTATATATAATGGCATCACTACCTCCCTCCTTCTGCTGGTGATACCCCTGCCTCTGTACCCCAGCATGCCACTGGCCCTCTCAGCTGCCTTAGCACTCTGCTTTGACATTTTCAGGTCAGCTGAAATAATAACCCCCAGGTCCCTTTCCTCCTTTGTGACTGTCAGCAACTCCCCCTCCCCATCCTGTAGCTTTCCCCATGGTTTCTGTGTCCTAGATGCATAATTTTGTACTTTTGTTTTAATTAAACTTCAGTTGCCAGTCCTCAGGCCATTTTTCAAGCTTCCCCAGATCCCTCCTCATTTTCTCCACACTCTCTGGGGTATCCACTCTGTTGCAGATCTTGGTGTCACCTGCAAACAGGTAAACCTTTCCCTCCAGCCTTTCTGCAATGTCGCTAATGAAGACATTGAACAGGACTGGCCCCAGGACCGATCCCTGAGGCACCCCACTGGTCACCCCCTCTCCCCAGACTGCACCCAATTTACCACCGCCCTCTGCCTCCTGTCTGTTAGCCAGTTTCTAACCCAGTTTTCCACCCTGTCACCCATGCCCAGCCTACCCAGCTTGTTTATCCGCCTCCTATGTGGGACAGTATCAAAGGCTTTGCTGAAATCAAGGTATGCGATGTCCACTGCCCCACCCTGATTTACTTCCTTTGTCACCCAGTCAAAGAAATCAACCATATTTGTCTAACATGACCTCCCCACTGTGAATCCATGTTGCCTATGGTCCTGGGCTCTGATGGCTTCTAGATGCCCCACTATCCTTTCTTTAAGCAATGTCTCCATGATCTTCCCCACTACTGAGATGAGACTGATCGGCCTATAGTTCCCACCCTCCTTGCTGCCAGATTTGTGTAGAGGGGCCACATGTGCCCTCTTCCAATTCTCTGGTACCACCCCGTGTTGAGTGACTCAGTGAACATGGCTATCAGAGGTTCTGCTATCTCCCTTCGCAGTTCTCTTACTATCCTTGGATGTATGCCATCTGGTCCCATTGCTTAGTCCTCCTTCAGTTTAGTGAGCTCCCGTGGGACTGTTTCCCCGTGAATGGACTATTGTCCACCTCTTCACCCCCTTTGCAACTTCTGTACTGCTGTGGCCCCTGTCCCTCCCCCTCTTCTGCGAATACTGAACAGAAATGTTTAGTCAGTATTTCTGCCTTTTCCATGTCACCCTCCTTGCATTCCCCTTCCTCTCCCTTGAGTCTTGCAATTCCTCCTTGTTTTTCCTTCTTTCACTGATGTACCTGAAGAATGCCTTGTCCCCTTTCTTAACGACTGTGCTAAACCTTTCTCAGTCTGTGCCTTTGCTCTCCTTGCTGACTTTCCCACTTCCCTTAGACACTCTAGGTACTCCTCCCTGTCCTCCTCTCTTTGGGACTCCTTATATTTCCTGAACAGTTTCCTTTTTGCCCTGACTTTTACCGCCACCTCTCTCAAGAACCACAGTGGCTTTCTTCTTCTTCTTCTCCTCTTGCCTTTGGATACCAATCTGATGCACTGGTTTTTTACTTCCAGTAGGGCTTCCTTTAGATGCAGTCAGCATTTTTGAAATCCAAAACCTTTGTCCTAGTTTGGCTTGAGTAAGTCTCTGTCCCCATGCTGAGCCACACAATGTTGTGATCGCTGAATCCCAGTTGCCCTTCTACCTGGACATCTGTGATTTGATCCCCATTGGTCATTACTATATCCAGAATTGCCCTGTCTCTGGTGGGATCAAGCACAAGCTTCCTGAATCCAGCCTCCTAGATTGAATCAAGGATGCCTCTGCTTCTGGCTGAAGCAGCTACACTGGTGCTCCAATCCTTGTCTGGCATGTTGAAATCTCCCATCAGTAGAATTTCACCTTGCATTGTCATCTTGTGCATTTCCTCCACTAGCTCCCTGTCCAGTTCCTCTTCCTGTCCTGGAGGCCTGTATATCACCCCTATGAATACTGCTGTGCCATTTCCAGATTGAAGGATGACCCACAGTGCCTTGGTCTCCCCCTGCCTACTTAGTACCTCTGTTGCCATTATACCCTGTCTGACATACAGCCAGGGCTACTCCCTCTTACTTTTTGCCATCCATATCCCTCCTGAATAGAACATATCCTGGTACATTTGTTTCCCTCTCAGGGTTAGCTGTGTACCAGGTTTCAGGTATTGCTACTATGTCCAGATCTCCTTCAGTTATTAAAGCCTCCATGTCTGGGACTTTATTTCCCAGGCTGTGTGCATTTGTCACCATGACTTTACATGTTTTACTGCCTGATCTCTCTCTCTCGCTCTCTCTCTCTCTCTCTCTTCCTGTTTTTGGTCCTCTGCATCTTCCCCCTTCCCTGATATTTTTGTTGTGTTCCTGATTTCTTTCCTACTCTCTTTCTGCCTGACCCAATGACCTTGATATTAACTCCTCTTTCTGCTCCATTGTTCTGCCTTCTGTACCACATGGTAGTGGGCTGTCTGAATATTCCTTGCAAATCCAATGCACTCCTATGGTACTAACTGTTGTTGTCTCTTTGTTATGATGAGAATTGATTGTGAACTATGTTGACTAATAATTAGGGCTGCGCAAACCTCTAAAAGTTCTACCTCAAAAACCTTTTGAGTAGAACCCAAAAAAGTTCTAGCTGGTTCTACCAGGTAGAACCCAGTAGAATCAGGTTCAACCAGGTAGAACTGGATACAACCATTTATAACAAAGTTCTACCAAGTAAAACCAGGTTCTACCAAGTAGAACCAGGTTCTACCAAGTAAAACTAGGTTCTACTAAGTAAAAAAACAGGGTTCTACTAAGTAAAACTAGGTTCTAGAAATATCCCTGTGCATTACTACTTAAAGTACTTGACTCAATGCAGCCAGCAGTGCTATATTTACCTGCTAGGGAACAAATATCCCTGTGTCTTGCTACTTAAAGTACTTGACTTGACACAGCTAGCAGTGCTATATTTACCTGCTAGGGAGAAAATGTCCCTGTATTTTTCTGCTTAAAACACTTGACTCAACGCAGCCATGAGTGGTAAAAAAATAGCAGCACTTGTCAGGCAATCCAGGCAACAGCGACAAGAGTACAGAAAATTCAAGACACTGCAGGAGTAACCCGTTGTGATACTCAGCGGATGAGCACAAAAGCCATCATAGTGCAGCAGCCAATCTCAGTAAGCACAGTGATGAATGATGATGATGAGGAGGAGAAGACAGATGAAACTGAAGGAGAAATCAGTTAAACAGATTCTGAGTTTGTAGTAGATAAAGTAGCAGTCAGTCTGTGAAGTAGCAGCAGTTCTGTGGAGTGGGAGGATGATGATGGGGACTACAGGGCCAGCAAAAGAGCAAAAAAGAGTTCTAGGAAAGATGGTGGTGCTAAGAAAAAAAATAATGTGGCATAATGAGACAACCACAACTGCAGTGGAGAAACAGAGAATAGAAAATGGACAGGATTCTAGAGGAGTTGAGGCAGGAAGAGTTGCTGTTTATCAACATTCATTGATTGGCATGGAGATGGAAAGATCTCAAAGAGATACTGGCAGCAGCAGTGGCTGTGGTGGTGCCATACACAGTGGCAAACTTATCCTCCCATAAGCAGCAGTGCAACAAAATCTGTGAAATCCGTAGTGTGGGATTTTTTTTTTTTACACAAGGTAAATCATCATGCAGTCATGTGATTTGCAAATTATGCAAAACAAAATTAAGTCATGGCAAAGTGGGTATCAGGATGGGAACATCAACAATGATAAGACATATGAACAAGTCTCACATTTATCAGTATCAAAAAGCACAAAAGGAGCACACACAAGTTGTTGCACTGTTGCACTCTGCTGAGGATGATGATGATATGGATGTTTACCAAGGTCAGGGTGATGATGTAATTGGTGCGGAGTTAGAGGATGATAAAAGTCTGACTTCCAGTCAAAGCACAGCATCTTCAATTTCACGTCTCTTTACCTCTCTGAGCCCATCACCACAGCCTGCCAGGAGTCATACACCATCCATGTCCACAACATGTTCCTCTCGTAGTGGTAAAAGTCAAGGGAAGCTACCAAGAAAATCTGCTGATATCAGCAAGTGTAGCAGTCATCAAATTTCACTGAAAGACTGTTTTGAGTGGTCACAGAAATATAAGCACAACAGGCCTGAGGCAAGGTGATTAACAAAGGCAATTGGAGAGATGATAGCCATTGACTAGCTACCATTCTCCTTTGTGTCAAACCCAGGCTTTAAAGCACTAATAGAAATCACTGTGCCCAAATATCAAGTCCCCAGCTGGACTTATTTCTCAACTGTTGCCATCCCAGACTTGTATGATGCTGTTTGTAACAGCGTGTCTGAGGCTCTTAAAGGTTCAGTGGGCAAAAAGGTCCATGTCACAACAGATATGTGGACCAGTGGTCAGACAACTGACTATATGGCTGTGACTGGCCATTGGGTAAACTTTCCTCTCTTCTCCTTATCATCATGTAGTGGCACTGGTAGCAGTAGCAGCAAAAATCAAGGGTCTTTCTCTGTTCATAGACAGGCAGCATTATGTATTTCCAGTTTTGAAAAAGTTCACAAAGCAGAACATCTTCTGGAGGGCCTTGAAGAAAAGTTTGCTGACTGGCTAACTCCAAAGCCCTTGCAACCTGAGTTTGTAGTGTCTGACAATGCTTCTAATATTGTGAAAGCAGTAAGGCTTGGTAATTTTACATATGTACCACTGTTAACTTGGTGGTGAAAGACTTTATCAGTGAGGACCAAAATGTTCTGAATTTGATTGCAGCTGTCTGCACTGTGTGCACCCACTTTGGCCATTCTGTTAAAGCCAGAAAGTTGTTGCGGCAGATTCAAATAGAAAACAGCCTCCTTCTCCACCAGAAGATCCAAGAAGTTCCAGCCGGGTGGAATTCCACCTACTATATGATGCAGAGAATGCTTGAGCAGCAGAAAGCCATCCATCAATATGCAGTCCAACATGACATTGGGAAAGGAGATATGAATATCAGCTCCAATCAGTGGCATCTGATGGAGAATCTTAATTGTATTCTTAAACCCTTTGAGGAGGCTACACGAGTGGTGAGCTCTGATGGTGCTGGGATAAGCCATGTATTACCCTTAATCTCACTCATCAGAATGAGACTGGAGCCTCTTGAGTCACAGATCCTTGACACCGATAACATCAGTGCTGCATCCCTTGTGGGAAAAATGTTGAACACATTCCTGGCTGACGAGCGCATTGTGAATATGTACAAAGCAGAACATTTCATTTTGGCCACACTTCTCAATCCTCAGTTTAAGGATACAGGTGAGACATTCTTCAAACCACATGACTTTAAAGATCTGGAATACTATCGCAAACTGTTAATTGAGAAAGTGTCAGCACGTATAGTTGAGAAAAGTAGTACATCATCAGTTACCTTGTGGCAGCATTCAAATTCTGAATGAGATCTGGTAGAGAGGGAGGGAGCACAATCTGCCATTGCTGCTGCTGCTGGTGCCACCACTACTGATGTTTTTTGTCATTAAACACCAACCAGAACTGCTGCTACACCACAAGAGGACAAACCACTGTGGGACATGCTGTCAGACTTCGGTCTGATAAAGACAGCTGGAAAGGCTCAGCCAGCTATTGTGGTACTAGAAGTCCCTGCTACAAAAATGGTGAAAGATTATATGGAGGAGACTGTACATCTGACCGCAGGTGACAAACCATTGCTGTATTGACAACAGAAAAAATCTATGTGGCCTTCTTTAACTGAGATCACAATTAAGTACCTCAGTTGCTCACCCACAAGCACATATTCCAAGAGAATTTTCAGTGTTGCTGGAGCAATAGTGAAATGAAAAAAAGAACATGTCTTTCCACAAAGAATGTAGAAAGGCTCAGTTTTCTTAAAATGAACCTGCCACAGTTCAAAAACATACACTGTCCAAAATGTATGCAGGCTGATAGCACCCAGATGGCATGCCACACTAATTTATGGCCCAAGGCCACAGACATTGGGTTCTATTAGTGGTTCAGTAGAGGGTTGCTACTTGTGCCAAGCTTCAAGCAGGAGCCGCTCAGTAGCTGTACTGTTGTCACTGTTGCCTGGATTGCCTGAGAAGTGCTGCTGTTTTTTTTACCACTCATGACTGCATCGAATCAAGTACTTTAAGTAGGAAGATGCAGGGAAATTTACTCCCGAACAGGAAAATACAGCACTGCTGGCTGTGTCGAGTCAAGTACTTTAAGGAGTAAGGCACAGGAACATTTTCTCCCTAACAGGAAAATATAGCACTGCTTGCCATGGCGAGTCAAGTACTTTAAGTAGTAAGGCACAGGGATATTTTCTCCCTAACCGGTAAATACAGCACTGCTTGCTGCGTCAAGTCAAGTACTTTAAGTAGTAAGGCACAGGGATATTTTCTCCCTAACAGGTAAATACAGCACTGCTGGCTGTGTAAAGTCAAGTACTTTAAGCAGTAAGGCACAGAGGTATTTTTATTTTTTACCTAACAGGTAAATACAGCACTACTGGCTGCGTCAAGTCAGGTACATTAAGTAGTAAAACACAGGGAGATTATTTCCCAGACAGGTACATACAGCACTACTGGCTGCATCAAGTCAGGTACTTTTAGTAGTAAAACACAGGTAGATTATTTCCCAGACAGGTAATAATAAGTTGTTAAAATGAAAATCAGATTCAGGGCTAGGCCACACAAAAAAAAACAAAAAAAAAACAGCCTTGACTCTGCCTAGGTTGGTTCCATTGAACATTTTGCCTTGAGTGCTCATTCCCAGAAAGAAAGCACTAAAATCTGTTTATCTGCTCCAAGAAAGAAATAAAAGAATAAGAAAGATGTTGCCTGTCTAATGCAAAAAAAAAAATAATAATTAAATCTGTGCTGCAAGTTGGCAACAATGAGTCCGTCTGTCTCAGTGTCTGGAGTGGACTCTGTTACCCCTTCCCCACAACACATACTGCTGTCTGCTCTGCTACTGCTAGAGCCTGTGTTAACTTATTTAGTTATGCTGGGGTTTTATCTCTCTCTTCAAAAATCAATATTTCTTAATTTTTTTCAGTTTAGTTCTTGAATCTTCACACACGTAACCAACACAGATGACCTGAGTGACTACAGTGTGACTGGGCGGACACGGCCACCCACCACACACTCCTGCTGGCATTTTCCCATCTCCCTACTACTCCCAATCAGATGCTCCCACTCCCCGTCTTGTCCAGTACAGAAAAAATTTAGTTACCTCAACACGTTAACTACTGCATTACACTGTAGAGCCAGCAATATATTTTTTTAAAGCAAGGTTTTCCAGGCTCTCACATGACAAGGATGGAGAGACTGAAGAGAGAGTAGTTCACTTTCATCTCTTTCTGCTGCTCGTCGTCATCTACCAGAAAAGAAAACTGGTGCTGCGAGTCAACTCGAGTTGACTCTGTAGCCAGCAGCCACCCACCCACATAACTGTACTATTCGCTGTCCAGGAGCTGTCACTCTTGCCAGACACAGCCTTGCAGCCAATCACCCACATGCTTACACGGTCTAGGCGGGAATAAGGCTGACATGTGGGGTTGATTGACTGCTGCTGACTGGGCTGTTGTCAGTGTTGTCAGGTGATCTAATTAGGGATCTAGACTCTGCACCACCTAACCAGGCACTGTAATACATAAATGAAGTATTGCAGGTGGGCAAACCAGGTAAGCCAAGTTTGCATATTTCACCCATATGTTCACAGGTGGCGGACTAGCACGAACATCAGGGGTTCAACCATTTAGGCTGAATGGTCAAACCGAACTTGCAGCCCTACTAATAATGCCGTACTCCTCTGTATGATGGGTCTATTGCTGCTTTCCAAATGTATGATGAATATATCACTGTCTTATGTCTCTCTGGAAAAGGGACCATTCGGTCTTAGTGTGCCTACACAGTTACCAAAATTAAATAAAATAAAAAATAAATAAAAATAGCCATTTCTTTACAGCACCTCTTTAATGTAACAGTTGTCATTTTTTAAATCCAACGCAAAATGTGTTTTTGTGTCCCGAAAGGTGATTTTGCAGTTCCCTGAGCAAAATCACATTTCAGCCAGGAGTTGAAAGTTTTTTCTCCCCTTGTTCATGAGGTGGGATCATAAGAAGGCTATGTTGACAATTTGGTGTAAAAATATTAAAAAAAAAAACTAATTTATCAGCCTGCATTGGATTTTGTGAACGCAGGCTCCTAACTTTGGTAATTTTCAATTTTTATACCCTAAATTTTCAACATTGTCATTTTTTTGTAGCACCTCATGAATGGGACAGTTGTCATTTTTCAAATCCTGCCCAAAATGTGTTTTTGCATCCCAAAAGGTGATTTCGCTGTGCCTACATGAAATCACATTTCAGACAGGAGTTGAACATTTTCTCTGCACTTCTTCACGAAGTGGGGTCATAAAAAGGCAATGTTGACTATTTGGGATGAAAATATTAAAACTTATAAAGTTATGAGCCTGCATTCAAATTTACAAATGCAGGCTCCTAACATTGGAAATACATAACCCACACACTGCACAACAGTACATCTACTACCTCAAGGCTTCTATACCAGTGGTGAACATCTGGAATTGACAAATGCTTATTTATAGTAGCACCCATTTTGGTCAAAGTCTGCATGGTGATACACTGGGCCTGATTCCAAAAGGCATTATGGCTAGTACAAGGTGATTTACGCTGATCTCAATGGCACAGACAGCATCTTACACCAGGCATAATGCCAGTTGCAATTCCAAAAGGTGCCTTGCACTATGCCATATGTGTGTTGCACCAAATGTGGATTACGCCACCCACTACGCCTGCAACCCACAGCGGCATGGCGCAAGGATGGGTTACGGCAGCAACTATGCCCTATTCCAAAAGGGCGGCTGCCATTACCTACTTACGCCATTCCAGAACAGGGAATTGCATAGGGGGGTTGGACCAGCTTGGAGGTGGTCTAAGGGTCATCTGTCCTGGCACAGTGAAGGATGCTCCCCAGCAGTGCCACAGAAAGTACACTGCTATGCTCCATGTGCCCCCTGCCCTGTAATGACCCCCAACCCTGAACTTCAGGCACCCCAGGGTCTGGTTCTGTTGTTGCCCCCAGCACATGTTCCAACTGGCCAGACCCCCAATGCCCTCAAGTGCACGCCATTGCAGTCCGGGGTTGGGGAGCTCAGGGGGGCAGTAGAATGCATGCCGTGACTTGTGGCACCCAGGTCCAGTGTGCCATGCCTTTGGCACTAGCCTGTAGCTGCCATAAGTTGCAGGCATAGGTGCCAGGGACCCTACTTGTTGTGGAATATGGTACAAGGTCCCTGGTGTAGCGCCGCATGGTGTAACTCACACATGCCCATGAGTTGCGCCATGCATTTCAGAATCAGGCCCACTGCCTTTTTCTATCACTGCCAGTAGACCAGAATGCTTATTTCTCATTCCAGTAATGTTTTCTGGAGCCTACAAAAAGGCATACTGGGACAAGGATTTAACAGTTGGGATCAGAAGTAATAGGAAGAAGTAGAAGATTGTCCTACAGTGTAGGACCAAAAAAAGGTGCCAATATTAAAGAACAGAGTAAATTGATGAGGCTCTGGGTAGAGTGAGTTTTGGGACAAAGATATGCAAGGTGTGTTTTTCTTGTTTTATGAAGGGGCAGAGTAATGTCTTACAGGAGACCTTGCAATACTTTTGAGGGAGGAAGAAGCAGAGGGTCACTGTACAGTGCTGGATTGTATAATGACACAAATGTAATACTACAAGGCCACTCAATGGCACTCTCAAGGTTGATTAGGAATGTGGTGGGACTGTGATGGGCAGGGTAGGTTTTACCAGTTTGACAGCCATCAGATGGCAAAGTGCTGGTTGGGAGTGATTGGTGTTAAGCACAAGGGTTAGATGCGACCGGGGCTGGAAAGCTGCCAACCTGACAGGTCAGCTGTGGTGCCTGGTGAAAAAAATTGTGAGTTAGAAATGAAAGAAAGCAAAGGGACAGCTAAGTAAACAAAATTGGTGTGGTTAGGAAAAAATATGAGAATGTTGGATAGACTGAAGAAATTAAAAAGATGAAGCCAATGTAAGACAAGCATTTGTGAACATTGGCTGCTTGCTAATTTTGCAATCCTGACCTAAACTTTTAAAGATACTTGTTTTAGGATTTGCCTTATAGACATTACATGTACCATTTATAGTATATTGGCCGAAATGTCATTTCGCACCAGAGGTGTGAAAACACATCTTGTCCAGGAGTTTAAAAATGACACATATCATGTTTATGAGGTGGTGTGGAAAAATGTCTGTGTTGAAAGGTTGGAGTCAAAATATTGAAAATGAATGAAGTTATGAGTGAATGTTGAAATAGCATAATGTTCAGTCATAACCTGGCCATTTTACCATATTTGTACACCAAAGTTTCAGCATAGCCTTCTTAGTACCCTGCCTAATGAATGCAGAAGGTGAAAATGATTAAATCCCTGCCAAAACGTCTTTCTGCGCCACAGGTACAAAAACACATTTTGGCCAGGATTTGAAAAATGACAGCTGTCACATTCATGAGGTGCTGTGAAGAAATGGCAATGTTGAAAATGTGGGGTCAATATATTGAAAGTTACCAAAGTTACAAGCCTACGTTGGTAAATTTCAATGCAGGTTCATAAGTTTGTTGTTTTTTAATATTTTTGCCCCAAATTTTTAACATAGTTTTTTTTGTGACCCAGTCTCATGAACAAGTACAGAGAAAATGTTCAGCTCCTACCAGAAAGATGATTTCAGGCAGCAACCATGAAATCACCATTCGAGACAGATTTGCCTAATGTCACTGAAATTGTTCATGAGGTGGGGTCCCAAAAAAGTCATGTTGAAAATTTGGGGCAAAAATATTCAAAAAATGGCCAGGTTATGCCACTAATAAAAACAGTAAGAACTTTTATTGTTCAATACCTTAGGCTATTACAATTAAAAAAAATATATATATATATATATTAATAATCCATAAAAAATGTTAAAAAATATAATAAATATACACAAAGAATCTACCAGAGCAAAACAACATGTGCAAAACAATAATTACAATGTTTAAGGAACATTACATTCATTTCTTAATGACCCATCTGTTATTTTATAATGATTTCACAGTTTTCACTTTCCTCTAGGCTAAGGGTGATAGCTTCAGGAATGATTAATGTCTATTAAATATGAAAAGTGTTTATGTTTTTATCTTTATCTGTCTTATTTTATTAATCTGTATGAAAAAGGATGCAACTCGTGCTATAGTCCATTCATCATTTGTTGTTAGCAACACTTCAGTCAGAAATTCTCTGTCAATTTCAGACCAGTCATGTACAAATGAGGATAACCAAAAAAACTTTTTCTCTCCTATACCACTGGCAGTCCCATAGGACAAGTATTAAATCTTCTTTTTTGCCTATATTACAATACCATTTCTTTATGGTTATAGCCAATTTCTTATGCCTGGCCCAAAGGACATCGCTATGAAAACTCTCAAAACTAAATATTGTGTAAGTTTTCCATAACTTTGGATCAAGCAAAACATCCAGATAATATTTATAGCCATGGGTTTTGCCAATACTGGCCAGCCATGGAGCAGTCCTTGAGTTCTTTATAATATTTACATTGATCCAATAGTTTGTTATTTTTCGGCTTATATATTTTGCATACTTCAGGCTTAGTGTTATATTTTTTCTGTATATTCATTTAGTCTAGACAGATTATATTGTACCAATAGCTTTAGGATTTTTGAGAGTCATGTATTCTTTGCACATTCCTTTTTTAACCATTCCTTTTGGTCTTTGATACATTTTGCAGGTAATCTGTCATCTGACATGCTAGTGGTTGTTAACCAGTATAAAATACTTCTAGTATTTGTTGTTGCTCTAATGTTAGATAAACCTAATTCTACTCTCATGTGAGCAGCTGGCCATTTATATGGCAGACCCTGTGCATGTCTTAGTAGCTTTTGAATTGGAAACATTAAATTATTAAGTTTATTACTTTCCCAAATGTTGGCTCCATAAACCAGTTGAGCATAGTATTTTGCTTTTAATGCAGTTATTAAGGGGAGGACTGTAAAGTCATAGTTGCAAATACAATACCAAGGTATGTGCCCAAGTTGCATTTATATGTTTTCATTCTGGATCCAAATATCATTAATTGAGATTTACTACTGTTAATTTTTAATTTTAATTTCTTAGAATATGAGTCTAGTAGTTCCAGTTTATTCCTCAGTCCTGATTTGGACAAAGAAAAAAATTATGATGTCATGTGCGTAAGTGAGTGTGGGTACACTAACACCATTTATTTTGGGGGAATCCACATCTTGTTGTAAAAGGGCTTTTAACAATCCATTAATATATATATATACAAAGAAGCAAGGGTGCCAGCACACAGCCTGGTTTTACCCCTTTGTTAACAGGTACGGTGCTAGAGAGTTCTCCATTTGTACCCAATCCTATTCTTGCCCATGTATCCACATATAGATAGAAAATAATAAATATTAGACTTGGATCATTCCCTTTTTCAAGCATTATTTGCCACAAAGTTTCTGTATTGCATCAAACACTGCCGTGAAATCTATATATGCTGCAAAAAATTTCTGTTTCCTTATTCACATGAACCTTTCTGTTAAATGTAGTAAAACAAAACAATTAGCTATTGTAGAATAATTTGACCTGAATCCAGCTTGAAGTTCAGTGAGTCCACCTATTTTAGCTAATTCATACTAAAGTCTATTTAATATTAATATTGAAAAAAAAATTTTGATTGACATCAAGTAGACTAATTGGGGGATACATTTTTGGGTCGGATGTACTGCCCTTTTTATGTATCATTAGTTCTACACCCTTCCATGATTCTGGAATAACATTCTGATTAATACATTTATTATAGAAGTTTGTGAGAAAGTCACACCAAATAGGTGGATAGCCCTAATTGATCTCTGGGGGGATTTTGTCAGGACCCGGTTCTTTCCCTGGTTTAATGATTTCATTACTAAATAGACTTCTGATTGGTGAAATACTATAGGATTTTGACCATTAGTCAAATTTTCCTGATGTGAAATAATGTCTGGAGCATGGAAAATGGCTGTAAAATATTCTGTTCACACCCTTTCTGGCATATATACATCAACAGCAATTTTACTGTTACAAGTTCCTCTGGATACCAAAGCCCAAAATGTTTTTGAGTCTTTTCCTGAATTTCAGTTAACATTTTCCCCCATTGTTTGTTAAAATAGGATTTTTTTTCTTGATTCCGAATGCTTTATATTTCTTCCTATCATAGTTTAAGGACTTTATGACTTCTCAAGTTCTAATATTCCTAGTTTTCCTTATTTTTTTTTCTAAGTAGTGCTTTTTTCCTTATACATTCCTCGTCAAGCCAGCCAGATCTTCTTTGGTTTTGAGTTTTAATTATTATATTTTTTAAAGGTAACCATGTAATTCGCCAAAAAGCTTCAAGATATGTGCCCATAGTATATCTGGTCCTAACTTTAATAATTGTCCCACATCTTTGCCTCCAAAGAATCCCTCAATTACATTAAAGACTGTAGTGTCCCGATTTGCATCCCAGACTATCCTCTTTCTTGCTCTAATTTCAGTAACTGGAAACAATTACCCTAATGCTGTGTTATTTTCCAGGTTTCCTTTTTCTATTCCTTGTAACATTATGGGAAAATGATCACTCTCAGATCTTGGAATCACATGAACCATGTACCAAATATCAATTAAGCCTGTCCAGAATATAAAATCCAAAAATGTAGATACATTTGCCTAAGAGTATGAACAATTTCCAATGCTGTCACCCAGTAACCTACCATTAAGAGGGAATATATTACCTTCTTTTAGAATCTGAATTAATTTTAACCCAGCTTTATTTTGTTTCATTTCCATTGTTTTTTCTACTATATTTATCATGATTTAATTCAGCATGATCCCATGTTGATGTATCTAATAGCCCATCACATGCATCAATTCTTGTGTTAAAGTCCCCAGGAGTCAGAATATCTAGTTCAGGATATCCCAATTGATATTCATAATTACATTCATTAAATTATCCCATATAGAATCATTGTAAGAGTTAGTTGAAGTTGGTTGGATATAACTATTAAAGATCTTTTGAAATTTTTTATGACAATCAAAAGAACTATGAATTTTTTTGTGGACAGGATTAAAGTCACCGTGTCCACAGCACCTGTTTAGATGTATAGTATACTGCTAAACCTCCTATTCTTCTCCCATGGTTGCTTGATTTAAAGCCTGCAACTTGAAATAATTTGAACCCATTTAGGAGAATCAAGGATTCATCCCCATGTCACGTCTCCTGGAAACAAAATATATCTCCCAGATTTACAAAGTGTCACCAATCCTTATCTATTACTTTATTTTCCAGCCCTGCCACATTCCATGTTATAATTGAATACATATTGTCATTTGAGTTTTCATTAGGTTTCCATCAGATAAGAAAAATAAGGGTGAATCATGTGACACTGAATCACCCTGGGCTGAAAGTAGTCAATTATTGTATCTGCCCATTTTTTTAGCTTATTTTCAAGCAATGTGTTTTCTGTTACTGGATCTGGGCCCATGCTAATCAGGGATGAATCCAAAACTTTTGATGCTCGTTTGTTTATTTCCATTGCTGCCTGGTTCTGATGTTCTTGCCCAAGAGGATTCCCCTACATACCACTAGACAGGACAACACCTGAGAGACTGTGTTGTTATTTTTCTTTATAGTGACATCAGTGTGTAGGGGCTCAGGGGAGCTAACTGATTACAGCCTGAAGAGGTGGGGACCGAGGGAGTTTAAATCTCTGCGTTGCTTGCAAGCGGCTGGATGCTTGTTTGTTTATTTCCACTGCTGCCTGGTTCTGACATTCTTGCCCAAGAGGATTCCCCTACATACCCCTAGAAAGGACAATGTCAGAGTAAGAGACTATGCTGTTATTTTTCTTTATAGCGACATCAGTGTGTAGGGGGCTCAGGGGAGCTAATTGATTACAGTCTGAAGAGGTGGGGACTGAGGGGGTTTAAATCTCTGCACTACTCACAAGTGCAAGCGTTGTGAGTGGCACGAGTGCTGCTCCGTATAGGAAAAAGTATTTGATGCATAGCTATATCTAATATTAGGTTAGGTTAGGTTAGGTTAGGTAATAAGAGGCTCCGGGGAGTTATATCTGCTTCAGGCTTATTGGCTGAGTTTGTACTCCCTTTGGGGGTGGGGACTTGACCTTATGAGCATTGAAATAGGATATGGTTTAGCTCCAGTATATAAGTTCATTGTGTGTAATCAGCAGCTTAAGCGGGAATTGTTTATTCTGTTAATTGCTATATCCATTTTATGTAGAGAGTTATAGTATTAGTTGGATATAGTTAACTATTTTATTTTAGTGTGATTAGGCTAGGAATGTTTTTAAATTTATTTAATTTGCTCTTTTCAGTAATTCAAAATGCTTGTTTTTTGTTTTATATTTATGGGTTAAGGGTGGACTGTCTAGATTGTTTAATTATCCTGGACTGTCTACTTACTGTTTAGTAATTAAAGGTTCTAAATTTAGTGATGTGCCAGGGCTATTTGGAGAGGCCTGGGAGGGCCAAGATAGTGTATGGGGCATCCCTTCTGTGTGCTTTATGGCCCTTTATCTCCCTTCCAGTTTCTGATAACTACGGTTAGAAATTGCCAGGAGGTGGGGATTTGGAGGGGCCAGGGTGATCTTGGGCTGTGAGGAGCCCCATGCACAGTGGAGGGTGGAGGATAGGGGTTGTCAGACCTAGAAGGCATCCTAGGTTACAACGGGCACAAGGAAGAGCCCAGACTTGTTTGGTGCCTGTCCCCAGGGAATCCGACAGACCGAGTAGTCAGGTAACCCGAGGGGCTGCATCACCTGCCAATCCACTGAGGGCAGTGCTATGCAATGCCAGATCGATCAGGAACAAGACTGCAATTATTGCGGACTTGATATCCTTGGTTGATCTGACTTGCATTATGGAGACTTGGGCTAGGGATGATGCGGGCCCAGTTTTTGTGACTGCCATCCCACCTGGGTATCCCATGGTGCACTGCCCCAGAGAGGAATGTAGGGGCAGTGGGGTAGCCATCTGTTTTAGATCTGACCTGACCTTCACCGTGCACCCAGTGGGAACTCCAGGTTCTTTTGAATGTGTGGCTGTCCATGGGGGTCCGGGTCAGGCTGCAGGATTCTCCCTATTTACTGCTCTTCTGGGACAGTGGGGAATTTCCTTTAAGATGTTGCTGAATTTGTTGTCAGTGAAACATTGGAAGCCCCCAGATGTATTGTTCTGGGTGATTTCAATGTTTGGGCTGACGACGAATCTTCTCGGCTTGGTCATAACCTCCTCCAGTTATATCATCTTTGGGCCTGTCACAAGTTGCTTTCTGCCGCGACACATCAGGGTGGTCACATGTTAGACCTGGTGTTCTCACTGGGGCTTGAAGTAGATAATCTCAAGATTGATTGGGCGGTTTGGTCTGATCACTGCACGGTGCAGTTTACATTTGGGGATACCACCAGGTGCCCTTTCCCTACTGAGATGATGAGCTGTTGCCCTTTATGGGGATTGACCCCTGAAGGTTTTCTGGCAGCCACCGATCTGTCTAGTGTGGGTGATGCATGCATCAGAAGCATTGGTGCTGGGGTTGACATCTATAATAAGGTGCTTTCTGATACCACTGACTCCCTTGCACCTGTCTGTGTATGACCCAAATCTTTCTACCTGAAGTCCCCGTGGTATGATGGGGCTCTCAGGGAGATGAAGAGAAAGGGTAGGAGGTTAGAGCACTGCTGGAGAAGGTCCGGTCTGGAGGGGGACAAACTGGCCCTGCATGTACATTATAATGCATACCAGAGGGCAATCAACCATAAGAAGGCATTGTTCCTGTCCAGGGAGACTGCTGCCGGGAAGAACCAATCAGCTATACTTTTTTGGACTGTGGACAGGCTACTTCATCCTGCTTGTCTACAGCTGAAGAAGGTTTTTACTAATGCTGAATGTGAAGAGTTTGCTCAGTTTTTCTAGGACAGAGTGTCCGGTATTCGGCAGGTGGTTTCTTCAGTCAGCAATGTCATAGCTGGCAGTGGTTACCTAAAGAGTTCTGAGTGCACTCTGCCTGGTTGGGGGAGGAGTTTAGACCAGTGGAGGTAAGTGAGATCATTGGGGTGGCAACCAATCTGAAGCACACCTTTTGTGAACTGGACCTGGTGCTGACGCGTTTCTTGATGAGATGCACTGACACCGTTGGCCCGGTGTTTGCTCTGATTGTTTGGTGTTCCTTATCCAAGGGAGTCTTCCCCGATGCCTTGAAGGAGACATTGCTGAGACCACTCTTAAGGAAACCATCATTGGACCCGGAGGCCAGGGCAAACTATTGACCTATCTCTAACCTTCCTTTTTTGGCAAAGGTAGTGGAGAAGGTAGTGGCTCTTTAGTTGGAAGAGCACCTTGTGACTTATGAGTTGTATGAACCTTTCCAGTCAGGGTTTCAGGCTAGGCATAGCACAGAAACTGCACTTGTTTGGGTGTTCAATGATGTCCTCAGGGCAAGAGATCGAGGGGATAAGACAATTCTTGTTCTCCTGGACCTCTCTTCAGCATTTGACACTGTGGACCATTGTGTGTTACTTGACCACCTTAGGGAACTCTGTGGACTCACCAGTACTGTCATCAACTGGTTTCAGTCCTTTCTTACTAACAGGAGGCAATGAGTTGTGATGGGGAATTCCTCCTCCACCTCTAGCCTCCTATCTTGTGGAGTTCCTCAGGGATCTGTACTAGCCCCAATGTTGTTTGCAGTGTACATGCTACCCCTGGGAGGGCTCATTAGGAAGTATGGATTGGGTTTTCACTGCTATGCTGATGATACCCAGCGATACTTTTCCTTTGCCCTAGGAACATCCAACATGGTGGACGTGCTTAACAGCTGCCTTGCTGAGATTAATGACTGGATGACCTCTAGCTGGTTGTGACTGAATCTCGATAAGACAGAGGTATTGAAGGTGGAGTCAAACAGAGTGCATGATAGGATGGCCTCTGAATCAGAGACTGGGCTTGTTCTGGGATCTGTTTCATTGAAAACCTCCTCTTGAGTGTGTAATCTTGGTGTCATTCTGGATAGGAATTTGACTATGGAGGCACAAATATCCTCCATGGTCTGCTCCTGTTTTTTCCATCTCAGAAATGTCACCAGGATAAAGCTTGACAACTGTAATGTGCTCTACCTCGGGGTCATGGGAGGATCTCTTCACAGACTGCATCTAGTACAGAATGCAGCTGCCAGGTTACTTATTGGGAAGCCAAAATTCTGCCATATTACACCGGTGTTGCATGAGCTACACTGGCTGCTGGTCAAGTGGAGTATCCTTTTTAAGGTGGGTTTTCTCACCTATAAGACCCTACATGGCCAGGGCCCTGGTTATCTGTCAGACCTTCTTGTACCTGCCCTCTCTGTCTGCCCCCTCCATTCCTCCTGTGTAGGCCCCCAGGCAATTCCTAGGACAAGGTTGAGATTGGCTGGTGACAGAGCCTTTAGTATCGCCACCACCGTCCTTTGGAATTTGCTGCCCCCTGGGGTTAAGGTGCCCCTACCTTGGAGGCATTCAAGGCCCACCTTAAGACCCTCCTATTTGCCCAAGCATTTCAGGATTGAATTGGCAAGACAAGGGTGAAGTAGTACTGGTTGGAGACTTCAATATTCCAGACGTGGACTGGAGCATCCCAGCAGCAGCATCAACTAGGAGCAGATTTATCCTGGAATCCCTTCAGGGTGCCTTCCTCAAGCAACTGGTCATGGAACCAACTCGGCAGAAGGCAATACTGGACCTTGTGCTCACAAACAGGGACAGTGTGATGGGGGTAACAGTGGGGAGCACCTAGGTAACAGTGACTACCAGTGCATTGTGGTTTGAAATCACAGAAAGAGCAGAACCAAACCACACAAAAACATGTATCCTGGATTTTAGGGGGCAGACTTTGGGAAAATGGGGAGATTCTTGAAAGAGGCATTAAGGGGAATGGACAGGAATCAGGGTTGAGGAACAGTGGGCAGTATTTAAAATGGGATTACAAGAACAACAGAATTATGCATTAAGCAGGTTAGCAAGAGGAAAGGAAGAGGAGACCATTATGGTTTTCCAAAGAGGTAGCAAAGAAAGTGAAAGCCAAAAAGATTGCATTCAGGCAATACAAAAAGACACAGGCAGAAGGGGATAGGAGAAGTACCAGGAGAAGCAAAGGGAGGCAGGGAGGTCAGTAAGGGAAGCCAAAGCTCAGACAGAAGAACACATTGCAAAATCAGTGGGTAGAGGGGACAAAACCTTTTACAGGTACATAAGTGAAAAAAGAAAGACAAAGGGAGGGATAGTGAGACTGAAGGGGGAGGATGGGAGCCGCATGGAGGATGACAACAGTAAAGCTGACATATTGAACAGGTATTTCTGCTCAGTCTTTACTGAGGAAGAGGGGGTAATGGGTCTGAAGGGAGTACAAGGGGTGAGAATGGTGCAGAAATGGACACAAGTCCCTTTACACGAGAAAGGGTCCTGAAGGAACTGGAAGTAATAAGAGTTGATAAAGCAATGGGGCCAGACGGGTGCACCCCAGGGTCCTTAAAGAACTAAGAGAGGTGGTGGCTGAACCTCTGGCTATCCTGTTTAGCCGATCACTGGAAACAGGGAGGTACCCAAAGACTGGAGGACAGCAGATGTAGTCCCCTTATACAAAAGTGGGAACAAAGAGGAAGCAGGGAACTACAGACCAGTCAGCCTCACCTCGTAGTGGGAAGATCATGGAAGCACTACTGAAGGAGAGATTGGTGGAACATCTGGTTGTCAATGGACCACAGGACCCAAGGCAGCATGGTTTCACCAGGAGGTCATGTCAGACCAACCTCGTTGAATTTTTGACTGGGTGACTAGGGAGGTGGATCAGGAGGGCAGGGACATGGCCTATCTGGACTTCAGCAAGGCCTTTGACACTGTGCCACATAGAAGACTATTACACAAACTGGGGAATATGGGTGTGGCAGGACAGTAGTGTGGTGGGTAGGTAACTGGCTGGGTGGCAGGACACAGAGGGTGGTGGTAAATGGCTGTCACTCCACAGAGGGAAGAGTGACCAGTGGGGTACCACAGGATCAGTGCTGGGACCAGTCCTATTCAACATTTTCATCAGTGACATTGCACAGGATCTAGAAGGCAGAATTTCACTGTTCGCTGATGACACAAAGCTCTGTAACAGAGTAGACACACCAGAGGGTGTAGACAGAATAAGACGCGACCTGCAGAAACTTGAAGAATGGTCAAGGGTTTGGCAGTTGAAATTCAATGCAAAGAAGTGCAAGATAATGCATATGGGGCACAAAAACCCTGGCACAATATATCAGTTGGGGGGTGAGGATATAGCATGCACTAAGCAGGAAAGGGATCTTGGGTTGTCATCTCTGATGACCTCAAGGTAGGGAAACAGTGGACAAGGCAGCAGGTAAAGCAAATAGGATGCTGGGATGTATAGGCAGGGGCATCACCAGCAAGAAAAGGGAGGTCATAATTCCACTCATACAAGACACTAGAGTGAGGCCCCACCTGGAGTACAGTGTACAGTTCTGGAGACCATACCTCTACGTAAGGACACATAGACAGGGTAGAGAAGGTTCAGAGGAGGGCAACAAAGATGGTGCATGGATTGCATCACAAGTCCTATGAAGACAGGTTGAAGGAACTGAACATGTACTCCCTGGAGGAGAGGAGGAGAGAGGATATGATAGAGACATACAAGTATCTTACAGGGAGGAACAGGGTGCAGGAAAACACTATTTTTAAGTGAAAAATGTTCCAGAACTAGAGGGCATGGGATGAAGTTGGAGGGAGGACGATTCAGAGGAAACATGAGAAAGAATTTCTTCACAGAACGGGTGGTGGACAAGTGGAACACCCTGCCAGAGGAAGTGGTGGGGGCTGAAACAATCACGGGATTTAAGAATGCATGGGATAGACATAAAGGAATTCTAGAGGTCAGGGGTAAGGGGCAACAGACTTCTAGGAAAACAAACCGAACTTACAAGCTCAAATGGGCAGACTGGGTGGGCCACAGGCCCTTATCTGTCGACACTGTCTATGTATCTATATATCTATGTATCTATTAACTTATTGACTGATTGTGTATGATGCTTATATGATGTGCTATTATTCTGTATTTTTTTAATCTGTCATGCATCTGTGCTTTATTTTCTTGAAGAAGTGTCTAGTTATTTGTACAGCACCAAGAGCCTCTGGGATTGGGCGTTTTTAAATAAATTTTGCCTTGCCTTGCCTTGATTCCATTACATATAAACCTAGCGAATCTAGAATATCTTGTTTATTCAGTATTTGATTCACCATCTTTTCACCTTTTATTAATGCATCTATTTGCATACCTAACTTGCTTCTATGTATCTCAAGAATATGCTCTTCTTCAATTGGGTTCTACAAGAAGTTCTGAAACAAATTTATAAGTGCTCTACTAATGTTGTAACTAGTGTCTCTGGGCCAGATATTCAAAACTTTGCCCTGAAGCTAAATTAGTACTGCCCGGCAGGCAAACTTAGCCCGCAGCAAAAAGCAAGCTATATTCAAAAGGAATAGCCCGGGGCAAACAGCTTCCGAATATAGCATGGGAATGAGGCCAGGAAAACTGGGCTGGGAGTGCAGGGTAAACTTAGCCCTGGAATAAGACAGCTCTGAATATAGCAACCAGGAAGTGCAAACCACAACAGCAACACAGTGCACAGCGATGTGAAGGTAGGTAGAGGTGAACTGTGTGGCCAATGTGTGTGTGCCAGCAAATGCGTGGACCCAGTACAGATGCAAGCAGCAGCACATGTGAAAGTACAGTGTTCAAAACTGTATAATATTCCCCAAACAGTTAGTGCCATGCTAACACGTTTGTGCGGCATTAGCACAGAGCTAAGCCATTTGCCCGGTGCTAAACTTTGCCATATTCAAAAGTGACATGCAGATGAGCCTACTTAGGTAGTCTCTGGGCAAACATCTAGATTAGCATGTCATTATGCCCTGATTTGCATGCAGTTTGCCCAGCGTTACTGCAGGGTCCCACAGCGCCACCTATAGGTTAGTCTGGAAGTACAGGGGCTAGCCAGGTCCGCCCGCAGCAACACCTATAGGTCAGTCTGGCTGTGCATGATGATAGCTGCAGGCTACAAGTATACAGTACAGCAAAGTGCAAAGTTTTGAATATCTGACCCTCTGTCTAGTAAAGGCATACCGAATAAAGTTAATGGATTAGCACATAGTTCCCTTTTGCTATTGTTAAAAAAGGGGGTTAAACTATTCCAAATTGGAGAAAAGTACAGAAATTCCAGAGTTTTCAAAACACTATGCATATATATATATATATTCTATGCAAAAAACGTTGTTAATGCATCAATTAGGGTTCTTCTACAGCAAAAAAGTGAGGAAATTCAATTTTAGGGTTCCCACCTGTTGCACCCCACCCCGCTTCCACCAACAGGCATTGGGGTGTGCGTTGGGGTCATCGACCTTAACTCTCACCGCATCCCATGTGAAAACAAGCTGAGGTGGTGCAGTGTAGGAGAATGGGGTGAGAGTTAGGGCCGATGACCCCAATGCACACCCTGATGCCTGTTGGTGGGGGTGGGGAGGGGGATGGGGTGCAAGGGGTTGGAACCCTAAAATCGAATTTCTTCACTTTTTTTGCTGTAGAAGAACCCTAACTGATGCATTAACAAAGTTTGTTGCATATAATTTCCTTACTTTTTAAGAAAGGATAGAAAAGTAGAAAGTTGCGCAAGTTGGTGGAAGCGTGGGGCCCGAACCAACTTGTAAGTGTTGGGCCACATTACACACCCAATGACTAAAAAGTACATTGACAGCGGCAAGGCCAGCCACCAAACAAATGTTAATCTAGTAGAACAATAGAAAACACTGTCCACAAACATAAGCTGCGCCACACAATATCTCCACAAAAACATATATTGTCTGACATGTAAATACTGCTATTAACATCTACAGGACACGTCATCAACACTCTCCAAATTTCAAGTAAAAAGACCAAACCGTGTCCAAGATATAATAAGTCAAAGTTTTAAATTTTCATTCATCAGAGTGGCACAGTTCCACACCTGTTGACATGTAACATATACAACAATTGAAAACTACATCCATGACACTAAGACTAGGCACCCTATCAATTTCAAGCCACTAGCACAATCCAAAACACTGTCTGCAACATGTAAAGTGCGTCATGCAATAGCTCCACAAAAAAAAAATTTCTTTGCATGTAAACATAATTCACATCTACAGGACATGCTGTAAATACCCTCCAAATTTCAAGTAAAAAGACCAAATCATTTTTGAGATATTCAGTGTTAAAGATTGGTAAACTATCCCTATCTATTCCATTATAAAAAATCTGGCCATCTTGTCCCTCCTCGCAATCAAAGATGGCGATCAAAGAATCTCATGATCAAAGAATTTGCAGGCTCACGAACAAAGAATAAAAAATTATATAAATCAAAAAATTGAAGTAATTGCGGAAAACCACCACCATGGTGCGACAGAACGAAGCCCCCTGAGCAAAACCCACCCTCATTTGACTTCCTAGGGCACCCCTGGGCTGAGAAAAAAGATTTTTTAATCTGGCCATCTCATCCCTCACTCGCGATGCACAATCGTGATCAAAGAACCTCGCAATCAAAGAATTTGCAGGCTCGCAATCAAAGATCGTTAGCAAGCCGCGAATTAAGATTTTAAAAGCTCAAAACTCTATTTTTCTTCCTATTTGGATTGAACCAAAGCCATGGTTTGATAGATCAGAGTCCACTGAGTAAAACCCATCCAAGTTTTACTTCAGAGGTGACCCCTGAGCTGAGATATTTGTGTTTTTCCAATCGGAAATTGCAAAACAAGATGGCAGATCTCACGATCAAAGAATTTTAAAAATCCTCAGGGACAAAGATTCTTGAACCGCGAGGCTGCAAATTCTTTGATCACCAGGTGGGACCAGATGGCCAGAATCCCATTCTGTGTTCGCAAAACATACATATAAATTTTTCCATTGACTTATAATGGGAACTTAAAAGTGGCATAACTTTTGAATGCCTTAATATTTTTTCACCAAATGAAAAGCGGCATGTTTGGCCACCAAAGCTCTTTCTAACGAGCCATCTCGCACAGTAACATGCCACATAACGACCGTGCAGGGCCATGTCTAAAATCTCAAAAGCTGCGTCCAAAAATGGATAATTTTGCATTTTTCAGCGTTTTCATACGTGAAGACGTAAGTCCAACTGAAATGCAATTTGACAAATCAAGGGATCTACCATGCCCCACTGTGCATTCCAAATTTCAGGCAAATCCATAGAACGGGTCCAAAGTTATTAACTCCCAAACTTTTGACTTTAGTATGTAAGTGACCACTGAACCCTAACTATAGTGTCGTGACTGCACCACTTTAATATATATATTATGGTAGTGCGGTAGTGCTACCATAGTTAGGGTTGAGTACCCCATTTAAGGTTAAATGGTGAAACTTTGCACCTTAATAATTTTGCCACCATTCAACAGATTTGCCTGAAATTTGGCAGGCATGGGATGTAACCATAGATCATGGGATCTACCAATTTTTGTACCAGTCAGATATACAGCTGCAGAGTTATTAAGCAACATTCGTGCATACAATTAAGTTTTTTTGCACATTCTTTGCTCTTGCCTACAGGTCACATGGTTTATGCGACTGATTCAAAAACTTCAGGGAATGTGCAGCCAGGGTCCCCAATGTACCTTTTGAAGATTTAATGAGAAAATACTGAACGGTTCAAAAGTTATTCAAAAAACAAGTTTCCCATTATAGTCAATGGGAAAAGTTAAAAAGTTTGACAGTGCCATAAATGCTGTTTTTAGTGTCACAAATGGTCCCAGTAGTGTCGTGAGTCAGCCATTTTTTTTCAGTTACTGATCACAGAAATGCCTGGCATTTAAAATTGGGACCATCTTGGGACACAATTATTTTTGTATGTACCTAGTCAAGCCCTGAGGATGCTAGGCATGTCTTTATTTCAGGGTTAAACACCCCAGAAATATGTTTTTCAAATTTTTGGAAAAAGTAGTGTCACAAAGTAGTGTCACACCTGTGACACTTTCGTGATTTTTTTTGCTAAAGTGTCGCAAATCACAACACTACTTTTCAACACTATGGCCAAAATGACAGGGATTGTTTGCCACCCTGCTGCAAAACAACGGTTTGGTCTTTTGGGCTTTGATTTGGAGGAAGACAGCCAATATGTCACAGATGTGCCTTTTGGTGGTTTGGTGAAAAAATATTGCAGGGATGCAAAGTTATGATACTCTAAAGTTGCCACGTTTCCCTATAGACTAACATTGCGGCATCCACCGCGCCTTTCGGGGCCCGTATCTCAGAAACAGTATAAGATACGGACTTTCTTCTGAAAAATGCATAGCTCTTGTGAGGAAAGCATCCAATAAACGTAGCTGCGGAAAGTAGTGAATCAGTAGGAAATTTTAATTTTTCTCTACGTCGTACGGTTCCTGAGATATAAGCAATTTAGTGTTCCAATACCTCAATTTCTGCTCCGAGGCCCTTTTCTCTATGCAGCTGTTGGGGAAAACTAGGGTGTGTGCTCCAGTTACTGTCACACGTAGCATTTCAACTTGTGTTTCCGTAACAGTTTGCATTAGCGTTCACGTGTATGCCACCATATGCGTTTCCCTTTGCGTTTCTGTTTGCATTTTCGTTTGCGTTACTGTTACTATTTGTGTCTCCACTATTGTTTGTGTTTGTGTTTCGCTTGTGTCACCATGCACATTACGATTTCTTTCTGGTCAGCTTGTTTCGCTTGTATTTGCCTTTTGTTTTACATTATCATGTTGTTACCATTGCCATTTGTATTTAATTGGCGTCCCATGCCCATGTGCATTACGGTTTGTGTTTCCATACACACTTGCATTTGTGTTTCCATTTCAGTTTCCTTTGGCATTATTGTTGCTGTTACCATTACCATGTGTGTTTACAGTTGCGGTACCGTGACTGTGCACATTATGGTTTGCGTTTCCGTACGCGCTTGCATTCGCATTTCCATTTCTGTTTCATTTGGCTTTTTTTTTGCTGTTACCATTACCATTTGTGTTTGCAATTGTGGTACCATAACTGTGCATGTTACGCTTTGTGCTTTCATACATGCTTGCATTTTCATTTCTGTTTCCTTTGGCGTTATTATTGCTGTTACAGTTACCATTTCCATTTACAGTAGTGGTACCATGACCGTGCGCATTACCGGTTGTGTTTTACATACGTGCTTGTGTCTCTGTTTGCGTCACTGTTTGCTTTGGCATCACTTTGCGCTTGCATTTCTAGTAACGTTTGCTTTACCATTTACATTTGTGTCACCATGTGCGTGACCATTAGCGCTTGCATTTCCATTGCGCTTACCATTACTATGTCACAAAATAATTATATGGTGGGAGCGCAGGGCCCGAAGGGACCGTGCTCCCACCACCACATTCCATTCACTATTTATAGTCCTCATTCTCAAAAAGAAGGGAAATTCATGGCAAAAAACTCCATTTAATGCATCAGTTAGAGTTATTACATAGCAATAGTGGTGTAGGGCCTTGGGTGCTGGGGTTGAAAAGCCTCTTGCACCCCCCAGGCTGCCTCCCCCAACTGGCATCAGGGTGTGCTGGGGTCACCAGTCCTAACTCTCACCCCATTCTCCTATACCTCAACTTGCTTACACTTGTGATCGGGTGAGAGTTAGGGCCAACGACCCCAACACACACCCCAATGCCAGTTGGGGGGGCGGTCTGAGGGGTGCAAGGGGGGCTTTCAACCCTAACACCGAATTTCCTCGCTTTTGTCGCTGTGGAACAACCCTAACTGATGCATTAAACTGAGTTTTTTGCCATGAATATATATATATATATATATATATGATTGGCTAATCTATGGGATGTCAACTCAAAGTCAATTATTAGACTCCAGTCATTTGTTATTATTGTTGTCCCTACAAAGTCTTCCAAAGTAACTTCTATTTCCAGAAGATTGGTTATTATTTCTATTATCTGTTGTAACATGTTCTCCTTATCTATGGGTAGCCACTTTTCAGGGCCAAGGAATTTTAACACTGGAACCTGTAGGCCCCTATTTATATCCTTTCCCTGAATGTCATGTCCACATTATGGGCCCTTGGGACTGTTCTGATAAACCTTTTTCTTCTTTTTATTTTCCAGGTGATCCATATTCCCTTTTTTTTGTTCACACTTACTTCCGTAACAGCAATTCTTGAATCGTTTTGCAGGGGCAAAACATTTTGAGTTTGATTTTGATTCTGGCTTTCCCTTGTTAGAAGATTTATTTCTTTTTCTAGCTGTTTAAGATGAACACATAAATTTCCTAGAGGATGAAGAAAATTTTGTTGGTTACTTACAGTAGACATTGAACACACTTCTTTTACCATATTTCGTTTACCAAAAAAATTATTTTGTCTTGTTTCTGATATTTGTGTTGATCTGGGTTCTTTTATGTCCTTCTTTCTCTTATGTTGGATCTTGTTCTGTTTGTGTTTTGATATTTTGTGTGGCTTTTTAACCTTTTTTGGGGACTCTGGGATTCTCACTGGGCTAAAATCGGGTCTCTCAAAAACCTTAATACTATCTTTACTATCTGAAGTCACATTTATTACACAGGAAGAGGAATCTGAAGCTGGAAACAAACTCTCAAGTTTTCTATGAACAGTATCTATTTTAGCAGTTCCGGGTGTTAATATCACCCACAATATAAAGTGGGACATGATATCGCGGTCCAGACATCGCAGGCATAGACATCGTATGGCGACTACATCACGGGCATGAATAATGCGAGTTGGCAGCCCGCGGTGTGCTGCCTGACCCCATGGTGTCCCCACAGACATGAGAGGAGGGACGTGGACACACAGGGGCACAGAATGTGGAGGGCACAGCAGGAATATGCAAGGGACAGCAGCAGCACAGCTCCCAGTGCCTGCTACCTGTGTCTGGAAGTGCCTCTGGCACCCCTCCCCGTCACAGTCCCACCACCGCCATTTGTGCATCGCCACCTGTGATAGCGTCAGCAGTATGGATCACTATGCTGCTCCTGTGCCTGTGCCGATGTGCCTATGCCACCTCGCTGCCTCTGGGGATGTTGCTGCAATTGGGCCTGCCCTTCCATCTCATGGGCATTGCGTTGCAGGTGGTGGGAAGAGCTCACAGACCAGACACAGGTAGGTGTCCTCCATGGAGCAGGGGCACCATGACAATGGGCAGCAGTGTCCATGGCTAGGTGAGACAGGCCGTCATTGTGCTGGTGTCAGTGGGGGATACAAGGGTGCCATGGGGTCTGGCAGCACATGGCAGACTGATGACTCGCAGTATTATTGCCCGCGATGTGTTTGCCATGCGATATCTACATCCGCGATGTCCTGACTGCGATATTGTGTCCCACTTTATATTGCAGGCTATATTAACACCCGGAATCCTATTTTAGCACCATTTGTTAGTATGACCCCTCTAGCTGACTTTAAGTTATTTGTTACAATAATTGTTCTATTAGCAACAAATTTGTGGTTACCTGGTTCCTTAATATATTAACCAGGTATTCACCCATACATTGTGGAATATAAGATATATTTTCTTTGTCTTTTTTGTCATTATTAATATTGGTGCCTATGCACAAACGGGCAGAAATTATGTTCCAGAGGCATGTATCCCACCCGTGTAGCTCCGCACCTGCAGAAAGATGCGCACTGCCAATATTCACCAATGGCCATGACCTGTTTGTGGACATGCCCCTCCCAGTGCGCAGCACTCTGCAGGGTGGCAGGGGGCAGAGTCATGGACCCAGTCATGGGTCCCATAGTGGATCTCTTACACAGACAGGCATGGGGCTGGTTGTGTGAATTACACCAGTGGACACCCAGACCTGTGTAGCAATGCCCCAGCTGGTGGTAGACCCCATGGCTGAGTCCCTGGCGCATGGGGGCCACCCGCTGCACCGCCGCATCTCCCCCCAACACAATGGCAGCCCAGTGCCATGCAGCAAGGGCCACACACACACACACACACACACACACACAAACATGCCACCCTGTCCCTGTGTCTGAATAAGCACCCTCCCAAAACACATAGCCACCCATGTCCCCAGTGTGCAAGACCGCCACCCTCCACCCAGAGGAGCCCCATCTCTGGTGCCTCACATGCCCTACCCCCACCATCACCCTGTCTCACACACCTGAAGCCTTCACCCCTGACCTGCATTGGTAGTTAGTGGCACCCCCCCACTCTCAAGAAACTGAACCCCCATACCTGCATATTCTGTGCTGCAGCCATGCAGCAAGTGGCACAGCCTTCCGTACAACTCCTCGGCCACCGGCCATCCAAGTGATGTTGGGAACATGCCCCTATAAGTAGGCTACACATTCCCAGCATCACTTGGATGACTGGCAGCTGAAGTGGCATGCAGAGAGCTGTGCTGTTGGCTGTCCGGCCATGGCACTGACACCTCCCTTATACCTGCATAGTCAGTGCTGCTGACTATCAATGTGGGTGGAGGGTGATGGGTTCAGATTGGTGTACAGGGGACCACTGTGCTGGCCAGACAGGGCCACCACATGTTTGCCTTGGTGTCAGTACCATGGGTGGGGGGGTCCGCCGACCACTGGCCACCAATGCCTCCATGGGGTACCGGGTCTGGGGTCTGGGGTCTGGAACTGTGATGGGGGCACCAGTGTGTGCATGGGGGGGGTTGTCCCTGTTCCCACCTGGGCCAGACTGCCATGTGTGTGGGGGGGTCTCAGCATTCACTGGGCAGGGTGGTTACCTGTGGGGGAGGGTCGGATGGCACCCGGTGGTCCTGAGGGCATGTACAGGCATTTGCTTGTTCCACTACCCCAGCCTTCCTCATCTGCCTAGTGTGCTGGGGGCTCAGATTGTTGGATCCCACTGCTGCTGCAACCAGGGGAGTGTAGTCCATGGGGGCATGCAGTGGCTTATGGCAGGGTTCCACCTGGCATAGCCAGTGTCCTCCTATGCCCCTGATACACAGCACACTGTGCCATAGTGCATGGCACTTACTGCGGACATGCCCCCTGCCCACCCGTCCCTTGGCATGTTGCTGTACATGTGGCCAGTGGGTCGGGTGCATAGGGGCTGCATGCCTACTATGTGCATCCCGTGCAGGGAGCACAATGGCCGCGGAGGGGCTCCATGTCACAGATACTCTGCCCATTCATGCATAGACTCCATTATAATAGTTTCTAAATTCCTGGTCATTTTTGATTATGTTATTTTCTGATTTAGTTATATTTCCAGACTGATTTCTATCTTCTATAACTTCCTTTAATCAGTGAGATATCTTGTATACGAATTCCCACTGTTGTGTTCTTTTCTCCCAGAATCATTCTCAAATATTAATGAAAGAGGTTCCAAACCACATTGAAATGCATTGAATCACATACCTGATTTCTTCAGTTTGCTGTCCAGCTTTGAAGAGTTAAGACATGTCTGCAATCCAGGGAAGATTACGGCATCGGACCCCCGGTTGGTAAGTAATGGCTTGGGGGGTTGGTGCTGAGTGGGAGGGACTAACGGTATAACAGACATTTATGGATGGTTTTCTGTTTTACAGGGTTTACAAAACAAAACAAAAATGATGAGGGATACTTCTGTACATTTCAGGTGACAACACTGGGGGATTGGGCACCCCCAGTGTCAGTGTTATGTTTGTTGGGGGGTGGGTGCTGAGAGGGAGGGTCGAGTGGGGGAACAGTTACAGGGTGCCAGCTACAGATATCGATGGATGTTTTTCTTTGTTATAGGGTCCCTACATAAATAAAATAAAACCGATAAGTTGCAACACTGGGGGACGGGGCACCCCCAGGGTCAGTGTTATGTGTAGGGGTGGGGACAGTTACATGGGGGGGGCAGCAACAGACATTGTTGGATGGTTTTCTTTCTTACAGACTGACAGGCTCCTGACATTGAAAACTAAATCATCAGAGTCAGACACCACACTCGCTGACCTCACTTGCTCTGGAAACATAGAAATATAGAAATTATCAGCAGGTAAGGACTGCTAGGCCCATCCAGTCTGCCCGTATACATCCACTCACCCTGAGTGGTCAATGGCTTTTGATCACTTTCTTCCCTCCCAAGGCTCCCCTCTGCTTGTCCCAGGCATGTTTAAACCCCTCCATTCTGCTTGCCCCTACCACCTCTTGTGGCAGGCTATTCCAAGCATTCACCACCGTCTCTGTGTAGAAAAACTTCCTCACATTACCTCTTAATCTCCCCCTTCCAATTTCATATTGTGCCCCCTAATTCTGGTATCTTTTGTACATTGGAAGAGACCTCCCACCTGCACCTTGTTTATGACCTTGAGGTACTTAAAAGTTTCTATCATGTGGCCCCTTTCTCTCCTCTCCTCCAGTGAGTACATATTGAGGTCTCTTAGTCTCTCCTCATATGTTTTGTGGTGCAAGCCATGCACACCATCTTTGTCACCCTTCTCTGGACAACCTCCACCTTGTTTATGTCCTTATGCATGTGTGGTCTCCAGTACTGCTTGCAGTACTCCAGGTGAGGCCTTACGAGTGTTTTATACAATGGCATCACCACTTCCCACCTTCTACTAGTAATACCTCTGTCTATGCACCCCAGTATGCCACTGGCCCTCCCTGCAGCCTTTGCATGCTGCTTTAATACCTTAAGATCATCAGATATGATAATCCCTAGGTCCCTCTCCTCTTTGGTGATGGTCAGCACCTCCCCCCTATGCTGTAGCTCTCCCCAGGGTTCCCCCTATCCAGGTGCATTATCTTGTACTTTTTTGCATTGAACTTCAGTTGCCACAGCTCTGACCATCTTTCTTTTTGTGTTCCTTCCTTCTGACTATAAGCACTAGTAGTAAGTGCTGAAGGACAGTGGTTATCTGCCACTACTATGGCTATCATTTGGTTTCTCTGTATTTGAACATGATCCTCTCTCCAGACACTCACAGACTCATACCACCCACCTGCTGTCCTGCCAGTAACAATGACCCCCAAGAAGGCACAGCATAAGAGGTGAGAGTTACTCAGCTGCTCTGGGAGAGAGGACTTTACAGCCACCAACAGCCATCCATGGTACATCCACCCATGGCATGGTTAGGGATGGCATGGCAGAGATCAAGTCTGGTTATCAGACTGAGCAAAAAGGCAAGGCAGCAAGAACCAAGAGGTAGGCAGGAGGAGGAGGAGCAAGGAGGAGTGACTGAGAGTGTGACAGTGTGGGGCTAGTGCTAGAGTCTCGAGTTGAGCCACCAGTGGAGCCGGGATTTTAGAGATTGATTCCCTGCAGTCCTTTTCTCCTATCAGTGTGACAGACAGTGCTGCTGCCTGGACACCTCCACGCTAGAAAAAAGTTACATTTATTGATTCTGTCAGCTGACAACTTACATGGTTTTCAGGTTCCATTTTCTATGTACACACACACACATACTCTGTCAGATCAAGTGTGAGTACAAATCAGAACCCAGTCCCATAAGTAACTAATAATTGTGATTTGTACTTTGTAGTTAACATGGTGTTATCTGAAAGGCTTTGACTTGTGATGTGGGGGGAGGTCCAGGTAAAGCTGCTGCTGGAGAGAGAGAGAGAGACTGAAACAGAGAGCAGAAGGAGGTTTTCTGTGTCATGTTAATGAAGCTTGCCCTTTGAGGGGCAGAACAAGTTGTCCTGGGGGACCCCTACCTTGTGGCCAGGTTGGTTTGCTCAGATGGGGGGAGGGAGGTAGAGAGAGGGACAGGTAGCCAGGACAAAAGGACAAAAACAGGAAGGGGAGGAGCCAAGAAAGAAAAGGGGCAGGGATAGGAAAAGAAGAAAATGGGAGGGGACCCAAATTATAGGGTATATAATGGTCAGCACAGAGGTTTTCTGCCTCTTTTTGCTGAAGTTTTTGTTGGTTAAAGCAATCAATAGAGCTACAGCACATCGGATTGGCATTTTGATTTTTCAATGATTTTTTTTCTGCGAACAAAAGGTTTGTGTACCAGGACTAATTGAAAGGTAAGAGTCTGAGATAAAGAAAGTTATGGAGGAGCAATGTTGTGAAAAGTTAAAGGACAAGTGCTTTTATGCAGCCAGGGAGTGAAGGCGTAGTGTGAAGAGGTAAAAAGCTTGTTGGCGTTTCTGTGGTGGGGCCTCGGCCCATTAGCAAGAAGGAAGAAAGAAAAAAAAAGTAGAGAAACAAGACGGGAGGCAGTGAGAGCCACAACGGTGGGCAGGGGCGAAAGAGAGAGTCCGGGAACATGGAGCTGCATAAGCAGAGTGCGCAGCACTGGTAGGCCGAACAAGTGAGAGAATGGTGAGGGTTTTGTGCAATACAGAGCCAGTTGGGGAAAGCAGTGGCCTACGGTGCATTCAGCATCTGAAAGAGAAGCATTTAAAAAAAAAAGGAGAGAAAAGGCGAGCGCAGGGAGAGACAGCTAAAAGCCTGTAGGAGAAGTGAGAGCATGCACACATCAGAGCAGGGTATGCAGGATCGGCAGCAAGGTGAGGGGGGAAGATAAAGGATCAAACAGCAGCCTGCCAGATGGGCCTAGCAGGACAGGCCACAACTCTGCATCTGACATCATGGACCACCCTGGCAGGGCGGTTTTGACCCATGGAGGGCAGAGAGGGTTTGTCTACATGGCAGGAGCCATGGCAAGGGGATGAAGACAGAAGTAAGAGGGGCCAAGGAGTGGCCGACCAGAAGGGCCTAGTTTGAGAGGCCACATGGCCTAAAAAATGTGGCATCTGATGTCACACTGCTTGACGTCATGGAAGCAGGCAACAGGGCCTGGGAAGGTGTGTGGCTGTTTATAGGCACCGGGCCTTGTGGGTTTGTACAGAGTGATGGGAAAGAACAAAGGAGAATGTGCAGGGCTGCTTGCCACATGAGACGGCGAGGGGGGGTAGTTCAGCGCGGTAAGAGGGATGGGGGAGACTAATAAGACTGGCACCTGTGCCCAGGGGGGCTTGATGTGGAAGGGTTTTTTTGTGTGCCACCACGGAGTGGAAATGAACAGAAATTGCGGTGCATGGAGTCTTTCTTTTAAGGGCGTCTTTGGCAAGAATAAGAACGGGGGCACAATTCACCATTTTGCGCTGCACATGTACGGGGCCTGGAGCGAGGGATGGCACAGCAGGGTGGGGTACCTGGCTGGCTGCACATACGAGGGCGGGGGGGTTGGACAGTAGCTTGCAAGGGGCTCAAACTCCGATAAGAGGCAAAATACAGGGGCCATGGACAGAGGTTCAGGAACAGAAGGCAGATAAGTAGAGCAGGAAAAGTCGGGATTGCCATTGTTCCCCAAAAAATATATATATATATATATATATATATCACAATGAAATAAATAAATAAACAAACATGCATAGCTAGGGATGATGGTAAGCACTAACAGAGATGCTTTGTTAGTTTTATCAACAGTGTTTCTTCAGGAAATATGGAGGAAAAATGGCACCAAAGAAAAATAAGCCATCAAAGGGGTAAGCATACAAAGCGATAGTGGAGTTGTCAGAGATGGCCAACAGGATGTGGCAGATGGTGGAGGGGGGCAGAACCAGGGAGGTCAGGGGAGAAACGGAAAGGGGAGAAAGGAAAGGGGGAGATGGGAAATGGCCTGTAGGGAGGCCACGCAGCCCAAAAAGGCTGCAGCCGCCACAGGTGGTGCCTCCTCGAGCAGGTAGCCCAGTACCACCGCAGCCCTCCTTGCCCAAACCATTAGTACCTCCTCTGGAGCCAATTGCAGTATCAATGCCAGAACCCAGACTGGAGCCCCCTGCCATAATGGCTCCACTACCCCTGATGCAGCTGCCAGTGGCCCCAGCACAAGAAACCGGAACGATGCAGATGCATGGCAACAAGTCGCATGGAGTGGACAAGCCCGCAGGTAGTGTATCAGATTCCGTAGGAGAGAGTATTAAAGATTATATTAGGCAAATTATAGCAGCCCTGGGGGTTGGCAGTCTAGGACAGATGGAAAATGCACTGGTAGAGATTACGTCAGATGAAGAGATGGTTGGGGGGGAACGAGGTGGTAGAGGGAGCGGGAAAAGGGATGAGGGATATAGGAGCCCCGGGGATGTGAATAGGGGAACACATGCCACTGGCCACAAAGGAGAAGATATGGAAAGGGGAGTATGTGGACATATTTCCTTTAGTAAGTAGAGAGGCAGCAGCAAAACATGAGGAGACTGAGAATATAGGGAAGAGTGAGATGGCAGTGGCTGTGGTTTTATAGGGTAAGAAAGAGGAGGAGGATAAGCTTATAAAAGGAAAGACATGAGATGAGTGGTTCGTGGGTTTCATCACATATTCAGCCATAGTGATGGAAAAGAAACCAGAACTGGGCATCCCACTTATCAAATATTCCCTGATCATATGAAGGACAAAAGCAAAAGGGGGGGTTGGGTGGATATATTATGATGAGTTTTTCCGCCAAAGGATGGCGACATATGGGGACGTGAGATGGGACACAAAACAGCTAGACTTGTGTACAGACTATGTTATTGATCAATCCACATTGGAAGGGGAAATAGGTAGAAAGGCAGGGGGTACCACAGAACTGCTGTTGGGGATATAACAGGGCATTTTGTTCATGGCCTCAATGTCGTTTCCAGCATGCCTGCTCAAGATGTGGTGGTTCCCATCCAGCGACAAGATGCAAGAACTCCTGGACCCAAGGAGCCCAGGTGGGGGAGCCCAGGGGATGGGCCACCAGCCCTTTTGGGAGGGGCCAGGGTTTAAGGGGCAGACATAGAGCAGGGGAGCTAGAGGCAGAAGTTACAGGGGCAGGGGAGCCCAGTCTTATTCAAAGGAGTGACAGGGGAAAAAACAGACGGGGAGGGTAGAAGGGTTTGGGAGGGGAGTGTACTGGGGGAAAAGAGCAATTTCAGATGGCAAAAACCCCCATCAAGATAGAGGTCTGGAAAAAGTGGGACAAGGGGCATCTGGATAGTGGGGTGGCAGAAACCGTAAGGAGAGGTTTTAGAACTGGTTTTCCTCTACAGTGCAAAGGTCCAAGACAGGCAAGGGAGGCTAACAACTTGGGGTCTGTCAAGGGAAAAGAAGACATTCTGAGACACAAAATAGAAAAAGAAAAAGCTGCGGGGAGGGTGGAAGGGCCGTATCCATTTCCCCCTTTATACAATTGGAGAATTTCCCCATTGGGTCTGGTCCCGAAAAAACAAATGGGGGGAATACAGGGTGATCCACCATTTGTCGTTCCCAGAGGGAAAGTCAGTTAATGATTTTATAGGGGAACAGCATAGCAGTGTCACCTATGCCACATTGGAAGAGGCAATACAGATTATCTGAGCCACCCCTGATGTATGGATGGCCAAGTCAGATATAGAATCTGCCTTCCGGTTGCTCCCAGTGAGGAGGGAGGACTGGGACCTATTGGATTTTAAAGTAGGGGACCAGTATTACTCCAACAAGGCTATGCCTATGGGTTGTTCCATAGCTTGTTCCACATTTGGAACCTTTAACACCTGCCTACAATGGATATTCCAGCAAAGAACAGGGTACAAGATAGTCACACACTGTTTAGATGATTTCCTGTTAATAGGCAGTGGACACTCAGAGGCAGAGAGGATGTTGGCTAGCTTCCAGGATCTGTGTGGTGAGCTCGGGGTGCCATTGGTACTGGACAAAACAGAAGGTCCCAGCAAGGTCCCTAGAGTTTCTAGGGATCAAGATAGATGCACAGGGGGAAGTGTTTAGGTTACCAGACAAGAAAGTGCAAAGGCAAAGGGAGCTGATCTAGGTGCACACGAGCAGGAGGCGGGTACAATTAAGGGGGGGTGCAGCAAGTAATGGGGCATTTGAATTTCACCTGCAGGGCATTTGGACCAGGTAGGACATTTACAAGGTGACTCACGAGGGTCACGGCAGGAGTGACAAGGCCACACCACTGGGTGGATATAACAAAAGGAGTAAAGGAAGATTTCAAAGTATGGGAGGAATTCTTGAGCAGCTATAATGGCTGATCCTTTTGGCAGAAAGAATGGGTTTATAACACTTATTTAGAATTGTATACAGATGCAGCAGGAGGGTTAGGAATGGGGGAGTATTTGAGAGGAAAATGGTTTTTGGAGCCATGGCCAGCAGACTGGGTAAGAGACGGAAGGGTAAGGGACATCACATTATTGGAAATCATGCCAGTTTGGGCCTGCACCCTTGTATGGGGAGAGGAATTTCAGAATCAGGTTACATTTTGGTGTGACATCAAGGCAGTGGTGGATGTTCTGAACAACAGGAGAGCTAGGTCCAAGACAGTGATGCAAGTGCTGAGGCAGCTAGTATTAAGAGGCTTGAAACTGAATATATCATTCAGGGCCAGGCACATAAATGGGGTAAACTATATCCTGGCTGACAGCCTTTCCCGTCTGCAGCTGGACCGGTTCCAGATGCCTGCACCTACAGCAGAGGAGCGAAAAATGCCCATTCCAATGAACATCTGGGACGTTGGCAAGAGGGAGCCAAAATGCTGTTCTGCAATTCATGGGTGCCATGGACCTTGAGGGCCTATGAAGGGGCATGGCGGGCATTGCAAATATTCAGGGAAGCACACCACATGGAGGTAAGTGGGCCAGATACGGAGGAACAGTTAGGAAAATTTACGGTAGAACAGTGGCAAAAAGGGATGGCTCACACCACAATGGGGGTGCACCTAGCAGGCATCAGTTTAGTTTGTAATTTGAAAAAATGGAAGGATCCTACGAAGTCAATGCTGACACGGAGGATGGTGCAGGTTTGGAGTAGGTTGAAGCATAGGGACAAGGATGGTAGGTGCCTGATAGCAGATCAGTGGTTGGCCAGATTAGGGGGATACTGCCTGCAATTTGTAAATCCAAAGATGAGGCGCAGCTGTTCCATATGATTTATTTAGTGTTGTTTGCAGGGGCTTGAGGGTGAGCGAGGCAGTGGGGCATGGCAAAAGGAATGAAGAGAGAGGTTTGGAATGGAAAGATATAACCTGGGGGACAAGGGAAATACAGCTTCTAATTAGAAGGTCCAAGACAGATCAGAAGGGGAAGTGGTGTGTCGTAGCCATTAAGGCTCATCCAGACGGGGCCTTGTGCCCGGTGAAGGCTTTGTGGGCTTATACCTCAGAGCGTTATAACAAAGTAGGGAGACTATTTGTGCATGGAGATGGGAGGCAGGTGTCTAGTTACCAGGTAACAGCCTTACTCAAAAAAGGCATGGAGTTCCTGGGTGAAGGCCCAGGTAGTTATTCCTCCCATTCATTTTGAATAGGGGCTGCTTCAAAATGGTCAGCAGAGGGGGAGTCAGTGACCAGTATGCTGGAAAGGGGATGGTGGCAGTCTGCTAGCTACAAGAAATGCATTTGGGTTTTTAAAGATTGAGATTAACCTGTTGTCATGTGTTTTGTCTTGCAGGAACAGAACCCAAGAGGTGGGGGGGTAGGGGAAAAAACAGAACACAGTAAGAACAATCAGGAAAAGATGGTTTTGAGGTGTAAGACATGTTTTGCTTGATTTACCAGGCAGAGGGAAGATCATGGAAATATGGATCTGTGGGCACTCCTACATTTACTGGGCGGAAAGGGGAGCAGAGAAGAAGGCCAGGGGAAAGCAGCTATACCAGGATGTCAGGCAATGTAGGCTGGTATGGCATGGCCTTCGAGGGATGAGATGGACACAGTTACACCCAACCTTGACAGAGATGAGAGAGCAGCGTCCCACCCCAGATTTGATCGTTATACACCTCGGGGGTAATGATATTGGAGGAAAGCCATGGGTTTACGCATATTTGTGGGTTAAGCAGGACTTGGAGAAAATAAAGCAATGGTGGCCAAGGGTGAGCATGGCATGGTCAGATATGATACCAAGGAGGGTATGGAGACATGAACACAGTCATGTAGCAGTGGATAGGGCCAGAAAGAAGATTAATTGAAGGGTGGGGATGTTGATAAGGAGCATGGGAGGGCATGTAATATAGAGAGGGGTGGAAGAGTAGGTAGAGGTTTTTTACAGATCAGATGGGTTTCATTTGTTTGACTTAGCAATAGACATGTGTAGTATGGAAATGATGGGTTTTAATGTAGCTTGGAGGAGACAGGAAGGAAGGAAGGAAGATGGGGGGAAGGAGGAGCTGGGGCTGAGAAGGGGGAAGGCCAGTCATCCAATGCAAGCTGGAGACAGGCTGTGGGGAAAAAAGGGGGTAGGGAGGGAGGGGGAATGATAAAGGAATATGAGGAGAAGAAGAAGCAACAGAAGGAGAGAAAAGCGGTCTCGGTTTTCACCATTACCTATAAGAAAAAGAGAAGAAGGAACCCAGGTTTTCACCTGGGGAGGCGAGAAGAAGAGGAAGAAAGAAAAAGGGGGATCAGAGATGAATATTTTAATGCAATATAAACAAGGAATTTTGGAAAGACAGTAATGGAAACTGGTGATGGGATTTGTAAATATGAATGTGAAATATAAGAAATGAATTGCCAATCTGAGCACAACAACACACAAGTGGTCTGTCTTTTGTGGAGGAAAAGGGGGGAATCTGGGACAATGAAGTTTGCCCTTTAAGGGACAGACCAAGTTGTCCTGGTGGACTCCTACCTTGTGGACAGGTTGGTTTGCTCAGATGGGGGGAGGGAGGTAGAGGGAGGGACAGGTAGCCAGGACAATAGGACAAAAGCGGGAAGGGGAAGAGCCAAGAAAGGAAAGAGGCAGGAATAGGTAAAGAAGAAAACAGGAGGGGACCCAAATTATAGGGTGCATAATAGTCAGCACAGAGGTTTTCTGCCTCTCTTTGCTGAAGTTTTTGTTGCCTCCCACCCACCCGTCAAAAGGGGAATGGGGATAGGAATACTTTGGGGGTGGGCCTGGGATGGTCTGTCAGAGGTGGATGATAGTAAGGGTCCAGTTGGACGTTGGTGGACTACCAGAGGTGGATGGCTGAGAAGGGGAGGAAGGGGGCAGGGAGGGGAAGGGGGAATGATAAAGGAATATGAGGAGAAGAAGAAGCAACAGAAGGAGAGAAAAGCAGTCTTGGTTTTCACCGTTACCTATAAGAAAAAGAGAAGACAAAGACACCCATGTTTTCACCTGGGGAGGCGAGAAGAAGAGGAAGAAAGAAAAAGGGGGATCAGAGATGGATATTTTAATACAATATAAACAAGGAATTGTGGAAAGACAATAATGGAAACTGGTGATGGTATTTGTAAATATGAATGTGAAATATAATAAATTAATTGCCAATCTGAGCACAACACACAAGTGGTCTGTCTTTTGTGGAGAAAAAGTGGGGGGGAATCCGGAACTATTTCTTGCTGCCTGCTGCTATGTTTCACTCACATGCAGATTTTGGTTTCCTGTCCATTTTCTCCCAGTCACTCGCTCCTTCCTGGTATCTGATGTTGCTGTCAGATTTTTACTCTCTGTGACTTAACTGATTAGCCCATGCCATGGCTGTATTTTGCTTTGCTCTCCTGTCCCCTTCCCTCCCCAAGGAGATAAATGGGCATTACTATATATTCCGGACTTGTAGCTGCAACCACAAGATTTACAGTACTGACACATTGACAGAAACTCAATTCAAAGCGAGATGCAAAGGAAAACTGTGTTGGTGTTTTGCTGATATTTACAAAATATTAGTACACCCCCGTACAATACTATAGCACATAATATTACAATATAAAAGAATGATGTACTAAAATCAGAAACAAGTTAAGGATACAGTCTCTGTGCCATCTAGGACAGTCTTAGCAGCTATTCTTTGTCCTTGCGTGCTACACAGAATTGGTGCTAAGCTGGCAATTTAAAGTATTGTCACCTGGGAATAGCAGGTAATTTTTAATGGGCCACATTATACATTTGCTGGTATTGTTTGTAATTGATTTTCTTGTTTTTGTGGGGGTGCTCCACCCCACACCCCCAGGTGCTTCTATTAAGTTTGTGCAATAAATAATCATTCATTTTAAGAACATTTTGTGTTTTTATTTATTGTTTCTGTGGGGGCGCACCACCCCCGAACACCCCCCCCCCCGGGTACTCCTATTAAGTTTGTGCAATAAATAATCATTCATTTTAAGAAAATATTATGTTTTTATTTATTGTTTATGGGGTGCTCACTTTACAACCTTTTGAATGTCTGGCTGAGGTTTGTGCAATGAATAATATTAATTTATATATTTGGGGGGCTCTGTCCCCCAACCCCCCATGTACAATAACTGTGTAATATCTAATAATTCTTTTTAAGAATGTTTTGTGAAGTTTTCCTGTGTAGTTTGCAGTGATGTAGTACTTGCGGCCACTGTCTGGTGTGAGGGCGCAAGTCAGTGCGTAAGTACCGTATTGCAGTCTTCTGAACAGAAAAGTGCAGGGCAGTCCAGGAATATATAGTAACACCGGTAAATGCTCATTGATGGTTTGGTGGTATGGCTTTGAGAATTTGGAAGAGCTTGAGAGTAGTGTGTCATGAGCAGGTGGTGCATGGCATTATATCCACTGCAGCAGTGATGTAGTGATCACCCCTGACAGATCTTGTTTATTTCATAGTTGCAGTTAGAACAACAATTGTCTGTCTGAGCCAGCAGGTTATTTTATTTAAAAAAAAAAAAGACTTTTCATCAGGTCTGAAGTCGGGTTCGACTGAGAAGTCATGGGCCAGTAGGTCATGTGGGCAGCGGTGGACCAGCAGTTGAAGTAAAATTTTAGAAAATAATTTTTGAGGCAGGGCAGTCTGAGACCAGGAGTGCCAGGTCACAGTCACAGTGATGAGGTAGGAGGAAGGAGTGGCATGGTGCATGGAGGCAAGCTGCCCTGACTGGAGGCCTGAGCAGCAACAACCATGCCGATTGAGCTGATGACACACACTCAGACTTAGCTGACAGGCAGCCAACACACAACCTAGTGAGTCAGTAGGGTGGTGAGCCATAGGACTAAAGCAGAACAGTAGCCAAGGAGCAGCCAAGGTCACAGCAGGTGGGGAGAGCACAGTGCCACCAGAGAAGGAAATTGACATGAGATTAAAAGCAGTGCATTTACTTGACGATGACTGTCTCAAGTCATTTGCACTGTGCACTAGTGTTCTCTACAGTCATTATTTTACTTGGGGCAACTGGGTGGGTGGCAGGCCTATTATTCCTAAGGAGCAGTGGCTGGCTGCTAGAGTGTATCCTAAGGATGGGAGACTGAGAAAGGAGAGACTCAAAGGAAGTAGCTGACTCTGGGACTCCAGGAGTCTAGAAGAAGAGAAACCAGAATCACCACACAACATAACCATCTAACTTATCTTGCTGTAGAAAAGGTACTATATTTAAGCAATAATGTATGACAGGGTGCGGGTTGTCATGGGATTTCCCCACAACAGGTGTGGTTTGGTAACAAGGCCGCAGGCCAAGTGACTTAACCACACCAGGAGAGGGTAAATACCACAATAACCCACACTAGGGAGTGTGTTATTGTGATTACTGTATACTGTGAGTGGTAATAAATGTAAGAAAATAATGTAAAAAAGTTCAATAAAATTATAACTTCATAATTTTGAAATGAGTTTCTTAAAAAATATCCTTCCTCTGTTGGCAGAATAGTCCCTTGTAAAAGCCAGATGAAGGAGCAATATGTTTTTGTTCCCTTCAAGGACCCTTCCCCCCCCACACACTTTCCTTTATCACTGATTTAATTTATATATGTATTTTTTTGTTAATTTAAATGTGGGGGAAAAAAGAGAGAGTTTAAACTGGAGACTGGAACAGCAAGCTACATATCAATTCACTTCGGACAATTCACTCCCAGACAAATTGCTCCAGACAAGTCACTCCCATGACAATAGCATCCTTGACAAATTCATTCCCCGACAATTTGCTGTTACCTCCAGGTGGGCCCCATTTGACCCAATTGTCACGGGAGCGACCTGTCTGGAGCAAATTGTCTGGGGGCAAATTATCTGAAGCAAACTGACATGTTCCCGAAATGGTAACTGGACAGGCTAGTATCCATTGCACAGCTCTCTGTACCTGATGCTGCCAGTGTCTATATTTTTTTTATTTGAGATCAGATTGGATTGTTCTCCCCACCAAATGTCAGTTTGATACGGAGCAGAAAGTTGAAGGGGGGGTGGTGGCAGAGACTGTATCGGTATGTTTCTCTCTCTCTCTCTCTCTCTCTCTCTCTCTCCATGAGTGCTATACAGTCTTGTTACAGAAAATAAATTGGCTGTTTTTTGGGGGGTTTTAAAGAGAATCAGGACTTTTAAGATGGAGCAGACATGGGAAGGGAGACCAGATTAGTGTGCTGGTCTCTCTCTTGATTTTTTTTTAATTTATTTTTATTTTATTTTAGTCATTGGTAACTGGGTAAGGCCCACTAGGCACAGGTGCCTGTTTTCAGTGGCAACCTGGGAGCACAGGATGGGTAGGTGACTTGCTCAGAGTCACACAGTATGCAAGTGGAGGTTGTGAGAATCAAATCCAGGCAGGGGTGTAGCCAGGGATTTCAGATCTGCACACCAAGTGGATTCACTGCTACCCCACCACCACCCCCTTGTTAGGGTGAGCTACTCCCCGGGGTGTAGCTAGACAATATACAGATGTACACCAGGACCATGTTTGTTGCCTCATTTGGCACAATAAATACAACTTTTGTATCTCATGACAATGGTTTTTGCCATGCATGGGTAACAAATGCCATGCATTGTTCCCTAAGACACCCACGTACCAGTCCAGAGCCTGTAAAGTTGTATTGTCCTTGGGATGCAAAGAGAGTATTAGTGACCAGTCCTTATAGTTTCAACTCCTATGAATCAAATTACAGAAAGGTTCAGTATTTTCTTAGTTTTCATGGAAAAAGGAAGCAGTTCAGACCTGTTTGCTACCCCCCTTAAATAAAAATTGCACACCATGGAGTGCTTGGAGTATGCCTGCCTACACCCATGAATCCAGGTCTGGTCTGCTGTATGTACCAAGCTCATTCACAGCACATTACTCTAGCCTCTAGGCTATACTGCCAGGGCAGAATTCTACAATCTTCAGCTGTTTCAAAAAATAAGTGAGAGGGCTTTTAAAACTGAGCCAACAGAAGTGCAGGGAAGCAGAATATGGGAGACAAGAGTGGGAGACCAGATTGGTGTGTTGCTCTCTGTACTTTGAATGCTACTATCTTTGGGTGTTTAAAAAAAAAGAGAGTGTTATTTTTTAAATTAACTAATGGATGAAAGCAGTAGGGAGGGACACAGAAATGGAGACGGACTTGGCATGCTGTGGTCTTGTTGAGACAGAGATTGGACAGGGAAAGAGAGTAAGAAGACTGGGAGTGTTTTCAGAAATGGTGGCTGCGGTTTTGGTGGTTTCGGGAGAGGTGAATGTGTAGCAATTTCTTGTTTAGAATTTGACTTTTTTTGTGTTTTGTTTTTATTAACATGTTTGAGGGTTGTAATTTTTAGTGTTTTGCTGGTGGAAATAAGTTGAAATGTGGCTGTTAAAGGGACACTGTCAGCTTTTTTACTGAACTTTAACCCCCACGTTTAATAGGCATCTGCAGCCAGCTACTGTGTGTGGCTATAAATGTTACAGGTGGGCAAAGATTTTTTTTAAATAGCCATGTCCTTAGATTTCATATCTTTTTATATTTTATCATCCTGACCTATTCTCCAGCAACCTAATGGTCCCGCATGATCCCACAATGACATGGTGTGGACCAGACAGTAAATTTGTGCATGGACGCATTTTTGGAATTCATATGCCTGGAGCTATGGCTTCACTTTTTAACCACACATTTAAATGAATACTGGAATACGCAGGACCATTGGGCTGCTGGAGATTAAGTCAGGATGATTAAAATGTAAAACGATAAGAAATCTAATGATATGGCTATTTAAAAAAATCTAGAACCACCTGCAACATTTATAGCCATATACTGTAGCTGACTGTAAACATCTTTTAAACATTGGGTTTACATGCAGAAAAAAATCTGACAGTGTCCCTTTAATGTTCTTTGTGTTTTCTTGTAGATTTGGGCTTTAGCATTTTGGGAAAAAATGGCTGCTGAAATGTCTTTGAAAAGGGTACACAGTGCAGGGATTTTGTCTGCTTTTTGTGAACTGATCAGCTGAATGGCTGGTACTTGATGCATGGGTTGTGGTGACATTTACTCACAGCCAGACAGACATCTCATCCAGTCAGATTGTAGAATTTTTGAAGGCCACAGCACAATCATTTTTATATCATGTCTGGTAAATGCTTGCAGCAGTTTGCTTACATTTATGTACACAGGTGTGGATAGAACAGAGTGATGTGTATGTGTGATCAACAGAAAGTAAATGAATATTACAGGCTTGTTTTAGGCTTAGCTTGTTCTGCAGCTTAGCTATTCTAACAGTTTTTAATTAATAATAGCATGTTATTCTGCTAAAAAAAAAAAAGAGTCAGCTCAACAGTAGGAGAGTTTACAAATTGGTGATGTGATGGTCTGAATCTGGAGGATAGGCACTGTGGATTTTTTCTAAATGTACCTACTAGTTTTATGGCCACTGGGAATCTCCATGTTAGCATGTTTTTATTGCTCTTATTTTTCCTAGAGTGCCTTCTGTCCCATGTGACAATGATACATCCATGACCACTGATTCACTGAGTTAAAACTGTTGCAGCAGCAATCTGCTGTTAGCAGCCTGATGTTCTGGCCTCAGCTGAAGAACTTTTCTAATTTCATTTTTTTTTTTGTTGTGTTATTTTCTAGGTACGTGTCTAGGTCTTGTCAGCAGTTTACATTTAGTTTTTAAAACTTCTAATTTCATCAAACTACATCCCCATAAAAAGCACACACATCAATCTAGGTCATTAATGCCATAATTACTGAAGATACTAGCTATTTCCTTACAGAATAGCCCACATTTATTTATCCATCATGTGTTTGTAAAACTGTAAATATAGCCTTTATTAGTCCTCACTGAATAAGGAAAGTTACTTAAAAATCACAGCTCTACTGCTATAAAACAGACTCTACACCAGTACTTGCTGAATCTACAGTATGGCCCCATATGCATCACCATCACATGAAAAAGGAGGCATTCTAGGAAAAAGAAGAGCAATAAAAAAATGCAAATATGGAGATTCACAGGGGGCATAAAACTAGCAGGCAAAGTTAGAAAAAAACTCTTAATACTGTAGCAAACAAAGGGAAGGGCACATTAGGACTACACACACACAAATCATAACACTCTGCACAGCACATGTTTTTGAAAATTTTGACTGTAGTACTCCTTTTATTTAGTTCAGTCTATAATGTTTATATAATGTGAAAAGTTGTTGTGGGGATGCATGGTGTGGTAAGACTTTATTATTATCTGAGTGACTACATGTTCATGCTGCATAGCTTATGCTGATGAGATTTGGGGGGGGGTGCATGTTACTTCTGTGCATAGGGTCCATAGCAGTGTAAATCCAGCCCTGGGCAAGACAGGAAAAAAACTAAGTGTGCTAGGTGACAGAGTGGGCTGAAAATGCAAGTTAGCAGGCAGGTGGGTGAGGCGGGGGGCCCTTGTTACTACTGCACATAGGGTACCATAGCAGTGTAAATCCAGCCTTGGGCAAGACAGGTAAAAAACGAAGTGTGCTAGGCCAGAAAGTGGGCTGAAAATGCAAGTTAGCAGGCAGGTGGGTTAAAAAATGGCCAAGACAACCGCCCAATCAATGTGAGTTCCTGTGGCGACTCGAGCGGCAGGCTCGGTAAAGAGAGCTTTATAGAGATCCTGTATCGAGGTGTGATCTTACTTCATGAACAGTTGCAATCTGGCATGTTTTTTAAATCAGTAAAGCATTAAACTAAATAGGTAAGTGTATACAGCACCCATGTTTGTCTATTTGTTAAAAAAAAAATTTGGTTCTGAATAACTACAGGACTTGCCTATGCCCTGGTGCAGCTTCTTACTGTGTGCCTGTGTACTTTTTTAAACTGTGCTTACCTATGACTGAAGGCAGGAGAAGCAGGGGCATCCATTGTCCTTCTGCCCACTTGGTCCAGCCTCTGATCCTGATAAGGGACACTGTCTGCTTTAGTACGTTGTTTGTGGTCCTCTGGGACCAATGTGCTATTCACTATTCACATGGACATAGATTTCAGAAATGTGCCCCTATCTTCATTTAGTAATGTTTTTGGAAAAAATGCCTGTGCACGTTCACAATGCAATCATTCCAAAATGACTCCGTCAGCTGACTGTATACTTGTGCATGTACAAGTTAGAGGATATTAATACCCCATAATATTCTGATGTGTTAAGAAATCAGTCTTATTCGCTGGCTCCTCAGTGCAGTAGTAGCACTACTGCTCAAGACACCGGCGATCTGAGTTTGGAAAAGCGCTTGGGCCATTAGGGGCTGGCTGGGGGGGGGAGGATCAAGTATCCCAGAGGACACTCTTCTCCTCTGGGAAAGGAGGGCTATATTCTCTGCTGCAAGACTGCCACCTGGTTGAACCCAGGTGGAAGTGCAGCTAGAGATGGAATTGGGAGGGGGGGATATTGCGGACGTCAGTGTGGCAATGCATGCCATAACTTACGCACCCCAGTGCATGACACTCTGTGTGATTCCGCACCATTGTGAATCATGTATAGTGTGGGCATGCCCCCAACACATACCCAGCCCCCGTGTGGCACGTAGCAACCTGCGCAGCCAGGGGATCTGGTTTGCATCTGGCTGGCATATGAATAGCGAATACCATGGGACCCCCGCTGCATGGCTTTCTGTCTTGGGTTGCCTACGCACCTCAGATATGTGGTGCATAGGTATAGTGAATACAGCCCAATATGCACAGTGGCACATGATCAGAGTGAACCTATGTTACATCTGTTTACAGAAAACAAATTCAGTCATACTGTTCATCCCATGTATAATTAGAAAAAAATAAGAAGAAATCATGATTGATAGTCACATTACATATAGTTTCAAATTTTGCAAACTAAATTAAACATGTTACTTAACACTACCTGAGTACATCCAATATCTCAAAAATTCAAAACTTCAATTGTAATGCTGAACTGTATGTACAAACTATTGTTTTACTTTGTGTCATTCATGAATAATCATGTGTGATGCTAAAATAGGGACGACTAGATTCTACTATATAAATGGAGAAATTATATATAACTTTAAGTGCAGATTATGCTCAACATTACTTCTGTACATAGGTGTGCTATCAGGAAATAGTGGTACAGTACTAAATCAACAGGGGCTACAAGGTATATCAACCATTCATATGTTAAGTTGAAAAAAGGGGGAACAAACTGCAATATCTTATCACTAAAAATAACGATTAGATGCTCATTCATATCTGTCAACAACATTGTTAAGTCATTATACATTGTGAAGTAAAGATTTGGGTGTCATAGTGGTGCCCAGTCTAACTCTTCATTATGACCTGTAGTACTGTTAAGGGTACCAAACCTTTCAATCCAGTAGGCTTCTCAGAGCAGAAGTGTGTCACCCATTATTAGTTTTCTCTACTCTTGATCCTGAAAAATCAAAGAGACAAGATTTGATGGTTTTCAGCCACAAAGTGCTATGCAAAGCTAGTGGCATTGTCTTTCTGTCTTATCACCAATTTATGTTTAGAAATTCATAATCTCAATTCCCTTCTTGTTTGGCAAATGTAAAATTTGTCACAGTGGCACTTGATAAGATAGATAACATGAGTAACAACACAAGTAATTGTTTGCCTGATTTTCACTTTCTCATTTCTTGTGGGATTATATGTTTCAGTAGTCGGATATGTATTACTGCACTGGGTGCTGTGCCCACAGGAAAAGTTCCCTGGCGCTATTGGTATAAATGAAAAACCTGTTGTCACTTCTCACTGAGATATGTCATTTGAATGTACGAGTCTATCTTTATGTGTGCCACTGCATTTATTCACAGTTAGTGGAGCGTCTTGGAAAGCTCTCTTCCCCTTCCCCAAAGTTTTTAAAATATGCCAATTCTTGAGGAGTATAGTTTTTATTTGATTGAATACAGTGTTGGAGTTGAAAAAAACCAGTGCCCATAGGTGTTTCAGCCTGCCTCTTGTTTGCTAACAATTCTTGTCTGGGTATGCTAGGTGCTCTTTTTTTGCTTCACCTATCACTTCATTGTTACACCCTTTCCTTAGGAACCTACTCTCCAGGTCAACTGGATCAGCCTCAACATCCGTATCTTTAGTACTACTCTATTTTACTCTCAAGAACTGGCAGTATGCTATATTCTGTATGAGGCTTTGAACATGGGCACTGTCTCCCCTTAACAGCATATTTTTATCAGTCGGCTTCCTGAATGGTTTTCTACATGGGTGCCATCTTGTTTAAAAATCTCCAAGTCCAGATAAGGGGATATATAAAGGTCATAATGCAAGGTAAACTGCGTATTCAGATTTTTGTTATTCAAAGACAGGTGAAATGCAAACAACTCCTCTATGTTACCTTGCCATAGAAAAAATAAATCATCTGTGTGTCAAAGATATAATAGCACTCTATGCCTGAAGGGTTAGCACCATTCAGCATATGATCCATCTCAAATCCATACATATATTGATAAATGAACGATGGAGCCGTTGTTGACCTCACTGCCTTCCCTCGTATCTGAAGTTAAAAATCCCTATCAAAACGTAAGTAGTTCTTTTCCAGAACTAGGGATGTTAAGTCAAATCAACTAGGGATGCTAACATAAGTCAAGTACTCAGTGCTAGGTTTTTCATCTAAGTTTCTAAGGTCCAGAATTCCTATAATATCTCCAGACCCTCCTGTTGGAGGAACGAGGTATATAAGCCTATGCTGTCCATGGTGGATAACCACACATCCTCTAAACTATGTTTACTCATGTCAAATTCCTCAAGCAGTCTTAGTATACCCCTAGAGTCCTGTACATAAGATGGCATAACCTAGACATAGTCCCAAATGACGTGATCGACATAGCAGGAAAACGGTTCAAGGGCAGAGCCCAGCCCCGCAACTATGTGTCTCCCTGGAGGTGGTGCAATCTGTTTATGGGCCTTGGGCAGGCAATAGAATACAGGTAGTACAGGTTTATTATGTACATGTACTAAAGCATCTGCTACCCAGTGTGGTAGTTCACTCTTCTCAAACCTTTCAAACACTTTAGTTTAAATAATTTTTACTTATTCCCCAGAGGGGGCTGATGACAGCTTCCTATAGTTCAATGAGTTACCCACATGTCATATATTCTTGGCAAGGCAAGGCAAATTTTATTTATATGGCACCTTTTCCCAAAGGTTCAGGGTGCCTCACAGTAAAACATGACAAAAATAAACAATGCCCGTAATTTGGGTAACAAGCTTCCTGAATAAGTGGCCTTGATGGAGGAGGAACATCTGGATATTGTGGCAGTCACAGAAATATGGTATACACAGAACCATGACTGAGATGTAAACATACCAGGATACACCATCTACAGGAGGGACAGGGAGGGTAAAAGAGTAGGTGGAGTAGCTCTCTACATAAGGGATGGCATCAAGGCAACAGAACAAAAGGGTAAGCATGGAGGAGAGGAAGCACTGTGGGTCAATTTGGAGACAGGCAATGGCACCACAATCCACACAGGGGTTATATACAGACCCCCATCTCAGAGGGAGGAAATGGACAAAGAAATGATAGGAAGTATGCTTAGAATGGCAGAAAAAGGAGAGATATTGCTAATGGGGGATCTGAATATGCCCAATGTTAACTGGAGTGCATTTGCAGCAGTCACTTCTAAGAGTGGGGTCATTTTAGATGCCCTAAAGGGGGCATATCTTAGACAACTAGCATCTGAACCCACTCGAAAGGGAGCAATCTTAGACCTGGTACTTTCAAATGGAGACGGCGAGAGGATCACAGATTTAGAAGTGGGTAGCCATCTGGGAACTAGTGACCATCAAACAGTATGGTTTACAATAAACACAGCAGTAGAGTCAAGCCATACTAAGGCAAAGGTACTGGACTTCAGGAGGGCGGACTTTGACAAAATTGGTCAGTGCCTAAGGAACGCACTAGGAAATGGGCAGGAAGAAGGAGTGGAAGAACAATGGGGAATAATCAAAACTGCCATCACAGAGGCAACAAGCCTTTGTGTGAAGCAAATAAACAAAACAAAATGATGTAAGAAACCACTATGGTTCTCAAAGGAGGTGACAGGGAAAGTTAGGGAGAAAAAGAGAGCATTCAGGAAGTAAAAGGAATCACAAAAGGAGCAGGACAGAGAATTGTATCAGTTAAAGCAAAAGGAAGCAGGAAAGGCAGTCAGAACACCAAAGGCCCAAACCGAGGAAAAGATTGCCAACTCAGTTAAGAAGGGAGATAAAACCTTTTATAGGTACATCAGGGAGCGAGGGAAGACCAAGGGAGGGATAGTGAGGCTTAAAAAAGGGGATGAGGTCGGCAGAGGGTGACTGTGAAAAGGCAGAGATACTAAACAAATACTTTTGCTCAGTATTCACAAATGAAGAGGGGGAGGTACCTACACCAAACAATAGAAACATGCTGGATACAGGGGTTGATACTAGCCCTTTCACAGAAGAAAGGGTTCTGAAGGAACTCTTAAAACTGAAGGTGGATAAAGCAATGGGGCCTGATGGGATTCATCCCAGAATTCTAAAAGAACTAAGGGTAGAACTAGTGACACCACTGACTACCCTCTTTAATAGATCATGGGAGGATGGGGTGGTACCTGAAGACTGGAGGAGGGAAGATGTGATTCCACTTCACAAAAGTGGGAGCAGGGCAGAAGCAGGAAACTATAGACCTGTTAGTTTAACCTCAGTGATTGGGAAAATGATGGAATCACTTCTGAAGGAAAGAATTGTTGAGTACCTAGAGGCCAGAGGAGTGCAGGACCCAAGGCAGCATGGATTCACAGCAGAAAGGTCATGTCAGATGAATCTAATAGATTTCTTTGACTGGGTGACCAAAGTAGTAGATCAGGGAGGGGCTGCAGACATGGACTACCTAGACTTTAGCAAGGCATTTGACACAGTCCCACACAAAAGATTAATATACAAGTTGGCCAACCTGGGAGTTGGCCCCAAGATGGTAGCCTGGGGGTAAAAAATTGGCTGGCGAACAGAACACAGAGGGTAATAGTAAACGGAGTCCACACTGAAGAAAGGGGGGTTACTAGTGGAGTATCGCAGGGTTCAGTACTAGGACCGGTCCTCTTTTAATGTCTTTATAAGTGACATTGCAGAGGGACTTGAAGGAAAAGTATGTATCTTTGCAGACGACACAAAGATCTGCAACAGAGTTGATACACAAAGTGGGGTGGAAAGGATGAGAAGGGACTTGGCAAGGTTGGAGGAATGGTCAAATGTATGGCAGCTTAGATTCAATGCTAAGAAGTGCAAAGTAATGCACCTGGGAAACAGAAACCCAGGGGAAGAGTACACAATGGGGGGTGAGATACTAACAACAACAAAAATGGAAAGGGACCTGGGGGTAGCCATATCAGATGACCTAAAGGTGAGCAAGCAATGTGAGAGGGCAGTAAGTAGGGCTGGTGGGATACCGGGATGCATAGGGAGAGGTATCACCAGTAGAAAACAGGAAGTTGTTATCCCTCGGTACAGACAGCTGGTAAGACCCCGTCTGGAGTACTGCATGCAGTTCTGAAGACCCAATCTCCGCAAAGACGTAGACAGGATGGAAGCTGTCCAGAGGAGGGCAACTAAAATGATGCAGGGTCTGCACCAGAAGACATATCAAGAGAGACTTAAGGATCTTAATATGTATAGCCTCGAGGAGAGGAGGGAGAGAGGGGATATGATAGAAACTTTCAAATACCTCAAGGGAATCAACAAAGTCCAAGAGGGTAGCATCTTTCAGAAAAAGAGGTGTGCAAGAACATGGGGGCACAATTTGAAGCTAGAGGGGGGAATGGCTCAGAGGTAATGTGAGGAAGTATTTTTCACTGTGAGGGTTGTGGATGCATGGAACAGCCTTCCTGAGGAGGTTGTGGAGTCAAAAACAGTGGTGGAATTCAAGAGTGCATAGGACAGATATAAGGCAATTCTAGGGGGTGGAGGCTGGAAGAAGCAGGCTGTTGGTTAGCTAGGATCTGCAGCTTATCCATTAGGTAGGGAAATGGGCAGACAGGGTGGGCCAAGCGGTCCTTATCTGCCGTCAAATTTAATGTTTCTATGTTTAAATATGTAAATACAGAGAAAAACCCAGGTGTAACAGAAGAGATTAGTTAGTTAAGGGTTGTGCAAATAAAAGAGTTTTTAACTGGGTCTTGAGCACCTCCACAGATCATGATAAGCACACTGCCTCAGGAAGAGTATTCCAAAATAGAGGAGCAGCAATGCCAAAGATCCTGTCACCCCTATTTCTTTAATCTAGATTGAAGACCTGAAGCAAGCCCACATCAATGGAGCGGAGAGTGTGTGTGAAAATGTAGGACAATTAAAGGTCTTTCAGGTAGCTTGGGCCCAGACTATGTAGGGCCTTAAATGTTAATAAGCCTATACTGAAGGTGATATGCTACTGAACTGGCAGCCAGTGCATAGTCTAGAACACTGGCGTGATGTTGTTCCCTTGGAGAAGTTCCCATCACCAGCTGGGATGTAGCATTTTGGACCATAACTGCAGATGGTGTATCAAACCTCCAGACAACCCTAAGTAAAGACAGCATTGTAATAATCCAGTCTTGAGGTGACAAAAGCATGGACTATCGTCTCCAGGTCAGCTGGTGCTAGATGTGGCATGATCCAGGAAACGTTATGCAGATGGTAAAACCTGCTTCGGACTGCTGCTGACAATTGATGTTCTAGGGTCAGCCTGCAGTCCAAAACGACCCCCAGATCCTTCACCACATTCACAACTCTAAGTGTCTAATCATTCACAGGTGGCAACAGATGGTTGCCACCTATTATTATTGACTTGTGCTGGCCTAGATTGACAGTCATCACCTCTGTCTTTCCTGGGCTGAGGTGCAACCAATTAGAGGCCATCCAAACCTTGATTTCTTGTAGACTCTGCCCAAGCACTGTAGTTGCATTTGACCCATCAGGAGTGCAAGACAGATAGAGCTGAGTATCTTCTACATATCAGTGAAACTCAACTCCATACTGTCTGATGATCTCACCCAAAGAAAGCATATACTCAGAAAAGAACACACACACTCCAAGCTCAAGCCTTGAGGATCTTCACAGGGGACTGCAGCTGCTTCAGAGATTAAATTTCTTAAAGCCACTTGCTGCAATCTCACAGTAATGCCCAGTAATGTAGGACTCAAACTTGCATAAAACAGTGCCAGTGAGTCCCACAGAGTCCCTCAGGTGACCAATCAGCACACCATGGTCAACCATGTCAAATGCTGATGAGAGGTCCAACAGAATCAAGATGGTACAGTACAACACCTGTTTTCTTGCCATAAGGAGATCATGAAGCACTCTGACTAGAGCAGTCTCCATACTGTGATGGGGTCTAAATCCCAGTTGCAGAGGCTTGTAGATGTTATATAGTGCAGCTCCAAGTGAGCCTCAAACTGTGCTGCAACAACCTTCATGATTACCTTCCCCAAAAAGGGAAGATTTGACACAGGCCTGTAGTTCACCAGAGAGTCAGGGTACAAGGATGGTTTCTTTAGGAGGGGCTTCACCACTGCCATTTTCAGAGCAGAAGGAAAGACACCCTTCTGCAAGGAACACCTGACAATCTCATTGTACCTGGCCCCAGAGAATCAAGGCTGCCAGCAAGCAGCAAAGTAGGTCCAGGATCCAGTGTACCATAAGTAGGGTGCGATCCAGAAATCATCCAGACCACCTCCTCTTCAGCAGCTGGAAGAAACCCCTCCCAGGAGGGCAGATGACCATCGCCACTCTCTTTCTGGACACTTCCAGTCCATGACAGATCACTTGAGGTGATACCAGTCTGAATGGAGGATACATTGTCAAGGAAAAAAAAATTACTAAACTCTGCACACTTCTCTGCTGAATAGAGATGCAGCAAAGATTCACTTCGCTGACAAATTTTTGACGAAGTCACCAAATTCGCCTCCACGAATCAGTTCACGAAGTTGCCTGGTTTAATGAGAATTTGCCATTTAAAACTTCACATTGCTTTTGGGTTTTTTGAAGTGCAAATTGCACTTAAAAAATAAAGCAAGAAGAAGTTAAACATGTTGAAATCCCCAAATCCCTGGTGTCTAGTGGTCCCCCAGTGCTGATCACAGCCACAGTTGTAAAATTAATATCAACCCCCCCACCACCACCGTCAGCTGGCCAGTCAGCCACAATGTAAATATATATATATATATATATATATATATATATGATATTTTTAATTAAATCCCTGATGTCTAATGGACCCCCCCCCATCATGGAGTACCTCATTACCCACCATGCTCCCCATCCCCACCCCAAGCAGGCCACGGCTTTAGCCTCCACTCACTCTCTATGTCTCACAGCCTGATTGAGCTCTCTCAATGAATAAGCACATGCATCGCCTTTCATTGAAAGAACTGTCAGGCTGCTGGCCCGTGGAGGTGAGTGGGCTGGCTCTTCCCGCTTGGGGTCAATGAGGGGTGAGAAGGAGAGGTGGTGAGGCACTCCCTGATGGGTGGGGGAATGGGGTCTACTAGACACCAGGGATTTAATTTAAATGTATATATACAGTATTTTTAAATTGTGGCTGACTGGTCTGCAATCGTGGGGGTGAGCTAGGGTGTCATGCAACCAAAAATTTTGGAAGGGCACAAAATCCAAACCTTTCTATGGGGGTCCGGGGACATGCTACCCTGGGAAAATTTTAAAAAAATTAAGTTAAATAGTGCATTTTTGTGACTTTTAGCAGGCTAGCAAGCTATTCCCCAACATGCTAGATGCCATCATAATGATAGAGCAATGATACATTTTTTTCAATAAAACTTACATTTTTATTATGAAATTACAAAAAAAAACCAGAAAAACTCTGATCAGGCACGACAAAGACCATCATGGGCAAACCAAGACAGAAAAATAAGGGGGTGGGAATAATTACATCAATACCACATCCTCACTAACAGGCCCTCCAAACTACCACAAACAGAGCAAACAAGATTGCAATACAGTCCTGCCAACAAAACTAAAACTGATCAGACGGGGGGCACACAGTCATTCAATCACCCATTTAGGGACACCCCACCTCCCATAGGCTCTCCAACAGATCAAGCCCAATAACAGACCATACTAAACATGAATCATAATACTCCAACTGCCGGGAGAGGGGGGACCCACTCCAGTCCAAGTTAATAAATAACACTCCATTCAAGAGCACACCACTTCCTGCAGGATCTCCAAACAGAGCAAGCATAATAAAAAAACATACTAATGAAGAATACTAGTAAAACTCCTATTGCCTTTGGGGATAACCTACTCCAAGTCAAAAAACTTACACTCCATTTACGGGCACACAACTTCATGCTGGCTGTCAAAACAGAGCAATCCTAATAAAAAAATAACTGAATACTATTACTAACAACAGACGCCACTGACAAATAAATGTGTTGGTAACCCCAAACCTAGGTGAGTGACCTCCTCTTGCAAACCCTACAGAGGCAGATGAATGACAATAAATATCACTGACTGACAACACATGGATGGGGGCTGGAGGACATAACCTACCCCAGACGGTCAATAATTACCCCCTAACCTTTAAACCAGAATAAACCTTTCTTTTTTTTCGGAGTTGGGGTCTTATCTATATAAACCAGCAGGAGTCACTTCTCACTTAAACCAAAGTGAAAACTGCCTGATTGGGGTGCTGCGCTGCCCCTCTAAGTCAACTCCAGTACACACCTGACCTCCGGCAAACAAACAACCACAGGTGCTGCAAGTCCCAGTGCCAGCACCCGCCACTTTCCTGGTGGGACAGCACACAGGCTGAAGCCACTGCCTTTCCTCAGCTTACCAAGCACAGAACTCCTCTGCTATGGGTCAATGCCAGCTAGTCAAGTTGGTGGACACACACTTCAACCCTGAATGATGCTTACCTCAAGCACATGATGTGGCCCAGGGAAAATAAAGCTTGGAGAATTATTGGGGAGATGAGTAAGCAGATCGAACTCTATCCCACACCCCCACCACCGACTTTAAAAAAAAACAAAAAACATACATTGTTTTGTACATTGTGATTGTGGAAAATAAAATAAATTTTTTTTTCCTGTTTGATCAATTATATTGGAGGGGGCACATGCTCCCTCGGGCCCTATGGGCATAACACCACTGGTGGGAGCCAGGGGTGATATTAATTATTACAACCATGGCTGGTGATCAGCAGGGGGGTGAGAGACCACTAGACACCAGGGATTTAATTAAAAAAATATATATACATATATATATTTATATATATATATATATTTATACTGTGGCCAAGTGGCCCTAGATCGGCGGGGGGGGGGACCACTAGACACCAGGGATTTACAGTATATATATGTACAGTATATATATATAATTTTAAATTGTGGCCAATGTTTGTGTGGGAAGTGTGGAATTTCGCCCTCAAAATTCTACACTTTGCATTTGATCCAACACTCTGCAAATTGGCAAATTTCACCAATTGCTCTTCACGAATTGTGCACAATCTGTGAAAAATTTTGTGGAGCGAAGTTTGTGGACTTCTCACATCATTACTGCTGAATCAGCTTGATCACATCATAGACAGGGTGGATTTATCAGCCTGCCCACAGTGCAAAAAAGTTGAGCTGGTAATTTTTGGCTTGCAACAATTATTTCTGACAGGAAATCTGTCTTTTTCAGAGTAATTGCCTTCTAATATTCACCATAGTGAATTCTCAGAGCCAATTTGGCCTCCTGAGAGTGAGATCTCCACTAAGAACACTCCAACATCCATCTCCTAGTCTTCAACTGCATCAGCTCCTCACAATACCATGGAGAACTATGCAAGAAGGTCAAGGGACTAATATAATAAGGTGCTGGGGAATCCAAGGTGACTACAAAAACCATATTATAGCACTGTACTGCATTCTTAGTTATTTGAGGAGCTGTTGACCAAACAATGAGGTTTCATCATCAACCCAAGTGTTGAAGTCCCCCAGCACCAGAAATCTGGAGGACTCCAAGACCTCACCGACCATGAAATCCACAAGCTCCTGAAGGAAATCACCCCAATACCCTAGATGCCAGTATATGAGGATGATTCTACAGCCTGTACTTGACCCACCCCCAATAGTCACACACTCAAAAGACCTGGTCACTCCCATGGGGTATGTCTTTAGTCCCCCAGTGGATCTAAAACAGCTGGTCACCATGCCCCCTCCCCCGTAATCATGCCTTGGGCAAGAAATCACAGAGTATCCTGCCAGAATTGACAACTTTTAGTACCAGTTCAGAGTTATCCCCCAGCCAGGTCTTTGTGATGCAAACAAGATCAGATGAGGAATCAGTGATAGAACCCTCCATCATGCTGTCTCATTTCTCATCAATCCAGCATTACAAAGAATGACCCGGAAGGGAGGAACAGAGTCAGACGGCTTGCTAACCTGCTGCCTGACAACAATTTCCACAGCCCTAGGGAGGGGAACAAGACAATAGTGACCCCTGTCAGTGTTCCATTTCCTCCCTGTGTGCCGCTGTGGCCTCACTACCCCCATCCTACCCCTTCCATCAGCCATATCTGAATCTCACCCAGGTCCTGTGCTCTGCCTCCAAAGGATCCTCAGCACCACACAGTGGCTCACTGCCTCTCATGACAGAGCTATTGGGGATCTCCTAAAAGGGCAGAACAGCTGCAGGTGGTCTGAAGAGTAGCTGAGCCTCAACAACACCAGCCCCTTTCACATAATGCCAACCATGAATTAAAACAAAATAAAATCCTACAAATGTTAATCCCCCAACCTAACCCCCCACTGGAAAATAACAAAAATAAGTCAAAAACTCAACACCCAATGGACTACCACCCCACCCTAACCCTCTTCTTCCCTGGCTTTTCACTGACTGTGAACACAGTCAGAACCAGTAAAGAGACGAAACACTTGTGGCTCCACTAAGAATGGGTTGCAAGGGGAAGTCCACCAGAATTTCAAACCAGGATGACCAAAAACACTGAGGCCCCCATAGAAATGGGGTGGCAAGGAAACTCTGCAAGTTCATGAGTTCATCATCCACGTGCTGCTCAACTGCAACTAACTGCAAATTAAAATGTGGTATGTGACTCCACATAAAAAATATAAAACGTCCTCCTTCAATTGATAACTTCAAGGGAGCACCAGATTCCTAAACCTACATGGCAACATCGGCGTCCGGAAGATAACAAGGACACCACACAAAACACCCCCTGCAACAACTGCAACAAAAAATAAGGGAAACCCCTGCCTACCTCACTTAGTAATATATTCCCTAACTAATCTAACAAACTCTGATCACAGCTGATACGGCTGTAGAGAGCTTTTAGAAGGGGGTTGATATGATGGACCCAGAGTCCCGTACAACATGAAAAAACTATGTTACAGTGAGAAGTTGGACATGATGGACCCAGTGTCCCTTACAACATTAAATTACTATGTTACAGTGAGGGGTTGGACATGATGGACCCAGATTGCTTTACAACATTAAATTACTGTGTTACAGTGAGGGGTTGGACATGATGGACCCAAAGTCACTTACAACATTAAATTACTATGTTACAGTGAGGGATTGGACATGATGGACCCAGAGTCCATTACATGCTTTTACAGGACTTCTGCATGTACAGAGGGGCAGCAAACTGTTTGAGGATTATTGTGCCCCCAATATACAGACTGCTACAGCTACCGCTGTGAATCTTCCTGCTTGCTAGCCTTACATGCTGTGAAGTTTGATCAACTAGAAATAACCAATGTAAATGTGGAGGTGGACATTGGACAGCAAAATAAAATGAGTGTTTTGATGAAGTTTAAAAACTGTAAAAACACAATGTTTTTATAGGTCTGAACAGGGAAATTCACTAAAGGATATGCAGCTAAAATGAAATGTCAATTTCTATGTATCTAACACATGAAGGCTAAAGATTAACTACCAAGATAATCAAGGGTTAAGACTCAAATGCTTTACAAGGTAATATGAGAGCAGGCAGCAGTGAAATGCAGGACAGCTAGCAGACTGAGAAGTGCCGTTGAAATAACATAATCTTTTTATTGTTTATGTACGTTAGCTAGCTGTTCCAAAGCTATTTATCTTATATGCCCTTAAAACGATGAGTGCCTACGCCAAGATGCTAGCTGTCTGGTCACTTAAAGCAAACATGACTAAAGAGAGAAGCTGGAAAAATAGTGTTGTAACTAGTCCATTCGACAGAGAGAAGGGGGTATTTCATTCAACTGATGTAGTGATTTGCAATTGTGGAAGGATACATTGAAAGCTCAAAAAATGTGTGCTTCGGAATCCCATTTTCCCAGCTACAGCAAGATGACTACAGGCTCCACCCACAGCCATAAAAAACAGCAACAGTTCTTCTCCTGCAAAGTAGCACTGTTTGCAGACAAGAAAGATGCTCTCCAGCACCGATAAATGTATATAAAAAGACAACTCTCTCAGAGCCAGCTTGATGGACCACCCAGCATGGCAGCCATCTTTTCAACAGGTAGGATATAGTCCTCCACATTTAGAACCACTACCCTTCCCCCTTTGTCTGCCTGCTTTACAATGATAGTAGTGTCAGTCTTCAGAGCTCTTATGGTCACTCTTTTCAATCTGGTGAGGTTGTAGTTCCTAGTTTTGAAACTTATTAATAGTGTAACAACCTCTGTATTCACCCCTTTCATAAAGGAATAAATATTATTAGGGATAGGTCCAAAGGGCATAAATCTTGAAGTTATGTTTAGTTTTTTCTTTAAGATTGTCTTGTCTGGATCTGTCTGTAAGTCAGAATCAATAAAATGGTATTGTAACTTCAGATGTTGGTAACCTCTGAAGATCAAGTTTAGTTTGAAGTCTGGTACTGCTGCGGGGGCAAAAGTAAGCCCTTTTGATAGCACTGATGTTTTGCACTCACATAATTGCCTTCTCAAGAGGTTGAAGATATTCCTGTCTTTGACCTTGTGTGTAGTCCCTGATGCTCTTTCTTCTTTCATATGTATTTTATGCCTCACTTTTTCACAGTTTTTCACCCATCCCCCGTACCGCAGTAGCATGCGTGCATGTGGAGGCATGCACATGCCATGGCTCGAGGTGCCCTCCTGTGATTTAACCCCCATGCTAGCCACTGGACCTCCACCCAGTGGCAGCAGAACTACTGGGGGATGACAACCACCCCAAGAGAGGAGAACTGCCTTTCAGCAGCTCAATCCTGCTCTCACCCTTCCCCCCGTGCCAACTCCCTGACAACCCGAATCCATTCCCAAACCCAGGTCACCGGCATGAGGCGAGGTAAGGCGTCCAGCGCCTCAGTCCTCTGTGCCACCGGGCCGGCAATGCCCTTTCTTCTACATCTGTGTCTACACCTGTTCTTTTCTTTTTCTTTGTTGTTTTTCAGTTGTGTTTTCTTTGCTATTTTCGGTGCAGGAGTTGTCTTTTGGCCTGAACTCTCTGTCTCACTGGTGAAATCTAAGCCAGACTCAATGGCCATCTCCCTATGTGTGGAAGTCTGTTCTTTTTGTGGTTGGGGCTTGCTCTGGATTCTCCCTGAAAAAGGCTTCTGCTGTTGATTAGCACCCCCCCATCTTCCCTCTCTCTCGGAGGAGGATTGACTTATCAGAAAATGCTGGCATTGGATAGCCTCTCTTTCCTTGATATTTACCCTAGGTATAGACTTTACCATTTTGGTCATCTATGTTGTTTCTTCTGTATTTTTAAGCTTATGTCTTTAAAGTTTCTTCAAACTTTTCTAAATTTCTGATGATCCTCTCTAGACTCCTATTGAGTTCTTCCAGGGCCAGTAGAGAAAAGAGTTGAACCTGGATAATGTCCTTTTCAATTTTCAATTTCTTTCTCTTGGTGGCAGTAGCCTCAGTCACTGCAATCAAGAAGTCTGTAGAGCACTTCCCTCTAATTGCATCCCATCTCTCTCTCAAATTCAAACAATGAAATGCTATATTTGGCTTGATTAATATTGTTAAACCTCTCAAGATGCTCCAAGAAGCTTACTGGATTGAAAGGTGTGGTACCCTTCACAGTACTACAGGTCTTAATGAAGAGTTAGACTGGGTATTATTACTTTGACACACAAAATGTAACTCCACAATGTACAGTGAATTAACACTGTTGCTGACAGATATGAATGAATATCTAATCTTTATTTTTAGTGATCAAATGTTGCAGTTAGTTATTCTCTTTTATCCCACCCACCACCTCTGTTTTTCATCTTAACACACAAATGGTTGCTATAACCTGTAGCCTCTGTTGGTCTAGTACTACTATTTCCTGATACCACTCTTATCTACAGGAGTAATGCTGAGCATTCTCTGCACTTAAAGTTATGTATAATTATTGCATTTCTACAGCAGAATATAGTGGACTCTGTTTTAGCATCATCATACATGATTATTCACACGTGACATCAAGTAAATAATATTTTGTACATATAGTCCAATACTAAGACTGGAGTTTTGCTTTTTTGAGGTATTGGATGTACTTAGGACTGGTTAACAAACAGTTTAATTTATTTGGCATGGTTTGAGACTGTATGCAATCTGATTACCACTCATGATTATGTGTTATTATTTTTTATAATTATACAAGGGATGTACAGCATGGCTGAATTTTTTCTCTGAAAATAGAGGTAACAGAGTCACTTTGACAATGTGCACCTTCATATATTCAAGATATTGGAACCCATACACTAATGCAAGCCAGGTATGTATGATTCATGCTTACTTGCCCCACATACACACCCATGGACAGGTGCAGGGTGCATGATACGCACAACAGGATGCCTGTCCATGGCCCTGTCCCCCAACATGCACAATCGTAGGGGATGGATCAAGGGACACAGGCGGGTATCCAGTTGGATGCCCATCCTGGAACCCACAGTGGATCCCCTGCTCTGCATGAGCAAGGGATGCTGGGAAGGTGCATGATGGCAATAATAAATGCTTATGGGTGAGGGTTTGAATGGCTGCCCAGAGCCCACCCTGTCAGTCTAGAGGGCTGGGGCAGCATGATAGGTGGGGGCTCCATCGTCCAGCAACCTGCAGAGGTACTCTGTGGGGGGGGCCCACAAAATATATGGCAGGGTCCCTGCTGCCATAATGTGCACCCCCATTGCCCAGAACTCAGTGCCTTTGTGAATGGCATGGAGTGCAAGCTCTCCCATAGGCATGCCCCTGAACCACCCATAGTACATAGCTGTGTGATCAGATGAGGGATCATGCGTGTAAGGGGCACATACTCCTTTCATTGAGGCCACCAGGGGTCCACTGGAACCCCCACTGAGCAGCATTCTGATTTGGGATTGCTTACATACTACAGATATGAAAAATGCTGGCAGTCCAAATGTTTGTGCATAGGCCCCATTATCGGAATTGACCTCCCACCCTGTACCATTGAAAGGCTGTTTTAACACAATAAACTTTCCAGTGTTCTGGGTTTAAGTTGCCATGCTATGAAGTGGTAGTGAAGTGTTTAAAATTTGGACCTTTTCACAGAATCTGAACCTTTATGGTTCACAGGAGGTTGTGGTTCTTTTTGATGACCACCCACTGACACTTTGCATTCATTAAGTGCATTAAAATCCAGCCTGTGATGTCACACGATTCAGAGTGTGTGGGTGATGTCACGATGGCTGGACATCAGTGGCACACTTTAAATAGCACAGAAAAACATGTCACCACCAGATTAATACCTACTGGCGGTCAAGAAATCACAGGATTTCCACTCAGCAGAGAACAGGATCATCCCTTAAAATAATCAACAGGATATTCAATCTTACTGGAAAATTATGCCTTTATTGTGTGAAAACAAAGAACATAGACAGGGATATACAGGGTACCTATCCCATTTATGTAAACCACAATTGCATAAGTGAAAAGAAAGCTAGGGAGTCAGTGCTCAACCTGCAAAGAAAAACACGATCAACTTGTAACTGCATAGCTGATAAGACAGCAACGGCTTAAGAAATCCAAAACAATGCCACTTTGTTCAAAATAAGCAGTTGCGGTGCATCAGCTCCATGAATGGAGAAATGACTGAATGTGGCTAAGGATAAAGACCAGTACATAAGTACAAAACTTAAACCAAAAGTCTGAAAAAAGGAATTTCTTTTACCTTGCTTGGCATGCTTTGTTTTAGCAGTAGCCTCTCAATGGAAATCACACACTTACGTTTCAAAGAGGTGTCATCATCAGAGCATGAGCAAGGTACTCCAAGGTATGCTTTTAAAGAATCCCATTAAAGAGACAGTACAACAACACCGTGACTTACAAACAACAAACTTAAATGAAGTGGGGGGGGGGGGTTCGTATAGAGCTCTTCACCACATTGAATTCCATACAAACATAAGTTACAAGTAATGAAGTTAGCAGAGGCTATTAAGTTTTGTGTAGCCAGTTTTTTAGCCAGTGTTTCCAGCTATCTTGGTTGAGCTTTACACCACCATCATCTGTGTGTCACTACATTAATTCACTGCAGAGCCAAACAGTCATGCAGGAATTTTAATTTAAGCCACTTGTTTGTAGGAATTCAGTGACATAACGGTGCCTAGCAGAGCAGACAAATCATGCTATGTAAAACGGCTGAGCCCAGTAGAGCAGGAAAGTTGTGTTGGAACAAGGATGCCCTTAATAAGAGCAAGTCATGCTGGAACAAGGATGCATTTTTCATTAGATCCAGCAGAGCTGGCAAGCCATGCTAGATAATAGCTGGATATAACTTTAGTCTTTTTCTTTCTTTAAAATCCGGCAGACTAGACAAGTTATGGTGCACATTAGCAGACTAGCTGGTGCTACATGGGCCCCTTTTCCAAAAGCAGAGCAGAAAAAGTCATGCTGAATGGGAGGGGGGGGCAAAGAAGCTGCACATCTCATGCTTCAATTCACTGTAGCAAGATACAAACTGACTAGACCCTATGGTAGGTCATAGAGGTGATGACTTTCAAAAGACTTTATATCTTTTCTTTGATTTTCTAGGTTTTAGACAGATAACTGTATAGTGGAATGTCTTCATCCAGACCTCCTGGGGTAAAGGTGTTATGGGTAAAAATCCAGAAGGATTCTCTCTGTAGCAGTTTTTCCTTCATATTTCCCTCTCTGACACTCATATTCACTTTTTCAAGTCCCACAAATTTCAGGAACGCTGGAGATCCATGTCCTGCTTCCTGATAATGCCTTGCCTTTGCATAATCATGGTTATTGTTATGAATAGCTGCCTTATGCTCTCCTATCCGAAGCTTCAGAGCACTCTTTGTTTGTCCCATGTATCCTTGGTCACATGGGCAATTCAACAAATACACTACCCCACACATGTTGCAGTTTATGAATTGTTTGATGTCAAACCATTTGCCAGATCGTGGATGACAAAACGAGTGTGTATTAAGTGTATTGGAGCAATGAGTACACTGCCCACATCTGAAGTTGCCTGTTGAGGGTTTAAGGTGCCAATTGTTTGTACACTGAATCAGAGGTAACACTGAATTGACCAATCTATCCTTTAGATTTTTTCCTCTTCGATACGTTATTCTCGAATTTTGCCTTGCAAGTGTTTGTAGCTTTGGATCTGTCTCTAAGATGCGCAAGTTTTTTTTTTGTATTATTTTGCCAATCTGTGGGGCTAGTGGATTGAATTGTGTAACGAATGTCGGTATCTTTTTATGTTCATTCCTCTCTGTACGTTGTAGCACATTTTCTCTAGCAAGTGCACTTGCATGATTATCTGCTTTCTGAATCAACTCCTTATTATAGCCTCTCTGTGAAAATCTGTCTGATAGGTTTCTTGCAGCTTCTGTGTATCCTTCTTTTGTAGAGCATACCCTTTTAGTCCTTATGAAATGTCCTTTACAGATGTTCCTAATGATGCTATGTGGGTGGCAAGTATCACTTTTAAGGAGTGTGTTATGTGAAAGAGGTTTTCTGTACAACTTGATTTCCAATTTGTTGTTTTCTTTGTACAGTAGCATATCTAGAAAAGATATCTGTTTCTGATCTATTGTATGGGTAAATTTCATAAGACTTTCCAATGTGCCACTCGTAATCAGCAAACAGTCATCTCTATATTGTTTTCATGCTTTTATATAGACACTGAAAATATTGTGGGCTGGACTGAATATGAATTGGTCTTCCCAGGCCCACATATAAATGTCAGCCAGACTGGGGGTGAAGGTTGTGCCCATAGCTGGTCCCTTGTGCTGGGCATAGAAGCAATTCTCAAATTGGAAATAGTTGGCCTCTAGTACAAATCTTGCAAGCTCTATTATATAGTGGTTTAGTGGTACCATATTGCCCCTGTATTTGAGAGCTTTGTCCAGAGCTTCCAATCCACCTTCATGTGAGATGTTTGAGTATAAACTCTCCACGTTGATTGTTATCAACCAATCTGCATGTCACCTCAATGCTGCTTAGAAATTAAAATATGTCATTCGTATCCTTGATGTACAACTTTAGAGATGGCACTGCTTTTTTTATGTAAAAATCTACAAATTTAGAGATTGGATCTGTAACTGAACCAATTGCTGATATGATAGGTCTCCCCGGAACAAGGGTATTGTCTTTATGTACCTTAGGTGAGAGATACAAAGCTGGTTTCCTTGGACTGTCTATTGTGAGGAACTCTGCTTCAGTCTTCCTAATCCAATGCATATTTTTGTCCATATTAATCAGTTGTTCAGCTCTTTTTTGAATTTCAATAGAATTCTTGATTTGTGAGCTGTCTATGGATTTCAGTGATATATTCATCATGACCCCAAAACACAACTGCCCCACCCTTGTCTGCCTGTTGTATTACTATATCTTTATTTCCACTGAGTTGTTTGATAGCCATATGTTCAGTGTATGTAACATTTTGTTTTGAATTACCTTTGTTGTTTCTGAGTAACTCATTCACTTCTTTTGTTACCATATTGCAAAAAGTGGATAGTGTCGGGTTATTGCAGGGTGGACAAAAGGACAAGGGTTTCTTAGATGGTGTCTTTTCTGTATTGGGGTCTTCTGTTTGGTTGTTATTTTCTATTCCATTAATCTCAGTTTCTCCAAAGAATTCCCAAAGATGAAGTCATTGATAGAACTTAAATAGATCTACTTTGATTTGAAAATCATTTGCTTCATTAGTCGGTGTGAATGTAAAACCTTTACTAAGGACATTAATGTATTCCCCTGGATAAGTTGGCTTTAGACAAATTTAAGACCACCAGTTGGTGTTCCTCATTCTGGAGGACCTCTGTGTTTGCCCCCATTGTCATCTCCCTCTCGTTTGTTGTCCTCGCCTTTCTTTGTTGCCTCTTGTGCCTCCTCTTCCCCAATCCTCTTCTTGTGCATCCCTTTCCACGGTGTTCCTCAAGTCTGGATCCAGATCCCCCTGGTCCTGTCAAAAAAAACATCTGCTGACTGATCGACTTCTTCCTCTTTCCTCTCCGTAGTCACTTTCTGGTCCAGAGGACACACCCTGCCCCCTCAGCTCTGAAATCAGCATTCCTAATGGCAGTGTTTTGTTTGACCTACTACATGTGTTTGTAACTACATTGGTCTAGCAAGACTGCTTTAAATGAATTTACAAAATACGTCTGAAGTGGTGAATTTTACTTTTGTAAAATTCTCAACAGTAATTCAGAAAAATGAACTAATATAAATGTTATGGTTAGAAGGGAATTTTTTGTGGAACACAATTCTTTCTACCTACTAGTTGATTTGAAGTGTATTCTTTTTTTTTTTATTTCAAGACCACTTCCTTGATAAAGCTGGCAGAGTGGCCAGCAAAACATTGGGACATTTCCAAGTGGCCAGTGTTTCCAAAGAGCCCTTGACACCGTTAGAAATACTTGAAAAAAGTGAGATTTAGATACAAGTCAGTTTATATTTCATGTATTTTCAATAATTATTTCCCTTTTTTTCTTTATTGTCAAGGACAGCTGTATGAAAGAGGATTACTGTCCCTTAGACTTTATCTGATCTTTCTGCTTGACTACACTTGACATCATAATTCCTGTTTATGACATCATAATCATCTCCACAGCAACAGACTGTAATATCATAAAAGAACTAAGATGTCAGGTGTAGGCAAGCAGCCAGAACAGATAGGGCAGCAATCCTGTTTAAATGTAAATGTCATTAATATTAAAGTAGTAAGGGTGAGAATTACAGAAAAAAAGTTATTAAATATACGTTACATTGGGTCTAAATATTACTTTTTTTTTCAAAGTTGTCACAGTGGCATCGGGGATCTCAAAAATAAATGACTGTCATGAATTAATTATTGAATTAGTATGTTCACTGGTTGATAATGTACATTAACCCATTCCTGCTTGCATTTGTTCTTACTGCTGAATGCATCTTGGTGGTCTTTGAATTGACATTTTGTGGTGAGCCTGCATTAGGACCCCCCATTTTGCAGTTAAAGCTTAATGCCAAAAATCATAAGGTGAGTCACACAGGGGGAAGAAAACCAAAAACTGAATATAAAATGGAGGCAGTAGTAGTTAAAAGCATTACTAAGGAAAATTACTTGGGGATAGTAATTTCTGATGGTCTGATGACAGTTGCACAATGGGTAGGATGGTAGGAATGGCAAAAAGGATGCTGGTATGTGTCACAGGGTGTGGATATACAGAGAACAATGTAGTCAGAATGGCTGGTGCAACACATTGGAGCTTGTGTGGTTTTATTGACAAACAAAAAAACACACACACAAAAAAATGCAAAATAACCAAAATGAAATGAAAATGAAGGAGGTGTCAGAGTGAAACATAGAAGTTGACAGCAGATAAGGACCACAAGGTGCATCCAGTCTGCCCATTTCTTTTTCTACCTTATGAATGTTCCATCGGCCTTTGCTCTGTCAATGGCCTATCTAGTCATACTCATCTGTATGGATCAGACTTTTCAGGATATACTGCACCTCTAAATTCAGGGTCATAAGCACAAATTCAAAATATTCCTCAGGACTAAGCTAACATTGCTGGTCCTGGAATCAGAGGTCTTTCAGTGAGAAAGCTAGGACATGAAATCTAGCTCCTCACTCCAACAGTTCTGCAGTTGTACTGAGCACTTCCCCTTGAGAGCAGGGGGAGATGGGTACTTTTTATAGTCCAATTCTGGGGTCACCTGACCCACTAATTAATCTATTACATGTGCATCTGAGAATATCAGGTTTCTTTTTCAACATACAAGAACACTAAACGTTTGGAAGTAAAGATCTTTAAAAAGGCATGCATACATTTTAAATACTGAATACTGAGCTGCACAGAACAGAATAGTCTTTGAAATTAAGGTTAATTAGGGATAATGCTCTGCCTAAGGACCACCATAACCCCACCTGTAACTTCTCCTTTGAGCAGTAAAATCTACATACTCTTACAATAAAGGGAAAGGAACGGCTGGCAGGCACCTATAGGGATAGCACAAGATCAAGTATTTGAAAATGAGGTAACTGACTGTTCCATTGCAATAAGTTCTATTTTCTTTTACGTAATGTTCCTATTTACTTAGCTTTGTGTCCTTTATTGCACTGTTTTATGAAAAAAGAGATTAAGTGTTTTGTACCCTAGAGTTTAAATATATATTTGCTTAAGAGAGGACAAACACTGTGCTGAGCATTAACCTGTGTTACTTTCTCCTTAATAAAGCGGCTTTACACAACAATGCAGGGCTCTCTGTAATTCCCTTACTGCAACTATACAAACTAAAACTAAACTAAAAATATGTGAGTCAGTACAGCCCTGCTGTAAGCACTGAAATGGGGGGTCAGCAAAAAAGCTCCTGTGAGTAATGGGCTGTACTAGGGTTGGACTCACAAGCAAATTTTGCTTCTTTGTCTCCTGGTGGAAACAGTTTTAGCATTATGCTTCTAACATTTATGTTTCAACAATAGGGAAGGGAAGGGAAGGGAAGGGAAGGAAGGAAGGAAGGGAAGGAAGGGAAGGAAGGAAGGGAAGAAACAAAAAACTCATAGAAGCAGAGTAAAGGATAGCACAGTGTTGTGCAACAGAAAAACAAAAGAGAAATCAGTGCTTTTTATTTTCAGTTCCTAGGAACATTTAGAACACCTTTTTTGTATTTATTTTATTGCTTTGTCCTAGCAATGTTGCTTATCACTGATAAGTAAACTAGTAACAGGCCTTAACCCTGTCACACATCTCCCCACTATAGAATGAACCAGTCTGTGACAGCACTGGTTTCCAACTCATTCTACATCTTCCTAATTAGAGTGAACACCCTAGCAGGGAGTGTTGGAATTTCCACCTACCCGCTACAGAAACTCCACCCCAGGGACCCATTCAGACATGTAAGTTCAGGAGACATAGGAGGAGAATTCTTCTGTCACTATATTACATTCCCTGGGGTCTCCTCTACACAGCAGATATATAACACCATTGTAACACATAGTCTTAAATATGCAAACAACAGTTACCATTCTTGTCAAGCTAGATAATGATGTGCTCTCTACACCTGCACTGTATCTTGATAAAAAGTCAGCATTTGTATGTTGTGACCCAGCTTTATGCTGCACTTTAAATCTGTGCGGCTGTAAAGCCAGATACCACTTCATGATTCGAGTGTTTTTATCCTTCACTTGGTGGATCCAGCAGAGTGGATTATGGTCTGTTACCAACTGAAACTCAGTCCCCCATAAGTAAAATCATAAGGTCTCAATTGCCCATTTTCCTGCTAAGCAGTCATTCTCTATAGTTGAGTACTTTTTCTCTCTATCATGGAATGTTCTATTAATGTACTTGTAGGGGGTTGAAGTTCCATTGGAATGGGGTTCATGTCTCCCTAAAAGTTCAAGAATAGCAAAACGAATCTGTATGGAGAGGCAGGAAGCCTACTTAGGGGCCAAGATGCAAAAGGTTTATTTACAACAGACAAGAAGAACAAAAGGATCACTGTTTTTTTCTACAATGCTACAAGGCAATAGAACAAATAAGCAAAACAACACAATCAGGGCCAATAACTGGCCAGACCAATAGCAGTGGGTTAACCCTTTTTATAACATGGGTTCACAAAAAGCAAACAAACCAATTGACTGGGGAGTAACAGGTGACTGTAAATTAAATTCTCTATTTAAACCACACTCACTGTGCTTGATCTACTTAGCCCCAGTTTGGGAGACTGCAGCATATCATGAATGGATCTCATATGTCAGAGCAGTCAGCTTTTTCAGGCAGCCATTGTTGTTGTCCGTCTAAGCCAGCGGCCAAGGGCATGTAGTGCAAGCCACAATGGAGGTGAATTTCTCACTGTTTTGGTCCCTTATCATCAATTATTGGCTAAATTTAAGATATCCAAATGCGGAACATCAGGTATGCTATATCAGAAAAATGCAAATATCAGAAAGTGTAGTTTGGGAGCCGCACACAGCAGCAACTAATCCTGTGTCCCATCTGAAAGGTCGGGAGTCAGGGATGGGAGATGTGGATGGTGACAGGAGCCCACTGGAGATGTGACGGTACTGTGACAGTCACAGTGGATCGCCAGCAGGGCACACACCTCCTGCAAGAGCCATTAACAAAAAGAACAATTGTAGACAGTGCAATCAGAAAGCAGCAAACAGCTGCAACTTTTCCTGTGCCATACCTGTATGGAACATGTGGATAAATGCAGTACATGCCACTGTTGTCCACCTCTGTGTCCCGGATCCCCCCCCCCCAGGGAGGCACAGCACCTGTGGTCACGGAGTTGTATCTGGATTCACAGTAGAGTACAAGTTTGTTGTGTTCAGGAACCACACCCTCTGTGTCTCCATGATGTTGCACACAGTATAAGTGTCCTATGTTGAGCTACAGCACCCTCTGTGTGTGTGCATCACACAGACAGAGTTGCAGTGTAAGTATGCTGTGTTCAGCAGTGGAAACCTCTGTATATAACAGTTTCGTGTGTTGATCAATGGCACCGTGTTTCTCTCAGTCACTGTTCCCCATGTCCTGGAGCAGCAGGCCCCCTTCCCCAGCGACAGCAGCCATTATGAGGAGCGGGGCTCTGAATCCACAGTACAGCAGAAGTGCGTTCTCTTCCACAACAGCACCCTGCATGACTGTGTTCAAGTCTGTTGTGCTCATCAACATCATTATCTGTGAGTGTGCTTAGCAGCGGCAGCCAGCAGCAGTCGCAGCAACCAACAGAGATGGAAGTACAGAGATTGAGCTGCAGCTACTGTTTCGCGCACACCAGCTGCTGCAAGCAGCTGCACCCTCACTTGTCAAGCAGTTCACTGGCCCTTGGACACAACTGTGGGAGAAAGGCACAGAGAGAGCAAAACTGACAGCAGGACATTTAAGTCAGAACTGGTGCAGTGTGTCTCTATCTCTGTTGGCTGTGTGGCATCCTGTTTGGTCAAGTGAAGTATCAGAATTGCAGTTGTCAGACTTGTTTCATCTTCTGCCCGTCACTACATTGCCCCATATCCAACACATGTCCTTAGCTGTAACAGTCCATGTACTACCATTATCTGCTATACAGGGCAAACGGCTGATCCATACTGTCTTTTTCATTTGCGGGCCCCTTCCCCTGCCATGGGTCTCCTCCCCCAGCAGTCAGCATTGCAGGTCTCCAACAGTTATCCGGAGCCACTGTCACCGGGTCACATGACTTGGCTCCTGGTGCTGAAACCTTCTTCTCCCCAGCCCCGCCCCAAAGCAGCAGTTATCTGTATGACCATTTCACATTCTCTGCACCAGTAACCCACAAACAAGTCATTCATGCAGGAATAAGTGTGTCAGTCGTTCCCCCTCCTACAGCAGTAACAGAGCTGCTGCATTCACATGTTTCAGGAAGTAGCTCAGCCACCACAGCCGTGGATTAAACTGAAAGTTTAATCCGCATTCAGGACATGTCTGACAGGGACTCACTGCCAGCATTGTACAGCTCCTACAGTATCGATTTTGGCAGCTCTGTGATATCCTGAGGTGATATATAACATTATTAAACAACATATCTGGGAAAAATTAATGCAAAACTATGATTGTTACACTTGTATATGTATAAGAGGCAACTGAATGCATCTTTTCTTTGTGACTACTTTGCAAGAGGGAAGGATACAGTCCCTATATTCCATTTAGAAAGAGGGGGCATATGCTTTTGAGGGTTCTACCATGTTCTACAGGTAACCCATGTTATAAGCGTAACAAACCACTCCAGGGTGTGGGGTTATAGGCATTTAATCCATGCCTGGGGCACTGTGAGGACACTCAACCTTTGGCCTTGTCCCTTACAATGCAACGCAGGCATGGATTAAATGCCTATAACCCCATACCCTGCCGTGGGTTATTACTAATTCAGTCCAACTTCTGTGTGCACTTTACCGAGATGACAAGACAACTGACGAACCAAGCTTGGGCTTGGACTTTGCAATGTGTTGGCTGATCCAGGAATGATCAGGGAAGGACAACTGAACAGGGGAACAACAAGGCAGGAGACCACAAAAGAAGAAAGGAAAAACTGAGGGGCAAATATTCTAACTGCATGCAGGTCAATATAAGGGGTGTACCCAGCAAAATGTACATGCTTGAGGGTCTGATGCACTTTAAAGGACAGCACTTAGTGGTATTCACTGAGACTGAGTGAAGGGAAGAAAATTATTTGGACACCAGGATACAGAGCTACAGGTCAAATGGATAGGCCTAACAGAAAGTGGGAGGGGTGACTCCCTTCATAAGGGAGGAAGTCACCGTAGAGGACAAGGAGGACATCAGGAGAAAAATACTGAGGCAAACCCTGTCTAGATTGAGTTATGGGAAATGGGGAGGCAAAAGCATCACCCTGGTGAGTACTACAAGCTTCCAAACAGTTCAGTAGAGTATGCTACCCAGCTTTGCCCAGTTGGGGAAATTATGAAAGTAGCCAAATCAGATGCAGTAGTGATCCTGGGGACTTCAACCTCCCAGGTACAGACTGGTGTCTTAAGAAGCCTAATAGCAGGACTGAGACTGAGTTGCTATTCACTTTCAAGGACCGCTGCCTAGAACGGTATGTCTAACAAGGAGCTAAGTTTGAAGCCATGCTAGACCTTGTTTTCAGCAGTGGGACTAACACATGTCCTTCACAAAAGATGTTCTGTAACTGCTGGAAAGAGAAAGGTTGCCTCCAGGTAAGACAGACATGCGGATCAGCACAGAGGGACTATAGAAATAGAATTAAAGAAGCCAAGGTGGGTCTGGGAACCAGGATAGCAACAGGAATTGCAGATAAAACCAAACCCTTCTTCCAGAACATACTGTAATTGGAAAGATGAAAGTGATGGAGGGGGCTGAACCTCTGACTACAAGGTAAGGGGGAGAAACCTGTAGATGAGTCTGGGCCAATGACGGAGATGCTGAATTAATACTTTGCATCTGTATTCACCCCAGGGCCCCGTGGCATGAAGGTGTGCATTGGAAAGGCCCATTGCAGTGAGGTTAACCATGATGCAACCTGCAGACATTACACCTGCTCTGGTAGCTGACTACACTGCAAAAATAAAACTCAATAAATCCCCAAGGCAAATAGGATACACCCCAAGATCATAATTGAGCTAAAGAGCAATTGATGGGGCCTCTTGTGATAATCTTTCATGAGTTTGTCTGTAGAGGGGTAGTGCTAGAGGACAATAAAATGACCAGTGTCCAGTCCCATCTTCAAAAAGTGGGCAACAACAAATCAGATTAGCCTGACATCATTGCTCAGCATGGTACTGGAATCCATCATTATGGACAGAATAATGGATCACTGGACTGAGGCCAAGGTGCTCACCCACCTCTCAGCATGGCTTTATGAGGAAAATATTATGGCAACTCAACCTGATAACTTCTTTCAAGGGGGTTACTAGGGATATGGACAGGGAAATGGATATAGACATAGTCAGCTTGGGCTTCAGTAAGGCCTTTGACATTGTGGCTCATGATAAACTTCTGGTCAAAGTGCACCATAGTTGGTACACATGATGTATACACAAGATCATAGGAAGGGGACGAGTCAAAAGCATTAGCCATGATGACTCATCATTTTTCAATGGAAACGTGAATATCTTCTGTTGCCCATATGGGAATCTAACACTTTTTTAAAGGCTTCCATTGTTGTGTGTGTTGCTACATTTTCATGAAGAGTGTTCCAAATACTGACCTCCCTCTGGTTGATCCAAGCACCTCTTTTCCTCATTTTATATAGTTCACCTTTTAACTGATAATTATGAAATTTGTTTACCCTACTTGTCAGTTTCTGTTCCCAACCTATACACTCCCAAAGATCGCTGTCTCTGAATGCCATATATACTAGGCACAGGTCCCCTCTAAGATGCCTGTATTCCAGTGTAAATAGTTCTAACATCTGTAATTTATCATCGTAAGTTTGTGAGGAGATTGCTTTTATTCTTTTTGTTGCTCTCCTATGTACCTTCTCCAGGAGTGCTATTTTGCTCTTGATATGGGGTGCCCAGAACTGTGCACAGTACTCCAACTGTAGTCTAATCAGGGCACTATACAGAGGCATTATGACATTTCTGTCTGCTTCTGATGGTCTTTAAGATGCACCCCAACATTCTACTACTCCTCTTTGTAACCTCTTTGCAGTGTTCATCGAAGAAAAGGTTGTTTGTAACCACAACTCCCAGAACTCTGCAATTATTAATGTGGAATACCAGTTTGAGATTAATTGACCAGTTTGCAATGCCCAGTAAGTCATTTTGTAACTGGTTTATTGCTTGTGCATTATTTACTATTTGTGCCAAGTTTTGTATCATCCACATATTTGATTATCCATGAATTGTGAGATGTTTTCATGGGTGATATATGTGCATTGAAAAATGATGGGCCCAGCACTGATTCCTAAAGAACACCACTGGTGACCTCCCCCCACTCTAAATAGTGGCCCCTGATACATACCCTCTGTGTACGTTCTTCCAACCATGACTGTATCCATCTTACTACACAGGAATTTAGCCTTGGCTCATTTAGTCTATTTATTAATTCTTTATGGAGGACTAAATCAAAGGCCTTGGAGAAATCCAAATAGTTCACATCCACAGGGGGTCTGTGGTCCAAAGCTCTGCTTACAGGATCAAAGAACTGGAATAAATTTGTTTGGTATGATCTTTGCCTAAAGCCATGTTGTCAAATGTCTATCTGACCTTTTTTTCGATACAGTTTTCCACTATCTGTTAAACATGTTCTTCCAGTAGTTTACCTAGAACTGAAGTCAGGCTGATGGGTCTATAGTTTTTGCAATCCAGTCAGGAACCATTTTTACATTGGTTGTGCTTGCTCAAACCAACGTATTGTGGCAATACAGGATTTCGGGGGGTGCCACTGCCAAGCCCATTGCTGTTTACAGAACCAGGGGTTCGGCAGTCTACCCCAATGACCACTAGGTGTGGTCTTGATGCAACTCTCTGCTGAGTGGGCTGAATGATCATGCACTTCAAAGGACAAAGCCACTCTAATCTGAGGGGGTTTCGGCCCTTTGATTTGCATGACTGTACAGCCCACCTGGGGTGCCCAATCCCCATGTTAGCGATCCCCCCTCCCCCCATAGTGTCCAATATCAGGGTGCCCAATCCCCATGTCAGTAATCCCCCCAGCACTGTCCAACATCAGGGTGCCCAATCCCTGTGTTGGTGATCACCCCAGCACTGTCCAACGTCAGGGTGCCCAATCTCCATGTCTGTGATTCCCCATGTACTATGGAACACTGGGGAGCCCACCCCCAGTGTCCCCAGACATTTTCTATCCATGAAAAAGAGAAAACAGTCCCCCAATGTTTTTTTTTCAATTAAACATGCAAAGAAGAAAATGGTCCCTCATCATCTCCACCAACCCCTCCCCTATCTCGACTGTCCCTATGTGCACACACCTCCCCTGCACCCCCCTTACCCCATACTTACCTCCGGAGGTCAGCAGCTGGCATCTTCTGTAGACTGGGACATGTCTGCACTCTTCAAAGTTGAATGGTGAACTGACAAATCAAGGTTAAGTGCCATATAATGGCAGTCAAGGGTGTTTTGAACTTATGTTGATATCTCAGCCATTTTTAGGTCTTTTTGCACCACATTTTCAACATGGACTTTTTGGGACCCACCTCATGAACACTGGCACTGTTGTTTCATTACTCAGTCCTGAAAGGTGAGTTTGTGGTCCCTGTGCAGAATCACCTTTCAGGACGAAGTAACAAAATGACAATGCCACTGTTCATGAGGTGGGGTCCCAAAAAATACATGTTAAAAGTCTGGTTAAAAAATTCCAAACAATGGCCGTGTTACAAGCGTGCATTGCACAGTTTCTACACAGGCGTATAACTTTGTGAATTTTTTATTTTTTCACTCCAAATTGTCAACATGCAGATTTTTTCACACCACCTCATGAACAATACAGCTGTCATTTCACACATCCTACCCGAAACTTGCTTGTGCACCTGTGGCATGAAATGCCATGATCCTTGCATGAAATCACCTTTCGGGGCCGAGTAACAAAATGGCAGTGCCACTGTTCATGAGGTGGGGTCCCAAAAAGACCATGTTGAAAATCTGGAGCAAAAATATCAAAAAACATAGAGACATAAGAAACAGAAACATAGAAAGAGATGGCAGAAAAGGACTGAGAGGCCCACCCAGTCTGCCTGGTATGCATAGCTTGCAGCTAGGACTTTGCTATTTCCTACCGTCCCCCCCACCCGGATCTAAAAGGCCCTTGTATCTATCCCATGCTCTCTTGAATCCCCCTACTGTTCCTACTCCCACCACCCCATCTGGGAATCTGTTCCAGTTATCCACCACCCTCTCTGTGAAATAGAATTTTCTAATGTTTCCTCTGACCCCCCCCATACTATTTGTATATCATGGCCCCTTGTTTTTGAACACTCCTTTAGCTGGAAGATGTTGCCTACTGGCACCCTGTTAATGCCCTTGCTATATCTGAAGGTCTCAATCATGTTCCCCCCTCTCCCTCCTCTGTTCCAGGGAGTACATGTTTAGCTCCTTCAGCCGTACCTCATATGACAATGGACCAAGGCATCTCACCATTTTAGTTGCCCTCCTCTGGACACGCTCCACTCTGTCCACATTATTCTTGAGGTATGGTCTCCAGAACAGGATCCCATACTCAAGATGTAGCCTGACAAGCTGCATGTACAAGGGACTCCATCTTACTGCTAGTTATTCCCCTACCGCTACAACCCAGCATCCTATTGGCCCTTGCCACCACCTTCTCACACTGCCTTGTCACCTACAGATCCCGTGAGATGATTATACCAAGGGGGGATTACATCCGCTCTTCTCCAGTCATCAGGGACCTCCTCTGTCTCAAAGGACCTGTTGAAGAGGCTGGTCAGAGGTACTGCTAGTACTTTGCTAAGCTCCCTCAGTACCCTTAGGTGCACCCCGTCTGGCCCCATTGCCTTATCCACCTTCAACCTCTCTAGCTCCATCAGAACCTCCTCCACCTGGAACAGACTGGAGTCAACCCCCACCCCACCTCGAGTTCCCTGATTTTCCTAACCTCTCCATCCTTCTTTTCTGTGAACACTGAGCAGAAATAGCTGTTGAGTATTTCCGCCTTCCCACAGTCCTCTTTCACCAGTCCCCCTTCTTCATTTTTAAGCTTGACTATCCCCTCCTTAGTTTTTTTCCTCTCGCTCATGTACCAGAAGAAGGTTTTGTCCCCTTCTTTGACGGTGTTGGCTATTCCCCCATCTGTTCTTGCTTTCACTCTCCTGACCTCTATGCCAGCTTCCCCTTTGCTTCTCCTGGTATGTAGCCCTATCCTCCTCCCTCTGCATCATTTTATACCTCCTAAATGCCTTTCTCTTTGCCTTGACCTTCCCTGCCACTTCTCCATTGTACCAGAGTGGCTTCCTCTTCCTTCTACTTTTATTTATCCTCCTGACGCAGAGGCTAGTGGCCTCCACTATTGCCCCTTTTATTGTATCCCACATTTTCACCACTCCCCTGAGTTCCCCAATCCATGCCAATGCTTGCTGAAGGCATTCCCCCATTTTCTTAAAGTCCTCATGCCTGAAATCTAGCACCTTCACTCAGGGCCGATGAACATCAGTTGTCATTTTAACTGTGAACCAGATAGTGCTGTGGTCACTTGTGCCAAGATTCTCCCCTATGGATACCCCTCCCACCCATTCCCCATTTGTAAGGATCAAGTCTAAGATTGTCCCCTTCTTGGTCGGTTCTCTTACCATCTGCTTCATGAGAGCTCCCTGTAGGGAGTCCACTAGATTCCTGCTGCTAGTGGATGTTGCTGATGGGGTGCTAGACTCCACATCTGGCAAGTTGAATTTCCCCATCAGCAGCACCTCCCCTCTGTTAGCCATCCTCTGGATCTCCTCTATCATTGCTTCATCCTCCTTATCCTACTGTGCTGGCAGCCTATATACCACCTCGGTACATATGACTTCTCCCTTCCCTGTTTCCAAAGATACCCATAAAGCCTCAGTCCCCCCCACCTACCCTGCAATTCTGTGGCCTTAATGTGGTCCTTTACATGTAGTGCCAACCCTCCCACTCTCCTTCCCACTCTGTCTTTCCTATAGAGTGCATACCCCAGTATTGCCATGTCCCAATCCTGGCCATCATGACCCCATGTCTCCATGATGTCCAGGTCCACTTTTGCCATGACCGCAGTTAGATCTGGGATCTTATTATCTAGGCTCCTGGCATTGGTGCACGTGGCTCTCCATTTGCTCGACCCATGCCTTTGTCCTCTGGTGCAAGTTTCCTTCCCCTCTCTGTTACTCTGTATTTTCTCATTTTGGAGGAGAAGCTGGTCGCCCCCCATTTTTCCTGTCATGTGGTGTGGACTTGTCCCCAATCCCCCCAATTTAGTTTAACTTATATTTATGTCCTATGAATTCCCATAACTTGCTCCTCAGGTGCAGCCTATCTGGAGCAAATAGGCTCTCATCCCCCCATGTTGTACCCCAGTCCCCTACTAACCCATACCCCATCTGTACACACCATCCCATCAGCCATTTACTAAACTCTTCGATCTTCAGTTTCCTCTCTGTGCTAGCCTTTGGTACTGGTAGCACCTCTGAAAAAAACACAGATTTGAACTCCAGGCTGTTGCAGTACTTAGCAAATGCTCTAAATCATGCCTGCACCTCCAACACGCTATTTTCTTTCAAGTCATTTGTTCCCAGGTGGAACACCAGGTGTGTGTTCCCATCCTGCTCTTTCCCCCTAGAAGGGATAGAGTGAATGGCCTCTGCTACCATCATACCCGGCAGGCACTCGACCCATATTGTACGGCTTTTGTCCCCCGGCCCTCCTAATCAAATTTTTTTTATTATAAAGTCCCCAGCAAGTAAGATCCTTCTATCCATTACCTTTTGCTTGTTTTTCCCCCTCTGCCATTTTCCTTGTCCCTTGCTCTCCATTACTTACCCTATTCCCACTTTTCTCTTTACCTGTCTGTCCATCCCCTTACATCTGCACTCACTATCTCCCCATTCCTGAGGGTTTGCTTTTTTTGGGGTGAGTACACCCCTGCACCATTGCCATTACCTTTCCTATTCTCTTTGCTCCCTCGTAGAGTGGCTTCCCCCTGTCTACTGATGCTGCCCTCATGTTTGACTCTCGTATATCCCCTGAGTCTGTTTCAGCTTCAATTTCCTTATTCCCCCCCACCATCCTGGGGCACTAGTAGTGTGAATCTGTTTTTGTGCTCTATGTCCACTACCTGTATCCCTCTGACTGGGGCACTTCCCCCATCCCTTCCCTTTCATGCATGTTTTGTACCTCTGTACCTTATCTCCTGCCATTCCCCTTTGTTCTTCTCGCGTCCTGTACTGCCTCCATCTGATCTCCCAGGAGCACCCCTTATGCTCTCCCACTCCTATATTGCCTCTCCCTGAGACCCAGAAGCCCCCCTCATGCCCACCCCTACTCCTTCTTCTCTGATTGCATACTGTTTTATCCTCTTCCATTATGTCTCCTGACTACTCCTGCCTATTTCTGCTTTTGCTCTTAGACCCCCTACATTTCCACCATTACTTCCTCCCCTGCCCCTATCCTTTCCTGCTTCCTCAGTGTATCTCCCTGTCTCCTCCACAACCCCTTACCTTTGCCCATCCTATTGTCCATCTGAACCATGCAACCTCCTCCCTTAGTAGTGCCAGCTGCATACATACCATGCAGCCCCCCATCCTCCATGCCACATCCAGTACTATGGCTGACCCACAACCAGTACACCCTACTACCCTTCCGAAAATGCCCCCTGCCCTTGCAGGCTGGGGACAATGCCCTAGTTCTGCCCCGTTCTGCTCCATTTGCCCTTCCACATTGGTCTCCCCTCCTTTTTACCTTAGTCTACTATAGTTCCAGATGGTTTAGCACCTCAAAAGCTGTATGTGATTCTACTCCCCAGTGCCTGTTGCTAAATACCCTAACAGAACACCTTGGTAGCCTTTTACCCAGTGCATACAATTTCTATCCCCTTGACTAGAAATGTCCTTGCTTCATTAAAGTATTAGTGAGCTTGAAATAATTTTTCAAACCGAGTCAGGGCAGTGCAGTGTAGGACTGGCTCTTACAACTAATCAGAAGAAACAAGTTTACATCCAGTCAGCCCCCACTCACCCCAGTGTATCCTCAATCAGGAGGCAGCAGTCTCACCATAAATGGAAGTAGCCTGTGGAGGAGGAGGGCTGAGGAGGGTGGGTTGGGCCTACTTCTGGTCTCGCGAGACAATCAACCCCCTCTCCAGTAAAACAGCAATTCCTTTACTTGGCCGCATTATGCCCTGTGCAGGTAAGGAAAAGGAAAAACAAACCACAAGTCCCCTTGCTGCTAAACTTGTAAAACAAAAACAAAAACTGTTAAAAGGCAATAAAATAATTTAAAGGCACTTCCCTGCCACGGTGCTCCTGCCATCCTCTGCTTTGCCCTGATTGTTTCCTCCTCAGCTCTCCAAGTTCAGCAGACCCCCCGACAGCAGAACCAGTGAAGAAAAATAAAAAAAGAAAATAACTCTGGCTGCAGGCAGATTAAACTCAAATGTGCCTACCACTACCCTACCTGGCTTCCAGCACTATCCACAGCTGTCCCTAGCCGGCATGCCACACTCTTACCCCCTTTCCAATTCAGACTGTGAGTGGCACAGTACTTGCACTCCCACTCCCTCTCTGACACCGATTACGAGTTTCGTGCACTCATTCACATTTTCCTACATAAGCATGTAACTTTGCCAATTTCTCATATTTTCACTCCCAGTTTTCAACATAGCCATTTTTTCACATCACCTCATGAACACTACAGTTGTCATTTCTCACATTCTGCCCAAAATGACTTTCTGCATCTGTGGCGTGGAATGGCATTTTTCCATGGATTAAGACATTTTCACCTATGGAGTTTATGAGGTAAGGTGATAAGAAGACTATGTTGAACATTTGGGGTCAAAATGTGAAAAAATGTCAAAGTTATAACAGCAACATACAAGCATCTGCTGCTGCAACTATATCCCAGGTTCAGAGACGGACTCGGGAGTTGGAATGCTGGCCAGGGGCAGTAGGATTGAGTGTCCCAGGGACTGCTCTCCTTCTCTGGGAGGGGGAAGAGTGTCTGGTGCATTGTGCACCTCTGGTGGAGGCTGGGGGTACCACCACTGCTGGCGCCTCATACTGGGGAGGTTGAGGCAGGTACTGGTGTCGTTGCATGTCCCCGGCCCCAGGGATCTTCAAAAATTAGCATATAATAAATTCTGTCCCTGTTAATGATGCCCCCACCTCTGCCGCCACTCCTATAGCAACTAATAAAAGAGAGAGATACTGTTGGGGGCCAAAGAGAAATGTTATAGTCACAGAAATCATAAATAAAGTTTATTCTAGGCCCCAGTGCAGCTGTGTGTGTATACACAGGGCAAGAGCAGGCTGGCAAAATAAGTCTTTGACTTATGCCATTGTCCAGAGGAGAAAAAGAGAGAGAGAGAGACTATTGGGAGCCAAAGAGAAATGTTATAGTTACAGATATCACAAATAAAGTTTATTCTTTGACCCAGTGTGGCTGTGTGTGTGCACAGGGCAAGACCAGGCTGGCAAAATAAATCTTTGACTTGTGACACCATCCAGAGGAGAAAGAGGGAGAGAGAGAGAGAGACAGAGAGAGAGAGAGAGAGAGAGAGAGAGAGAGACACTATTGGGAGCCAAAGAGAAATGTTATAGTCACAGAAATCACAAATAAAGTTTATTCTTGGTCCCAGTGTGGCTGTGTGTGTATGCAGGGCAAGAGCAGAAAGGCAAAATAAGTCTTTGACTTGTACCACCATCCAGAGGAGAAAAAAGAGAGAGAGACTATTGGGGGCCAAAGAGAAATCTTATAGTCACAGAAATCACATATAAATTTTATTCTTGGCCCCAGTGTGTCTGTGTTTGTGCACAGGACAAGAGCAGGTTGGCAAAATAAATCACAAAGTTATGAGCCTGCATTGAAATTTGCAAAGACAGGCTCATAACTTTGGCAATTTTCAGTATTTTGACCCCAAATTTTCAACATACCCATTTCTTCACAGCACCTCATGAATGTGGCAACTGTCATTTTTCAGATCCTGGCCAAAGTGTTTTTTTGCATCCCGAAAGGTGATTTCACAGTTGCTGCACAAAATCACCTTTCAGGCAGAAGTTGAAATTTTTCTCTGCACTTGTTCATGAGGTGGGGTCATAAGAAGTGTTTGTTGAAATTTTGGGGCAACAATATTCATAAACAACACAGTTATGAGCCTGCGTTGAAATTTGTGAATACAGGCTCATAACTTCGGCAATTTTCAATATTTTGACCCCAGATTCACAACATAGCCATTTCTTTACAGCACCTCATGAATTTCTTAGCTGTCATTTTTCAGATCCTGGACAAAATTGTTTTTTTTTGCATCCCGAAAGGTGATTTTGCAATCACAGCACAAAATCACTTTTCGGCCAACAGTTGAAATCTTCAAAATCTGGGCTCAGAATTGCGAAAAAAAAAATGTTTAACAAACAACCAATATTCAGCATTGACAAATGCTTGTTAAACATTGAAGTAACATTGGCTTCCCTTCATTCTGGCATTACCTTTCCCCTGGTCAATGAGCAAGTAATCAGCTCAGCAATGGGCCCTGCTAATTCTGCCACTAGTTCCTTTAAGATTTTAGGATGCATATCATGCGGCCCTGTGGATTTATTGATATTCAGTTTTTCCAGTTGCCTCCTTACATCTACTTCTGTTATCTCTATATTTGAGTCTTCATTGCCCCAGATACATATATATTAATATCATTAATTTATTTGGGCTGGAGCTCACTCAAAAAGTAATTTTTAAAAATGTTTGCCATTTCTTGTGTGTCTGTAATCTGGCTGTCCCCAATTTTTATTGGCCCTACCTTTAGCTGTCTACCTTTTAGGTTATTTACATAGTTAAAAATTATGTTTTTTATTGTCTTGTGCTTTTGTAGCTAATTTCAATTGCTCCTCTTATTTTTGTATTTTTATTATGCTTTTTACATTCTTTTACCTGGCCTTGTAAATATTCCATTTTTCTGGTGAAGGATCACTTTTAAATTTCTTATATGCCATCACTTTTCTCCTTACTAGACACTTAATTTTATTATTGAACCAGTTGGGAAATTTATCTGTATTATTATATTTAGGTTTTTCAAGCACATGTCTATTTATGCAATATTCAAGCTTGTTTTTTATTTTGCTCCACATTTCATTAAGTGAGAGTTCCTTTAGTTCTATTTTCCACTCCCACATCTTCAGATGTTGTCTAAATTCCTCATAGTTTGCTGTGTGGTGACATTTCAAATTCGTTATGCCTGTCTGCAGTCTCTAGCTGCCTTTGATTAATATATCTACCATATTCTGGTCACTGTCCTTAAGTGGTTCTCTGACAGTACAGTCTTCTAATATATTCTCTTCCAAATTGTTAAGGACCAAATTTATTAGGATTGACCCCCTAACATGTTGCGTAACATGTTGTTCAAGATTATTAATTATTGCTATGTCTATTAGTTTTTTGTCCAATGAGGATGTTCCTTTAAGGGTATTTCAGTTAATACTAGGGAGGTTAAAATCCCCAGTATAAATGTCCTACTTCCCAACAGCATTGTTTCAATAACATCAAAGATGTTTTTGTCTTCATCATTGCTTAGGTTTGGTGCCCTGTAGCAGAGACCCACAGTAATTTTGCTGTTGTCTTTCTGCATTATATGGACTAGATTTGTTCCACCTCGTTTTGTTCGCCTGTGTGTATATCAGCTTCTTTTGCATGTATCTTGTCTGTAACATACAGTGCAACTCCTCCTTTCCTCTTCTGTTTATTGTCAAAGTGAAACAAATTGTAACCTGATATTTCCCTACCCTAGTCACCTACTTTCCACCATGTCTCAGTGATAGCACACATATGTATCTCCTCCCTATCTACCATAGTAAGAGTTCCAGTTCATGCCTCTTGTTTCCCAAGGACCTTGCATTAGCTTGTAGTACATTTAAATCAACTGTTTCATTCATAATACTGCCAACATTTGTATTATGTGTACCTTGTTAATATGCACAGTAGTATTTGCTTCTCCCTCATATATACTTTCACTATATATTTTTAAATCCCCTTTCCTATCATTTATTAGTTTACATGTATTCTGTGAATATTTTCATGAACTATGTTTCCCAAGAGTTCACTACCTTTTCTACTTAGGTGGAGTCTGTCATTGCTGAATAGGTCATATCTCCCATAAAAAAGTTCTCATGTCCTTATACATTGTATTCCCTTCATTAGACACCATTGTCTTAGCCAGTTATTTACTTTAATGATTTTTCTAATTCTTCTGCCATTTGTCCTGGGTACTGGAAGAATTTCTGAAAGAATAACCTCACAATTTGTTTTTCTTGGAAGGATGTAAACATAGCTTTGAAGTCATTAAAAGTTTCTTCCTCTGTTTTTCTAACAACATTGTTAGTATCTGTGTGCACAATAACAAGGGGTTTAGCTTCAGCTGGTTTGATTATTCTGGGCAGCATATTCCTAATATCGTTTATTACTGCACCTGGGAAGCGATTGCTTGTAATATTGTTTTCATTGTCCTTAGTACTATATCTGTCAGTGTATCAGATCATAGAATCTCCAAGTATGTAAATTTGCCTAGGTACTTCCTCATTACTTTTACGTTCCATTTCAATTGCAGGTGTGGGCTCCTTGTTGTGGCTTTCATTTGTAGTTTCCTTGTTATCTCTTATTATGTCTAGGAGCTCCTGGGACTGGTACTAATAGTTTCTGTAAGGTTTAATAATGGATTAAATCTATTTTTGCTTTTCTGTCTCAAAGCCCATAGCTCTCCTGCCTTTTTTTCTTGTGCTGTTTTCACTTATGGTGCACCATTCATCTTCCTCATCTTTCCTCTATTTTCTTTCCATCCCTTTGTTCTTCCTATATTTTCAAAAGTGATTTTACCAATTTGTTGTTGTTTAAGAATTATGAGCCCTTGTTCCAAAACAGAAATTTTTGCTTTTAGATCTCTTATTTCTAAGCACTGTTCATGCTGGAATTGGGTATACTCTGATCTGGGTACAATACAACATTTCCCACATAGTATACATTCTATTCCTAGTTGTCCTCCAGTTAATGTGACTATATTTGTATCCATTTTTACTTTTTATTTGTGCTATTAAAAACTAAAATAAATAAAAACACACAAGACACAGTAAATCACACACTGGTTATAGTGTCCCTGGTAAAAAAATATAATACAAACAAACAAAAAAAATTCAGATTAGGATAGCCCTAATCACAACTAACAGTGACTTCACTGTCAGAAGGCTAAATACTGGTTAGTTAGCACTATTAAACAGCTAAAGATAAATTAAAATCACAAAAGGTACTTACCATCCCAGCTTTGCTGGAATCACTAAAACAACAGGTTGAGTGAGACAAGTAAGGTTAAACAAGGCACTTAAAAATCACACATTAGATTAATAATTATGTCAGTGCAGTGTCAGTGGCTCAGTAGGTAGTACATTCGCCTCTGAGGCCGGGAGATCAGAGGGCTGTGGGTTCAGTTCCCACATCTGGCACTTCGGTTAATATCCCAGTACTGACACTGTAGTGCAGCATGAGAGGGGTGCTGCACTTCTGAGGTGCTGTCTTTCAGATGAGATGTTAAACTGAGGACCCATCTGCCTGGATTGGTGGTAATCCAGGTGGATGTTAAAGATCCCATGGCACTTATCGAAAAGAGTAGAGGAATTTCCCCGGTGTCCTGGCCAAATTTCCCTCATTCACTAAAAATACCACCAACAGCTTAATCTGGTTCAAGGTCAGCTGGCATTCATCTGTATCCCCATCCTCGTGCCTGAAAATAGGCAGGATTTGTCTAGTGCACTTACCCGGTCAACAAAAACTAAATAAAACTAAATAAAATAAAATACAATTATGCTATATAAAAGCAAGGACTATTATGATCACCCCAGGTACATGAGTGTACACGCTGGTAATTAACAATATTAAAAGCTAAATCAGAATAATCTAGTTAACTAATTAACAGACTGAGATTAAAAAATGTTATGCAAAATATTTAAAATCCTACACTGGATTAGCGAATGACATAGTATAAAAACTGAAATAAATAGGATCACCCAAGGTATATAAATACACACACTAGTTTAGTTAGTAGTATTAAAGATAAGACAATCACACAGTTTACTTAAATTTCCACACTGGTTAAGATAAAAACAAGGTACTGTAACTGATATCATACACCAGTTATGATTGCCCTTATTAAAAAGGTTAAGACTAATAGGATCTTCCAGGGTGCAATAAATTCACACACTTGTTTAGATAGCTAAAGTTAAGTTAGGTTAAACAGTCACATATGGCACAGAAACTTAGGGTTGATTTCCCTTGTGCACTTAACACCCCACCATGTTTCTCTCCTACCAGAAATACCCTAATAGCTATAATTGGGCATAAGAAGGTACTATTTTGGGATAATTTTTTGGGTACTGGTAGAGTTCGACTACAACTAATGTGCCAAAAACAGTATAAATACCTTTGCACTTCTTCACATAAGCCTCTGGGCCCACTGCTCTGTCTGTCTCGGCTGACAGCTGACATAGCAGACAAGCGCAGATGTGTTGATCTCTAAATGCATCTCCACATGCTGACCCACATGAGCTTGCACCTCTCACTGTGAGGCCTAAATTTATGGCATGTGACCTGGAAGTAGCCCAGTTGGGTCATGGACAAGCGGTGCCATGCACCCAAGTATTTTTGACTTAAATAATTAGTAAAACTTCCCCTCAAGAGTAATAACTACTGGCTACTCTGTCCCCCTGTACAGTAACACCAAAAATAGAACTTGCTTTTGGATTTGTTAACTCCCACACCACAATGTAGTTCCTGGGGCTATCAGGACACTACACTACCCAAGGGTCCCAGCACCAGTTGCCTAACACCTGTCAGCTGGCACCTATAACAACAAAAACAAAGGTACAGTGTAACTTTAGATAAAAACTATGTGGTCACAAAATGAAGGGAGATTGCTTATTCAGTGTTTGCCTCCAAACACATGCAAGGTAGAAAAAAGAATGACAACACTCACACCACTAGCTATGGGGCCTGAATTTATGGCCTGAGACCCAGAAGTAGCCCAGCTGAGTCATGGACAAGTGATGTCATGCTCCAAGCTATTTTGACTTAAAGGGGAAGTAAACATTGCAGGGATCTCTTAAATTATGAAAGCCCATGAAAAGATATGTCAAATGAGCTACTGTGCTTTTTTATAGGTGTCAAAACTCAAAAGATGTGAATATCTAAATCATCTATAAATCAGAACAAGGCAACAATCATTTTATTGAATCTTGAGGCAAAAAGTGATGTCGCTGAGGAGTAAATTAGCAATATGCATCTTTCCCCTCAGTGAAATCACTTCTAGTTTTAAGATTACATAAAATGGTCCCTGCTTTGTTTTGATTTACAGATTATTTAGGTATTCTCATCTTAAGACTCCTGACACCTACGGGTAAGCCCAATACCTCATTTGAAAGATCTGTTCATAGGCTTTCACAATCTGAGAGAACCCTGCAATGTTCATTTCCCCTTTAAAAAATTAGTAAAACCTCCACTTGGGAGTAACAACTACTGACTATTCTGCCCTCTGTTTAGCAACACCAAAAATAAGGCTTGCTTTGGATTTGATAACTCCTACACCACAATGTAGTTCCTGGGGCTACCAGGACACTACACTACACTACCCAAGGGTACCTGCACCAGTTGCCTAGCACCTGTCGAATGGCACCTATAACACCACAAACAGAGGAACAGTGTAACTTTAGATGAAAACTATGTGGTCACAAAAGGCATGGAGATTGCTTATTCAGCGTTTTGCCTCCAAAGACTTGTGAGGCAAAAAACAGAATGCCAACTATCCATGGAGTACTACCTAGCTTGGTGGCTGGACGCAGAGAGGGGTGGCTCACATGCATCACTCCAAGTATAGAGTAGTATGCAGGAGCATCCCACAGAGATTGGCCACTGCTTTCAACATTTTCATCAGTAACCTGGAAGCTGGAGTCTCCAGCAAACTGCTTAAGTTTGCTGAAGTCACTAATAAGCTGGCCGGGGTGGACGGCTCCTTTAAGAATGAGGACAAACTTCAGGAGGCTCTGAACCAGCTGAGCAACTGCTCAGACTCCTGGAGTCTTATATTCAATGTAACCAAATGAAAGGGGCTACACCTAGGGAGCAGAAACTGAGGTAAGACCTACACACTATGTGAGGCTTATATTGCCTCAGTGGAGGAAGAACAGGATCTATGAGTTATATTAAAGATGGGGAGAACTACTGACAAGGTGACCATATGAAAATGTCTGCCCTTTACAGATTGCTAAGGTTTGGCTCTTGATTACACTATAGCAGACTTTTTTTGATGCGTTTAAGGTCGTCAAAACACCTCAACATCTGGGATATTATCTGGTTGACAAATATTTAGAAGAAGGCTATCAAGAAAGCCAGTAAACAATTAAAGTACACTGACAAAGCATGGCAGCAGCTGTTAATGGGCTTCATTAAGCAAAGCTCATCTAGACAGCTGTTGGACTGGGACAAGAAGACCAAGTCTTTGGTTTCCAAGGGAGCCTCCAAACCCAAGTCATCAGTACTGGAGCACTCATTGGGTGCTACTTATAAGAAAAGAGACTTGAAGGGTGTCAAAACATCAGAAGAGACTCTTTCAGCAGTTTTGCAGATTGGACAAGATCTCTAATTTAAAAAAAAAAAATAACGTACTGAGCTGAATGTTGCAGTGGCTGCACCATGGCTGTAATTCAGGCTATAATGATAGTCTGAATAAACAAGAGGAAGAAATTAGCCACCTGAAATCAGATACAGTAGCGGTAAGTGCAGTTAAGTGCAATTAGCACTGTTACCATAAGGCATTTCTGTAATCAGTTTAAATTGGTATAGCGGCCACGGGCCCAGCTATTCAGGCTAAGCAAGAAATGTTGCATAGTATTGCTGAATTAATTTAGCATGACCTAGGGTGGTTATCCAAAGAGACATTGTTTTGCCAATAAAAAGCAGCTGGTGTTGATAGAAATAAAACTTTCGAAAAAAACTACTCCTTTTGCTACCTTAAAGATAAAGCTATCAGAGACTGTGTTTGGGATGTGGCTAAGCAAAGAAAAGGACTGGTGTTCAATAAAAACAAGATTGTTATTTAACCTATTTTCCAAAGAATCTGAAAGGAATAGGAAATGTCAAATCACAATAAAATCAGGGTTTTTCAAGATCGGGGCTTCTGTTTCTTTAATATAACCAGCACAGCTATGCATGGTAATGGAAGGGGAAAAATATATTTCTAATGATTATGATGTGTCACAAGCCATGATTAGTTCAGCAATTGCTGGTGGTCATTTTGAATCATTAGGGTCTGAACTAGGCTCAGCATCAAACACTTGTGCAATAAACACAGAAATAACACACAAAGTGCAGCAATACTTGATTGTTCTGGAGATCTGAATAAAACTTTGTACATATGCCACTTACTCCAAGGACTGCCCTGATAGACCATAATGATTTCTAAAGACTTTGGCTGTCTATTACACACTGATCCACCACCCTCTCAGTAAAGAAAAACTTCCTAACATCCATCTTAAACCTCAGCCTGACTAGTTTCCACCCATGCCCTCTCATCACTGCACTTCCAATTACAGTGAACAGCTCCTCACTTCCAACTTTGTTTATTCCCCTTGGGGCTTTGTACATCTTAATCATACTGCCCCCCCCTTCCTGGCTTCCAGTAACTATATGTTGTGGTCAGTCAGCCTTTCCTCATACATTCAGGTTTACACAGGTTTATGTGCTGACTGGTGGATTCTGAGCACAAGTCTTAAATCCCCCATGAGGTATACTGAATGCAGCATAACACCCCCTACAGAAATGTATTATTCCACTTACAACATGTTTTTTGTAACACTCTTGTAATTCAGTGCTGTTTCATTAATGGACAAGGTCTAATGTATTATGTTACAGTTCACAGTAGTACTATTTTTATTTATATAGCACCCTATCCCACAGCCTCAGTGTGCCTTACAAAAAGAACACGTAAACAGCAGCCGTAAATGTAAGCAATAATACTCGACAGGGTGGGTGATATTGGGCAATACTGAACTGCCCAGGGGTGAAATTAGGTCAGACACTGCAGATGAAGGCCCTTATAGCCCCTGGAAGTTCCAGTATTGCCCATATCTCCCACCCTGGAGGGTATTATTGCGCTTAGAAAATGGGCAAAAATGTATTATGCATGTGTGAAAAAAAAGTATGTTTAAATGTTAAAATTCTTAAAAGTTTCATTTACTTTGTAATAAAATAGTTCCTCTTTCTGCAGTAGAATGGTGTGGGTTTTTTTCTAGCTATGAAGTTTTGTTCTGCTTGAGACTCTAAAACAAACGAATAAAAAAGGTTGCTGATGGGAAGAAAAACAAACAGTAAGACTGCAAAAAAGCAGGTACATTCTGTGCTTTGCTGCCCTGGTTTGTGTATTCTTTTTTTTTTTTTAGCTGGAGTACTGAGCAGGAATAAAGTGTTAATAGCCATAGTATGTAGCTGATGAAGGATGGATGGTCTGTACATTTACATCGAGGTAATGTCGACCGAGGTGGGAGGTAAAACTAACCCTGCATAACGCCAGTAGATCTATATGCCTTTGAGTGATATTGTCTGTTTGTCCGTAAGCTGGGATACTGTGCATGGCCATCTGGAGAATAGGACCGAGAAGCATTGTTATCACTATTTGAGGGCAGCGTGAGGTCATGTTGTGTGTGTATATCGTCAAATAACTTTATGCTGCACAGGAAAAATGGACATTGGTGGTCCTCAGAGTTCCTGGTTATGGGGCAGTTTTTCTATTACCAAGTATGCTGACCACTTGCAGTCCCCTACTAACTTAAACTAATGGAGTTTGGTGACTGCTCGAGGGATGGTGCCACGATAGTACAGGGAGGGGAAGGAATTTGATCTCTCCCACAACAGGTATCTCTCTTTGTTTTGCTTCTTTTGGGGGTGGGTGGGAGACTAACAAAATGACTGTGGAGCAGGAATGGAATTGGCAGGTCTGTCTGCTAAAAGTCTGTCTCAGATTCATAGATGGGGACTCCTGGATGGATGGCGACAAACTCCACTAAAACCTCTTTCCTTTTTCTGCTCTTCCACATTCAGGGGATATTCTGTCTTCAGTGATTGGGAGAATGGGGCTGAGGAGCTCTGCTGGACTTTCTTAACTTTTGCTCCCTGGACATGGAAGCACATTAGCAGCTTGCCTTTATTATTGCACCGGGTGGCTTTTGAGGGACAGGGAACCACGAGTTGCTGTGTCTCATTACATCAGTGTGCTGCGGCTGAAACCTTTATATTTTATTTTACTAAAGTGTGATTTCATATGTTAGTGATGGTTTAAGTACATGGTGTGCATGTGTGTGTGTGTGTGTGTGTGTGTGTGTGGGGGGAATGCTGCTTGTGGTAGTGAAACTTGGTTACCGAGAACAAAAACAATGGCAGCTCTGTAATTTGAATTTTTCCTGTGCCCACTGATATTAATAATGAGGTTGGTTGGGACTGGCACCATTTTTACCTGGGCTCTGTTGCCTGATATATGCCCACCTTGCAATGGGTAACAGTCAATCAGAGCCCAGAGATTTTTTGCCCATTTTCTAAACAGAAATATATGCCTGACAAACTCCTAGCCCTGAAATATTAATATTACATACCCATGATGCAATTAAAATTAACCCCCCAAAAGTAATAATCAAGGGAGTTATTCAGGGTGGGCCAAGCTAAGCAGGTGGTTTAAGCCACCATTAAAACATTACACTGAGGGGGTCTCATTAGATGACACAGCAGCATATTCCATAGGCTAGGCATCGCAATGGCAAACACCCTGACCCCAGACAATTATGTCTAGATCTGGGGACCATCAGAAGACCCACCTCGGAGCAGTACAGATGGCTGCCTGGAGCAGATAGACAGAAGAGATCTTTATGAGGTCCAAATCATGTGGGGCTTTGTATGCTAAAACATTTACCTTATAGGAGACATGCCACCTTACTGGCAGCCAGTACAACATCTGCAGCACGAAATGGAGAACTCTACCATTCAACCTAGATGCACCATTCTGCACCAAATGTAAGCATCCTAAGGTGCTTCCTTCCCCACAAATATCGGCATTAGACAAGGGGTGTGTATTAGCACCATTATTTTGCATTTATATTGATAAATTGCTTAGACAATTGGAACATTTGCTGATCGACTACCCTAAAATCTTAAATAAACATGTGATATATTGGCATATGCAGATGACCTTGTCCTATTATCATTAACACAAAAGGGACTGCAGGATAAACTTGATATCTTGAATAATTATGCAACTCTATATAATCTTAAAATAAATACTCAAAAAAGTCAAGTGATTACCTTTGGCACTAATATTGTTAAAGACTTTGCAAGAGTCGGGAGTACTAAGCTTGTGTCTGTCAGAAGTTACACATACTTGGGATTATTGCTAACAGCAGATAGGAAATGGACTAAGCACATACAATCACTAATTATTAAACTTAAGCAGACTACAACCGCTCTGCTTATTTTTAATAAGAAATTTGATGGTAATTCTATCAGACCATTGCTGATGACAATCAAAGCTAAATACTACTCCCAAGACCACTAGTGCTGTGAAGTCTGGGACACAAATGCTTTTAGTAAAATGGAGATCCCATTGGATAAATTACTAAGAAGTAGCATGTGACTAAACAATTTGGTATTAGCCTCATTGATCAGGGCTGAATTGGAACTCCCCAGGCTTAAAAGCTATTTCTATGCCAGGAAAATAAATTATTGGTTAAGAATTCTACAGCATAACCCTGAAAGACTCACTGTCTTATGTTTAAATGAGAAAAACACTTGGAATAATTTGGGGCACCTGCGTTCAGCATGGTTGTCTACCACTTATGGCCTACTATGGGTTTTAGGCTTGGAACACTTTAACAACCTTATAACTAAAGGAATTATTATTAGTTCAAAATATCAAACCTTTATTACAAACAGGATGATTAAATATCACAAAGACATGGATATACAATATAACTCCAAGCTGTGTAGCTTTCCATGGCTTACTGGTAATAATAATGAATATTATTACAGGTCCTATGTGGATATACTCACTGATCATAAATTACGTACACTCTATACACAATGCAGATTTGAGGTCTTTATGAGTAACATTCTTACTGCTAGATATAATAGAAACACTTCTCCATGAGCCAGTTGCTGTTCTTGTACTTCATCTAACAGGGAAGATCTATTACATGTCTTTTTCATCTGTCCTTGGTATACAGCACCAAGGAAAAAGTGGATAGATCCTATATGCAGAACTGTATCTACAAATGATCATGACCTACTTTTAAACTTATCTCTGATTACTGAAGATGAAGTTATTGTGAATGTTGTTGCAAGGCACTTGTTAAGTATTGACAGAATACGTTCTAGATATAAAAATATCAGGGTGAATAGTTGATTATGTACTGAATCTCTCCATAGCCTGCACTTTGGTGAGAAATTCAAAAGGCGATTATGTAGTATTAGACATCAGAAACATATGCAAGTATATCAGGAATTAGTTTGATTACATCAAAATATCATGTAAATAGAATTTTATCTTATTATTTTACTCACCTTATCTATTTTATTGTGGGTGTATTTATTAAGAATTTTATTTGTATGTATGTATTGTGATATTTTGTTTATAAATTTGTGATTGTTTTTCTGTTTTTGAAATGGTCTAATGACTGATCAATAAAGTACAACTGCTACTGAATACATCCTAAGGTGCAGAGTGTTACAGTAATCCAACCTCTACATAATAAAGGCATGTACCAGTGTCCTGAGGTCCTTGGAGCCAAGATAAGGATTAATCCAGGTGATGTTTCTAAGATGGAAAAAAACAGCACGGACCTTGTAGTTGTGAAGTAGTTGTATTCGGTTGCACTTCTGTAAAATTATCTGCTTGATCAAATTATATTGGGTTTGGGGCTCTGAAGTACTTGTGCTAGGTTGCACTTCTTGGAATGTGATTTGCTCATTAACATTAAGTTGTGCTATTTGCTCTGAAGTAGTTAGTTAGGCAAAAGTTTATTGATTGACTTAATATTTAACAAAAGTACAATTACAATAAGATGGACATAAATAAGAAGCACTAACATTATACAACAAGCATAAATTGCACATAGTCCACCAGACTCCTCCCCCCCGTGCCCCCAATGCCCCTAAACTCACCCTCATCCTCCTCTCCCCCTCTTATTTCCTCAGTGTTTTCCTCCACAAGCTCCCCACTCCGTGTTCACAGATCTTCTCAGCCTGAGTTGACTTCCCTCCTGATCTCAAACTCATTTACTGCCTGCTCCAGGTCCCCTTGCTAGAGGCCTCAACTTGTCAAAATATAACTGCTTGCAATGCATTGTATCATTGCCTAATATATTAGTGTCCTATATTTGTATCCATTGTACCCAAACCATATTAAGCTCTTGTAAACTCTCATATATTGATTGTATTGTAACATTGTTTTACTCCTGTATGTACCTTGTACCCGAGTTGCACCTGGAAACGAGCCTTGGCTCAGTGTGCCTTTCTCTGTCACCAATTTTAAATAAATAAACAAAATAATAGTCATAGGGGATTACATTCTAAATTGCAAGGTTAAAGTGCTTTCTTGCCTTTATGACTAATTTTATGAAATGTGCATGTCTAACCATTAACCATTCATCCTTCCCAGATAACAGTATATCTAATTTTTGTATTTTGCCAGGAATTTGACCAACCATATCTTACTTAATTTATGATATAGGAGACAAAATAGAACCCATGTATTGTACTGTGTCTTTAGGAACTCCCAATCTGCAGCCACACAAACTGGGTTCATAGATAAGAGACAAAGCAGATTACCTTGCTTTCAGAAGATTAGACTTGAAACACTGGAATATAAACTTAGTATAAGAGCTTCTCAGTTTAAATCAGAGAGGTCTACTAATTAAGATTCCAGTTCATGGGTTTTCTTATAGCTCACCAGCCACTTCTTAAATTTAGCAAATTTAGCAGTACCTCAAAGTCAATATCCCTCTGTCTTCCAAGGTCAGACCACCTCCTCTTAGCAAGAGGAATATATGATGAACTTATAGCTATGATGACACTCTCCAGCTGTATCAGAACTGATAAATTTACCCTATCCAGAATTGTATTTAACTGTGTACGCAGGCCAGAACTAACCCCCTGGTTATGCAGCTTTAAACATTCTCGATAAGCCAAATAAGGAACATTAGACATCCTTTTAAATAGTTGTAGCTAGCAGGAAAACATTCTTGTCTGGGCAATGTCTCAGAAACATAGAAACATAGACAATGATGGCAGAAAAAAAACTGACAGTCCATCTAGTCTGACCATATTACCCTATCATGGCCTGGAATCTATTGTTTCTGTGGGGTCTACAAATACCCTATTTCCAATTTTGTTCTCCATGATTCCACCTCCCTCATCTCACTGAGTAACTACTATACCATTAGCTCTATCGCTGCTGTGTTTGAAGCTGTTTATGGTTCAGGTACACACACACACCATGGCTCAGCCACTCCTTCTGTAAAATAATACTTCCTCACATCCTTTTTAAATCTCCCTGATTAACCTCCACTCATTACCCTGTGTCCTAGCTTCTCTGTTTCTGGTAAATAGCTCACCACAGATCACCTTGTTTATTCCTTTCAAGAACTTGATGGTCTCACTCATATCCTCATCTCTCATCTGGTTCTGAGTGAATACATGTTCATCCCCTTTAGTTGATCTGCCTTCCTGGCCCTAAATCATTTTGGTCACCCTACGTTGTATCATTTCTAGCCATCCTCCATCTTATGCTCCCACCCCTCTTGGCTCTTAAATGAGTTCCTCATAGTGGTTCCTTGATATCCTGGATGTCTTGTGTTTTCCCCTTTCTTGATGGTCTATTTGGTGTACACTCCCTGGTCCCCTGAACACATTCCATTCTGCTGCTACTCCTTGTACTCCTTACCCCCATCACTGGGGGAGTCCTGTTTAGGTACCCCACTGCACCTACCTCAACTGTGGAATCCCTAGCACCAGCATCCTCCACAGTTAAACTGTCTGCCAATGTAGACATCAAACCTTTGCCCTAACACCCTAGTCCTTTTCTTGTCAGGTGAAGGCCATCATCTCTTAAGAGCCTTCTGTCTCAGAAGCCTCCCCAGTCCCCCACAAAGTGGTACCCTGTTCCTGACATAACCCTTTTAACCACCCACTGAATCCATTGATCTCCTCCTTCCTCACTCTATCCTCTCCTTCTCCCTACCCCAGACAGGGAGGATCTCAGAAAAGGCCAAGGAAGCCAAGTGCTTCTTTAGTTTGTTACCAGCCTCTGGAAATCCTGCTTCAAAGTCTCCACAGGCCAGTGTCCCAGAACATTGGTACCAAGGTGTAGCAGCATTCCCTGCTCCCTCCCCTTCTCCATTATTCTGCAGATCCTCTCCCAATCCTGCATGGCTGATGCTAAAGGCAGAGAGAGAAAGTTTGTCGGTGAGTACCTTTGGTTATGGATAAATCCTAAAAGTTTATTTGAAGAGCTGGTAGTATGGATTTCAAGATGCAGAAAAAAAGTTTTGTTGTTCATCAACCAGCCACACTTGTTTTATATCAAATCTATTTCCTTTTATTTGTTGCTTTACTATGAACATAGCGATCCCCTGTTGCCCAACATTTCACCCAACTCTGGGCTTCATCAGGGTCAAGGATCTGCTGTTCAATCTCACACATATATCCTTTTTATGTTATTTGTTGACCATTTTTCATTTTTAGTTTTTCTTGTTTCTTATTGATTCACATGTAGGGCCTCTAAATAGCCTGACAGTATCTTTTTACTCTGCAGCTGGGGCCTTAAAAGTTTTTGTTACCCTTTTCAATGGGCCGTTTTTATGCCTGTGGGCTTCAGCAATATGGGCCTTCTTTCTATAAGCTGCAAAGCTTATCATTTTTCCCCTGATTGTGGCCTTGCATGCTTCCCATATTAAGGTAGGCGAGGATGATCCCGGGGGGGGGGTGTCCTAAAAATACAGCCTGGTTTCTTGCTTTATCCACTGTTGGAATTCGGTATCCCTGCTCAGGATGGGATCTTACTGCCATGTCCTTGATTTCTCTGGGGTAGGGTCCAGCACTGTGATCAGGACCACCGGTGTGTGGCCAGAAATGTAAATTGGTTCAATTGTTATGTCAGAGAGTTTTGGGGCAAAGCCTGGGGAAGCCAGCCAAAAATCAATCCTGCTGGTCATGTGCTGGGCATCTGAGAAGTACGTGTAATCTCTGCCACTTGGATTCAGAAGCCTTCAAGAGTCCTTTAGCTGGTGGAGAGACATCAGCTCCAGCAGGGTTTGTCGGGCCCTCACATGAGATTCCAGTCTACTATTAGAGCTATCTTAAAAGTGGTCCATTACTAGGTTAAAACCCCCAAGGCCATGTCCAGCAGGGCTTGGGATATGGTGTTGAAGAAAAAGAGGTCATCTATGTTTGGGGCGTTTAGGTTTCCTAGAATGATAGGTTCATTGGGGGTTTGCATTTTAGCCAGCACCCACCTTCCCTCTGAGTCCTTGGCCTGAGTAATAGGGGTCCACTTTATACATTTGTGGATTAATATAGAGACCCATGTGAGGTCGACTTTGCAGAACGGTGTGTTTCCCACCCCATCCATTCTCTCCTAAGCTTTTGAGCTTCTTTGTGTACCAGTTTGGTCTCTTGGAAAAATTCCACTTGTGTGTGTAGTTTCTTCATGTGAGTCATATTTGTTTTCCTTTTGATGGGGGAATTGGTTCCCCTGACATTCCAGGAGGTAAATGAGGTAGGGTTAGCCATATCTGAGTTTGTATATATTAGTAAAACCTATATTTCTGGGGGGGGTCAGGCTTGCCTTGCCACTACCCCTTCTCATGTGGTTGTTCCTATTATTGTGGTGAAGTAAGCTGCCTATACCATCATGGCCAGGGTACCTGTTAGTTTGCTGATACAGATTGCCTTTACACTGTTCCTTGGGCAGATACCTTAAAACCTTTTTTCCTTTAACATTACACATGCATTTAGTAAAGTGTAAGTTTGATACAATAATAAGTAACAGATTAACATCATTAGGGTCAACATATTCATCCAACAGGCCAGAAACCACTCTGCTGTACAGACGGTGTTTCCACTGTCCTAAAACTGTTCTGGGGGTCGTGGCCCCTTACTGCAACTCTTCAGGGGACTGGAGCCACTATCATCAGTCTGGAGAGTACCATCCCCTATAGCTTTAGTGGCCCCACCCTGAGGGAAGATCTCTACATTTAGCTTGCCCATTGTCAAACTCTGGAGCATCCTTTTTCCCATCAAGGGTTCAAGTGGACAGTACATCCACCAAGAGGGTGGACTCCTTAATAGTAGATCTAATCACAGCTAGCACCCATTGGGCTTTACCCCCTAATTATGGAGGGATTTTATAGCCCAAAGTGGCCTATGGGTCTGCTGTATCCGGGGTTATACTTAGGAAAGGCCCCTTGCCAGCCCAGGGCTTTAGTGGCCCTACACCCCTACCACTGGTTAATGAGCTCTCCCACACCTTGTCTCCCTCCTTGCATGACTGGTGATGTGAGGTTGACCTTACTGTACCTCCACACCCCTTTTACTGCCACTGATGTCGGCACCCCTCCCCTGATTACACCTCGTGAGGTACTCTGCCGCATGGTTAGCGATCTGGTCCCATAACATCCCATATAGTATTTGCCTTTCCCATAGAGCTATTTTGTAGGGGAGTATACATCTGTGGGGGTTTTGCTAGCCTTGGCCTATTGTAGACTAAGGGTGGCCACATCAGGGTAGCTGCCCAATTCGGGAGGCTCCTTTTAGATCTCTGAGCCCATCTTGGGTATTCATGCCTCTGATGAAAGGCCCAGGGTTTTCCCAAAACCAACATAACCGAGTGTCGGGAAGGGTGTCCTATGAGTTCCTCGGAGAAAAACCTATTTCAGGGGTTGTCACAATGCCTTCCCTTCCAAAAGGTTAGTGACTCTGGGAGGGATCTTGCCATGGGGGAGACATATGGAGGGGGCCCATACAGCAGTCAAAAAATGGACATATTGTCAGACAACATTTATACATATGTACCTCAGGGTTTTAATTAATATACTGCCCCAGATACCACCTTTGAAAAACAATGAACAGAGTAAGAAAAACCACCAAAATTATTCAACCTTTTACTGTCTCGTACACCTAAAAATGCACAGTCTCTAATAAGTAGTATGCATCCTCAGGCTGTTCGGCTTTACCCCAAGAAGAGTGTCTCTGAGAGCATCAACTGGAGACGGCCATGAAGAGCAACCTTCTCGTACCAGGAAAGGTAACAGATAAGTCCTGGGGGGGGGGTGTAACAGGACCCAGCCCCTGCTGCTCTCGTTTACAGTGGCAAAGTTAGTAAATTCAAAATCTTACCTTGAGACAGTCACTGCCATCTCACCTTCATTTCTGACAGCTCTGGTAATTAAGGGTCTCTCACAGGGGTTGAACCTTGAGCTGCAGTGTCTATTGAGGGAAGTTACATACTGACTGAAATCATAGCATTCCCTCCTTGAGCCCCTAGACAGTCCACCCATTCATCACAAATGGAAGATCAGCCAGCCAGCTGTTGAGATGAGACCTGATGGTTGCTGCAGTTGGGCACTTCTTCCAACAGGTGAAGCACCAAAGGAGTCAGGTCCCACAGAGGTTCAAATTTGTTGGAAGTTTTCACCGGAGTTAGGTATGAGGAGTCGCTACCTGCCTCCGATGGTGCTTCTGGCTGCCACTTACCTCTGGATTGTTCTCTCGGAGGGAGGCCTTTTTGGGCCTCAGGATTTCTGTTTCTTTTCTTTTGTCTGCCCCGATTTACTTGATGCCAAGGTTCATCTTCCAGATCAGCCTCATTAGGCAAAGGCCCTGTGGCAGTGTCGGCATATTCCGTCCACATGGGCTCCACACCATGTGATTTTGACAGTGGCTGAGTAGGTGCAGCGTTTGCATAGTCATTTGATGCCAGGTACTGCTCAGCTTCTCCTGGCAATTGAAACATTGTGTAAGTCATGTGTACCTGCATCCACAGCATTGCTGGGTACCTGATAGATGGGGGGAATGCCTCTTTGATAAAATCATTGACAGACCCCTGCATATGCCCTCCTTCTTCTTGATAAGTCCGGGGAGAAATCTTTGAAAAGTTGCACCGGCCTCCACTCCCAGCTTAAGTTCTCCTACTCTCTGGCAATGCATAGTATGGCCTCTATCACTGGGAATCGAAGCATTTTTGCAGAGGGTTGATCTAGGCTTTTCCCCCGGTCTGGGTCTCGAGGTGAGGAACCAGTGTGCCCTCTCTCTCTCCAGTGGCAGGCAGTCTGAGGTTTTCAGGATTGCTGGCAAGGCACTTCGTAGGAACGCAGGCATGTTCTGGACCTCCGTGTCCTGTGGGATACCCACAATGTGGATGTTTTTTCTGAAAGCCCTATTTTCCATGTCATCCACTTTTTCCATGAGAAACTGCAGCTTTTGATCATGCTCCTGCAGCTTCATTAGATGCTGTTGGTTAATGACTTTCTGTTGGTGTACGGAGCGTTCTGTTGTCACAACCCTTGAAGACAGGGCAGCCAAGTCCATATTTGTTTGTTTTGCTGTAGCCTTTTGCTCAGTGGTATCGTAAAGTATTTGTGTTAGCATCGCTGTTATTGCCGTAAGATCCATTGCATTTTTTGGCTTGAATCCCATCCTGAGCTTCAATCTGGGCCCTCGGGCAGCTCCTAAGCATTGCGATCTGCCCTTGTAGATTTCAGGCTGGCATCCTCCGCTTCTATGGCAATGTGGTCCAAGCAGATGTGTCATAGATTGGCATTTCTGAATTAGCTAGCTCCACGAGTAATATCTCAATTGACAGCCCTTTACAACAGCTTTCAAAGTTTTCTTTTGCAGTTCATTTATTCCAGCTGTGATTTTCAGATGTATTATTAGTCTCCCTCAGCAGATCTGTCAATGCCAATTACACGTCCGCCATGTTTGACAGCTAGCTCCACCCCCAACTGAGTGAGTTCAGACCACGTTAGAGCATTGATATCACTGCTTCAAGTAGCAGACAAACTACACTCCCCAGCAGCAGCTATTACCATATATTTCAAGAAAGCCTTCGATTCTATGGAATGGGACTACCTGATGGAGGTCCTTCAACTTTTTCATTTTGGCCCTTACTTTATTAACTGGGTGCAGACTCTATATAAGGACTGATGGCCCAAATTCTCACTAATAACACTTTGTCCAGTTCATTCCTCCTGTTCAGAGAGACCAGGCAGGGGTACCCATTATCACCGCTGCTATTTTATAATGGCTATTGAGTCCCTAGCTGCTGCAGTCCATCACCACCCAGACATAGGGGGTATCAAAGTAGGTTCAAGGGAATTTTGGACAAAACTATATACAGATGACTGCTTGGTGATATGTGAGGACATCCCCAAAAGCACTCCCGGCTTTACTCTCCCTCTAACAGGCCTTTGCCACTCTTTCAGGTCTAAAAATCAATGTAGCCAAATCAGAAATACTCTCCTTAAATAAATTCACGTCAACCCAGATGATCATGCAGTCGGGTAGAGCCGAAGCTCCAGGTCGTAATAAATTTTTGGGTATCCATATCACCCCAAACTCTGAAGGATGGGAAACTACCTACCTTCAACCGGCACTACAGAGACTTCAGCAGGAGATAGCACAGTGGAGGCGCATGAAGCTATCCATGACAGGGAAAATAAACGTAATTAAAATGGTGGCTGCACCTCAGCTTTTTCATGTGCTCTCACACCTGCCCATCTCCATTCAAAATCTGTGGTTTCAAAAAACAGACAAAATCAAAGGGGGGATTTCTATGGGAGGTGGCCACCCCCAGATACAGTAGGGCTAAACTGAGAACCCACTGGTCCAGAGAGGGCTGGGGCCTACCTCACTTCCTCAGCTACCACTATGCATTCCTGGTTGCTAAAACATGCAGGACATTCACTAGGCAAGAGGTCCCAAACCCAGCCTGGATAGAAAATGAATCAGAACTCCTAGGGGGTGCTCACTCATCCATATATTTAGGTCTCCCAATTCAAACAGGGATCCAAAAATGGCTTACAACAGTGGCATCACACGAGGCATGGAGGAAAGTGGCAGCCATAACCAGCCACTGTGCAGGGCTGGAGGGTTAACACCCCTATCTGGAAGAATCCCACATGTTGCATAGGAGGCAGATCAATCTGCTGGGAGTCCTGGAGGGACTCAAACATCCAGGTATGGAATGATTTGATACTACACAACACTACAGTACTTGAGTCCTTTCAGGCATGACAGCAGAAGTTTAATATCCCCAAAGCAGATCTGTAGAAATACTTCCAGATCAGGAGCCTCTATAATCAGTGTGCATGACAGACAGACAGGCAGATGGAAGATAGATAGATAGATACTTTATTTATATAGCGCCCCATTCCAGGAACTTTGGAGTGCTTCACATCAACAATTTAAAAACCCAATAATATCACAGATCAAGTAACAGTTAAGTCACAAACAAAGGCAGTAAGAGCTGACAGCAATTCACTTAAGAACTATCTATCCATATACAGAAACACAGTACATCAAAATATTTATGTATTAAAAGCCTGGTTGAATAAAAAAAGTATTTAACTCCTTTTTGAAGGTTTCCACCGAGGGTGCCTCATGCAGTTGTTTAAGCAGAGCGTTCCACAGGGTAGGCGTGACAACTGAAAATGCTCGATCACCTGAGTGCCGAAACCTAACCCTGGGAACCCGAAGGAGGCAAGCCTCAGTGGAATGGAGAGCCTGGGATGGATGATAGGGAACAAGGAGATCTTGCAGGTAGACTGGTATCTCTTGAAAGTAGACTGGTCTCCCTTCATGTATGGCCTTATAGGTCAGTAAGCTGACCTTGAAGATCATGTGTTTGTTTCTCCTGCAGTAAACATCAGGCTATGGTGCCCCCAAAGCTACTCCTAAGGAAATGGTGCAAAACCAGGACAGGCTTAGTGGGGGACATTTATAAATTTCTCATGTCAGTCAACCCAGACCCCTCACTTAGGCCCAAGCAAAAGTGGGGACAGGCCTTACAGAGAAGTATCTGCTATGAAGCCTGGATGAGATCCTGGAGGTTTATGCACAAGGTCTGTATGGACCCCAGTAGCATGCTAATCCTTAATAAGGTCAGACAGTTCTGGTACAGGACCCAAACACAGCTCCAGGTAATGGGTTTGGTGATGAATGACTCCTGTTGGAGGTGTAATGCACCAGCAGCAGACTTACCTATATTCTGTGGTCATGCACTCTCATTCAAAAGTACTGGGAAAAGATTGTGGAACACTACACCGTAGTGTTGGGGTCCCAAATACCTCCTTCTCCAGCCCTCCTGCTTCTAGGAATCCCTGATAGACATGCAAAGCTCTCCATCCCACAGAGAATGTGGTTGCTGTTAGTATCTATGGAAGCCATACGCCTCCTGCTCAGAAGGTGGAGGACAGTGGAAGTACCTACATTTCAAGAATGGGAAAAAGCAGTGGCCACACTTTTCATGAACTCCAGAATGACACATTTCTTTCTGCATAAAGTGAAAAAATTCCATAGAATCTGGGCCCCCATCTAGATTCCCTAGATGCCAACCCCTCACCTCAGCTAAATTACAGAGAGAAAGACCTCCTGCTGCCACCATAAGACTTGGGGGCTAACGATGATCTGACACCATGGTGAACAGGCCCAGACTGATACAGTAGATTTCCTTGGGACTCCTGAGCCCCAATCTAGGCCAAACATTAACTGCTACGATGCACTGCGGAATATTAACACGCTTTTACTCATCTATTGTGGGGACCTCAACATTTTTTGCTGATGTTGTAATGTATTGACATATTGTTATGAGACTAGTTGCACTGTTAAAACAATGTACCTGTACATACTGTATGACATGTGGCATTGCCTTAAAATAAACTTCAAAAATAAAATGTAAAATTAATGCATGCTTTTTACTTAAACTGTAGTCCATCCACCTAATGGGACAACAATGAATTTAGTGTTTTACTTTAGGTCTTTTGACCTACTGTGAATTCAGTAGTCATAGTTTTGAAGCTCCTCCTACTCAGCCCCACACATACACCATTGACACATTGGTTAAAAAAAAAATAATACAAACAATGAAAAACAAAAACAGTATGTGAAATATAGGTGCCTTTCCTCTGTTCTTTTCACTCCAATGCCAGTTTTTATGTGCTGCCAGAGAGAGAAAGAGAAGGGAGCACTGCCAGAGAGGATGGGCATCTATGGAAAGTAGTTGCGACTTGCTGTGCTGTATGATTGTGATCAGGTGTTCAACTCAGTGCTGCAAGACCATAAAAAGAGAGACAAGGATGATCACTGATAACTGTCAGCATTACAGTTTTGGCAAGTTTCAGGATTGTTGAACTTTTTCAAAATGATATGGTACCATTTTCACCATGCCCCTCCCCACACTCACCTGCCCATGTAATTCTCACAAGGAATGGAAAACACAGAATGGTCTCAATGCAGACTATAGTTTCTCACCCCCACACACACACACACACAGACAAAGGCATGACTGCAAGGAACAGAAAACAGACTGGTCATAATGGAGATTTGTTTCCCCTAAACAAGTGTTGATTTATTTTTGCTGTTACACATTCAGATCTAAATCCAGCCCGCACACACACACACTGGCACATTCTTGCCCACTGGCTCATACTGAAATGGAATGGATGAAAAAAAGAGCAATTTTTTGGGGGGAAGTAGCTAAGCATTCATACTTTTGAGAGTTCCAGGTGATAATGACTGTGAGTGATACAGTAGACATAGACTGAGTCAGTGCTGCAGCTAGAATTGGGTGACCTAATCGCAAGTACAGTATATGTCATAGAAGGCTGTTTGCTGCATTGGGTGGGTGAGGGACAAAATAATAAACAGACTTCACAGTGTTGTTTGTATCTTGAGGGGAGTGTGTGTGAGGGCTTAAGGCTTTGATTGAACCAGGGGCTGAACACGCTAGCTAGCATGAAGAGAGAGAGAGAGAGGCAGGCTGGGGCTGGAGATAGTATTAGCAAGTAGTAACAAACTCTGGCCACAGCCAATAGGGCTGCATCCAAGGAATTTGGGGTAAAAATATTGAAAATTACCAAAGTTAGCTGTGTTTGCAAAATATAATGTAGGCTCATACATTTGTTGTTTTGTAATATTTTTACACCAAGTGTTCAACATAGCCTTGTTATGACCCTGTCTCATGAAGAAGGGCAGAGAAAAGTTTCAACTCCTGGCCTAAAGGTGATTTTGCTTAGGGACTGCAAAATCTACTTTTGGGAAACAAAAACACATTTTGGGCAAGAGCTGAAAAATGACAGCTGTCACATTCATGAGGTGCTGTAAAGAAATGTCTATGTTGAAAATTTGGGGTAAAAATATTGAATAATACCAAACTTATGAGCCTGCATTTTCAAAATTCAACATAGCCTCATAACCTTTTTTTTTTAAATATTTTTTAGACCAAATTTTAGAACATAGCCTTCTTGTGACCCTGCCTCATGAACAAGGGCAGAGAAAATTTTCAATTCCTGTCCAAAAGGTGATTTCATGCAGGGACCATGAAATCACCATTTGGGGCATAAAAAAAAAACATTTTGGCCAGGATATGAAAAACGACAACTGTCACATTCATGAGGTGCTGTAAAGATATGACTATGTTGTAAATCTGAGGTAAAAATATTGAAAATTACCAAAGTTATGAGGCTGCATTTGCAAAATTCAACATAGGCTCATAACTTTGTTGTTTTGTAATATTTTTATACCAGATTTTCAACATAGTCTTCTTATGACCCAGACTCATGAACAAGGACAGAGAAAATGTTCAACTCCTGCACAAAAGGTGATTTCATGCAGGGACTGTGAAATCACCTTTTGGGACAGATTTGCCTAATGTCATTGCAATTGTTCATGAGGCAGGGTCCCAAAAATTGCATTTTGAAAATTTGGGTCAAAAATATGCAAAAATGCCCAAGTTATGCCTCTACTTTCAAAACACCTTTGAAATACTTTGAACTGCATACCTGTTTCTTGAGTTTGTGGTCCAGCTTTGAAGAGTGAAGATGTGTCTGTGCTCCAGAGATGATTATGGCGTTGGACCCCTGATGGGTAAGTAAGAACTTGAGGGAGTGTGGGGTGGTGGGTGCTGAGTGGGAGGGTTGGGTGGGGTGACTGTAATGGTCACAAAAGACATCGATGGATGGTTTTCTTTACACAGTATGAAAAAAAGAAATAAATGCCTGAAGATTCCTTCACTGGGGGATTGGGCATACCCAGTGTCACTGTAACATTTTTTGGGGAGAAGTGGGGTGGTGGATGCTGAGAGGGAGGGCTCGGTACACAGGATGAAAAAAAAGGAAAAAAATGAACTTGGATTCCTGTACTGGGGAATTGGGCACCCCCAGTATGACTGCAACATTTCTAGGGGGGAGTGGGGAGGTGGGTGCTAAGAGGGAGGAACTGAGAATAGAAATGGAGCATGTTCAGGATACAACTTAGAAGGGAGAGCAACCACAACGTGGGGCCTACTACAAACAAGCATTTGTCAATGCCTAATGTTTGCTTGCCGGTATTAGCATTGGAAATGCAGGAGTTCGACAGATGCAGAATAGGAATGGCAGTGAAGTATTGAACTTCACGCCAACCCCACCTCCATCCTGTAGAGATGGACAGGCATTGGGGTAAGTGTTTGGGTCATCACCCATGATGGTCATGCCATGGCACCTCACCCTATTCTGCAGACACCGACATGTCTTGAGGTGTGCCTTAGGGTGTTTGGCTTTATAGTCACCCCATTCCATAAGAACATATGCTGAAATGGATGCAGCATAGGAGAATGAGGTGAAGTCTGGGGCCAAAGAGTCCAAGGTACACCTCGATGCCTATCAGTGGCTGGGGGGTGGGGGTGGGATGGCATGAGCAGTACAGTTGGCAATCCAAAGGCACACCTTGATGCCTGTCAGTCAGTACAGGATGGGATGTTATGGTTAAAAACCCTAATACCTCTGGCGTTTGTTGGTATTTGCACTACAAATTTTCAACTTGGCCTTTTTGTGACCCCACCTCATGAAAGCATTTTGGACCTCTTCTCATGAAGAGTGGCAATGTGATTTTGTCAATGTGTCCCGAACACTGAGTTCCAACAGAGACAGTGCCATTCTGCACCACATGTACGAAAACACAGATCAGGCAGGATGTGAAGAATGACAGCTGTACCATCCATAGGAGGTGTGAAGAGATAGCAATGTTGAAAATCTGTAGTGGGAATATTGAAAATTAGGCCTCGAAAGACACGGAAGCTGCCACACAACACGTAACAAAGTCATTTTATGGACTTTCATCACCAGATTTTCAACATAGGCATTTTAGGACCTCTGCTCATGAACAGTATCACTGTCATTTTCTTAATGTGTTCCAAACACTGATTTTCCACAGCAACCATGTTATTCTGTGCCAGAAGTGCAAAAACACATTTCAGCCAGCATGTGAAAAATGACAGCTCTACTGTTCATAAGGAGGTGTGGAAAAATGGCAATGTTGAAAATCTGGAGTGAAAATATTACAAATGTGCAAAGTTACAAGAGTGCGTGGAAACTGCACAATGCACGCTCATAACACAGTCATTTTATGGACTTTCATCACAAAAGTTTCAACATAGGCATTTTAGGACCTCTGCTAATGAACAGTGTCACTGTGATTTTCTTAACATGTCCCAAACACTGGTTTCCCCTTATCGACTGCACTATTATTCGCCGGAAGTGCGAAAACACATGTCAGCCAGGATATGAAAAATGACAGCTGTACTGTTCATAAGGAGGTGCAGAAAAAAGGCAATGTTGAAAATCTGGAGTGAAAATATTGCAAATTCGTGAAGTTACGAGCGTGCATAGCAACTGCGCAATGCACGCTCATAAAACAGTCATTTCTTGGATTTTCTCCACCAGATTTGCAACATAGACTTTTTGAGAGGCCACCTCATGAACACTGGCAATGTCATTTTGTTAATAGGCCCCGAAAGGTGATTCCATGCAGTGACCGCGAAATCACCTTTCGGGACCGAATAACGCAATGACAGTGGCTGAATTCATGAGGAGGGTCCCAATAACCCCATGTTGAAAATTTGGTGCCAAAATTCTGAAAAATGCCTGAGATATGTATCAAAGCTTAAAAACCCTATTTATGCCATTATACAGCTTATCAACATTTGTTCTGTTCACGGTCGGCTTTGAAGAGTGCAGACGTGTTCCCAGTTCACCAAAGATCATTGCGCTGGTCTCCGGAGGTAAGTATGGGTGAGTGGGGTGTGGGGAGGCAGGGTGTGCAGAGGGTGGGTGCAGGTTGGGGGCGAGACCACCGACTCAGTGAGGGACCGTTTTCTGATTTCCAGATTAAAAAAAAAAAACATCGCGGGACGGTTTTATTTTTTTTAACAGGGACTTTTGGCACACTGGAGTGGGCTCCCAGTATGCCACCTGAGTGTTTTTTTTGAGGGGATGGCTGTAGCTGATGGGGGATTGGGCACCCCATTGGCACATACCGTGGGGGCAACAGCCGAGGGGGATTGGGCACCCCCCTCGGCACAAACCAACTTTTTTGGGGGGACATTATGCCAACGGGCAGTGGGCTCCCCTGTGGGCAAAGTAAACTGGGAAGGGGGACTGAAGCTGACAGGGATTGGGCCCCCCCATCAGCAAACAAAGACTGTTTTGGGAGGGTGCATGCTGCCGAAGGGGATTGGACACCCTCTCGGCAGTGGGGGATGCATAATATTGTTTGTGAACATGGCAGTGGCTTGCTGCCGTGCTCACAAACAATATTACACTAGGTAATGTTCCACCCTGCAATGACAGGTCGCTCCCTCATTGCAGCAGAATGGCTGACGCTGCAATGATGAGGCGGCCCCTGATTGCTGCGGTGAAAACGTTACAAATTGGTGGCACTTTTGGAAGCCAGTGCCATCAGCACACTGTGCCTCCATTGGTCCACCAGTGCCAAGCCCCCAAATTCAATGCCTCTGTTGGCTGCCACAGTGCTGCGCCTGCACAACCCGCTTCTCTCCTAAGCTGCCACATAATGTTTCTTGTGCATGCACGCAAGCAAACATAAAAAAAACACAAGGTCGACTGTTAGAAATACAAATGAAGCTGAAAAAAAAATGATAAGGAATACAATTTGGAATTGAAAGAACATATTTTGGAGATTTTGTATCTGGATTGCTGTATATCAAGTTTATGAAGGCACTTCCTGAGGAAGCCAATACTGTTGGTGAAACATTGAGAGTATGGGCCAAAGAAAAATTAATAAAGAAACAACTTTTTGAGAGCAAAAAGGACCTGTCTGCATGTGCTACATTTTTTGTGCCCCCCCATCTTTAATGAGAGAGAACTTGCTTAATTGAACACATTGGGAGAGGCAGCATTTTGAATCATCTGTCTAAACTGAACATTTCCCATGGATAATCTGGATTTTTCCAGAACTCTGTGTTGCTAAGAGGAAGGGTCAGGTGGGCGGGAGGAAAAAAAATAAAGAAAAAATCTAAACAGTTGAGTCCCCAGTCTTGCTGGCTGAGGTCACGGCGGAATACTGTACAGAAGGCTGTGACCAAGATGACTGCCAAACTCCATTGTGCATGTGCAAGTATGCCTACATATGCAATACAGGTTGTGGGCCATCTTGGACATGGCAGACTGTACTGTGTTCCGCCGTGACCTCTGACTACAAAAAAATAGTGCTGTATGACTGCTAATGGACAGCGTGGAGTGCTTCATGGATGTGGATGCAACTGAGAGGCAACTCCACACTGTTGTTTGGTCAGAGAAAATCTCCCTTTTATTATTGCAGGAGGTCTGCAGAGCTCCACCCACTGTGGCCCTAAAAATGGCAGCCAAGCATTTTTTTATTAATTCTGTGCTAGTGTAGTGATTAGTGAAAAGGTTAAATACCAGGATGACCGTGCATTGTGTAAGCAATAAGACACAATAGGGTGTGCATTGAACAGATATGACTGCATGCCCAGGGGTGTAGTGAGGCACGGGGCCACAGGCCAAGTGCCTTCAGCCCCTGGAAGTGCAGTCACATCTGTTCAATGCACACCCGGTGTGTCTTATTTTGCTTATAATATGGGCTGCATTTATTTTGCTTATTACAAAAAGGAACTTTATATAAAAAAAAACTATGACAATTTGTCATAAAATACTGTAATTCTTCCACACCTAGAACATGATGTCATTTTTTTCCAAGTAGTACTTTTGTTGCTATACAGGAAGCCCCTTCCACCACTAGTTTTGTTGCCATGCAGGAAACCCCTCCCCCACACCCATGTGTATCAGGCTGGAGGGCACATTGGCATTTGTTGTGGCTGTGGCATGGGAGAGCGAGCAGTTGCTGACAGTCTTTTTTTTTCTGTATGGAAGACTATGTCCACTGCAGTGAGACACACAGGATCAAGTGGCTCCACCCCTTCCAATGACAGCACTGAGGAGCCAGTGGAAGTAAATATTTCACCCTTAATGCTTTGTCTTTACATGTCAGGGTGCCAGTATCAAAATAAAATAAAAAAAAAATGCAAGCCGATTTGTTTTCAAATAAGTGCTAAATAAATAAAGTACAGTCTAAATGCAGGAGCGCAATTTTCTGACGGAGACAGGTAAAAGAACAAGAGCAGTTAGTACTTTTTATTTGAATTTATAGTATTTGATTACATGTTTGTCTGCGGGTGGTATTTTTTTGAAACAATGTTTTCTGGTGGCTGTTTACCTGAAAGTTTCTCTCGCTAGTCTGCAAGAAAAAAAAAATGGCAGCATTTTTAAAAAATCTGTTTTTTAATGGCACACTGATTTTTTTTGTCTTTGTACTGTGGTCCTGATTTTGAGAACTTGTTTTTACCTGTGCATTAAGCAGATTTAATGCACAGGTAAGACCCAATCAGATTTCAGGAATTTCCCGGCCCATTTTATAAGCTGTATTAATGCACAGTCAGATGACTGGTTCTAGCTAATGGAAATGAGCAATAGTCAGTAACAGTACACCTAGATAAACTTTGTGCTTATCACCTGTAGTTAGATGGTTGCTGCTGCTTCATAGTCCCCTGCAGAACTGCAGACTACCTGAGGACCAGCTCCAGTCTTCTAATCTTACTAGTCCCAATTCGACCCTCACAGACTGTGAAACAATTGTATTAGGGTGCGCTTCTTGAAATGTGATCTGTTAGGTTGTGCTTGTGTCTGTGAAGTAGTTGCATTAGGTTGTACTTCTTGAATTGTGATCTATGAGACATTGCAAGAATTCAGGGTTATAACTTAAGAAATGTAATGTATGATGTCACACTAATTGCATCAAGTCCATGCCTGCGTGATGCATTGGAATCATATGGAGTTTCAAGGGATGCCCTTTGTACTGTGCAATCTACAAACTCCCTTGCCTTCCAGTGGGAAATCATTTTTTCTGCTTAAGAGAGTGGTTGTCCCAGATCATTATACTCAACTGAGCTCAGCCAAGTTTATAGTTATTTCTTAGCTAAACGTCTAAGTTTTCATTTGAATTATTTAAAAACAATATATATACAGTTCTGCACTGTGTTGTTTATAATTTAAAAGGGTTCTTTTCTTGGTTCCAGGTTGGATTAGTGAACAACATGCTTGCTGCTTTTCTTCTGAAGTTCTCTTGACTTGGGTCAGATTCTGGATAACTATATCGTAAAAGTCTAAAACATTGATTCTGATGTATGGGCCCAAATAAACATTTTAGTGCTTATTTGAAAAAAAAAAACTTAAATGCACTTCAGACTTTCTGCCTTTAGATCCCAACTACAGGGCCCAAAGATAAAGTGAAACTTGATACAAGGAAATAAGCTCACGTTCCCATTGACTGGCCGTGAGTTCTCAGTTATTGCTGATAAACAAGACAAAAAGCCTAGAAAGAAAACTGGTCCCACTTGTTTTAAAAAATTTAAATCTTGTGGTTGCCAGGTACCAAAGGGAGAAAAAACATTCATAATATAGTATATGGTTGGGGCTTATTGTGTATGGAATTCAGTGGCTCTCTAAAAACTGTTGTATGACAGTTCAAAGGTCACAGAAGGTTGTTGTAGTATCGCCATGATTTCACAATGATATCACAACAAAGGTTTGTGATATTTGATCACCTCCCGTTCCTCATTAGAGTTATGGAGATGGCTTTGAGGTGCACAAGTTATGGTAACAGCACCACCCTCCACCAACTCATGTTTGTTAACCTCAGAGCAGTAGTGAAATATTGTATTTGATTATTTTATTTTTTTTTAGTGACGCAAGCATATCTTAGTGGCTCAATTGTGCCTCGGTGGACCAGGCTGGCAGCAGTTCATTTGTGATAGTCAGGAGCTGCTGATAAAAACCACATCACAGCTCTCTGAAAAAGAACACCCGTCATTTTGGGTAAGAAATTATTAAGAAAAAAATGTATTCCACCACGCCGGCCCGGAGGCTCTGAGGGTTGAGGTGCTGAATGCCACACCTCGCACCACACTGGCGACCAAGGTTTGGGAACGAGCCCGGGCTGTCAGAGGTCAGCAGGGTAGAGAGAGGATCAACATCTGGAGGACAACTCTCCTCTCTCGGGGGGGATCCAGGATTCTGCCTGGCACTGCAGTGACCCCCGGTGAAGACCGGAAGTGCTGCACTGCTCAGGGCTCTAGAAGTGGTGACGCAGAGTCACTGCAGACATCCCTAGCATCATTGCACATCCGAGCTCTGCCTGGGATGGGAGAGGGAGTGGGCATAACCTACCAAAAGAAAAACCCCTTGCCTCTCGATAGATGAAGGAGAGTCCAGGGGTGTCAGGTCCACCACACCCAATGTCGGGCTCTGCCTCTCGCTTCCTCTGCTCTCCACCTCCTCATAGCCTGACCAAATTCAAGCTAGAGCACCAGGAGGAGTGATCTGGCAGTCTCACCTTGGGAGGCTCAAAGCCGGGGGGCCCGGTGCCCAGAGGGGAGCTGGCGGAGGGACCTTGTCCAGAGGAGAGCAAGACAAGGGGCTTCAGGTGGGTGGGAACAAGGACAGACACTGAGTGACCACTCTGGAAGGAGTTCAGACAGGTAGGGTGATAAACAAAGTGTAAAAAAAAAATGTATTCCACCTATTGTGGTTGGATGAAGAAATTAACAAGTGGGTGGTGAGAGAAGAACATGCGAGCAAGCAGGCAGGGGAGATGAGTCATCGGAAAGGGAGAGACAAGCTAGCAGCCAATTGTGTGAACTTTTTTGAACCATATGCTATATAAAATTGTAAATGGCCAACCATACACAAACAAGGACTGTGTTTCCATCTCCGGGTTTAGATGACATTGGGGCCTCTCAAGTTTCGCTCTCAGGGTACCTGTGATGTCATCCCTCAACCCTCAATGGAAGCTTCAGCCTTATTCAATGTAATTCTTATTACTATTCTATATATGTTTTGCTTGTTTGGATCCAAATCATAAGACTGCTGATTGTGAGTTTTGTCAAGTGTTTGACCCGAAAAAGAAACAAAAGAGAGAAAGTGAAAGAAAGTTCTTATCTGCTTCAGCATCAATAACAAATTCTTTAAGAGGGTTCCCACAAGAAACACACACTGTGAACCTACTAAAGAAAGGACTGGTTAATCCACATTCCCAAAGCAGTCTCTGTCTAGGCAAGATTCTTGTAAATGTAGTAAAAATACTGGTAGTTACAAAGAACAAAAGGGTCCTGCTGAGGATCATACTGAGCAAAAGAACATAAACATACAATGCCGGCTAAGGATTCACCACAGACTACAGGAGGGGAAAATGTATCATAAACAAACCAATTTACAACCTGAAATCCCCCCAAGTGTAAGAATCCATAATGCAGCCTAGCCCAGTAAAGAAACAACTGCCAGCAAAGAAAGAATTTAGACAGATGTGGCAGTTCCAAATGATGAAACAAAATGTCATCAAAGCCCCTGTAGTTGCCCCTCTCCAACATGATTAGAAGGTGGAGCATTATAGGGAGGAGGAAGATGAAACTACACTTGGGGTAGCTGGGTATGAAGAAACCAGTTGACCCCAAAGGTAACATAGAAACATAGAAACATAGAAGTTGACGGCAGATAAGGACCGCAAGGCCCATCCAGTCTGCCCATTTCTTTTTCTACCTTATAAATGTGCCATCAGCCTTTGCTCTGTCAGTGACCTATCTATTCATAGTCACTTGTATTGCTCCCTTATGCCTATCCCATGCCTGTTTGAAGCCCTGCACTGTATTCATAGCCACCACTTCTTGTGGTAAGCTATTCCATGCATCTACCACCCTTTCTGTGAAAAGAATTTCCTCACATTCCCCCTTAATCGGCCTCCCTCTAATCTCATGCTGTGTCCTCTTGTCCTGCTATTTTTCTTATATTTAAACATGTTAGACTCTTTCACCTTGTTTATGCCCTTAAGGTGTTTAAATGTCTCGATCATATCACCTCTCTCCCTCCTTTGCTCAGGGAGAGAGGTGATATGATCGAGGTTATTAGTATTAGAGTACTTTTCCTCTTATTCATCCTTCCTGAGAGTCAGCGGCTGAAATGGTTAATATGCCAACATTTGAGTTGGACGCTGATGTTGGGCAATCTGAATTTCTAAAAATGTTGAATATAACATCCACAAAAGGAGAAAGTATACCCATTCATAAAACTTTTAAGAAATGTAATATAATGCTTTTAGAGTCACGATCTTCAACAGCTGCTATAGATAAACAAACAATGGTATTGAGAGATGCCAAAGCTCAAACTGCTAGATATAAACTACACATGAAACAAAAGTTGTCTACAGCCAACAACAGCTACTTTTTGCATTTTGTTGTATAATGTATAATATTTTAATTATGTGTAGTAGAGTAATATTTTATTGTAATATATGGACATGGTCAAATAATACCATCCTGTCCCATACAAAAAAATCCGAGTAACACAACACTGTCCAAAGTGATAATACCCTTGTTCCTTCCTGATAATACTATCATTCAGAGCTGATAATACTATAGTTTCAGCTCTCAACGATAGCATTATCACTACAATCATAGAGCGCATGTCCAGATCTTCCTGCCAACAAACCCAGTTGCCATGGTCACACGTCCCTTCCTGCACAACTGTACTGACGGCGTGCATCTCCATTGGCAGCTTTTCTCCAGTAGGCAGGCACAACAGCATGAAAAACATGGTGTCTTTTTCATCTCACTTAGCGAGAGGAATCTGTTCAGTTCGTCATTTCATTTTTTATTTATTTGAACAAATAATGGACTATGTCACTCATCCTGCATTTGCCGAATGACAAAAGAGCTGAAAGGTAGGACTGCCTACTAAATTAACAGAAAAATTTTTTTATTTGAAACGAGTGATGAGACACTCATTAGTGCTGCAGGCAGCTCAGAGACAGCACGTGCTAAGTGTGGCGTCCGCCCAGCCTGTTTCACAAAATGCACATGAGAAAAAGGAATGTTTGCAACGGGGTCCATATATTACAAAAAATTAAAAATAAAGAGCTATGTGTTATAAGGCAGTCAGACCATCTCGAGGTTTTAGGGACTTTGGGAACCTCTCGAGCTTTGCTCTCTAGGTTCCAAGTCCCCAAAACCTCTCGAAGATCTTACTGCCTTATAATACATAGTCCTCTATCTATTATTCTATTTATTTATGTATGTATGTAGTGACTGATTTATATGTTTTAATGATCAAATCTAGTCATTTAGTAAGTAGAAGAAATTATGATAATAAGACAGGGTGCTGTTGCAAAAAAATTTGTTTTTTTTTTACTTTTTATGTACAATAATCAGATAACATTATATCATAAGAAAACAGTAAAATCCATCAAAACAGTTGGTAATTAAAAACACTTTATAATAATATCACTTTTTCAGTTTTATAGCTTCACAGGGTAGCTATGCAAGATGTAATGGGTGGTGCCCCCCACTCTCCAACCCAGTGCTATGATCCCTGGTGTCCAGTAATGTTGTCTCTCCATCTCCCACACCCTGTTCTGTGATCTGTGGAATCCAGCAATGTCCCCCTCCTTCTGCCCAACCCCATGCTGTGATCCCTGGTGTCCAGCAGTGTCCCCCTCCTTCTCCCACCCCCATGCTGCAATCACTGATATCCTGCAGAGGGACTGGGATGGCCCATCATGGCAGTGGGGAGCTGTGTTCCCACCACTCCAGTGGGCCATCCCGGTCCCCCAAAAGAGTAGAAGGGACATACACACCTGACTGTGACCTGGTGGGTGATTCTGGTCCAAAAATGCAGTAACCCAGCTGCTACAAGTGCTGGCATGGTAATCCAAGTATTCTGTGAGCCCAGAGTCTGCAAGATGGAGTGACATATGGTAACATTCAGTTTTTCATCAGTTTTAAAATCTTTTGAAAAGGCACATCTCTTGGGGGGTTAAACCTTTCTATCCCATGTCTCACGGGTCATGTGGATTTATTTTATTTTCCTTAAAATCAGGGCTTTTCATTGCCCATCCAGGCACAGTTGGCCAACAGCAAGTAATGCACTGGGGAAAGCACGGTAAGCAAGTTGGTTGCTCTTGCACTCAGTTTTAATACTATCATCACACTTGGTTCTCAACTATTGTCTATTGTCCTTCCATTTAGAACTTTGTCCAGTGATGATTGTATGGCTTGGGCTGCTGATGGTCAGGGCTGAGTATGTGTAATTTCTTAAAATCACACTGCCTAGTGTCACAAATGCACTCAGCAGGTCAGGCCCTCTGTTCCCACAGTGTCAACCTCCGAGCGCAGTATTGTGAACAGGTAACATACAGGGTAACCCTCCTGTCTGCTTGTGGGCCTGAATCACTTTTAGTCTCAAGTTCTGGGGGGGATTCAAACTGTGAACCTTATGCTAGCATACCCAAATGTACAGGCTCAGATAATCTTCTCTTCCGGTGGGGGGGGGGTGGATGCAAGATATCTTTCGCCTAACGGCACTTAACCAAGTATCCATAATGAACCCTTAAAACTCTATAAAAGACCTTAGGTATATTCTTGCCTTTTTACCAGTTTGGTAACACCATCAAGCCCTTCAGAACAGCTGTCAACTTAACCACGTATACATCACATACAAAAAAGAACTTCAAAGACACACCCAGGCAGTCTTTTCAAATATGAAGGGTACTTTACTTAAAGATGATAAAAGCATGAAAACTGTAAACACAGAACAATATATCAAAGAGCATACAATCACTTAAAAGAAAACAAGGAAAAGTACAAAAACTCCTACCACAATAGAATTAGACTTTTTCTATCTAATGTATTACCTCTACAGTGCTTATAGTTATATCTTGTTTCTTAAGAGCCCAAAAAGAAAATGTCACAAGTTCAAATACAGTATACAGTTTAAAACTCTGTGTTTCCACAACCCTTCTATGATGTCATTTAGCTCCTTCTTTTAGAATATCAAAAATATACAAACAGGATGTCCTATCATGAGCTATATTAAATAAGGTGACATCAGCAAAATTAATTTCCCAAACTATGACAGTCTTTAATCAAGCCTTTCCTCTTTGATCTTTGGCAGTTTCCATTTTCTCAAGGAACACCAAAGCTTTTTTTTACAGCTTTAGCACCATGGTGGTATAACATGTTTTTCCTCTAAGACGTCATAAAAGTTATGAACCCTATATCCTGGCAGCTGGGTCAGTTCTAATTAAGACATGGAAACAGGAGACCCTTAATTATGTCTCTCTAGTCTTTTAATTACCTCCTGGTTTCAGGTCACTTGTCACTCCACTGACCTTGGGGGGGGCACCCATAGCACAGGATGTCTCACGTGGGACACTCACATACCACATTCTATATTACAAATATCATAGAACAATCATAACCAGCTGGCCAAGTTTCACACCTAGAGTCAGACAACGTAAAAAAAAAAATAAGTATTGTTTGTTTACTTTCCATATATATCTTTAAAAATTTTGAACCCCTCAAAAATGACTGTTGGACTAAAATGAGTGAATTAAATGATAAAAGCTGTATAAATATGTGAAGATTGTGCAGTAGGTGAAAACAGTTATCATTATCAAAGATTTAGACCTCTGCCTATCTGCTGCATGGCTTTTATTGGAGAGAACCCAGTGCACACCGTCTCCCAGCCCCCAATGGCAAATCATGCAAATATTACAATTTGCTTTCAACCACAAATAGCTATGCACTTATATTACCCTAAATGGGAGTGGGGATCTCTTAGTGTTAATTCAGAGCTCTGATGTGAATCATCAACCCAGCTACCAAACACCATGGTGGACCACCCACTGACTGGGTCCCTATTCAAAAATATAACTGATGGAGTTGGCACCTTTCTAAATAAGGTGCACTGCCTAGTTGGCTTACTTTAAATGAGATGCAGTCGACAGCCACTGTGCAGGTGATTGGTGGGGAGCCAGCTAATGCAGGCAGCACAAACCCAGAATTAGCAGCTCAAGCTGTGCACATTCACAAACTTTAAATTGCTTTTCTTATTAGGGAAGCAACTGGTTATGGCACAAATCAGTTAAAGCAGAAAACCCAGTGCACACCCTTCCCTGCCCTAATGGCAAATCATGCAAATATTAGTTTGTTTCAGCCACAAATGGCTATGCACATATTTTATCCCAAAGGGGAGTGAGGGCCTCTTGGCATTCAGTTCAGAGTTCCAATATAAGTCATCACCCCCCCCCAAAATATCATGGTGGACCACCCTTCAGCAGGGTTCCTATTCTAAAATAAAACTGACTGAGTTGTCACCTTTTAAATAAGATCTAGCCAGAGCTGATACAGCTGTGGTGAGCTGCCAAATTACCAAAGTTACATGCATGTGTAGAAAATTTTGAACAACCGGGTGTAACTCAGCCATTTTTAAGAGTTGTTTCTCCAAATTTTCAACATAGCCTTTTTGGGACCCCACCTCATGAAACGTGCCACTGCCATTTCATTCACTTGTCCTGAAAGGTGATTTAACAGAGTGACTGCACCATTCTGTGCCACAGATGTGAAAACACATTTTGGGGAGGATATGAAAAATGACAGCTGCACTTTTAATAGGGAGGTGTGAAAAATGGCAATGTTAAAAATCTGGAGTGAAAATATTAAAAATTGGTGAAGTTAGAAGAGTGTGTAGAAACTGCTCAATGCACACTCATAACGCAGTCATTTTTTGGAATTTTTTCACCAAATTTGCAACATGGGCTTTTTGGGACCCCACCTCATGAACAGTGGCACTTTCATTTTGTTAATCAGTCTTGAAAGGTGATTCTGCACAGCAATCACAAAATCACTTTTTGGGATGAGTAATAAAATGACAGTGACAGTGTTCATAAGGTGGGGTCCCAAGAACCCTATGTTGAAAATTTGAGGTCAAAATTCTGAACAATGGCTGATATAGCAACATAAGTTGAAAACCCCATTGACTGCCATTATACCATGCTTACCTTTGATTCTTCAGTTTGCGGTTCGTCTTTGAAGAGTGCAGACGTGTCCCAGTCCACAGAAGATGACAGCGCTGACCTCTGGAGGTAAGTATGGGGTAAGGGGATGTAGGGAGGTGGGGCTCAGTGGGAGGGTGGGGATAGGGAGGAGACTGGGGTGATGATGAGGGACCATTTTCTTTTTAGGTAAAAAAAAGACCTCAGGGATGATTTTCTTTATTTACAGGGAAAACATAAATTTGAGCACACTGGGGTGGGATCCCAGTGTCCACATGAGTGGGGTACATGATGCCGACATGGGGATTGGGCACCCCGATGTCAGCATGGGGGAAGGAAAAAAATAAATTTGGGCACACTGCGGTGGGCTCCCAGTGTGCCACATGAGTTGGGGGAAGAGATATCGTCGAATGATACTGGGCACCCGATGTCAGTGTGGGAGAAAAAACATAAATTTGGACACACTGGGTGGGCTCCCAGTGTGCCACATTAGTTGGGGGTTACATGATGCCAACACGGGGACTGGGCACCCCGATGTCAGCATGGGACTGGGAAGAGTGGGAGCAGGGAGGACAGCAGCAGTGGGAGGGAGCAGGAGGGTATTATTTGCTGCTGGTACTGGGAGGAAACAGAGAGAGCGGGGAAGACAGGAGCAGTGGGAGGGTGCAGGAGGAGTGCCATCCACAAGATGGCAGCGGCGATGCAACTGCGCATGCAAGGCATTCACGCATGTGCAGTTGTGGTGAGTAGCATTCTGCCATTCACAAGATGGAGGCGCCAGTAGAACTGCACATGCGTGTGAGGTGCACATGCGCAGTTCTTGTCCTGGAATACAGAAGTGACAGCTGAAATAGTGCAGCTGTTACTCTGTAGTGGCTGATCATGGCAGAGTGTTGCAAACTCTGTTGGACTTTCAGAAGGATACTTCCAAAAGTCCAACGGAAGGTGCCACAATTGGCCATTTTAAGGCTATGATCGCGAAACAGCTATAGGCTCTGCCCACAGCTGTAATAAGGTGCATAATCTGGCTTACTTTAAATAAGGTGCAGTCAGCAGGAATTGTGCTGGTGACTGGTGGGGAGCTAGCTAATGGAGACAACCATGTATCTCCTAAACATTAAACAGACCCAGAATTAGCAGTTCAAGCTTTGCTCATTCACAAACTTTCAATCACTTTTCTTATTAAGGAAGCAACTGGTTATGCACAAATCAGTTAAAGTAAAGAATCCAGTGCACCCCCCTCCCCCAATGGCAAATAATTCAAATATTACAGTTTGCTCTCTCCCTCAAATGAGTACTCACTTATTTTATCCCAAAGGGGAGTGGGGGTCTCTTAATGTTCAGTTCAGAGTTCTGATGTGAATAGTCAGTCCAGCCACCAGACGTCAAGATGGACCACCCATTGGCTGGGTCCCTATTCTAAAATGTAACTGCCTGAGTTGGCTGCTTTTGAATAAGGTGTACTGCTTGTCTTACTTTAAATAGTATTTTTTTTTTACTTATTTATTTCGTTGTTTGTTAAAGGAGATGTCTCCCATAGTTTCTCACCCATATTTTTCCAACTCCTTATGTGTAACTGTTGTGTTCCTCCTCTAGTTGCCAGCAGTCCTATTGCTGTACAAATCTAGATTATAAATAAAAATATACAGCCCCTAGAAGTTATCAATGTGCTTGTCCTCTATTTTACCATCAATGCTGCTGGAGGATGATGTCATCAGAGCAACAGATAATGGTGCTGCACTAAATGCTGTTCCACCAGTAAACAGAACCCACAATGTTTGGTCCACCACTTGAGTAATGGGGGAACTCTTTAAGTGCTGTGCACATCCTGAAGTGCAGGTCTAATAGGGACTAGGACCATATGAGTGTGATTCAGCACTGATTTGACATGTATATACAGTATGCCTATAAGGAAGTGCCTTTATGAGTTGTGTTAATGTTTCCGTTAGCAAAAACAGTTTACCCAATAAATGACTCTGGGTACAACAAGAGTCTTAAGTGGCATGATATAGCTGTTTTATTATGTTCTGTGTGTGTTAGCATTCTCTGTTTTGATTGACACCAGCAGTGAGACACAATCTTGCAAAAATGCCTCTTTTCCTTTGTAACTAGGCAGTCAGTGATTGGATGGCTGATGTGAGGCAATGAAGAGTTCAGCTATAACAAGGAATAGGTTACCAGGACAATATCAGCTGCAGCATATGGAAGAAGAGTAATCTAGTGGTTAAAGCACAGGCACAAGAACTGGGAAACTCTGGTTCAAATCCTACTAAAGTCCCTTACTCTCTAACCCTCAACAAGTTCCCCTAACCTCCTTGGGAACTGTGATGGCCCCTCAGGTCCATGACTTTAACAGTGCCCCCATTCCCATTATAAATCATTAGCAGTGATGTGAGAGCTACAGCACTTCACTTTGAAGGTACTGAAAACAAGCTGTGGTAATCCCCCCCTTTGTAATGCCAGAATTTGAAGTAGGATGTCCCTCACAAATCAGATGCTACACTTCAGCTTTTGTAGGTAAACAAACTAATCAGTCTCAGTGTTTGCAGTACTCTGTATTTGCTTATCTCATTCCTCCCATGTCATAGGCATTCTGTGTCTTGGTATTTCCAGTCAGAATGTAACGAGCATTTGAAATGTAAAACAATACACTTTATAAAGTAAGTGATCTAGCTCTCCACTTTCAGGCTGCTGAAAGGGGAGTGTATAATTTGTGCAAAGGAAGAATTCAGTCTTCTGTGATCCTTTGGGAAACTGCTCATGCCTACCTTGTAAATGAATCCTCTCAAGGGTGTTCACCTGGTTCATTATAGAGACAGAGACAACATTGATTGCTTGATTCATTGATTGCTTGGTTGGTTGGTTGATTAACTGATTCAGTCTACTGCTTTCCACAACATGTTACAATTGTCTCACAGACAGAAATGAGCAGTACACAGGAACAGCTTTTGTTTCCTGTGAATGCAATACTATTAGATGTATTATTTGATCTACATATGCAGTATTAAGTCTACAAGTACCACTCCTGTGTGAGTTGCATGACAGAACTGTCTTAGCATTACGCAAACTTAAACTAAAATCAGGATAGACAGCATTGATACCCTTATGTTTTATTCTGCACTGTTGCTGCAGTGACATCAAGGAATGGGAGGGGCTGTATTACAAGTGACTCATGTGCATGTAAATGGAGGCTTGCTTGACATTTTACTACCTTGTGTCAAAGCCTCAAACTCTAGATATGTGTTGCAACAGAAGAAATGGCTGATCTCTTATTGACATATGTACGGTACTTGATGTAATGCATAATAAATACATCAGACATATCCAAATCATAAATATACAGGAGTCTTCTCCTTTAAGCTGAGTTTATGTGTGGCAGTGAGCAGCAGGAGTGTATTGATTCCCCCCTCTGTGGATCGTGTTTGGCCCACTATGAACTGTTGTGGAGAACGCTGTTCAACTATTGCTGTGGAGAACGCTATCCGACTATTGCCTGATTATTCACTTGCGCCCGCCAGTGTGTTATTTATGCCCGTTCCTGAAAGTACACCAGTCGTGACTGTTTCTCTGCAAAACAGTGTTGGTATAACCTCCAAAGGAGTTGTTAATCAGCAAGTTAAATCCGGGGGCTCACTGGGATTTTTGTGAGGTGCCAAAGAGAGGATTTGTTCCTATCCGGAGTCAGTTTCAAGGGAAACTCATGTCTCGCCTATTGGATTTTTATTGGATTCTGCTGGCTATTTGACTGTAGGAAGGCTGCTACCTGGTGGGAGTCTACGAGGAGGAGAATAGGTCTAAGTCTGTCTGGCTTACCTTGAGGTGGGTGCAGGGTGCTGCTGCTCTTCCTCGGAGGAGGCCGGGAGTGCATACCGGTTGGGTGGGTACTGGCCGTGCCTCTAGGGCTGCGGGGGTTGCCTGACAGAAGCTGGACTTCCCTGGCGATCCAAGTAGGGGGTGTAGTTGTGCACACTGTTGCCCTCCTTTCAGGGTGGCTGGGATTTGGCTATTTTGGATCGCAGAAAAACTTTCCCACATTATGTTTTGCCTCCGTTCAGTTGATTTGGTTTCCGTTTTTGGTGCTTGGATTTAAATTAACCTTCACTGGAAGCTGTCTTTTTGGTTTTGGCCATTTTTAATTGAAACTGGGAGGCAGTAAGAAGGCCTCTTTTTTGGAGCTACAGTACTTTTAATCTGAGTTGCGGATATTATTGTGAGAGGGTTACATCCTTTGGACTGATTTTTAATGAATAAGAGGTGGGCTGTAGCTAGTATAAACACACCCTTCTTTTCTGCAAACCCAGATGCCAATCCACTGAACAAAATTGAGAAAATACCTGTCTTTGACTATCAGCTATACCTCCAGGAGCCAGGAGTTGCTGAGGCTGAGTTAGAGAAGAACCTAGAGAGGACATTCAAAGTTCTCATAAGAGGAAGCAACGAGGAGCCTAGTTACTGTAAATAGAAGATTGGTGAATTGAAGCATCAGAAGAGAGAAGTGAACAAGCTACAGACTTCTGACTGTCATAGGTGCTTTCATCATGAAAATTTATTTATTTTGCAGACCTTGGTGAGGAAAGTTATTAAACTCCAAAAATTAAACTGACATGCTTGAACTGTATAACATCCTGGAATTTGGGAGCAGAATATTTGGATTTAGGAAGGACAAGTACTGATGTTCCAATAGAGTGAACCTCTGTTTTATGTGTTGGGGAGGCCTTGGATGGGTCCCTGGGTTTTTATATTTTAGTTATAATTTTATATGTTATTGTTAGTCCTCTTTTCCTGACTGGAACCTACTCGCTGGATAAAATATTTTTAAATATTTTATTTTATATTCGTGCAGTGAGAGTGCCCGGTTATTGTGAGGCTTTGGAGAGTGGGAGTCCCTGTTTTCTCACAATTACTGTATGTTACTTTAGTTCCATGCAGTGAGAGTGCCCGGGGGCTAAGTAGACTTGCAGTGTGAGTGCTTGTCTCCTTAGCCAATTTATTTATTTGTTTATTTATTGTTTATTTCCCTTTGTTTTTTCTGGAAAGCAGGTTCTATCTGAGAAATTTTGGATTAAGTCAGGTTATTTGGGTTTGGGATTTAGTGTTTTTGGTTGTTTAATTTGGTGGGTTAATTGTTATTTTAATTTTGGGTTGGGATTTTTAGTCTTGGCTGAGTAAGAGGTCATTATCTTGCTTCATGTCGAAGGATGGGGATATTTATTATTACCCCACCCCCTGTCATGCGCTATTCATCCTCCACCCTTCATGCCCTTCACCCCTTTTTCCCCCCTCCTTTAGATTTTTCAGTTTATCAGCGCTGTTGGGCCTTGGGAATTGCCCGTAGGAGGAGGCGGAGGGGTGGGGGGCATGAACAGTGAAGAATGGTCGAGGGGAGCACTCGCATCAGGATTGTTAGGCCCAGAAGATGCCCTGGGTTGAAATGGAGATCTGAACGGGGGGTTCCTTGTTTGACCCCCATACCCAAGGGCACCATCATTAGTAATGATGGGCTGGTGGCTGGGGCATCCCAGGGGCTCTGTCCAACTCGGGCGGTGTTATGCAATGCCAGATCCGTTGTGAACAAGACTGCTATCATGGCAGACTTGGTGAGTACAGCGGATCTGGCTTTCATCACCGAAACCTGGCTGGATGGAAATGTTGGCCCCGTTCTTGAGGCAGCAGTTCCGGCCGGGTATTCGGTGATTCACTGTCCGAGATTGGACCGCAGGGGTGGGGGGGTTGCAGTCTGTTTCAAGACCAAATTGGGTCTTACCAGTGTGCCAGTTGAGGAGACCAGATCATTCGAATGTGTCATTGTGGCAGGTGGGGGCTATAGACTGGCCCTCATCTACCGTCCACCCGGAGATGAGAAGCCATTCCTTAAGGAAGTGGTGGACTTTATCGTTGACCTGGTATTGGAGTCTCCCAGGTTGATGGTGCTGGGCGACTTCAATGCCTGGATCGATGATGAACTCTCGCAATTTGGGCAGCACTTCCTCCAATTGATGAATTCATTGGGCCTCTCACAGGTGGTTACCTCTGCCACTCATAAATGCGGCCATTCCCTTGATCTGGTCTTCCTCCTGGGGATGGAGGCCTCCAGCGTGGGGGTGAAACCCATCAGATGGTCTGACCATCACACTGTGAGATTCAATTTTGGCACCCCCCCTGCATAAACCAACCCCTGTGGAGATGGTCAAGTACCGTCCTTTACGGGATGTGACTCCCAATGGTCTAACTGTGGTGCTTGACCTATCAGAACTCCCTGTGATATGCTCGGATCCAGAGGTTTTAGTTCTGGCCTATAATAAGGCCATTACCTCTGCTCTGGATTCCATTGCACCATTTTGTGTGCATCCGCTCTCCCTTAGCCCTCGGTCCCCATGGTTCGATGGGGACCTGAGGGAGGTGCGGCGTTTAGGACACAGGTTAGAGAGATGTTGGCAGAAATCCCACTTGAATGCTGACCATCTTAGACTGTTAGAGCATTATCAACTCTATCAGTCAGCAATTACCCATAAGAAGGCAGTGTTCCTGTCCGGGGAAATTGCTGCTGCACAGAACCGGCTGGCTCAGCTCTTTCGAACCATGGACAGACTGTGCAACCCAGCCTGTCTACAGGTTCATAGAGCCGTTTCACAATCTCAGTGTGAAGAGCTTCCTCGGTTCTTTGCAGATAAGGTGGAAGACATTAGGGCGGAGACCCATGCAACACTCTCTATGGGAAGGGCCGTGGACCAGTCCTTGGTCGCTTTCCCTCCTCGTTCCTGGAATCTCTTCAAAAGGCCGGATATCAAAGATGTTATGAGGATTGTCCAAGGTATGTGCACTACATGCTGTAGTTTAGACCCGGGCCCTACAGCCCTGATTATGGGCTGTGGGGAGATTATCATCCCAGTTCTAGCGAGGATAGCCTGGTGCTCCTTAGACTCTGGTGAATATCCCTGCTCGCTGAAGGAGGCTGTGGTGACACCAGTGTTGAAGAAGGCTTCTTTGGACCCCGACTCCCTCGCTAACTACAGACCTATCTCAAACCTTCCCTTTGTTGGGAAGGTAATTGAGAAAGTAGTGGCTACTCAGTTGGACAACCATTTGACCATCCATAGCATCTACGATCCTCTCCAATCCATTTTTAGAAAGAGGCATAGCACCGAGACTGCGCTGGTTCGGGTGCTCAATGATCTCTTGATGGTGAGAGACCAGAAAAAATGGTTCATTTTGGTCCTGTTGGATCTGTCATCAGCATTTGACACTGTAGACCATGGGGTACTGCTTGAGCACTTGAGAATCATCTGTGGGCTTTCAGGTCTGGTCCACAGATGGTTTACGTCTTTCCTCACTGGTAGAATACAGAGAGTGGTGTCGGGAGTATTTTCCTCCGACCCTATCTTTCTGTCCTGTGAGGCACCTCAGGGCTCAGTGCTGTCCCCCATGTTGTTTGCGGTGTACATGCTTCCCCTCAGAGACATTGTAAGACGGTATGGGCTGGAGTTTCATTGTTATGCCAATGATACCCAACTCTACCTGTCGTTTGCGCCTGACCAGAATGGAGCACTCTCGGTGTTTATTAACTGCCTCGATGAAATCCAAGGATGGATGAGGTCTAGCTGGCTGAAGCTGAATTCTGGAAAGACGGAGGTGATGGTCGTGGATCCTGGTCACCGGATAGGGGTGTGGGGGACAAACCATCCCTCAGGTTTATTTCTGGGGGCGGTTGAGCTTCCTATCTCTGAACAAATGCGTGACCTAGGGGTAATTCTTGATGACCAGCTGACACTGCATGTGCAAGTGTCGGCTGTTGTTAAGTTATCCTTTTATCATCTTAGGAATATCGCTTGGATCAAGCACCTTGTTCCATCCAGAGACCTACCTACGTTGATCCACGCCTTTGTGATCTCACGCTTGGACTACTGCAATTCCCTCTACTTTGGGCTTGCAGGGGTTGATATTCACCACTTGCAGCTGGTGCAGAACTCCGAAGCCCGGTTGTTAACTGGGATGCCTTGTTCCTCCCATATTACTCCGGTGCTGCGGGGCCTGCACTGGCTGCCGGTTCAGTGGCGGATCTTCTTTAAAGTTGGTTTTCTGACTTACAAAGCCCTGCACGGTCTGGGCCCTGACTACCTGAAAGAGCTTCTGGTCCCTTACATCCCGGAGTGACCACTCCGCTCAGCCAACGAGGGGTTGCTAGAGATTCCGAGGGGTAGTTTTAAAATCTTCCGGTGCCCGGGCCTTCATATTCGCGGCACCGACCCTCTGGAATTCTCTACCCCGTGGATTAGAGAGTGCATGATGGTGGGGGGCTTTAAACAAGCATTGAAATCCTTTCTGTGGAGAAAAGCGTTTGGGGAGGATATTGAACCGATCTGATTTTATTATTTATTATGATGTTATTATTTATTCTACTGATTTTTATTATGATGTGTTATTTGGATGTATTTTAAAGACTGTTCTGCGCCTTGATTTTTTGAAAGGCGCATTTAAAATAAAGATTATTATTATAAAGATTATTATAAATAAGATGCAGTCAACAGCCAATGTGCTGGTGATTGGTGGAAAGCCAGCTAATGGAGACAGCCATACATCTCCTAAACATTAAAAAAAAAGAAACAGAATTAGCAGCTCAACCCTTGCTCATTCACAAACTTTAATTTATTTTTCTTATTAGGAAGTTGGCTTCTTTTAAATAAGGTGCAGGCAGTCAACAGTCACCTCTGGGAGTTCCATTTTAGAATAGGTACCTAGCCAATGGGTGATTCACAGTGACATTTAGTGGCTGGGCTGAAGATTCACATCAGAGCTCTAAATGAACATTAAGAGACCCACCACTCCCCTTTGAGATAAAATAAGTGAGTAGTCATTTGTGCCAGAAAGCAAACAGTAATATGTGAATGAGTTGCTATTGGGGGTGGGGGAGGGTGAGCCATGGGTTCTCTGCTTTAACTGATTTGTGCCATAACCAGTTGGTTCTCTAATGAGAAAAGCAATTTAAAGTTTGTCAATGACCACAGGTTGAGCTGCTAATTGTGGGTATGGAGGTAGCCTATATCAACGAGGCAGCAGTGTTCCTTACTTTAATTCTTTCACATTACTGGTTGCAAAATTGTGTTTGCCTGTCTGTCTGTCTCTTTATCTAGCTATCTATCTGTCTATCTATATAGCTGTCTGTCTGTTGACATATCTGCCTGTCTATCTACATGTCTGTCTGCCTGTCTGTCTGTCTGCCTGCCTGCCTATCTGTCTATCTATCTATCTATCTATCTATCTATCTATCTATCTATCTATCTATCTATCTATCTATCTATTATTACTTTGTTGGAAACTGTAGTTCACATGGGCCAGTGACAATCAAACCATATGTGCTTTCAATCTACCATCTTTGGAAATGGGTAGATGGTATGTCTCACTCTAAACATGATGTTGCAACTCAGCTAGGCTGGCCTCAGTACCCAAATGTTTAATTATAAGATATTATAATTGCTATTTTTTCATGATTATTGCTATTGCACAATTTTGCATTGCTATTACACTGTGACTACAATAAAGGGGGATTGAATTTTACATGGAATTATTTGAAAGCTTACCCAGTTTCATTTACAAAATCAAAATTTATTGGAGGCCTCCCAGGAGGAGTAATAGTGAGCAGCCAATGGGACCTGATGCAGGAAATCTGAGCTCTGGAGAAAACCTCCACTAACTAAGTTTAAAACTTACTAAACTTCATTTTTATAAGTGGAAACTTGGCTATATTTGTTGGACTGTGCTTACACTATGAACTGGGTAAGCCTAAGGGTGCTGCTGCAAGCACTGACTTTTTAAACCTAAAGCAGGCTCCTCATGGCAAGGCAAGCATATGGATGCCTCTAAAGCTGGCGGTTTGACTGAGGAGGGAGCCCAGTAAGTATCGATAGCCACTGTGAACAAAACATTGCAACATCTGTGCTGCTCGATGCAAGATTTCAATAAACAGCATGCAGGACTGAACACAAGGCTACAAATGAGAATGGACACCAGAGATCAAACAATTGGCAGGTTATGAAGGATTCAAAGAAAGCTATGTTGACAACTGAGATGTTAATCGAAGAAAACCATCTTTAGTGTCTCAGCCTAGAGAATATGGAAAGTCTACAGAGGGCATGAAATATCTGCCTGTTCAGTATCCTTGAGCGAGCAGAGGGCAACAACATTTGGAGTTTTGTATTAAACTAGCTAATAACCTCATCTGCAACTTCCTGTGAAGATACTACCCCTAAAGCTAGACAAGGTTTATCGTGTAACCCCACAATGACCTCAGCATGCAGAGGCTGGCCCACGCACCATTTTAGTTGTATTGTTTGGAGTGCAAAAAGAACTTGATAATCTGGGCTATATAACAGCAGGGTCCCATTGACTATTTAGATTCAAAAATGTCCACTTATCCAGATGAACTGTAAGCTACTTGACCAGGCAGAAATGGAAGGAGTTTGATGGAGTAAAGTGATCACTCCAGGAGTTAGCAGTTCAGCACCACTGGATTTTTCCTTCAGGTCTATGGGTTATATTAAAAGATCATGAATACATTTTTGTTGCTCCTTAAGATGCTGGACATCTGGTGAAGAGCCTGTAAGATGAAAGCCTTTGAGTTTGTTTTATGAGCTACATGTATGATGCATGTAACAACTTTGGTGAACTCTAAATGGAGCTGGGTCATAGTTCCTGCTACATTTTCTCCTTCATGACCTGGTACAGTATATAGTTGGTCTGGAAAAATTAGTAGGTGGTTGTTTCTGTTATGAGTGCATCACCGCACACTGTTTTGAAAAGTTGTGCTTTCCTCCCTTTAAATTTGGAAGACCATGTTTATGTGACTTCATTATAGTCTGTCATCTAGTTTTAAAGTTGTGTATTACAAAGTTTTTGTTCAGTTGTTGGTACTGTTAATATTCAATACTGTTAATGTTCTATTATGTTGCTTGCATACATGCGCAAGAAACATGTTGTGACAGCTTGCTGCAGAAGCAGGTTGTGGAGGTGCGGCACTGTTGTGGCCAGTGCCTCCACTGCCTTTTGAGGCTTGGCCCACTTTCCCCAATGGGGTGGCACGCTGCTGCTGACACTAGTTCAGCCAGCAAGCCACTACCTTGAAAGGTTTTCACTGCTGCAATCAGGGGCCTCCTCCTCATTGCAGTATCAGCCATTCCACTGCAATGAGAAAGAGACCTGTCATTACAGGGTGGTACCTTGCAGGCCCCCTACCCACTCTGCCAACAGGGAGCCCATTCCCCATCGGCATAATGTCCCCAACCCCAAGTTTCTGCTGTATGCCAAGGGGTTGCCCAATCCCCTCGGCATTATGCCCCCCCTCTTTCTTTGCTGACAGGGTGCCCAATCTCCTTCGGCTTCAGCCCCCCCTTCCCCGTTGAAGTTGCCGACAGAGAAGCCCACTCCCCATCAGCATAATGTCTCCACCCAATGTTTTGTCTGCCGTGGTGGTGCCCAATCCCCCTCAGTTCTCCTGCCCCCTCGGTATGTGCCAGCAAGGGTGCCCAATGCCCTGCCGGCTACAGCCCCCTAAACCACTCAGGTGGCATGCTGAGAGCCCACCCCAGCATGCCAAATGTCCCTGTAAAAGGAAAAACCGTCCTGCGATTTTTTTTTTTAAACCCTGTAAAACAGAAAACGGTCCCTCACTGACTCCGGGACCCAGCCCCAACCCACACCCACCCTCTACGCACCTTGCCTCCCCACACCCCCCTCACTCCATTCTTACCTCCGGAGCCCAGCGCAATGATCTTCGGTGGACCGAGAATACGTCTGCACTCTTCAAAGCCGACTGTGAACTGAAGAAATGCCGGTAAGCTGTATAATGGCATAAATAGGGTTTTTTCTACTTTGGTGCATATCTCAGGCATATTTGGGAATTTTGGCACCAAATTTTCAGCATGGGGTTATTGGGACCCCTCCTCATGAATTCAGCCACTGTCATGGCGTTATTTGGTCCAGAAAGGTGATTTCACGGTCACTGAGCAGAATCACCTTTCGGGACTGATTAACAAAATGACAGTGCCACCGTTCATAAGGTGGGGTCTCAAAAAGGCTACGTTGCAAATTTGGTGGCAAAAATTAAAAAATTACTGTTTTATGAGTGTGCATTGTGCAGTTGCTATGCACGCTTGTAACTTTGTGAATCTGCAATATTTTGACTCCAGATTTTCAACACTGGCATTTTTCTGCACCTCCTTATGAACAGTATAGCTGTCATTTTTCACATCCTGGCCAAAATGTGTTTTTGCACTTGCAGTGCAGAATAGCGCGGTCACTGTGGGAAATCAGTGTTTGAGACACATTAAGAAAATCACACTGACACTGTTCATGAGCAGAGGTCCTAAAATGCCTATGTTGAAAATTTTGTGATGAAAGTCCATAAATGACTGTGTTATGAGCTGCAAGAAGTTTCCACGACCTTGCAAATCAAGAAATTAGCAATATTTTCACGCCAGATTTTCAACACTGGCATTTTTCACACCTCCTTATGAACAGTGCAGCTGCCATTTTTCACATCCTGACCAAAATGTGTTTTTGCACTTCCAGCGCAGAATAGCGCAGTCGCTTTGAGAAATCAGTGTTTGGGACAGATTAAGATCGAGTGAGTGAGGGGAAGTGACTGAGCTCAACTGAGCTCTGTCAGGACTGCTGCAGATTTCTTTGTGGGCAGAAAAAGGTGCCAATGCAGGCAGGGGCCCAGTACAAAAGGGCAGCCTGTAGCGGCAGGAGAGACAGAATGAGCGAGTGAGAGAGGGGGAGTGAGCAAGCTTAACGGAGCTCTGTCGGGACTACTGCTGATTTCTTTGTGGGCAGAAAAAGGTGCCAACACAAGCAGGAGCCCTGTACAAAATGGCAGCCTGCAGCTTCAGGAGAAATAAAACAAGTGAGTGAGAGAGGGGATTCAGTGAGCTCAATGGAGCTCTGTCAGAACTGCAGCAGATTTCTTTGTGGGCAGAAAAAGGCGCCAATGCAAGCAGAAGCCCAATAGGAAAGGGCAGTCTGCAGCTTCGGGAGAAATAGAATGAGCAAGTGAGAGGGGGGAGTGAGCAAGCTCAATGGAGCTCTGCCACAACTTCAGAGTTGCAGACCCTCCCACCCAGGGGTCCTCTGTGGTCCTATATTACAGCAGGGTCTCTGTAGTGGAGACAAAGCAATGATTGGATACTTTTAGGATTGCTGTAATAATACAGATTTACTTGTTGTTTATTTCTCTAACTGAGCTAAGTACTGAGCTATAATGTTATGATTGCTATAATAATACAGTAGATGTCTTGGGGGGGTGGCCCATGACAGTTCTTAGGCATTGCACTTTCACTTCCAAATACCTAACCAGCACATATAAGCAAGCAACATTCAGCGTTGACAAATGCTTGTTTCAGTTGGGATGAATATGTAAGGTTTAATTTCAAACTCCATTCAGATCCCATGGCTCATTATCCCCACTGAGATGTATTACAGGTTAGATTTGGAAATGAAGGTTTCTGTATTGCTCCTCATTGTCAGAGTGAGATTAACATATAAGGGTAACACATTCCACACTGGAGTAGTGGTAAAGCCCAAAGCAGTGACCTAACACAGAACCCTGAGGACATGAATGTTCTGGATACAGCAGTTACCCAGTTTCAGCTGTACTACAGGTAGCATGCATAGAGCAGAGCTCTCTGGAAGATTTGATTTTTCTACTTAGAGTTTTTATGTTTCCTTGTGCATGTGCAAGAAACATGTTGTGGCAGCTTAGGAGAGAAGCGGGTTGTGGAGGTGCGGCACTGTTGTGGCCAATGCCGCCACTGCTTTTGTGGGCTTGGCTGTGTATCAACAATGCAAGCCCACACTGGTGGTGACACTGGTTTGCAAGTGTGCCACCAACTTGAAACAATTTGGCCACAGCAATCAGGGAGTTCCTTGTCTTTGCAGCGTCAGCCTCTAGCTCTGTTCTAGTTTGCATACAGATGAGAAGCTGATGCTGCGATGCCGGGGTGGTCCCTGTTTGTTGCAGCAAATAGTTATGATCCATGACCAGATTATTTTGCTAATTTCTTCCCCCTCAGCTGTGTTACCATGCTGCAGAAACCAGAATTGCTCCCCCCAAAAAAGCACCACAGTGGTTACCACCCTGACCCCTCCTCCCTCCCTCAGAGAGTGACCTCTTGGCTCTGGTCCCACCTCTGCAGACCACACACCAGTCCTTCATGCCTGTAAACCTCCACAACACCCATGGTACAGTGCTCGTAGTAGTTCCACAGCTGTATAGCCCAACAGACACACGGTCCCTTTCCTCTGCCACTGTGCCCTTACCTGCCATGGAAGGCCTGTACAGCTGCGTTGCCAATGAATGTGTCCAATGCCCCCAGTTTTCTCAAATGTTACTCCCCCACCAGGCTCCTGCCCCTCTTCACCAATTGCCCAGCATTTGAATAACACAGATGGCCACACATCAGGAGGCAGACGGTGATTTGAGGGAAGCGGTGGCTTGCCCTCGTGGATAAGGCATCGGGTTGTGGAGAACGTAGAAGATGCTGTGAGGCAGGGTATAGTATCACTGTCTCAGTCAGCTACTGGTGTGATGGTGAGTTGTCAGTGCTGAAGGAGCAAAAGGGATTGACAATGCAGTAAACGTTGTGTGGCCGGGGCCGGTGAGTAGCAGCACAGTTGTTTCGTGGATGGAAGGGTTGGATCACGGGGCTGGCAGTGGCTCGAGTCCAGCTATCTTCTACAATGTGTCATGTGTGTTCATGCAATGATTTGTTTGGGATTCTGTTTGATTTTGTTTAGGAATCAGATCCGTTTGACATTTTATTGTAACTCTTCAAATGCCTTCCCCCTGTATTTTCCTTTTCAACCCCAACTGAATATTTTTCTATATAAACAAGTTTGATCTGTTTTACCACTTGTTTTGCAGATGGCTCAGTTTCCCCTGTTCTGAATATAAATTCCTCTGTATATCTGGGACCGTGCAGGATCTGGGAGCCCAGTGATGGGGAAACTGCAGTGTCTGCCTTGCCTGCCCCACTGTCAGAATCCACCACATCCCCAGAATATACACATCCATAGCAACCTCTTCCCCTGGGATGTTGTCTGCATTGCCCACTGATTCCTGGTGAGGATGCTTAGGGCCACCATACTGTGTGTGGATAAGAATTTAAGGTAGATTGTACCCCTTCCCTGACCTAAAAGTGGACCCAGGCTTGTTGATGCTTGCAGTTGCCATGAAAGAGCCCCCGACATACATACACATGTACCTAACCTAATGATGGGAGCCACCTCTTACCAACATACACACACTAGTTTTCCCAGGTGAGGCATTTACTGTTCTCCCAAATACCAGTGCATGCACCAAAGAAGAAATGCATTGAACCCCACTGTATAAATAAACTCAAGACAAAGGTTTGCCAGCCTTTGGTTTCATCCTGTACAAATCTGGTGCCACCATCCAACCAGCACTGCAATTTCTTGTGCTTTGTGCTCTGCTCACACAAACCTCATCCTGCAACAATACTAATGACTTTGGGGAAGCCATTTGTCCTTCCAGGTTCGTTTGAGCTGGTGCAGAGACCTGGTTAGTTTAACAAGCAAATACCCATATGGCTATAGTTTGTGTAAATGGAGGAGTTAGATCTCCTTGCTATGCCCCCTCCTGGAACTGCTCAAATGAGAGGATCCAGCCTTTTTTTTTTATAGAAGGGTTGGGATGAAGCATAGGGAAGGTCTTGCAACTGGCTCAAGGTCACTGAACGAGACCAACTTCAGCTGCAGCTGGATTTATGCATGAACTCTCCTGTTCTTCTCTGTTGTGTTCTGTAACCAGTGGGACTTGCATCCCCTTTTAAAATGTTGAAACTCTGTTGTTGCAGCAACAATACCAGCATGTTTTCCGCAACAAACAAAACAAAGCAGTCTTTGTTGCGTGGATGACATCATTTGTTGTATGTCATTGACACCTGGACACCTGAATTTTGCCACCTGTTTACTTCACTTCTATATCTGTGCTGTAAAGAGGCAGATTTCTCGAATGAATTACAAAAACTGCAAAAAACTGCTCCTTGAGAATTTCCTCAAGTCTCACCGTTCACCTGTGTTTCACTTTAGTTGCCTTATAGTAAATTTACTGACGATTAAGGTAAAAAAGTGATCAAGTTAAATGTTAAGAAATAAATATGAATAACATTTTTAATTTCATTTGTTTTTAATCCGGTATGTTTACCTGATCCTGCTGGCACGAGAGACTAAATGTTAAGCCCCCCCTCCTTTTTATATAGGTGCTTTGTACCTGTCTCTACAGAATTAATGTTTGGCAGTACCACCTTATCAAGCAGCTGGGCACTTCTTGAAGGATGAGCTTAAGTAATTTTCTTTTATTTCTAGTGTTTTTTGGGGGGCCTTCTGGTTCAGATTGCTTTCATTGTGCTGTTTCAGAAAGATCCATAATCTATTTTGTTTTCTCTTTTCTGACTATATCCTGAACTAGTTGTCTCATGAAAACCTGTTGTAACTGGAAAAGGCATAAATGATGGTGGTGGTGTGGCGGTAGTGGAAGGAGTGAATGTCACTAGTTCACCTCAGCTCCAAGAAGTGTGACTCGGGAGGGGGGGTTCTGCCAAGTCTCTAGGCACTGTGTCTTTGTATACTGATTAGAACTGCATTGTGTATTTTAATTTTTTAGGTGTTTTGTTTTTGGGTGGGGATGTTATGGGACTGCTGAAATGCTTCTAATATGTAGATGGAATTCTGTACATGGGAATTGCAGGTTCTACATACCAATCGCACAGATGGAATCATTGTTGAAAGGGGTCCACAATTTCCCAAATAAGGCAAGACCAGATTTGTAGATTCCTGTTAAATGGAGGCAAGCATGCTGAATGCTTTATCTATTTATTTATTAGTTTTTGGTAACCGGGTAAGTGCGCTAGGCAACAATCCTGCCTATTTTCAGGCATGACCCAGGAGAGTATACAATTGAAAATACAGAAATGACAACAGTACAATTCAAACAATATTGGAGAATACAGAAATGTAAACAGTACAGAATTCAATAACAACAATTCGGGTGGAGTCATTACATACTAAATTGAGCTAAACCGAGGATTGCATACAAAGACATTCATACAGGCATCAATAAGTTAAACAAAAAGGTAACAAAAGGAGTAGGATATGTTTGAGGGGGAGCATGCACAGTCCATCTTTAATCCAAAACTAAGTGGAAAATGGAGGTCACATAAGACAGTCGCTGCACAGTAAGTAATACATTCTCAGCTAAAATAGGAAAGCGACCTATGTGGTGACTCCCAGTTAGGTGCAGTTGCAGTTACCTAGGGCATAGAGGTAAAAGAACAGGGAACACTTAAATGAAATGTGGGAGGTGGAAATTTTGACCTGTGGGGGAAGCGAGTTCCAGAATTTAGGGGCAAAAAAGGAGAAGACCTGTTCTCCAAATTTTGGTGGTACAGGGTCGTACCGAGAGCATTGGGATGGAAGAGGACCTAAGTGAGTGTGGGCGAGAGACTGGGGTAAACATGTTACCAAGAGAGGAAGGTCGAGGGGTTCTAGTAAGGGAGTCAACAAGACAGCCTAGAGTGTATAACTGGAGGTGTTTGGGAGACAACCATTTTAATTCCGAGTAGAGTAGACAGTGATGAGTCAGGCGAGATGCTGATAAGGCAAACCTGCAGTTATGATATAGGAAGTGTCCCACCTGCAGAGGACTCTAGCATTGGCTTGGTAGAGAATTGGAAGGGCATAAAGGAGTTGATGGCAGCTATGCCAGTAAAAGGATTTCCCATTGAGACAAAGAAGTAAAATTGCTTCCACCACCACACCTGAGTGATGATGAGATTTCTGCAGAGAAAACTTTGTTACATGTGACATCTGAAATGGACAGTCCCAAGTCAAACAATCAAATGACTCAGCCTCTTGTTCCTTCCATCATATTTGAAGTAACGAGGCTCACTGGGGTTTAACAAACGCTGGCGGTAGTTTGCCATTTAGCAGTTATTTACTTTGCCCCATTAATCTAGTTCTTTTGTTAGCTTTTAAAGCAGCAGTGCATGATAGCGGTGACCAATTTGACCTATACTTTTTATTCCATTTTAGATCACTCCTTTTCGCCTGACTTGTATGACACCCATCTTGCCCAATTTTGAGTCTTGCTTTTTCAATTTTCTCCACACTGGAAATAGTAAAAGGAGCGCTCCAATTAATATAGCTTGGACCAGATTTTTTATCAGTATTCTCAGCTGTTCTTGTACACCTGTTGCCTCGTAAGGTCAGGGAGCAGTGTCTGCTGCATGCTAGTTAATTAGTCTCATGAAAATGATTGTAAACAATGGGGAATTCAAAAACAGAAAATACTGATGAAAATCCAGCATGAGCCACATTCAAAGGAGCCCTCCTTTTTATGACTGTGGGCGGAGCCTATAGGAGTATTGCATGTACAAAAGGAGTGATGTCATGTTTTCTGTCCGTGGAACTGACTGAAGGTTTAAATAGTCTCCTCTGCCTTATCCTCCTCCAAGCAATGTTTTCCACCCTCAAATAAATATGCTTTCATGTTAGTCAATGATTGCGGGGTACTATTTTCTTTCTTAAATGGGTGGTACAAGAACTGGAACCTGAGTAGTGGGAGGCAGCATTAGGTTTTATTTTGGAGTAAGATCCACCTCCACCTCCACCCCAAACTTGTTTCTGATTCATGTGGGAGGGGCATGAGATAGCTCTAGCATGCTGTAACAAGATACACTAGTTTGGGACACAGACATGCCTGTGCAGTGGAGAACAGAACAGAAGATATTTAATGCATTCAAATTGACTTAAAAATCCTTTGGAACAAATGATTATCAGAGCCACTTGGGGCCTCAGAAGGAGACCTAGACACACATTCTAATTTACAGTAAGAGCCACATGCTTTTCTTAAACATTTTATATATGTATAGTTTATATATAATTTGTCTTCAGTAGTTTCAAAACTTTGAAAGCATTCACATGTGCACACACACACACACACACACACACACAAACACACACACACACACACACACACACTCCAAGCAGTACACAGCTGGATAAGGTACCAGTATTTAGGAAACTTGTCATACTTACCCAGAGTCTAGCAATGTGAATCCTGGCTATGACTATAGGTGCTTACAACTGAATGATAATAACCACATTTGCTTCACTTGCAAATAGGTAGGCATTTGTGTCTAATTTCTGTTTGACTTACTGTAGGTTACACATAGAATCTGAAAAATTCATAACATGCTGTATTGTGATTCAATGAACTGATAAATGGGGATTTTGGTTTCTTTTACAAATTCATTTTTCCTGACCATGGATATACTAAAACAAAAATTTCTCAACAGAATGTTTTTATATAACGAGTTTAACTCACAGCAGCAGAAGCATGTTGGCATTAAAAGCTTAGTGGCATGGATGTAGAGGCACCAGTATTTAAGCATGACTTTGGAAGATGATTAATTGTGACTGGGGGGTGAGGGAGGGAGTGAGTCTTGATATTTGTAGCATAATGGTTTTCTGAAACTTCAACCTTCAATGGTTTAGACTCTGCAACCATCTGTACAGTATATCACTAAGCCTTATGCAGTGTGGTATGGGTAAAACCCAGATCACCAGACCAGGACCAGTGTTGTAAAATCTGCACTGGGCACAGCTTGTGCAAATATTGCTGATCCAGTGGATCAAATAAATACGTGCAAATAAATAAATACTCAGCTTCACCTCATGCTTCAACCCACCCCAGGAGTGATGTTATTACATGATAACATATACCCTGCCATGCCTTATTGCTTAAATATGCCCTTTCTCAATGTACTATACTTTGATTCAGTTAGTGTATGCAACAACCTTCATGTGAACACTCTGGGCTTCTCTTTGACTCCTGATGTCTATTTGCTTTAGCTATTGTATATTGTTTGAACTGCTTTGGTCTTCTTGATGTGGTGCCTGTGTGCCTAAACTATGTAATCTGTTTATCTACTGCTACCCATGTATCTCCAGTGAATGATTGTTATAACTGTCTGCTCTCCGAGCCATTGTTTTTGGACTTGTTAACTGTGCCATCTTTGTATTAGTCTCGACGAGGTGCTTTTGTAAATGAGTCTCTGACTCAAAGGTTTGTAAATCTGATATTTTTTAAATAAATAAATAAATGTTTATGTTTAAGGCCATGAAACACCCTTATCTAGTTAATGCATTCACAGTCGTAGTGGCTGTGCCAGAGCTTGTTATTTTAGCTATAAACAAACAAAAAAGTGGCAAAGCTGACTCAGGGTGGGGGAGGGTGTTATACAAGTCAGGAGATAAGGGGCAATCTAAAATGGAATAAAAAAAATGTGTATGTATGTATATGTAAACGTAAAAATGTTGACCGCTATCATGCACTGCTGTTTTAAGGGTGAACAGTCAGCACCAAGGGCCCCATAGTTAATTGTGGTGCTAGTCTTAGGGTGCACTTTGTGTGCAGAAGCATTTTGGCTTACTTACAATCTACTATAATACAGCAAACAAAATTAGATTAATTTTGCTTACTTCTAGGCTGACATCTTTTGCAACTGCAAATCCCAGAATCCTCTGCAGCTGACATCAGAGCAGTATTGCAGCAGTGGGGGATTCAGTAGACTGCAGTGCATGATGAGTTTCTTTTTGTTTCAGTCATTTATTTATCTTCTTCCTAGGGGTTAGCAGGCAAACTTTTCCAGTAGCATCCCAACTCTGCCCCCTCCCCGGTAATTCCCCCACAGATTCCCCTGTTGCAGGGCCAGAGGAAGTAGAGCCAGCTCACCCTCTGCCACAGCACAATCCAGAAGCCACCGAACAGGGTTGCTGGTTCATGGAACCTGCCAGCACCATTTTCACTTTTTCTCCCATCCCCTTGTTGCTGGTGCATGCACAGACATGGAGGCACCTGTTTGTTGCATCCTAGCAATGCCCACCCTTCCTGTTTCCCTCAGTTCTGGACTACCCCTCAGGCCACCACATGGTGGCAGTCATGTGGTGGGAGTGGCAACCCACTCCTCCCCTGGAGAGGAGAGCTGTTGTTGGATGGATGCTTGATCCTCTCCCTCCTCAGCAGAACCCTGGTGGTCTGTGTTCATTCCCAAACACAGATTGCTGGCATGGCACTAGGTGTGGCATCCAGCATCTCAACCCTCAGCACTACTGGGTTGGCCCATGTTAAGAGTTAAGTGCTAATGTTTTGTTTGCTGGTCCTACTGTCCTCCCCCTGGAGGTAAACAAAACCCAAAAACATCTGACCAGACATGATAAAAGCTCTTAACATTCACTGCAGACTGCAGAATCTTCTACTGCTGCAGTGCTACTCTTGTCAGCTGCAGGGGATTCTGGGATTTGTAGTTACAGAAAATGTCAGCCTAGAAGTAAGCAAAAAGAGTCCAGTACAACAGTAAGTAAACCAAAACATGGCACACAAAATGTACATTGGGACCATTTGGGTATAGGACTCTTTAATCTGACTGTTCCCCTTTCAGATTTTTTCTACTGTTGTAGCTGTATTGTACCTGTGTGCCAACCAGTCAGGCAGCCAGCCATGTTCCTGTGGCTACCACAGCCACAGTTATATAACATGTGTTTAGGGTGACTCACTCGGTTGTACACTTGTAGTAGTGGTAGGGCGCTGGTTCAGAAGGGTGTAAAGTTTTTACTCAACAGGGATTTGGCTCATACTTAGTGCTGACACTGTGTTCAGTATTTTCTTGGTGGGGTGGGTGCAGGGTGTGGTACTGTTGAAGGTGCAGTTCTTCAGATGATGTAAAGTAGTACCCTCCAGGCCAGGTGTAGGAAAGAGATCTTCATGGTGCTTTTTGTAATAGTAGGGGTTGTGATGCTTGGACAGCTGGTTCTGATTAATCTATGCTTTTGTAATATAAAAATGTGTTACTGAGTGTCTCTCATGAAACATGCTGCTTCAGCTAAAAGATAAAAGCCAGGAGATAATTAAAGGCTAGAAGAGACCTAAAATAAGGATCTCCTGTTTATCTAGCTTAACTGAAGTTGCCAGCTGCTAGGCTAGAAATTGTAAACTTTTATGATGTTTAGAGGAAGAATACAGGTTATGTCACTGTGCTGCGAAGTCATAAAGGTCCTTTGATGTCTGTGAAGAGCAGGATGCTGCTCATGGATGAAAGAAAGAACTTGGAAAACTACACATTTACAGTTTTTGCTGATGTCACCTATTAATTTACCTTCTGACACAAGACATCCAGATTGTATAATTTTTAATAAACAGGGAGGGAGCTGGGTGACATCATGGAGAAGGCAGGCTCAAGACAGTTGTTTTAATTATGCTGTGACTGTCCTTTACACACATACACACATGTTTGGACTCTGAAGCTACAACCTTTTTCAGCACTGTAAGATTAGAAAAAATACATTAGACAAGTCTAAGTGTATGGTTGGTAGGAAATTGCACTTTTAAACATTCTTTTAAGGTGAGTGTACGTTTTGTGATATATTGTTCTGTGTTTTACATTTTACATTTTTATCTATCTTTAAGTAAACATCTCATTTTAAGAGACTACTTGGCATGCCTTTGAAATTCTTTATTTTACAAGTGAAGCATATATGGTTAAAGCTGACACTGTGCAAAGAGTACTGGTTTTACCAAACTGGGAAAAATGTAAGAGTTTTATCTGAGGTATTTTCATAGAGTTTTACGGGTTCATTTTGTACACCTGGTTAGGTGCCTGTAGGCGAAAGATATCTGGCCCCCCCCCGAAGAGCAGAATTATCTGAGCCTGTAAATTGGGTATGCTAGCAAGAGGTTCACAGTTTGAATCCCTCCAGAAACTTGAGACCAAAGGTTGATTCAAACCCACAAAACAGACAGGAGGGTTACCCTGTTTCCTGTTCACAAGTGTGCACTCTGAGGTTGGCACTGTGGGAGCAGAGGGCCTGACCTGCTGAGTGGTTTTGTGACAGATTGGTTGGCAGCAGCGTGCATAAGTTTGGTATTAAAAGCTTTATTGTTCAGTGTGTTGGCTGATACTGTCAGCTCACTTGCAAAAAAAGAAAAAGGCAGTAACTTATTTTTAAAAGGAAACAGAACTATATCACTTGGCTTACAGTCGACTTCCTACTTGTTTTATTTTTTTTTTCTAAAGTGCAAGTCAGAGTAGCCATAGTTAGGGAAGAAGAAGATGGCTTCTAACTACAGCGGGCACACTGTAGACTACTTAAAGCAGTTGTGCAGGGACAGAGGAGTCCCGTTGGAGGTGAAAGCCACCAAGCAGAACCTTGTAGATACCCTGATGGTAGCAGATACCCAGAGCATTGAGTCACAGACAGTGACTGCAAGGGACCGAGCCTTGAGTGTGGAAGGGCTAGCAGTCAATGCAGTGTCCAGATCTGGTGAGGATGACAGCAGAGCCACTGTCAGCGAAAGGCCACAGCAGCAGGGGAAGGTCACCAGTATCCTGGATCCAGAAGTACTCAGGCTGCAGATTGAGCTGTGCAGAATGGAGCTGGAGTTCCAGAGAGAAGAGAAGTGAGAACAGCGAGCTGCAGAGGAGAAGACTGAGTGAGAACGCAGAGAGGCAAAGTGAGAACAGCTAGCTGAAGAGGAGAAGAGGGAACAAGAACAGAGGAAGGCAGAGCAGGAACGCCGAGAGGCACAGTGAGAACAGCGAGACACTGACCGTGAGAAGCGTGAGTGCCAGAGGCAACATGAACTGGAGAAACTATGACTCCAATCAGCGGCACCAGAGTAGGTAAGTGGCTTGGGTTTAACTGGGACTACAGGACTGGGTTACAAATTGAATTCCAGACTGATAGCCAAATTTAAAGAGGAGGAGAATATGGATGCCTTTTTAAACTCTTTTGAAAAAAATTGTATTCAGGCTAAAATTTCTAGAGAGTCCTGGAGCTTCCAGCTATCCCAGCTACTTACCAGGAAAGCTCAGGAGGCATTGGATCAAATGGACAATGAGGACAGTGATGATTACAGCAAACTTAAAGCTGCACTGTTAAAGAAATTTGAATTAACTGCTGAATCATACAGAGCAAAATGTCATAAGCTCATGAGAAGCCCTGACATGAGCTACGAGGAGCCAGCCATGAAACGTCAGTTTTTAAAACGTTGGTGGGAAGGAATTGAAGCAAACTCTGTTGATAAAACTGAAAATGCTGTTTTGTTAGAACAGTTTTTCTGGGCATGCCCAGCCAAGCTAAACACCTGGCTGGAGGACCAAGATCCCAAAACAGTGCAAGAGGCTGCTGAACTCTCTGACCACTATGCCAAGAGCAGACCTGCCCTGAGAGCGAATGGGGTGGGTGTGGCAGCACAGAAAGGGAAAAGCACACCTTCAGGGCAGCTAAAACCCTCACTGCCTCCACTGAAACCAGTTAGCCCCAGGTTTCAGAGAAAAGATTTCTCTGAGAAAAGAAATGAATGTTGGTTGTGTAAAGAAACTAGGCATATTGCCAGACAGTGTCCCAAATGGACGAGCAATAATACGCAAGGTGGTGCTAGGAAGGAAGTGGATTATTTGCGTGTCCCTGGAAGCATGCCTGTGAACATGAGGAAACACATGCACCCAGTCATGATGAATGGTGTACAGACACAAGGGTTAAGGGACACAGGGTCATCCCTGACATTGGTAAAAGGGGATCTGGAACAGCCTGGTCAGCTGGACTGGGGTGAAACAGGGGGGACTGTGCAACAGGTGGCTGTAGCCAAAACCATAGCAGTGGATGTGATCCTGAACAACAATCAAAAACAGGGGATGGTTTTTGCAGTTACCCGGAGCCAAATGGCAAAGGAAAATTGTAGTTCCCTGGACCCCACAAAAGCCATTGTGAAAACTACTGGGAGGCTGGTTTCCCAGCATGTGTCTCCAGATGGGGAGACTAATGAAAAAGGGGTAGAAATTTCTCCAGTAGCAGTTAACCACACAACTACAGAGGGTTGCTCTAAAGAGGGAGGGGTGACCCAGTGTCAGAGGGTTGTGGTTGACAGTGATCCTGAGTGCCCTGATGCTAGTGCTAGGGACCCTAGTTTAGCAACTGAAGGGGACCTGGCCCATGCCTTGGGAATGTGTGAGGGGTTTGCAGCTGCTCAGAGAAGTGACCCTAGTCTAGAGAAGCTGAGGGCTGGGCAGACTCTGACAGAACACAGGGAGGTGACGGCAGACAGAAGGTTTATTGGGAAGATGGACTGATGTATACTCAGGCTGTGCAAACAGAGGGAGGGGTGCTAGGCAGGCAGCTTGTCATTCCCCAGGGGTATCGTGAGCAGTTGCTCAAGACTGCACATGATATTCCCTTGTCTGGTCATCTGGGAATCACACACACTATGCAGTGGTTGGCCTAGAATTTCTATTGGCCTTCATTCACCCAGCAGGTGAAGGAGTATTGCAGGTCTTGTCACCGGTGCCAAGAAATAGGGAAGGTTAGCAAGAAAACCCAAGCCACCCTGATTCCATTGCCTATAGTGGAGGAGCCATTCCAGAGGGTGGGATGGATATTGTGGGACCTTTAAATACCCCCAGCTCCTCAGGGAAGAGATTCATCCTGACTGTGGTGGATTATGCCACCCGGTACCCAGAGGCAGTTGCTCTATCCTCACTGAGGACAGACAAAGTGGCAGATGCCTTACTTGGGATTTTCTCCCATGGTGGGTTTCCGCAGGAGGTTATCACCGATCAAGGGGGTTCCTTCATGTCGGACCTAATGAAATGTTTATGGGAGAAGTGTGGGGTGGTGCAGAGATGCACAACACTGTATCACCCACAAGCCAATGGGCTTGTGGAAAGATTCAATGGTACCCTGAAGTCAATGCTCCTGGCATTTGCTGTACAGCATGGGAGGGACTGGGAGAAATATCTTCCCCGCCTGTTGTTTGCATACAGGGAGGCGCCCCAGGAGTTGACAGGATTTTCCCTCTTTGAACTCTTATATGGATGCCGGGTATGTGGGCCCCTAGACTTGATCCAGGAAGACTGGGAAGGCAAGCACGCTACCCAGGGAACTCCCATTGTGGATTACATCCTTAAGTTTAGTGAAAGGCTGAAGGAGCTTATGGAGACAGCCCAGAGCAACTTGACAGCTGCCCAACAGAAACAAAAACTGTGGTATGACCACAGAGCCAGAGCTCGCTTGTACCTGGTGGGTCAGGAAGTCATGGTCCTTATTCCGGTCTGGAAAGACAAGCTGCAGGCTGAGTGGGCAGGACCATACAAAGTGTTAGGAAGGTAAATGACGTGAACTATATTATAGAGTTACCTGACAGAAGACAGACAGAAAGGATATACCATGTCAACATGATGAAGTCATATCCAAATAGGGCTGACATGGTGTTTGCAGTGTGTAGTCCTGGGGAGGGGACAAACAAAGGAAACCCCCTTTTGGACTTGCTGGAAAAAAGTAAGTGGGAGTCCTCTGTGGAGGCAGTTAAATTGTCTTCCCAGCTGACCCCATACAAGATCTAGGAAGTAAGGGAGGTTTTAGCAGACTTTGCCTCATTGTTTAGTGCCAAGCCTGGACTAACCCCCTTAGCGACTCACGATGTGGAGACAGGGACACAGACGTCCATGCAGCGGACAGCATATTGGGAGTCAGAGGCTGTCCAAAAGGACATTAGGAGGGAAGTGGAGGAGATGCTGGATTTTGGGGTAATCCAGAGATTCCACAGCCCCTGGGCCTCACCCGTAGTCCTTGTGCCCAAGCCAGATAGCTCTACTCATTTCTGTGTGGACTATCATGGACTGAATGCAGTCATGAAGTCAGATGCCCACCCGATGCCCCAGACGGACAAACTCCTGGACAAGTTGGGGGGGCAACCTACCTTACTACCACTGGCCTGACCAAGGGGTGTTGGCAGGTAGAGTTGATGGACAGAGTTAGGGAGAGGTCGGCCTTCATCACTCCGATAGGCTTATTTGAATTTAAAGTAATGTCTTTCAGAATGAAGAACGCCCCCGCCACTTTCCAAAGTTTGGTGAACCAGGTGTTAAATTGTGCTGAGGAGTACGCTGTGGCGTACCTGGATGACATTGCCATCTTTAGTGCCAGCTGGGATGAACACCTATCCCACCTTAGGGAAGTGCTGGGCAGGATACAGAGGGCCGGTCTCACTGTCAAAGCAGAGAAGTGCCAGGTGGTCATGGGAGAGGTGGCATACCTCGGGCATGTGGTAGGCCGGGGACAGCTCTGTCCTAACCAAATAAAAATAGAGGTAATCCAGGCATGACCCAGACCAGAAATGCAGAAGCAGGTCAGGAGTTTTCTTGGGACAACAGGGTACTATAGAAAATGTGTACCCAATTACAGTGCCCTGGCTTCTCCCCTATCTGACCTGGTAAAGAAAAGGATGCCAAAGAAAATTACCTGGGACCCAGCCTATGAGGAAGCATTTATCAGATTAAAGGAGGCACTGTGCAGTGCTCCTGTTTTGACAAGTCCTGACTGTAGCAAACCCTTTATAGTTTAGACTGACGCCTCAGACATGGGTACTGGGGCAGTACTGAGTCAGACATCCAGCTAAGGGAAAGATCACCCAGTAGCGTATCTGAGTAAGAAGTTACTTCCCAGGTAGTAGGCATACTCCACTGTGGAAAAGGAGTGTCTTGCCATAGTGTGGGCCCTAAAGAAGTTGGAGCCATACTTGTATGGGCAGCATTCTGTGGTACAGACTGACCACAGCCTCCTAGTTTGGCTGATGCAGATGGGAAAAAACAATGGTAGATTTCTAAGATGAAGTCTTGCTTTGCAAGGGTATGACATGACAATTCCACATAGGGCTGGAGCAAAAAAACAGAACTCAGATAGGTTTTCTCGCATCTATGAGGAGTGAACTGATTTGGGAAGCTTATCCCATGCAGGGGATAGAGCCCCCAAATTCAGTCTAGGTAGGGAGGATTGTGATGCTTGGACAGCTGGTTCTGATTAATCTATGCTTTTGTAATATAAAAATGTGTTTTTGAGTGTCTCTCATGAGACATGCTGTTTCAGCTAAAAGATAAAAGCTGGGAGATAATTAAAGGCTAGAAGAGACCTAAATTAAGGAGCTCCTGTTTATCTAGCTTAATTGTAGCTGCCAGCTGCTAGGCTAGTAATCGTAAACTTTTATGATGTTTAGAGGAAGAATACAGGCTAAGTCACTGTGGTGCGAAGTCATAAAGGTCCTTTGATGTCTGTGAAGAGCAGGATGCTGCTCATGGATGAAAGAAAGAACTTGGAAAATTACAGACTTAATTGGGAAGTCATATGGGGAAACAAGTTTTTTTTTTTTTTGCTGAAGTCATCTATTAATTTACCTCCTGACACAAGACATCCTGATTGTATAATTTTAATAAACAGAGGAGGAGCTGGGTGACATCATGGAGAAGGCAAGCTCAAGACAGTTGTTTTAATTATGCTGTGACTGTCCTTTACACACACACATGTTTGGACTCTGAAGCTACAACCTCTTTCAGCACTGTAAGATTAGAAGAATACATTAGATAAGTCTAAGTGTATGGTTGGTAGGAAATTGCACTTTTAAACCTTATTCTTTTAAGGTGAGTGTACGTTTTGTGATATATTGTTCTGTGTTTTGCATTTTACATTTTTATCTATTTTAAAGTAAACATCTCATTTTAAGAGACTACTTGGTGTGCCTTTTAAATTCTTTATTTGACAAGAGAAGCATATATGGTTAAAGCTGACACTGTGCAAAGCTTACTGGTTTTACCAAACTAGGAAAAAGGTAAGAGTTTATCTGAGGTCTTTTCATAGAGTTTTAAGGGTTCATTTTGTACACCTGGTTAGGTGCCCGTAGGCAAAAGATATCTGCCCCCCCCCCCGAAGAGCAGAATTATCTAAGCCTGTACATTGGGTACGCTAGCAAGAGGTTCACAGTTCGAATTCCTCCCGAAACTTGAGACCAAAGGTTGATTCAAACCCACAAAGCAGACAGGAGGGTTACCCTGTTTCTGTTTCCTTTTCACAAGACTGCGCTTGGAGGTTGGCACTGTGGGAGCAGAGGGCCTGACCTGCTGAGTGGGTTTCTGACAGGGGTTACCACCCCAGTGTCCCACATTCTGAGTATCCATAAAAATAACTAGTGCATTTCTGTCTGTGTGAATGTCCAGCAGTTAACTGCTGCAAATTTTGGCTGCTTACAGTCCCTGCACTAGCAGTATCTAATGTCTTGCATTGTGAAGCTCTATAGGTGCACAGTCTGTGAAAGGCACCATACAAAACAAAATTCATTCACTCATTCATTCCTTCATTCGTTCATTCATTCATTGCTTGTGAGGTACAAGTAAGACGTTCTGACTTGGAGCAGTTCGGTTACCATTTTGGTGGTCACAGAGAAAATATCTATGTTTAGGAAATGGAATATGTTGCAGAAGCTGCAGACTGGGACACATTTATTGTACAAAGCTGCAGAAAAAGCGTACAAGTGATGGTCCAGATGAACTGTCTGCTGGGTTGTAAATTTTGTGTGTGTGTGTGTTTGTTAATGCAGATTTTGTTAAGTCATGCAAAACCAAAACTAGATTCCATACCAGATATGCACCTCTCAATTCAGAGCCTATAAAACAAGTTTGCCCTGCTGTGGAAAATTTTCAGGGAAGTCTTTATACATCTTGGGGGGTGGAATTCAAGCAAACTGGGTTAACAAAAAGCTCAAATAAGTACAGTACTTTAAAAACAGCAGAAAACACAAATTTCTGTCCTTTAAAGGTGATGGCAAGGACTGCTGCATTCCCAAGCAGTTTTCTTTAGAACACTGAAGATGGAAACAGGCTGTGTTGCCCATGGTGCCCGTCCTCTTAATTCTTTGTAATTGTAACCTGAAATAACATCCCACCTGCCTTCTTGCTGCATGTACTTAATATTTACTTAACCCACTAATCTCTTTCTTTATGCTAGTCGTGACACAGCATTGGTGTCTGCTGTGAAAGCCGTTGCATGTTCTTCCTCCGGGAATGAGGAAGTCTGCACTGTGGTGACCCCCAGTGTTTGTGTGGATGACGGGAGGAATGAGTGGGAACAGGGGACAGAAAAAACAGAAAAGTAAAAAAAAGACAAGGCATAAAGCAGTCACTTAGTTGACTCAGTTTTCATTGGAGTAGCAAATGGGCCATTGGGCGTTAATGGACTGATGCAACTGATGTCACTACTTTGAGCATGTATAATGGTGCAGTAGGGGAGCAAAATGCAGAGCTAATAAAGTAACATGGAGAAAGATAGCCAGGAGTAAGCAAATATGAATAGCAGATGCCGCAGTGCTTTCCATCATGTTTATGGGCCCCAATTACAATGCCCTACACACCCTGTACCTAGGGGCGTAAGCCAGCCATGGATGCAGAGACCTCCTCCACAGATGTGTAGGCCTCCCTGCATTTATAGAAATGCCCTGATCAGAGCTACAGGGGTGGTCAGGGTCATGAGGGGAGCAAAGCATGCTGCCATCCTCAGTAAAAAATGTATAGACACTGTCAGCAGAGAAGGGCCTATGTCCCACCCAGTCTGCCCATTTGAGCTTGTAAGTTCCCTTTATATTTTTCTAGAAGTTTGTCGCCCCTTACGTCTGACCTCCAGAATTCCCTTATATCTATCCCATGCATTTCTTAAATCCTGTGATTGTTTCAGCCCCTCCACTTCCTCTGGCAGGGTGTTTCACTTGTCCACAACCCTTTCTGTGAAGAAATTCTTCTTCACTTTTCCTCTGAATCGCTCTCCCTCCTACTTCTTCAAATGCCCTCTATTTCTAGAACATCTTTTTTCACTGGAAAATAGTGTATTCCTGCACCCTGTTCCTCCCTGTCAGGTACTTGCATGTCTCTTTCATATTCCCTCTCTCCCTCCTCTCCTCCAGGGAGTACATAGTCAAGTCCTTCAGCCTGTCCTCATAGGACTTGTGATGCAATCCATGTACCATCTTTTTTGCCCTCCTCTAAACCTTCTCAACCCTCTGTATGTCCTCACGTAGGTAAGATCTCCAGAACTGTACACTGTACTGGGCCTCACTAGTGTCTTGTATAGTGGAATTATGATCTCCCTTTTCCTGCCTATGCATCCCAGCATTCTATTTGCTTTACTTGCTGCCTTGTTACATTGTTTCACTACCTTGAGGTCATCAGAGATAACCCTAAGATCCCTTTCCTGCTTGGTATATGCTATATCCCAGTTCCAAAGGCCTTTCAGCTACAGGCCCCTGCTTGGTCAAACAATCTGCCTGTGTCATTTGTGAATGAAGACACAGTTGGCCCCTTCAAAACCTACCTTAGGGCCCACCTTCAGTCCTCTAATACCTGTGACTGTCACTGATCCTGCACTATCCCCCGTTTGTCTGCTTTTTCTCACCTGACTACGGCCTCTAGCCTGCTTATTCGATTTGCTGATGATGATATATTATCTGAGTTTAATTTACTCCAAAGACCTGCACAAAGTAACCTGTTTCAGCCACCTGTTAGCCTTCACTGCTCTTTGTAAATTATGATGCTCTGTATTGCTTTTTGAATTACCCTCTAATTGTCTGTTCTGTTGTTATTCTGTGTGATGTGGAACCTTTGTAAATGAATCTCTGACTCAAAGGTATATCTGAATACTCAATAAATAAAATAAATAAATAAATATCCTCACCCCCTAACTGATATGATGTTCTAGGGTTTTTGTGTCCCATATGAATTATCTTGCACTTCTTTGCAATGAATTTCAACTGCCAAACCCTTGACCATTCTTCAAGCTTCTGCAGGTCCTCCTTATTCTGTCTACATCCTCTGGCACGTCCACTCTGTTACAGAGCTTTGTATTGTTGGCAAACAGGGAAATTCTGCCTCCTAGATCTTGCACAATGTCACTGATGAAGACGTTGAATAGGACCAGTCCCAGCACTGATCCCTATGGCACCCCACTAGTCATGGGGACTAGTACAATCTCCCGACATCGATCTTCTTGGCTAAAAATAGCCCGTAATTTATTTCCCATTTGTAAGCTTCCCGCTGTTGATTTTGCACTGACGCTGATTCTCCCGATACATATCTTTTCTATTTTCAACCACTAGTAACATACATAATAAAAGCAAGGCAGGGTGGTTGGCCACAAGAAAGAGGCTGTCACTTTCTCCATCTCTATCTATTGCTCCTTCTCTTGCCTTTCTCAGTAACAGTAGCTGCTTACTGTCTGTCCCTCGCTCTCCCCTGATTCTCTCACTCTCTGTCATGTGAGGTTGAGCTCCCTGTTCCTGTGTCACTGTCTTTCACTCTAACTGAGGAGTCCTGTAGGATTTGGGGATTGCAGCCCCATCTGCCTCGTTGACTACTGCTGCTGCTTTTTTGCATGCCAGCTCACACTCCAGATGCATGTGTCACTCAGGGCTGGAATGGGAACAGTGAACAAACTCTGGCAGCACTGTAGTTGTGCTCTGTATTCCAGGAAAACCTAAGTTTCCACACTATGCGGTCCCACGACAGAGTCACAATAAGACACAGTGGGAGAGACACCAGTGTAACAGAAACTTGTTGCAATCACTTACATGTTGCTCTCCATTTTTCATTTTTTTTTATTTGTATGTTGTGCTGTATAATTTAATCTAATTTAACCTAATTTCTCTCTGTTCATTCCTATTCGTCCTGCAATTAACGCATGTCGGGATGATTTCTGTCAGTTTGTTTTTCGTCGGGAACGTAATGATGTCGGCAAGTAGGTGTCAGTGAATTTAATGTCGGGAAGTTGTTACGTGGGCAATGGTACTGATCCCCTGGTCACACGTCCCTCTGTGAAGTGACAGCCATTTACCACCACCCTCTGTGTCCTGCCACCCAGCCAATTACCCACCCACTGCACTACTGTCCTGCTCACTCCCATATTCCCCAGTTTGTTTAATAGCCTGTGTGGCACAGTGTCACTTTCTGCAGCTGCTTACTGTAGAGGCCTGTGTGCCCTCTGCTGCATCAGTTTGACGTAGTGACCCTTGCCAGCAATTTTTTCCCACCCTCTGAATTGGAATGGAGGGTTGGGTGGCTCGGCAGTTGTGTTATTTTATTTTGTTGTAAAAAGAGATGCAGCAGTTCTTGACATCCCACAATGCTCTGCATGCTCGCAGCAAAGGATCCACTAGGTAGCTGATGGGGATATCAATATCTGGTCCAGCTCTACCCACCCCCCCAAACCTATTTTTTCCCTTATTGCAGGATTACTTATATTGACTTATATTTATAGATGCATAGAATTTGACGGCAGAAAAGAACTGCTTAGACCACTGAATCTGCCCAGGTGGTCCCTATCTAGACTGTCTCTGCAGACTAACTGGTCTCCAGTGATCCTCCCTCTTCCCTGCCTATTTACTAAATATTCGTCTGTCTGTCCCACACATGCTTGAAGAGCCTTACTGTTTTTTTTTTTCCTCCACCACTTCTACTGGCAATCTGTTCAAGGCATCTTCCAATCATTCAGAGAATTAGTACTCCCTCACACCCTTCTTATACTCCCCCCCCCAACTTAATTGCATGCCCTTCGGTCCTTTGATCTTACTCAGTCAAAACAGACTCCTCTCCGACACCCTGTTCACCCCCAGGAGGTATCTGGAGGTCTCTTATCATGTTCCCTTTCACTCTCCTCTGGAGTGCACATGTTGAAATCCCTTTGTCTCTCATTGTAGGGCTTTTGGTACAACCCCAACACCATTTTAGTCACTCTCCTCTGGACTGCCTCCACCATGCCTGTGTCTTTTCTGGGTGTGCCCTGCAGAACAGGACACAATATTGCAAGTGTGGTCTCACCAGTGAATTATGCGCCTCCTCATGCTGGAGATACTGCTCCTAATGTATCACCCCATTGCACTGGCCCTACCTACTGTTTTGTCACACTGCCCTACCACTTTGAGGTCATCGGATATGATCACCCCAAGGTTCCTTTCCTGTTTCTGGTGACTGATGGTACCCCCATTCAATACTCTGTTCCTGAGTTCCTGTGCCTTAGGTGCATTATTTTGCATTTTTTGGTATTGAACCCCAACAGCCGTGTTATTGACCACTCCCTGAGTTTTCCAAGATCCCTACCCATTCTTTCATTGAAAAGCAGATTTGACCACAGAGGTATCGGGTCAATATGCGGAAAGGGTATTGCTGCAGGCAAAACCATGCAGCATTAACAGCATGGGGAAGAAAAGCTACAGAGTACGGATTGCCACAAGACACAAATGGTGCGGAATGGTAGTGTAACCCTGTAGCTGTTCCCCTGAAGGCAGTATTGCAGAAGAGAAGAACTCTGCTGAATGGCTCAGTGGGTAGAGCCATTGGCAGTGGAGGGTAATGAAGTGTCTCTGGACCTGGGTTCTATTCTAGGTCCCAGATTAGTTAATTTTTAATCTTGTACTTATCTTGCATGTTGTGATGGCCCCGCACCCAAATTTCACCCCATTCCAGAGGTGGTTCTCCCCCCCCCCACTGGAGTAGGTTATTTTAGAAGGGGGGTTTGGTGGTGCAGCTCCCCGTAATGGGGGGGTGGAGCCTCCTGCAAAAAAGCAATAATTTAAAGTTCGGTTTTGAGTTGATTACCGCTCAGTGTTTTTACCAAGCAGTGTAAATGTAGTCGTTATTTTGACAGCACGGTATGTTGTCGCGCTGTTTCTGTTTGGGACATGTTGACCCTATGCCAACAGCAGATAAGGACTGCTTAGCCCATCCAGTCTGCCCATTCCTTTCTAGCTACATTATTACAGCAGACCATACCCAGTCTACAGCTATTTCTCCCTCCCCCACTTCCTTTCCACTATGATTCCCATGTGCTCATCCCATGCATTCTTGAACCCCACCACTGTTTTCACTCCCACCATCTCCAAGGCTATTCCAGGACTCCATCATTACTTCCTCACTCTTGCCTGAATCTACCTCCCTCCAGCTTCATAGCATGTCCGTTCTTCTTGAGCACCTTTCCATCTGAAAAATACTTCCTCCCCAAAGTATTTAAAGGTCTGTATCTTGACCCCTTCCCATTCTTTCTACGGTGTACATATTGAGGTCCTTCTCTCCTCATAGGGCTTTTGATGCAGACCCTGCACCACTTTAGCTGCCCTTCTCTTGGCCACCGCCACTCTGTGTCCTTCCGGAGATGTAATCTCCAGAACTGGACATAATACTCCAGGTGGTCTTGCCAGTGATCTGTATGAGGCAACACCACCTCCCTCTTTCTGCTGGTGGTACCCCTCCCTATGCACCCCAGCACCCCACTAGTCCTCCTGACTGCCTTGCTGCACTGCCTGGTCACATTTAGGTAATCTGATATGCATATTACACCCAGGTCTCATTCTTGCTTGGTGGTTGTCAGTACCACTCCACCCATTTTGCACTCATCTCCTGGGTTTCAGTTACACCTCCTCCTTATTGTTCACCATATTAAAGATTTTGGTATCCTCTGCCAAAAGGCATACTTTCACTTATAGTTCATCTGCTGTATTGCTTATGAAGACTTTGAAGAGGACTGGGCTCAGTACTGAGCCCTACAGTACCCCGCTGTTCCTCCATTAGTGACTGTTGTTAACCACCACCCTCTGTCACCTATCCGTTAACCCATTTCTAACCCCATTCACCAGTTTGGTGCCCACACCTAGGCTGCTCAATTTCTCCATTAATCTCCTGTATGTAACTGTTTGAAGGCTTTGTTGAAGTCCAAATAGGTCATGTCCACTATGTCATCTGCCGCCCCCCCCATCCTGATCTGCTTCTCTGATTACCCAGTCAAAGAGATCAGTCAGGTTAATCTGGCATTCCCCTTCCCGCCCCATGAATACATGCTGCCTTTGGTCTTGCAGCCCATTGGATTCAAGATACTTTACCAACCTTTTTTATGTTTGCTTGCATGCATGCGCAAGAAACATTCTGTGGCAGCTTAGGAGAGAGGCAGGTTGTGGAGGTGCGGCACTGTGGTGGCCAATGCAGCCACTGCATTTGTGGTCTTAGCCCCCTTTATCCAATGTGGTGGCACACTGCTGCTGACACTAGTTTAGCAAGCATGCCACCAACTTGAAAAAAATTGGTGCAATGAGGGAGCAACCCGTCATTGCAGGGTGGTGCCTTGCCTGGTGTGACATTTCACGAAGACATGGCAGCAGGTGTTGCCGGGTGCTTACAGTCCCCATAAAAGCCAATGGGGGTGCTCGATCCTCCTGTCAGCATGTCTCTGCACCAGTTCATTTGCTGATGGGGGAGCCCAATGCCCGGCGGCATAATCCCCTTCCCATTTATTATGTGCCGAGGGGGGTGCCCAATCCCCCTCAGCATCGTGCCCCCCAAACAGGCTTTGTTTGCAAATGGGAGGAACAATCCCCATCAGCTTAAGTGCCCCCTTCCCAAAAACACAGGTGGTACACTGGGAGCCCACCCCAGTGTGCCCAAAGCAAGCCTGAAAACGAAACCTTCCTGCGACATCTTTTGCTTTTTTTTTTTTTCTCCCTGAAAGAAAGAAAACGGTCCCTCACTGGTCAGGTCCCCTTCCCCAACCTGCACCCACCCTCTGCGCACCCCACTTCCTCATACACCCCTCACACCATACTTACCTCCAGCACCCGGCGCAATGATCTTCGGTGGACTGGGAACACGCCTGCACTCTTCAAAGCTGACCACGAACTGAAGAAATGCCTGTAAGCTGTATAATGGCATAAATGGGGATTTTTCAACTTATGTGGATATCGCGGCCATTTCTTCAACTTTTGGTACCAAATTTTCAACATGGGGTTCTTGGGACCCCTCCTCATGAATTCGGTCACTGTCACAGTGTTACTCGGTCCCAAAAGGTGATTTTGCAGTCACTACATGAAATCACCTTAAGGGACTGATTAACAGCACGACAGTGCCACTGTTCATGAGGTGGTCTCCAAAAAAGCTATGTTGCAAATTTGGTGACAAAATTACAAAAAGTGACTGTGTTATGAGAGTGCATTGCGCAGTTTACATGCACGCTCATAACTTTGAAAATGTTTGAGATTTTTACTCCAGAGTTTCAACATTGCTATTTTTACACACCTCCTTATGAACAGTATAGCTGTCATTGTTCACATCCTGTCCCAAATGTGTTTTCACACATCCAGCGCACAATGGCACAGTTGCTGTGGGAAATCAATGTTCAGGACAGATTAAGAAAATTACAGTGACACTGTTCATGAGCAGATGTCCTATAATGCCTATGCTTAAAATTTGGTGACAAAATTCCACAAAATAAGTATGTTATGAGCGTGTGTTGCAGTTTCCACATACACTCATAACTTTGAGAATTTGTAATATTTTCACTCCAGATTTTCAACATTACCATTTTTGCACACCTCCTTATGAACAGTGCAGCTGTCATTTTTCACATCCTTCCCAAAATGTGGTTTCGCATATCCCGCACACAATGGCACGGTCGCTGTGGGAAATCAATGCTTGGGACAGATTAAGAAAATCAAAGTGACACTGTTCATGAGCATAGGTCCCAAAATGCCCATGTTGCAAATTTGGTGAATTAAAAAAATGACTGTGTTACGATTGTGCATTGCACAGTTTTCATGCACACTCGTAACTTTGAGAATTTTTAATATTTTTACTCCAGATTTCCAACATTGCCATCTCTTCACACCTCCTTATGAATGGTGCAGCTGTCATTTTTCACATCCTGAGAAAAAAATTATATAATCCAAGGGAAATCTCTTCTTTTTAAGTCCAACATACTTTCGTGGAGTTTGGTCGCAAGTGTGTGTGCTAAACAATCCAAATCCAATAAGAGGAGACCGCTCTAGCCATTCAGCTAAACACACAAGTTTCTTTAAAATGTTCAGAATTTATTCAGTCTCTTTATGTGAGTGTCCCAAAGTTTCGTCAACAAGTGGCTTCTTCTGGGGAACTGTTCATAATATAAGATAATACGTTTTAGTTTATTAGCAGTACAATATAGTCATTTTTTTGATATGTCATATAAAGTATTTAGTTCACCAGTATAGGCTAGCCCTTTATCCTGTAACAGTTTATGTCCTATAGTCTCATAAGTGCATACGCACATCCTGCTTGAATTGTGGTTTCACACATCTGGCACAGAATGACGCGGTCATTGTGGGAAATCAACGTTCGCGACAGATTAACAAAATCATAGTGCCACTGTTCATGAGCAGCGGTCCCAATGCTTTCATCAGATGGGGGTCACAAAAAGGCCATGTTGACCATTTGTAGTGCAAATACCAACAAATGCCCGGGGCGTTAGGGGTTTCTAACCATAACATCCCACCCTGTACAGACTAACAGGCATCGGGGTGTGCCTTTGGATTGCCAGCTGTAATGCTCATGCCATTCCACCCCATCCTGCAGCCAGTGACAGGCATTGATGTGTGCCTTGGACTTTTCGGCCACAGAGTTTATCCCATTCTTCTATACTGCACCCATTTCAGCATATGTCCATATGGAATGCAGTGACTGTAAAGCTGAACACCCCAAGGCACACCTTAACACTTGTCGATGTCTGCAGAATAGGGTGAGGTGAAATGGCATGAGCGTTATGGGCAATGACCCAAAGGTATACCCCAATGCCTGTCTGTCTCTGCAGGGTGGAGGTGGGCATCTGTCTAACTCCTGCACTTCCAATGCTAATACCAGCAAGCAAACATTCGGCATTGACACATGCTTGTTTTTTTTTTTTTTCTCTCTGAATTGGAACAACTCCTAGGCAGGTTATTGATTCCTGGTCTTAGTGAGTATCCTTAAATTTAGAAATCATGCCTGTTAAGCTGTGGAAATTGACTAAACTGCTAGTTAATGTTTATTCTAGTGCCTACAGTGCCTGAATGGGAACCACTTATCTCTTGCAGGGTGTCTGTTTCTGGTAGGTCTGCATGTAGAATTTATAGCCTGGTGCCTCAGGTAAGAACCCCCCCCCCACACACACACACACACACACTTTTTGTGGTAGGGGACCCTTTTAGACCCACACACCCTCCATTCAGTGTCTGCAAACATGTAGTTAGCCCCCCAAACCTGGTTTGTGTTTTAGTGAGGGTAGATAGGCTTATTCTGTTCACCTGTCTGTCGTCTTTCTTCGGCAAGTTGATGTGCTGTGTCAGTTTTTGCTGTGTCTTGGGTTCCCTACCTGTTACTTTGTGGGTGCCAGCTGTCTGTAAGGGCTTTTCCTCTTTTCCAAAGGGGCTTCTTTCTGATCCTGCCTCAGTTCCCAGTCTTCTGGGCTGAGCACTTATTTGTTTTTTTGTTTAGTTTTTTGGGGGAGGTACTTTTGTGGTGTTTTATAGCACCAGAACTCCAGGGTCTGTGTCTCTTGGCAGTGCAGCTTTTTCACACTCTTTTTCCTTAGTGCCATTACCCCTGGCTGGCCTGCTGCCAGCCACCATTTCTGCAGTACTTTTCATGCAATGATATCCTTTCATTGCTTGCTGTGAGCAGGAACAGGGAGACGCATGTCTGAGCAAGGAGGGGGAAGATACGTGCAGGAATCAGGCACATGCTGGCTTGCTGATGTCACAACACTGAGCTTGCACATAACATCATACATTCACTCCTGAGCAGAATGCTGCATCCCCAGCCCTGCAGCAGCTGTTTCAATTACATCCTGGTTAGTGCCTGGCTGGTATATTGGAACATGCCTTTAGCACTCACAAAGTGCCCTAGGATTTTCCAATATACTTCTGGTTTGGTCCAGGCCCTAATTTGCTCCTAGTGCAAATATTTAGTGGGTCCTAATCCGGACCTATGAGTATCCTGGTCATAATTGAACCTCTACCTAATAGAGACAATATGTGTGAAATGAACAGTGAAATAAACCATTTGAAAATGTTGCTGGTAGAAGACAACAGCCAGTCAGGAAATGTGATGAGAAAAGAGGTTGTTGCATCTAATACCCTTACAACTTGAGCACTTTGAAAAATGCATGGCTGACTTCTCATCAGAACAAAAATGTCAGAGTGAGGTGGTTTGTGGCTTTAAGGAAATTAAGACAGAGAAGGCAGATCATAAACTCAGGATATCTGATACAAAGTCTAGAATTAGCAATGTGGAGGACAGAGAAAATAGAAAGTATACTGAGAGAGTAACAAACACACAAGAAATCACAAAGCTGAAGAGCAAGCTGGAAGATATAGAGAGCAGGAACAGAAGAAATAATTGAAGGATTTTTGGATTAAAAGAAGGCGTAGAGAAAGGAGATATGATCAGCATTTACACTTAGAATACCAATGTCAATAGCACACCCTTCCAGATGAATCTCAATGCATAGCAGGAAGGGCACATAGATCTTTCAAACCCTTAACAGGTCCAAATTATTACCCCAGATAATTTGTGTTTAAACTACTTAACTTCTAACATAAAATCCACTCACAAAAGGTACTTAGACATAAGCTAGAAATGTTATATGAAGGATGTAAAATAAAAGTTTTTAATCACCTGCCTCTAGAGATAATTACAAAAGAGATGCTTTCCTGTCCATCAGAAAGAAGATTAGAGAAGTGGGGCTCTGATATTAATATCCTCTTTTCCCAACCCAGCTTTGTGTTTGGACATCGTCAGTCACCTTGGATAACTGTGGTTACCAAACTGCTAAAAATGAACTTGCCAGAAATATTTGCAGCCTTTAACTTTGAGTCAGTACAGCCAAAATCCATGAACATGGGACTTAAAAAAAAAAAATTACAGACAACGTAGCCTGCTCCCCTACTGAGCGACAGTCTTTTAAAATTGATTACTTTTGTGTGAGTTGCTGCTCCTAATGTCCCAGACATGCAGAAATGGTAAATCTCTTACCCAGACACATGTGGGTTTTTTAATATTTAAATTAATTGATTGCTCAAGGCGATTGGCTCTGTGGGTAACAGGTGGAGTCAGGGTGAGATCTCCATGTATAGACCCCCTCTTGGTAGGGGAATCCTAGACCTCTCCATCATTATGGTCAGTCCAGACCCTCCTTGGGATGGGCACAGCAATTTATGTGTATACTTTTATTAAACTCTAAGATCCACTGTCAGCCACCCTCACTGCCTCTCAGTATCCCAAGTTTTGGTTACTCAAAGGTAGCAGAGTAGGGTCTCAATGTGTCCAGTGCAAAGGCAACTTTTTGAACACTTGCCTGAGATTATAAAGCAATTATTGTAAGTATCTAGTTAGTGAGGTAATGGTGAGACTTTCACAAGGGGATCTATAGGCATAAAGGGATAACTTTGGGGGGGCAGAGAGGTTTAAAGAAGGGCTCTGATAGTAACATAATACACTATAATATTGAGAAGAGTATGTGAAACAGAGTTGAATGCATTGAATACTACACCAGTGGTAATGCTTGCTGTGGTGTCTGTGGCAACAGCCACAGTGCAGTTCTGTGGCATTTCTCGTGGGAATTCTCAGACTACACCAACGGCAGCAACTAATTTAATTTGCTGCCATTTGATTTTGCTGCAGCCAAGTGACTTTTTTTGGAATACTGATTTAAACTTCTAGCATGCAGCTTGTGAACTCTTTACCACAAGACTTAGTGGTCTTGTCTTGCACATGTTAGGGCAGTCTGTTTACATAGTGAAATATGGAGGTGATTACAAAACTATAGCTCCCAATATTTGCATGGATGACAACTAATTCCACTGTTAAAAAGAATTCTATTTAGATGTTTTTGTGTGTTATTTAACTGAACATGTTTCCATTTCTCTCACTGTGTTGTGTATTTTTACTTATATTTTAACTTAGCATAATGGCTAAGAAATGGTTTTCTGCTCTAAAGTTATAAAACTCATCTGATCTTGATTATAATAATTTATTATATTTTGGGGGGATGTTAGTGTGTGCTAGTTCTTGAATGGACAGTTATACATTATCAGTTTAAAAAATATTAGGGGTCATGTTTTGTGTATGCCAAGAAAATATTTTAGATACCCTAATTTACAGCTGATAATTGATCACTTTGTATGAACATGTGCAGAAGCAGGTACTCTGGCTAATTCTGGGTGGCTTAGCAGTCTTTCTTCATTTATTAATTTTGTTTCTTTTTTTCTAAATTCGCTCCTGCTTTGCCTGTTCTCCTTGCAAATGTAGCTTCACCTCCAGATACCAACCTGGTCATTGGGGAAGGGCTAGCGTGTTGCTTGATTTTGGCTGAAGTTCTCAAACTGGAATACAGTCTGGCTTTCACAGTGGAACATATGCCTAAACATAATTGGATATGGACAACAACATTTTGGTAACAACATCGAATGTAAGGGCTACAATACCCAAAATAAAAGCGTGAAATATTTTGCTATTTAAAGAATTTAAACTCAAATATAGTATTTATACAAGAAAACCTTTTAAAGAAACAAGATATTGACTTGATGGGGAGAGAATGAGTTGGTCAAGGGTTTGGGGGCAACATTTAAAAAAGCTGGGCTAATTATTATGTTTGCAAGAGGGATCAAATTTGAAATGCAAATAATGATGAAGACAGGAATGGCTAGTTTCTCTGTAGCTGAGTACAAATACCTTGGCATTCAATTTTTGACCAATCCATAGATTTCACCATTCACATTCAAGCTTTGGTGTCCAAATCATTCAGAAACCTAGCAATCTTATATAGGCTAGGGGAATGACTCTCCTAAATCCTGTAGAAGTTCTAAGTTGAATGCCTGATTCTCCTGATTCTCCTGGCAATTGACTATGGTGATGTGCTCTATAGCTCTGTTCTCTAATTCTATCTGTCTAAGCTTGAGTCACAACTGAATGCCTTCTATAGGTTTATTCTCTGCTGCCCATTGTGTACCCACTATTGCCTGCTCTATGAACCCCTAAAACAGCCTTTTCTGGATGACAGACATACTCAGCACCTTGCCTTATTATATGGTTTTAAGTTTTGGCTAAATGAGCTCCCAAGCTACCTCAGTTCCCTGTTTACCCCATCTACCCCCCGCCACACCCTTTGATCTAGCGTGGGTAACAGATTCATTGTTCCTAGGCATAAACTTAACTTGAGGCAATCAGCTTTCAATTATACGTTCCCTCAATTGTAAAACAATCTAGCATTGGCTGATACCCCTCAGTCTAGCACTACCTCAGCTAAACTACATCAGATGAATTTTATAATATCGATCTGTGACTGTGCGTAACCATGATCTCTTTGTTTCCCTTGGTATACTAATGGATTTGTTTGCAAAACATCTGCTGCAATATGCACACTGTTAGATTTATTGTGACTTGCTCTACATTGCCTGTACATACCATGTCCTGACTCTTGTATGAGTTATTTGTGTTTACAATGTACTATACTTTGTAATTTGTCTGTGATCCCTCATCTCACCCCCTTCCCCAGGTTGCATCTGAAAATGAGGTAATCCTTGTATCTCTTTATGTTTACCTGGTAAAATTAGTTCAGATAGATAGCTAGCTAGCTAGCTAGATAGATAGATAGATAGATAGATAGATAGAAAGATAGAACTTAATGGTATACTGGGAGGCAAGTTACGTTAGTAAACATCTATGAACCTAAAAATGTAATACATGAAATATTTACAGTTATCCTACATGCATTAAAACCCTTTTTAAATATGAAGCTCATTATTGCAGGAGACACTAATTGCATTCCAACCCTCATATTATATAGATCACACAAAAACTGCACCCTGTCTTGATGTCATACAGATCTTAGGGAATTCTTAATAAAAAAAATAAACTTTAAACCTGGTAGATACTTAGAGGGTCTGTATTGGAAACTGAAGAGAATAGTCTTTTTGGTCACCAGTGCTCAAAGCAGGTTCTCTCAAAGGTTGAAATTATCCTGTAGTGCTCTCGGACCACTCTCCTATAGTTATGCATTTGAAAGTTGATACATTAAATAAGACACACAGTGGCTGGAGGGTAAGAACGTTATTTTTGATTCAACTGAAACAAAAGGCGCAATAAAAGAATATATCAGGACAATTTTTTTAAATAAATGTTTTGAGTGAAACATTTGGGGAAAGCATCTGGGAGGCATTTAAATGTCCAGTTGGGGTGTCTTTATGGGGATCGTTCAAGAACTAAAAAAAAAAAAGAAAAATTGAGAAGTAAACTAGCTGAAATTAAGGAGCTGGAAAAAACGAATAGGAAATTGTGAAGAAAGCATTTGAGCTGGTTGGTCCAAGATTAAATAGCATATGATGAAATTTTAAAAGGGGAAACTGAATTAGATTTTACAAAAGCAAAATTAAGATATGTAGATTCTGGACCAATAGCCAAAAAGCTACTCGCACTGACATTAAAACAAAAATTATACAAATGCCAGATCACAGATATCCTAAACTGAAAACTATTAAGATCACCACAGCACATAGAGAAATAAACTCTATTTCTGCCAGGTACTCTACAAATGTATACCTGGAAAACTCTAATCAGACCAGTACAAGAGATGCAAATTTCTGTGAAGGACTAGAAATTCCTCATCTGGCGTCACATTTTGTAAATGCAATTGATGACTTATTAAAATTGGAAGAGGTAATTAAAGCAATAGGCTCACCCAACAAATAGAAATCTCCAGGGCCTGATGGGCATTTTGCCAATGTTTTCCATACATATAAAGACAGCTTAGCTCCAATACTTCTACAAGTAGTCAAGGAATCTTGGGTTAGAGGTTGTTTCAACAAGGAATTATAACATCGATACCCAAAGCTGGTAAGGACCTAAATGACTGTAAGAATTATAGATCAATCACATTAATAAACTCAGACAATAAGATATTTATTTATTTATTTATTTATTTAGCTTTTGTTTACCGGGTAAGTACACTAGACAAGTATTATGCCTATTTTCAGGAACGACCCGGGAGAATACAACATGAGGAACAACAGTCAAGGAGACATGGCAAAGAGAGTACAGTTTTTTGTCACAGTAAACAAACATGTGGGAAATGCATCATTTGATGCTAGGGGAAACATATAGTAGTCAGCACATTTCAGATCATACACTCTAGACTAGCTAGTTCAACTGACAGATATATACAGGTCATCATACATAGGAGTGGAGCATAGTTCAAGGACTGGATTGGTCATAATATAACTTATAACATTGTCATATACACCCCCTAGGCTAGTTGGATCGCGGACAGGTATATACAACTCATCACATTTTCTAAATATGCATGTTGAGCAGAAACAGAAACACTTGGTAGTACAAGTTTCTACCAAGTGACCAAAGTACAATATGTCATGGTTAGCCTATGACCGTGGAGCAATAATGGGTGTAAAAATGCCCAAGGCTTTTTAGGCAGGAGTAGTCAGAAGTCATTGACACAGTGGGGAAAATATCTCCAGGAATTCAATGGAGACACCCTGGGGAGGTTCAGACAAAACAATTTGACACTTTACTCTAGGGAGGTTTGGGGCAGTCACATGCTGATGCTAGTTTTAGGAAACCCCACAGGGAATTTTGAAAACTCAGATAGGAGGGGGCAGCTCGGATATCCACAGGCAGTGAATTCCAGAGTCTGGGCTCACTTATGGCAAAGTCCTGATCCCCCCATGAGGGTCCGGGTAGGAGGGACTTTGAGCATCCCTGATGTGAGAGACCTAAGTTGGTAGGGGGTGGGATTCAGTTTAGGCAGAAGCCGGACCAGGCCCTGGGGGGTGCTAGTTCTGATCACTTTCCCAGAGAGGCATCCCAAACCAAAATCAAGGTATCTAGCTGGTGAGAGCCAGCAGAGTTTCTCATATAGTTCACAACAGTGGGTGAGTCGGGGGGCAGCCAAGGCAAAACGACAAATGTTATTGTAAGCAGTGTACCACCGGGTGAGCTGTGTCTTTGGAGAGCAAGCAAATAGGTGCAGCCCATAGCTGAGGAAGGGAAGGAGCACACCCTTCGCTAGGGCAAGCCTGGCTGCCGGTGTAAAGGTTATACTTGGCCCTATAGGCCAGACCCAGTTTGCAGTTTGCTGCCCTGCAGATGTTAAGGATATGATTACCTATGTCAAGTTGGGGGTCAAGTGTTACCCCCAGATATTTGATGGAGCTCACTATGGGTAGTGAGGATCCATCTGCACTGGTAACGTGTAAGCAGGCCGATGAGGCTTTGATTTTAGCCACTGAGCCAAAGAGCATAGCCTGTGTCTTTTTCAGGTTCAGGACCAGCTTGTGACTAGTAACCCATGACAATACACTGTTAAAGTCATCAGCCAGGTTCTGGTTTAGGGTAGTGGCATTCTGGCAGTGAGCCAGGATTACCAGATCATCTGCATACATGGTGGCACTACAGCTGGTAGTAACCATGGGCAGTTGATTGATGAAGAGGGAGAAAAGCAGGGGACCCAGTACCGAGCCTTGAGGCACTCCGGAGGTCACCGGTAGGGGCTCGGAGAGGACTTTATTGAAGCAGGTATGCTGCTTTCTGCCATGTAGATAACCCATTAGCCATTTCATGGCATGGGGGGAGAGGCCAAGTGACCACAACTGTGCACCAAGCAGTTTGTGTTCAACGAGGTCAAAGGCTTTGGACAGGTCGATAAATATTGCACCAGAGAGTTTGCCCTGGTCCATGGCTGTCCAGATACTTGATGTAACCAAGATTAAGGCTGTGGTGGTGCTGTGTCCCTTACGAAAGCCATGCTGGGCTGGGGACAGAAGTTCATGAGAGTGGATATATTCCAAAAGCTGCTCAGCCACTACCTTTTCAAGGAGCTTGCTAAGGGTTGGGAGAATGGCAATTGGTCGATAATTGTCAGGCAGTTTGGAATTTCCTTGCTTCAGTACAGGGACAATCCTCGCCTCTTTCCAGATGTCTGGGATGGTCCCCAGACCAAGGGATAGGTTGAAGATAAAGGCTACTGGTGAAGCAATGTGTGCAGTACCAAGCTTAAGGAGTTTAGGCTCCAGGTTGTCTAGGCCAGGACTGGAGTACTGGGAGAGGCCAGCTAGGCATTTCTGCAAGTCCTGAACTGATACAGCCCTGAGGTGGAACATTTGATGAGGAGGGTGACCCTCCAGCAGAGTGGAGGGAAGGGGTGGGACAGAGCTTCATCAGGTGAGAAGAGGGTTGTGAAGGCAGAGAGGTCAGAGAAGTGATTATTTAGGGAGTTGGCAATAGTATGGGGATTATTGCAGGAGACTCCATTTATGACCATGTCCGTAACCCCCGGATGGGATGATCCGCTGACAAGGGATTTAATATATCTCCAGAACCTCCTGGGATTACTGGCAGACCTTAGTAGGGCGGACTTGCAAAAGTCATTCTTTGCTGCCCTGATGGCCTTTTTGCACTTGTTCCTGAGGTGTCTGTACCTTTGAATAATCATGGGATCACTGGTACCTTTGGAATGAGCCCAACACTTATCTCTCTCCCACATCTGGGCTAGGAGATTCCCATTTAACCAGAAGGTAGCGGACCCCCTCACCCTACGGGTGACCTTGGGAGCATGCTTGTCTTGCAAGGCCCCAAAGGTGGAGAGGAAGTAAGAGGTTGCTGCCGAGGGGTCAGTGGCACCCTACACCCCAGACCAGTCAGTAACTCTTAGGTCTTCCAGGAACTCCTCAGTATCGAATCTAGAGTAGTTTCTGACATGCATAATTTTGTGTGGAATTTTGGGAGTGGGAATTTTCCATACACAGAAAACTGGCGAGTGGTCAGAGATAGAGTCAGATAATGTACCCGCTGATGAGATCCTGTCAGGATGTTTAGACATGATCCAGTCCAGTAAGGTGCTAGAGGATCCATTTGCTGTCAGTCTAGTTGGTTCCTGGATGAGCTGGGTCAGGGCAAGGTTAGCAAGCAGAGGCTCAAACTGCTTAACATTACCACTATCCCAGTTAAGGTTTACATCCCCCAGGATTATGAGTTCGTTATCCCTGACTCTGGGACCAATTTTGTCCATGAGGTGAGTTAATCCAGGTAGCCCACCTCTTGGAGGATTATAGGTGCACACCAGGTACAGTTTCTTTGCGTCCCCAAGTAGCAATAGCACATGTAGCAACTCACAGGGGGACACGTTTGAATCCTGGTGGGCAATTTGGGAGATTTTTAAGTGGTAGATTAGTATGCCACCCCCCCTCTTGCCCCCAGCTCTGTCCAGTTGGGTGAATTCATACCCGGTGAGTTCACAGGCAGAGTCAGGGACAGAGGGTTTCAGCCAGGTCTCCATCACTCCTAGGATGTCGGGTTTGTAGAGTGCAACCCATGATAATAGCTCATCACGATTAGGTAGCAGGCTCCTAATGTTAAGATGAGCTATTTTTAGCCCCTTACCCATGCCCCATATGGGAGGGATTTTGTGGGTCAGATTTAATGAGCCAGGGTTTGTTTCAATATCACCGACCAGTAGTAGTGCAAGTAGGAGGAGCCAGGGGAGATACCGCCTCCTATGCGCTTGACAACCTGGGAGTTTTTTAGCACGGGTATGCTTTACCCTGCTTGTATACATAAGGCACCGAAGATCTAGACATCAAGTAACACTGCAGTGCGCTTCGGAGATCACAAGGATATTGGAGAACATGTAGTCTGGGACCTCGTAGGTGGACGACCATCCCCAGTTGTCACCCAGTGTTACTGGGGGGGAGGTGACCATATGCAACAAGAAGAGTCCCACTGTAAGACCTACAAGGCCTATATCCCTGCGGATGACAGCCAGCACCCTCTCTACCTTTAATATTTGAGTATCCCTATCCTCACTAGATGGATGGGAGGGGAACCACTTCCACATCTTGGCTGGATGCATAGCACTAGCCTGTGAGATAATTATCAGTCAGCTAACAAGAACTGCTGTGAAGGAAGGAGAGATGGATGTACTAAGGCTGGAAGGAAGTTAGTGAGATTTGTTATTGGTATGTGCCAAGTAAATAAAATAAGGCCTGCACAGTGCAATTCAAGGCTACCAGCTATGGATGCAGGGGCTGAGGTTTATTTCTGGGAAGGAGTTCCTGCCCTCGCCCTTTGTAAGCACACTTACCACCTGTCGACAGTTATACGAGGACAGAGTTTAGACAGCCAACAACCAAGCAGTGCAAGTGGGGTTAGGATTGGTATAATAGTAAATACTAGCAAGGTTGTTTTGAGCAGACAGTGTAGCAGGACTGGTATAGTGAGGCCCTACTCCTTTTGTTAAGGTCTCTATTAGCAGGGGCTGAGATAGGAGAGCCAGCAGGATGAGCAACACCTGTACAAGACTTAGGTATTAGCAAAGGTGTTAAATTTCAGGTTAGAAAAATGTCTACAAGATCTTGTGGGACCTATGCCAATGGGATTCCAAAAGGAGGACTCTCCTCAGATAACATGAGGAAGGTGCTTCACCTGACTAACTTTGTAGAACATTCAAAAACACTGAAGACTTTGTTATCAGTCAATGCTGAGAAAGCCATTGATGGGATATCTTGGCGACACATTCTCGATACTCTGTCTTTATACCGACTCCCATAAGGTTCTCAGATGGATAAGCCTTCTTTATAAAAGGTCAGCCACTGCAGTTCTTACTAACAGGATTCTCTCCCAGGCAGTCACTAAACAAGGATATCCCCTTTCATCTCTACTCTTTATGCTTTCATTAGACCCACTAGTATGGAAACTAAGAAAGGATCCTGAGGTAGAAGGCATATCATTTGTTATAAATGGGAGAAATACACATGTACGCTATATGCAGACAATCTCCTTCATTGAACATATCGAGGACTTGCTAAAACGAATTCGGCAAAGGCTTGGACTGTTTTTTAGAATCAGCCAATTTCTCACCAGAGATGCCAAGAAACAACTGGTCCAATCCATTTTCCTATCATTGGTTAATTACGCTGACTTCCTCTACAGCCAATGCCCCAACTCTTACATGGCTAAACTGGACACACTCTACCATCGAGCACTGAGGTTTACAACGGGACTCCCCTTCGACACACATCACTGCACCCTATATGCGGCAGTGGGATGGACATCACTAAAGTTCAGGCGCCACAGAAACGCCACTCTCGAACCTATAGAGCCATCTCTAATAAGCTGCCTTACTATATCTCCTGCTGTCTTCCCTGAGTATAATTAGGAAATCGCGTTAAGAAGTTACTCAGCTATTACACTTAAGTACCAAAGCAAAATCCGCTTGACAGGGCAGCCATAAGCTTGAGTGCTACCTACCTTATGGAGCGATCTACAAAAACCCTCAAATTAAGCACTCTAATCGGGTATAAATGCTTTCAAGATGCTTTATTTCCGTACAATCAGAGAAGTATGTAACTGCTTCACCCACTCAGACCCAGTACTGGTATATAGCCACACCTAGACCCAATTTTAAGTACTGACCCCCCCAGCTTGCTCCTCACCAGCCTAATTGTTCTCTCTCTTATCCCCCTGTCTTATCAACACTAGGCCCATCCATCCCCTTATTCTTCCTTTCCCAACCTCGGATAGGAGCTCACTACCCTGGGTTGTGACATCCTACCATGCCCCGTACTTTATAGCATTCAATCCCGGGTCTCACACATACTCCTTTTCTCCATACACCTTCTCTACATCCAGCTTTACCAACTCCTTTCTGTGCACCGTGCCCTCCTAGCCTTTCTCCCCCTACTTCCCTCCCTCTCTTCTCCCCTACCTTCACCTCTACCTGGTGTATATTTTTATTTTTATTTTTTTCTTCCGTTACTTCCTCCTGCAACCTTAGATAACCTGCTTTATCTTCCTATAGACACTTCTATGTATGTAAATACTGTGTAATCTGTATAATATCTGTATAATTCTATGTACATATGATCTTCTTTTTCTTCCTCTCTGTAAAGAGTATTATCTGTATTGCCTTGTAAATACCTGTGTTGACCTGTATATACAATTGTTCATGCTCCACCCAGGTCCATCTTGCAAATGAGCTTCTGCTCAACGATGAACGCCTGGTTAAATAAAGACTTGATTGATTGATTGATTGATTGATTTAATCTAATATTCTCAGTCCAAATCCCATTATCATCTGTATCTGCAATATTTAAAATCATAAAAAATGGTAGTGATTTTCCAGGTTACAAAGTTAATAAAGATAAAAACTCAGTTCCTTTCACTAAATGGGTTATACCTAAAAAGAGATAAAATGGGACCAGAATGAGCAGATAATTTCACTGAATACATGGGGGTTAAAATATACAAGGACTGAAACAAAACTATCAAAAACAAGTTATCAGAATTAGAAGAAAAAATTGAAATGATCTTAACAAATTGAACAAACTAGCCCTGTGATACTGGACTAGAGTAGATGTTATAAAAATGAATATATTGCTAAGAGCTTTTTTTTAATTTTTTTATTTATTTAAAATCTTGGAATTGCAACCTTTGAGTCAGAGACTCATTTCCAAAGACTCCACGTCAATACACAATACAGACGGTATCCCGTGACAATAGCGACTACAAAATCGCGACTCACAACATAGCAACTAAATAATAGCTACCGTGAAACAGGCGACACTGCAAAATAGCGATTGTACTTTAATAGCGAAAACACCTGCCACCGATTGCCCAACATTAGCGACTTCACAAAATAGTGACTATGCACTCAAAAACACCTGTTTGAGTTTTGCACTATGTTTTTCTAGCCTAGACATAGATGGCATTACTAGGTAGCAGTAGTGTGACCTGTTCAATGAGGAGCAACTGTTTTTGACTAGGATTTGTGTCACACATTCTCTGTTTAAGAGACACCTCAAAAACACCTGAGACTTCACAACAAACACGACTATGTGCTCAGTCACCTACACAACAGCAATCTAGTCTGTAATCTCAACCCGTAGTAGGGTGCAGGGTCACAACAATGGCATAAAATGCTACTCACTAGTCTCACTACACTCTGCACTCGAACTGGAGCTCAATCGCCTATACAACAGCAATCTACTCACCAACGAATCCACCATTGCAGTCTAGTCTGCACTCTGCACTCGAACTGGAGCAGGGGGAAGGGTCGCAGGTCAAAGGTCAAAGTACATAACAACGGTATAAAATGCATAACCTAACAGCAGCCACCTACTGCATTTGAACTAAGCAACTAGACGCGCAAGCTACTCACTCCTCACCCCCACATCGCCAGCATCAGGGACATGCGTGAGATCCTTTATCAATGCCAACACTTTATTTCCCGAAGTATGTAACCTTGCAAGGCAGCTATACTTATGTGCGTCTACACAACACCAATAAACTTTCTCAGTCTTCTCCTTATCCTTTCTGAAAGTATAGCTCCCATAAACAGCCAAAGGCTTACCTTTCTGGCTGGTGACCAACTCAAACTCCATGCTGCGATGTGAAACAGTAAATACCAAATGGAAACTGATACAACAGATGTACCTTTAAGGTAAGCAAGGTCTGGTCAGGTGGGAGTTGACAACTGCATTGTGGGTACAAGGAAATACTTTTTGGAAACAAGGGTAAAAGGATGATCGTGGGTCGTGGGATAATCATGGGTGTGTAAGTATTCCAAATCATGACCAGAGCTATTTTGACCGTAGCGCTATATTTTATGCACTAATATGCTTCGGCGCTATTATTACACTCACAATTCTGACATCGCTATTATTGCAGTCACTGTTTAAGAGTCACGATTTTCACATGGAACCATACAGACATAGGTAAATACAATAGACAGTATGATACAATATCCAATGCCAGGGCAGTTTGATGGCAAGGTTACAGCATGAACCAGTATGCTGAGATGTCTAATATAGAGTTGAGGCTGTAGGCTGTGGGCAACACAGTAAACAGTACGATACAGGGTACAGTGCCAGGGTACTCTGACTTCCGGTTACAGCATGACCCTTTTACAAGGATATCCTGACCAGTTTACAAGGATATCTAATACATTGTTTTGGCTGTTGACAGTGCATAGGATAAATCTAACAGTAAGAGGTCAGTTAGTGGCCAGAGAGTGAATCGGGGGACAGTGCACATGCCTACTATGCTTGGCTGGAGCTGAATAAACTGGGTAAGTTAGGGAAGGCAGGCAGTGCAAATTCTAGAGCAGTCTGTTGGAAGACTTTGTCCGAGTGCCTGAGTAAGAATTGCAGGCCATTGACTGTGAAAGAGGTTGTGTGGCCATTCTGAGAGGCTGGTGAAGGCACTGGTGGTGGACTTAGAGTGTGCAGGTGCAGGTGTGGGTGGCAAGGAGGTGGGTCTTGAGTGCCTTTTTAAAGGGATCAAGTTTTTGTTGGTTAGAGACCGATGGCGGGAGGGCGCTGAAGTAGGAGGGAGCCCTGACCAGAAAAGACCTCTGGGCGAGTGTGGTTCTGACTCTGAGAATGGCCAGTGCAGCTTTGGTTGAGCTAAGTGTGTACACTGTGGGGGAAGAGGAGATTAGGGAGGCAGATAGGCCTGGGGGGTCAAGCCAAGGAGGTATTTTTTGGTCAAGAGGCAGGACTGGTAGTGGACCCTCTTGTCAAAGTTCAGGATCTGGACAATGGAATAGAGCATGCATGTGTGTGTCATGCGGTCTGCAGCAGTTAAGAGCCTACAGACTTTGTTAATGACCACTTTTATTTTACTGACAGCTGTTGCATCTGTGGCAGCATAGACCAGCAACCCATAGTTGATTAGAGAGATTACTGATGAGGTTATGGCTAGTCTCAGGGCTTCCGGGGTAAGGCAGTCCTTATGGCGATAAAGGAGATCAATACATGCATTGGTAGCAGATGTGAGGGTGTTGATGTGTGTGGAAGGAGAGGGAAGAGTCAAAGATAACCCCTAGATATTTATAGGACGAGACCCGCTCCAGGGTGTAGAGTGTGCTTGAATATGCAATTGGGCATTTTTTTATTTGTTTTGGTCATGTGCGAAAAGTAGGGTCTTGGTTTTTTTCAGGTTCATGACTAGTCTATGCTTCATAAACCAGAGTTCAGCTTGGCTGAACGTGTTCCTGGGTGAGGCCTGAAGGTTGGCTGGGTTGGTGTGGGAGACACAGATGACGGCATTGTCCGCATAGAGGAGGATCTTTTTGGGGCAGGCTATGGGAATTGCGTTCAAGAATATGCTAAAAAGCAGGGGCCCTAGAATGGATCCCTACAGGATTCCTGAGTGGAGGAGACTGTGTTATTTATCCACACACATTGGGACCTAGAAGACATGTAACAAGTAAACCAGTCCAAGGGCCCTTGTGAGAACCCCATTAGAAGGAGGGAGTTTAGTAGGAGGGGGTGACTGACCGTGTCAAAGGCCTTGGATAGGTCTATGAACATGGCCCCTACAATGTGCCCTCTATCAAGAGCAGTATGTATGTAGTTTGTGAATTCTAGCAGGGCCGTGGTGGTACTATGCCCAGCACAGAACCCATGCTGTTCTTTGCAGAGTTGGTCATGGGTTTTAAGGTAGTCAGTTAGTTGATCCGCCACAACTTTTTCTAGCATTTTGGACAGTGGGGGGAGAATGGAGATGGGTCAGTAGTTTCCTGGTGTCAGGGGGTCACTGCCTTTGTGGATTGGTGTAACAACTGCATTATTCCAGGCTTTGAGAAACTGACCAAGGCATAGGGAGCGGTTCAGGAGGCCGGTGAGCGGGGTAATCAGCACGTCCAGTGCCAGACAGAGGAGTTTGATGTCAATTGGGTCATTCAGGAGGCTAGTACCATTCAGGGCTTTGGCTTGGTATGGCCTTGCTCTATGGTGGAGATAGCCGGAGACAGAAAGGTGGCCGTGAAGTGGTGGGGGAGGTCGATGGTGGGTACTGGGTCAAAGAAGTTGGGGGGGGGGAATGCAGCTTAGGTCAGTAAAGTTGTCACTGAGTGGGTTGGCAATCTTTTTAGGGTCTGTGGTGACCAGTCCCTTACATGCAATTTGGGACAGGGACGGCGTGTGTGTTTTTCCATTTAGGGACTTTATGTTGTTCCAGAACTTGCGTGATGAGCCCCAGGAGGCAGTTAGGGTGATTCGGTAGTGTTTGGCTTTTGCCTTTTGAATAGCCCAAGTGCAGCTGTTCCGAGCAGCTCTGTATGCCTACAAGTCAGCAGGTTTGCCTGATTCATTGACCCTGTCCCAAAGGTTATCACGGCTTTTGAGCTGCTGGAGGAGGGATGGAGTTTTTTGATGCTTACCTTTTTCATAGGGGCAAAGATGTCACAGGCCTTGGTGAAGGAGTCCTGGAAGTAGCTGAGTGCAGCATCAATACTGTGGGCATGGTATACTGGGGACCAGTCCCATTGAGTAAGGTGCTGTTTAAAGTCGGAGAGTTTGCCTGGGTGCAGCTGGCATCAGAGTGTTGTGAATAGGGGTGGTGCAGGTTGTTGGCCTGACCATGGGCAGATTACCAGGGAGTGGTCACTGAGGGAGTTTGGTAGGACTTCAATGTCTTTGATTTTGTGGGGCCGGTTGGTGAGGATGTATGTATGTTCTCGGCATGATGCTCAGATTCATCCCAAAATAATGTTTTTTTGCACTTACACTCTTATGAATAGCTTTATATGGAATAACAAATATCCAAGGCAGAATTATCTTAGAATATCCAAACCTAAGGAACTAAGAAGGTTGAAAGACCCAGATTTATTTCTAAACTATTTATTTATTTTGTATTTTGTATACAGTCTTGAAATTACAACCCTTTGAGTCAGGGACTCATTTACAAAGACTCCGCATCATACATTTAGTGAGGACATATACAGAGTAATATACAGTGCAGTAACAAGTACAGAGACAACAATGGGATAAAACATGTACAGAGCATCACCAAATGGTGCAAAAAATCAACAGCATATTATTTACAGAGTTTATTTAGCAACAAAAGAAACCTAAGCCCTATAGAGGAGTTTATGAGCAATCACAGTAACTGTTTAACATAACATGGGTGTGCAGTACTGGTTTAAACGGCCCTATTCTACCATCAGGTTGAATCAAACTACAAAATGCTTGGCTGACACAAACCACAATAACAAGGTAGCAGTGTGGGTGGACAGAGGAAAAAATGTGGCTAAAATGAAAGTCTTCAACCTGGGTACACTTGTTTTCATAAAGCCCAAATGCAGGGCATCAGAGTAAAAATAATTACAAATGAGGAAATGAATCAAAAAGGTATTTGCAGCATAAATGAAGGAAACAGCTTTAAAGACTTCACCTGCTTACAAAAATAATTTAACCAATCCAGTGAAGAAGGTTTCATTCAAGGTTTAAGTGCTAGTGTGTCTGCAATTTATAATAAAAATGTGGACTTTTTGAAACTAATCAAATAACAGCCTCTTTAGAGTCAACATGTAGATGGAAACCTTGCATATCTACACTATACAACTTTTTGATCAAATCCTTCAATAAAGGGTATTGAGGAATAAATGAAAGATGGTCCAGATTGTTAGGATAAATGTTGAATCTTGGGAGTAGGAACACATCTTTAAAAAGGCACCAGAAGACTTCGCTTCAACTAACCATACAAGACAAAATAATAAATAACCTTATTATATGCCAGAACACCAGTACAAAATATGTCAACTGATAAATGTACTAAATGCAGAGGACAAGGCACCATTGCCCACATGTTTTGGAATTGCAAACATAAAGCAAAAAAATTACTCAGCTTTCCTCCACTCTTCCTAAGCTGGTTAATGGCATGACAGTAGAGACATGTGTAGTGGGTCCTTTTCCTATTGGCAGTAATCTTGTTATTAGTAATACTTACTCTATAAAAATAATACCTATGATTGCACAAAATGTCATTTTTAAAGTATTGGATTAATGATGATTCTCCACCATTTCCAAAGGACTAGCTCTTCAGAGCCCCTGTCAGTCCCACAGCTGCAGGAAACAACTGGTGCAAGCGGGTCACTATTTGCAGCACTGCAGTTTTTCCTGCAGCTGCAGTATTTTCAAAGATGCAACTAGTTTATGAGCGGTGCCAAGATTCACGGCAGCTTCTGGCTGTTTTTTTTTTGGCACAGCTGCAGAAAATGTAACACCCAATGGGACTAGGCATAACATCCTCTGCAACTGCGTTTGTTGTAAATGAAAAGCTCCACAGGTGCAAAGATTTCATCCTGCAGCAGTGGCTGTGGCATGGGACTTCGTTCCCAGACTGGCTGAAAAAAATCCAGCTCGAATTCTTTCAGAAGCTGCTAGAATAAAAAAAAAAAACTAGCACATTGCTCTTACTCTAAAACTGCGAATTTAAATGTTAAATGGGTGATTTGCAAAACGTTCTCACAGAACAGAACAAACTAGGAACCTATGTGTAAGGACAGAGGCAACCACAGAAGAACAGGCAAGTGTACTCATTTTCTTGGTATCTTCTTTAATCTGTTTCCTTCATTTCTTCCACTTGTTTTTTGTTCAGTTAGCTTCTGAATCTACTCACTTTCCTTACTACCTCTGATTTGAGTATCTCTACATGAGGGTTTGCTTTTACTTGTTTTTTAATCACATATGCTTTTAAGATTTATCTTGTTTATCTCATTGTTAAAGCAGCAGTGCTTTGAAGCTTTATTTTGTACTCATTTACATGCTATTCAGTTCTTTAATTAGGTTGTTACTTATGAAGTCTCTGTGTAATGTTTGATGCTGCTGACAGATGTATGTAATAGACGTATTGTAAAATTTTAAAAATAAATATTGTGCGTCTTCTGTTGTCCTCATTGCTCTAAGCTTGTCTCTGATGCAGAATGTACACCTACACACCTGGAGTTGTGCCCACGCACGTTACTGCCTTGTGAATGCTGTGCTCATCCTTGCAGTTGTCAGTCATCTCCCACAGGACAAGGACGAGCTGTGCACGAAACTGATTGTCTGTCTGGGACTATGGTGAAAATAATTTTTTTTGTTTGCTTTTTGCATTATTTGTTTATCCCCCCTACATGCCCCAGAGCTGCCTCTCCTTCGGGCTGACATGGTCACAGACATTCCCCTTACTATCCCCCTTCCAACCTCCTACCTCACATCTGCAGCCTTCCTCGGGGTAGCCCAGTGTAACCATTCACCGGATGAGTCCCCACTCCTCCGAGGGGGAAGGCACCAGCAGGAGGAACCAGCACACTATTTCTCTCAGTCCCGGGAACTGCTGAGGTATTCTGTGGCTCTCAAGGAGTCTTCGGAGGTGCCTGGGGCTGGCAGCCATCATCCAGCTAACTTCTGGAACGTTTTTTCAATTTTTCTTGTTCCCCTTTGAGTCGCTTCATGCAGTGTCTCCAATTTCCATTGGGGGCCGCTACATGAGTGAAGACAGTCCATAACCCATCCCAGGATAGGAGAGCAGTCCATCGGACTCTCAATCCTATCCTCCCCCTACCGACCCCTGATGACCTGAGTCCATTCCCGAACCTAGGTCACCGGTGTGGGTCGAGATACGGCGCCAGTGCTTCAACCCTCTATGCCACCAGGCCAGCCCATAAATGGGTTATTTTGAAGTCAATGTAGAGGTTGCTGTGTTTCTTTTTTTTTTAGTTATTCACCCGTTAATCATAGTGTGAACATATTTTGTTAGTGTTGCTTCTGTTTGCCTTGTGTCACTTACACATTGGAACTTGATAATTCCTGTTAGAATTAGCTGCCATGAATCCCATGTAGTGGATGACAGCATCGTAGAACAGCTTGTGTATCCCTTGAGTTGATGTTACAGGTATATAATATTGATGCCTGTTAGTTTTCTTTTACTGTACACTGCCTCTTAGAGGTCTGTTCTTGATGTAGGTGTGCCTTACAATTTGTCGTGGTGTTTGCCATCCCCCCCAACACCAAAACACACATACACACTCAACCATCCAAATTCGGGAACTAATGTAAATCAATGAATATTAAGGTGTCTTTGTTTGTTTCAGTCACTTTGTCCTTATTGTGAAGTCTGTGTTTTGCACTGTATTTCAAGTTGCAATTCATAGACTAATACATGGAGCTGGCAGTGAGGTGGACACATTTTTTGTTGTTGCTTATTACAGTGTTTCCAATTAATGTTGCCTATCGTATGTCAGTGTCTTGTTTCAGCATTAAATGAAAATTAGCACATGAGTATTACTTATGTTGCCAGAGCAGACAAACGTGGTGCCCCTATACTCCACTACAGACAGTAGGATGATAGAGATAGTGCCTGAATTCATCACAGCGCTAATCAGCTGCAGGTGTGGTGTTTTACAGAGCAACTGCATATTGTGGAAATTCTTGTTGCTCCTAGCTGGCTCTCAAAATAATAAATAAAAATGAAATGGACAAGGATTTTGCAGATTAATGACTACAAAAAGTATTGTTATTGTTAGTCTAGTATGTATAATCTTTCTACTGTCCCTGTCTATTGTCTGTATGTATGTTTTTTTAATTAAATTTGTTGTTATACTTGAGCAATATTTCAGTCACATGTGTTGCAAATCATGGTCAAATATAGAGTTGAAGTGTTTTATTGAAAGTTATTGTGTCATTGTCAATAAATGATTTTGCCTACATGTTTATGAATTTTTTTTTAATTTTTATGGAAAATTAAAATAAAAGAAAATATTGACATTCCCCCTTAGAGAAATCAAACCCTGTGTCCTTTCTCCCATAGACATTCATCTACTCCTCATGTTCATCTGATCTTTCTTGTAAGTTAGTTGGTTTCTATTATACTCATGGGGCTAGATATTCAAAGGGGTTGCGCCTGGTGCAAATAGATTGTAAAGCGCAACCCAATGTGTGCGGGTGATATTCAAAGGGGACTTGCGCAGTTCCAATCCTGATGCACTGTGGAGCACTGGTAATGTATACGCCACATCTGTAGGAAGTGTGCCCATCCATATGTGGAACATCCCAATATTCAGCCTGGGATGTGTGGCGCATCTGCTAGCACAGCCTCTAGATGCATTGCATACCGGGACACAAAGTCGAGCCAGAAAAATAAGGCTCAAATGCTGGCCACCCACAGGCAGGCTGCTGTATTGCAGGGCACAACACAGCAACCAGCAGCCGTGGGTGGCCACCCGCCCACACAGAACACCGTCCATAAGCACCCATATGGTTCCTGGTAGTCCAGTGGTACCCCCATCCCTCCTCATAGCTTGATTGCAGGTAATAGTAACAAAATACAAAATACAATCCCTGGTAGTCTACTGGTACCTCCTTTCCCATAGCCCGATCGCAGGTAATAGTACAAATTAGACACGCCCTGGAAGTCTAGTGGTACCCCCCCAACCCTCTCATAACCCAATCGCTGAAAACAACAGACATTGCAAGCCCTGGTGATGTTGTGGTACCCCCACCCACCGATGCACTGATCACTGTAAAATATAAAATTCCTCTTTCCTGGTAGTCTGAGTGGTCGCTCCACCCGCCTGATGCACCGATTGCCGGTGCTCCATATTAAAATATATCCCAGGTGGTCCAGTGGCACCCACCATCCCCCACCTACACAGGACCCCTGCCCACCCAGCTCCCCCCACCATCAGCGGGCAGCTGCTACCCACCCACATACCGCCCGTCTGCCTGCCGACTGGCAGCTTACAGTATGTGCTGTGAGCCCACTGGTCCACACTGTGGACCAATGTGCCTGCAGGGCATACTGTACTAGACAGTTTATGCTGTTCCTCTTTCTTGTATCCCCTAACCCCGTGTACATCCCCCCCTCGCTGAACTTGCACAGCTTCACCCTCCACCTATACCTGTAGCAGCCCCTCTTGAGCCCACAGCCCTTCTTGAACCCATCCACAGTAACCATGTCCACCAGCTCCTCAGGCAGCACATTCCATGGTCCCACCACCCTCTCAGTGTAGCAGTGCCTCATCCTCTCTCCCATGAGTCCCCCTCCTTCTAGTTTCCACCCATGTCCCCTTGATGACCCTCCCACCTCTTTGTGTTGGAACACCATGTCTAAGTCTACTTTATTTATCCCCTTTAATATAACTGAAGACCTGTATCATGGTCCCCATCCCTACTCTCCTGTAGAGGTACATCTTGAGCTTCTCAAACTTCTCTTCTTAGTCCTCTTCCCCCATACCCATAATCATCCTGGTTGCCCTCCTCTGGACCCTCTCCAAGAGTGTAATGTCCATTATTTAGTGGGTCCGACAGAACTGCACGCAGTATTCAAGGTGCAGCCTAACATACCAACATACAAAACTGCCAGCAGATAATGTCCATTTTGGTCTATCTAGTGTGCTCAAGCATGCAGCACTTCAGTCAATTAAACTGCAGTTGTCCCCCCATGCCTCATATGCCCTCCACCATCTCCCACTCCCTCCCAATTTGTACCATCCCCTTGAATCTGTCCCACCCCCTCTTGAAACCCCCAACACTCTGCACTGATACAACTTCTTCTGTTGGAGCATTCCACCCTGTCACCACCCTTTCTGTGAAATAGTGTCTCCTCAGTTCCCTCTTGAACCTGCCTCCTTCCAGCTTCATAAAGGTTTCTTTTCCACCTTCTTGATGGGACATACACCTCATGTCTACTTTGTTCAATCCCTTCAGGTGCTCATATCCCCTCTCTCCCTTGTTTACTCCAGTGTATACATATTGAGTTATCTCAGTCCATCCTCACATGGTCTGTCCCCCAACCCCAGGATCATTTTGCTTGCCCTGTGCTGTACCCCATCCAGTAGTTTGATTACCCTTTTTTAAGTAGGGGTATCAGAATTGCACACAATATTCTATGTACAGTCTTACCAGGGATCTGTACAGGTGCATGATGACCTCCCCACTCCTAGAAGTAATCCACCTGGCTATTCATAGTAGCACTCTGTTTTCCTTCAATGATGCCTTTATGCGCTGAGCAGAGTGGTTCATCTCCCTGGTTACCAGCAATCCCAGATCCTTCTCCTCCTTAGAATGTGTTAACAGGGCACCCTACAGCCAGTAATTGTGTCTTGTGGTCTTGCCTCACAAATGCATCACTTTGCACTTATTGGCATTGAAATCAAGTGTCCAAGTGTGAGATAATTTCTCCAGATTTAAAAAATCCTTCTGAAGTACTTTTGTTCCCTCCCCGCCCCCATCTACCTAGGCACAAATCTTTGTCAGCTGCGAAGAGATTGATCTTGCTCTTAATTTCTACTGCAATGTCGGCTATGAAAATGTTGAACAGAACCGGTCCCAGCACTGATCCCTGTGGTACACCACTTCTTACTGCCCTTGGTTCAGATGCCTCCCCCCCCCACCACCCCACCAACCACAATGCTACCTTCTGGTGTCTACACTGCAGCCAGTTCTGGACCCATCTGACCAGTTTCCTCCATGATCTCAGATGCTTCAAATTGCAGATCAGCCTACCACATGGCCCGAGTCAGAGGCATTGCTGAAATCTAGGTAGAGAACATCCACCACATGTCCTCTGTCCTGTGCCTTTGTAACCGAGTCATAAGAGTCAAACATGTTAGTCTGGCATGATCTGCTTGAGACAAACCCATGGTGCCTGTTGTCATGGAGATTGTTATGCTCAAGAAATTGCTCCAGTCTTTTCTTGAGGATTGTCTCCATCAGTTTTCTCACAATTGCAGAAAGGCTTACAGGTTGGTAATTCCGCTGTTTGGCATTGGTGCCACTCTTATGGAGGTGTCCCACATGAGCTTCACTCCAGTCACTGGGCAAGCTACTTGAATTCAGAGGGGTACTGAATCACTCCGCAAATGGTCCTACCAGTAACTCCGCCAAATCTCTCATCATCCTGGGGTGGACTCCGCCTGGGTCAGGTGCCTTGACCCCCTTCAGGGACTTTAGTCCCTCCCTCACGCTTTCCACTGTGATTTCCCCATTCATGGTAGCTTGTCCCCCACTCTTCCCCACCTTTTTCTTATTCTCAGGTATGGGACCAACCCTTTCCTTTTTGAAGATCGAATGAAAGTATTTATTAAGTACTTCTGTCTGCTCAGCCCCCTTTTCTATCCATCCACTTCCCTTCATGATCCTTACAATTTGATCATTGCTCTTCCTCTTCTCTCTGCTATATCTGAAGAAATCCTTTTCTCCTTCTTACTGTAGATCCCCTGCACTAACCTCTGTTCCCTATCAGCCTTTGCTGCCCTTACCACTCTGCTCACTTCTCTTGATGTCTTCACATATTCTTCTGTCTTCTGTCCTGTGGGATCTCTTGTAGATCCTAAATGCATTTCTCTTCTCCCTCACCTTCTCCACAGTCTCTCTATTCATCTTACTTGGTTTATTGATCCAGGTCCCTAGTGATGCACCCCATCATCTTATTGCCCTTGGTCACTGCCTTATTAGAGTTCTCAGTTTTTTTTTCATTTTTATATCCACCCCCAACCCCTCACCTGGTCCCTCTCCCCATTTGAGAGCTGTGGTGCATCTCCTGTCATGATATCCATGTGTTCTGGTGTTGTAGACCCCATGTGAAGAACCCTGTACTGTCCAGCATTACATTTCAGTTTCTTGGTATGCAACCTCTTCTCCAGAGGCCCCATGTCATCATGCATGGCTAATCTCCCCTCCTCCCCATCCAACACCATCCCCAGCATTAAGTCATTTCCAGTGAGACTCATTTTGTATCTGTTATCTTTTCTGTTGTCAGATACGTAGGCTTAAAACAGGATTGGTTCCAGGACTGTTCCCCGGAGGACCCCACTAATGATCCTCTTATGTGATGAGACCCCCCCTCAGGAATGCTGTTCCATGCATCCACAACCCTCTCTGTGGAAAAATATTTTCTCACATTCCCTCTGAGTCGTACCCCCTCTATCTTTAAATTGTTCCCTCTTGTTCTTGCACATCTCTTTTTCTGAAAGATGCTACCCTTTTGGACTTTGTAGATTCCCTTGAGTAACTTGAATGTGCCTATCATGTCCCCCCTTTCCCTTCTTTCCTTGAGGGTATACATAGTAAGCTCCGTTAATCTTTTTTCATATGTCTTGTTGTGCAGATCAAGCACTATTGTGGTTGTCCTCCTCTGGACAGCCTCCACCCTGTCTATGTCTTTGCGGAGAAGGGTTCTTCTGAACTGCAAGCAGTACTCCAGATGGGGTCTCAGTAACTGTCTGTAAAAAGGGATAACAACTTCCTGTTTTCTGGTGCTGAGGCCTTTCCCCATGCATTCCACTATCCCTCCAGCCCTCTTTAATGCCTTCTCACATTGCTTACCCACCTTTATGTCATCCAATATAATTTCCCCAGGTCCCTTTCCAGTTTTGTTGTTGTCAGTATCTCATCCCCCCTTCTGTATTCTTCCTTGGGATTTTGTTTCCCAGGTGCATTAATTTACAGTTCTTTGCATCAAATTCAAGCTGCCATACATTTGACCATTCCTCCAACCTTGGCAAGTCCCTTCTCATCCTTTCCACTCCTTCTTGTGTATCAACCCTGTTGCACATCTTTGTGTCATCTGAAAAGAGACACAGTTTTCCTTCCAGTCCCTCTGTAATGTCACTTGATCCCACTTTTGTGAAGGGGAATCACATCCGCCCTCCTCCAGTCCTCTGGTCACACACCATCATCCCATGATTTGTTAAAAAGGGTAGTCAATGATGTTATTAGTTCTCCCCCTAGTTTGCTTAGAATTCTGGTGTGAATCCCATCAGACCCCATTGCTTTGCCACCTTCAGTTTTAGGAGTTCTGAACCCTTTCTCACATAGAAACATAGAAGTTGATGGCAGATAAGGACCACAAGGGTCATCCAGTCTGCCCATTTCTTTCTACCTTATGAATGTGCTATAGGCCTTTACTCTGCCAATAGCCTATCTATTGATACTCATCTTTATTGCTCCCTTATGCCTAGCCCATGCCTGTTTGAAGCCCTGCACTGTAGTCATATCCACCACTTCCTGAGGTAGGCCATTCAATGCATCCACTACCCTTTCTGTGAAAAAGAACTTTCTTACAGTCCCCCTTAATTGGCCACAATCTAATCTCATGCTGTGTCCTCTTGTCCTGCTATTTTTCTTAAATTGAAACATGTCACCTTGTTAATGCCCTTAAGATGTTTGAATGTTTCGATCATATCACCTCTCTCCCTCCTTTGCTCTAGGGTATACATATTGAGCTCTGTTAATCTGTCCTCATATGTTTTCTGATGCAGTCTCTACACCATTTTGGTTGCCCTTCTCTGGACTGCCTCTATTTTGTTCATGTCCTTGTGCAGGTGTGGCCTCCAGTACTGCACACAGTACTCCAGATGGGTCCTAACCAGTGTCTTTTAAAGAGGGATTATTTCATGACTCTTATGACTTGTGATACCCCTACTAATAAACCGCAACATCTCTCTAGCCTTACCTACTGCTTTAGTGGTCTGCTTGGATGATTTCAGGTCATCTGTGATGATTATGGCCAAGTCTCTTTCTTCCCTTGTGATTGCCAGCAACTCCCCTCCCAACCTATAGGTGGCTTCAGGGTTTCTCTTCCATATGTACATGATCTTGCACTTCTTTGCGTTAAACCCCAGTTGACCAACTTCTGACCCAACCTGAGCCTACCCAGCTTATTAATCAATCATCTATGTAGTACAGTTTCGAAAGCTTTGCTGAAGTCAAGGTAGACAGCATTAACTGCTCCCCTTTGACCACCACTCTGGTTACCATCACAAAGAAATCTATGAGATTAGTTTGACAGGTCCTTCCTGTTGTAAACCCATGCTGTCTTGGATCCTGTGCTCCTATGGATTCCAGGTGTGTCACTATCCTTTCCTTAATGAGTGACTCCATAATCTTGGCCACTACTGAGGTAAGACTGATTGGTTTGTATTTCCCTGCCTCCTCTCTGCCACCACTGTTGTGGAACGAGATCACATGAGCTCTTCTCCAGTCTTCTAGGACCTCTCCTGTGATCAGAGACTCATTAAACAGTTCTGAACCTCCCATTTAGCTGTCATGTTTTGTATATGTTCTAACAGTAATGTGTCCATGTCCTCTCCCTGGTCTGAAGGCATGTAGACAACCCCGGTTCATATGGCTGTCCCATTTCCTCCACAGTTCTTCTGGCTCATTATGCGTATTCTGAAATTCTGTATCTTTAATATTTTCATTGACATAAAGGGCCTCTCCAACTCCCCCCCCTTTTTGCACCTCAGTCTCTTCTGAACAGTACATAGCCAAGTACTGAAGTCTCCCAAGATTTCTCAAGACAGAAATTTGAATTCGTATATTCCTTTTTTTTTCTCAAAGTTGTCTATGGGACCATTTTTTATAAGCAATAACACATGGCTGGGTGTCGTTACTACTGAGATTCCTGCATACCCTGAGGCTGTTGGCTCTAGACCTGTGGTCTTGTGTCTACCACACCTCTGGGTATGTGGGTAGATCTGTATTACCAACACCCAGCCATGTCTTATTGCTTATTCAGTTTATCTGTTGTGTACAGACTGCGGTTATCATATGTTAACCCTCCCCCACTTCCTACCACTCCATATCCCTTGAACAGACTGGACTAGGCCATCCTCACAGGGCGAACGAAGGTTCATGGTCTATGTAAAAGACTGCCCATACTGTGAGAGTGAAAGACAGTATGGTAAGTCTGGCCAGGTGCAGGTGGTATCATATGTTGTTGCTCCCAAGTAGTTGCTGAGGTCTACCTAACATTGCCATTGTTATTGAACCATAGAAGGCGTGGGTAAAACCAGCATCACTCACATCCTGTCGTGGTTCACTGCATATGTCTTGAGTGTTGTGTCTATTAATAAATATCAATTGCACTAAAAAGGGTATATGCAGGGCCCCGTGTTTACTGCGGCAAAGTGGACCCACATTCTGCAGTAGGACCTCATACTTTCTGTGGCAGAACAACTGCTGATTCTGCGGCCATTCTGCGACAGATAAATTGCGGCCAGGGCCCCTGGTGTTCTGCAGCAGAATTTTCTGATTTCTGCGGCATGATTTATTCACTTCCCTTGCAGAACACAGTCCTGTTATTGGCTATGATGTGATGTCATCAATGACATCATATGCTGAGCATAGAGGAGGGGCTTCAGGATAAACGAGATGGGAAAGAAAGCCTAACACTACAGAAAAACAGTATATTTATAAGAAAATTCACCAAAAACAATGAATTCTGCGGCACTATATATATTCTGCGGCATGATGCAAATTCTGCAGCAAATTCCGCAACCGCAGAACTGCAGAATTCCAGGGGCCTTGATTGTGGTTAAACAGCATGCCTTCAAGGGGAGTAAGTCTTAGTTTACCCTTTGACTGCCTTTGTGCAGCCACTCCACTCCACTGAAAGTGGAACAGCCGTGCATTTAACAGTATGTAGTCTTATCACAAATATTAAACTGCAATAACCCAAACCTGGTGTTCTCTTTTAATAACTTTTCCCTCCCACACAGAATTTGAAGGCTCATCTGTTTTTTCTGGACACTGGTGGCTTTTGCTGTTCTCCTAGCTTATAATTGGAGGAGGACATAAACACTCTGCAAAATCTACACAGAAGGCAAAACCTGCTTGGATTTCTTCTGGTTTATATTTACAGTTAGCAGAAATAAAGAGAGACTCCAACTTGAAAGCCATTTTTTTTCAGATTTTGATCAATGTTCTTTTAGATTATAATGTTTTAAAACTAGGACTACTCCAGCTGTCTTGCAACAAACATGTTGAGTGCAGTGTGAAAATCTGTGTGTTTGGGGTGGGGGGTTGTCTTCCTATAATAGTGATGGAGAGTGCAACTTGCAGTGTCTGTATAATTTGTTGTTTCCTGATTTTTCTTTTGGGGAACACACTAAAAACAAGCATTTGTCAATGCCGAATGTTTGCTTGCTGGCATCGGCATTGGTAGTGTAGGAGTTACAGAGCTGCATAATAGGAATGGCAGTGAAGTATTGAACTGAAGCCAACCCCATCACCACCCTGCAGATAGTGGCAGGCATTGGGGTGTGCCTTGGGGTCATCAGGCATAACGGCCACGCCATTTCACCACACCCTACTGTGCAGACACCGACAAGTGTTACGGTGTGGCTTAGGGTCTTTGGCCCTTATATGCACCCCATTCCATCAGGAAATATTGTGAGATGGGTGTGGTATAGGAGAATGGGGTGAACTTTGGGGCTGAAGAGTCCAAGGCACACCTCGATGCCTCTCAGTGGCTGCAGGGTGTGGGTGGGGGTGGAATGGTATGAGCATTGCAGATGACAATCCCAAGTCACAGCCCTGATGCCTGTCATTCTCTACAGGGTGGGGTGTTATGGTCGGAAACCCTAACGCCTCATGCATTCATTGGTATTCTCAATCCAAATTTTCAACATGGGTTTTTTGTGATCTCCACCTCACGAACAGTGGCAATATCAGTTTGTTAGCCGAAGCTGCTTTTACACAGCAACTACGGCATTTGTCATCACAGGTGCAAAAACACATTCTGAACAGGATGTGAAAAATGACAGCTGTACTGTTCATGGGGAGGTGTAAAAAATGGCAATGTTGAAAATCTGCAGTGAAAATATTAAAAAAACTGGTGAAGTTACGAGCTTGCGTAGAAACTGTGCAACGTTCACCCGTAATGTAATTAGTTTGGGAATTGTTTACAGCAGATTGTCAACACAGGCATTTTGGGTGGAAACATGTTTTGGGAGAGATGTGAAAAATGACAGCTGTACTACTCATAAGGAGGTGTGGTAAAATGGCAATGTTGAAAATCTGGAGTGAAATTATTGAAAATTTGCGAACTTATGAGCATGTGTAGGATCAGCGAAACAAACACTCGTAAAACAGTCATTTTTGGGAATTTTTCACCAAATTTTTAACATAACCATTTTAACACTTCTGCTCATGAACAGTGTGACTGTGATTTTCTTAATGTGTCCTATACATTGAGTTTGCACACCGACTGCGCCATTGTGCACTACATGCGTGGAAACACATTTTGGGTGAGAAGTGAGAAATGACAGCTGTACTGCTCATAAGGTGGTGTGGTAAAATGGCAATGTTGAAAATCTGGAGTGAAAATATTGAAAATTCGTGAACTTACAAGCGTGTGTAGAAACAGTGCAACACATGCTCATAAAATAGTCATTTTGGGGAATTTTTTCACCAAATTTTTAACATAGCCATTTTAACACCTCTGCTCATAAACAGTGTCACTGTGATTTTCTTAATGTGTCCCAAACATTGATTTCGCACACCGACTGCACCATTGTGCACTACATGTGCGGAAACACATTTTGGGTGAGATGTGAAAAATGACAGCTGTACTGCTCATAAGGAAGTGTGATCAAATGGCAATGTTGAAAATCTGGAGTGAAAATATTGAAAATTCGTGAACCTACGAGCGTGCGTAGGAACAGCGCAACACACACTCGTAAAACAGTCATTTTTAGGAATTTTTTCACCAAATTTTCAACATAGGCTTTTGAGAGCCCACCTTATGAACACTGGCACTGTCATTTTTGTTAATCAGTCCGAAGGTGATTTCGCGCAGTGACTGAGGAAATCACCTTCGGGCCCGATTAACGCTATGACAGTGACAGTGACAGAATTCATGAGGAGGGGTCCCAAAAACCACATGTTGAAAATTTGGTGCCAAAATTCCAAAAAATGCCTGAGATATGCAGCAAAGTTAAAAAAAAAACCCTATTCATTACATTATACAGCTTACTGGCATTTCCTCAGTTCGTAGTCGGCTTTGAAGAGTGCAGACGTGTTCCCGGTCCACTGAAGATCGTCGCCCTGTAGTCCGGAGGTAAGTATGGGGTGGAGGGGTGTGGGGAGGCAGAGTGCGAAGTGGGTGGGCATGGGTGGGGCAGAGACTGCGAGGACCGTCTTTCTGTTGAAGGTTTTTTTAACAAAGGAGGAGCGACGCAGGACATTTGCCACACTGAGGTGGGCCCAGCGTGGCACAAGGATGGCTTGTGGGGGGTGGAGCCGGCAGAGAGTTGGCCACCCCGTCGGCTATACATCATAATAACCCACGCTGGGATGGGCACTAGCGTGGCATGTACAACTCTGTTTGGGCGCCAGCACAGCGACGGGGGATTGGGCACCCCCATTGGCTATTCTTGAGGGCGAGCACGCGGTATCGTCTGTGTGTGTGTGTGTGTGTGTGTGTAGGGGGCGTGCATGAGCAGGCGATATCTTATCGATGCTCACTGAAGCGTAGCTCCCCCTTTCAACTGTACGCCACTGCATTTTGGACTGCTGTCATAGACAGCTCCAGCAGGCTTTGGAGAACTGCGGCCACACCTGCAAACACACTGACTGAATTGGAAGAGGGCTGCCACACCTCTGAAAACTCGGATGATGGCACTATGTTTCTTGCACATGCGTGCAAGCAAACATAAAAATGCAAGTAAGTCTTTCTTATTAAGCTGCAGTAACCTTGGTTAGCATGTTCTCTTCTCCTCGCAACTCAGGGGGTTGTGATGTTCTTCAGTCAGTGACCCTCATTTCACTTATGTATAGCAGCAATCAATACAACTCTCCATTCTGATATTTTTCCTTATCTGCTTGCACCAGTTCTAGTATACCCTGGTCCCCAACTCTACTGCAGCTGGGCAACTTGACCCTCCTTAAGAACTAAGCTTGATGCCACCACTTAGGCTGCAGGTTCAAATCTACCATGAAATTACTCTCACACTTGCAGGTACAGATCTGCAGCCCCCAAATTAAAACTGTGATCGATGTCCATCAGTGGGGACTGAGTCTTCTTCCCAGTCTGCTGCTAGCCACATGTTTCTGCAATCAGTTCCTCCTCTGATACCTGCCATGACACCGACATCGATTCCACCTCCATGGGCAGCACTGAATCTTCTCACTTCTTGACTACTGCTTGCCTACCAGTTCTTCCTTCCAGATTCATCTTCCAGGGATTCAGCATGCACTGTCAGCAGTCTCACAATGAAAAATTAACATGGCTGAGCTAGCCACATGTACACAGCAGCAAACCATAACTGCTGTGGTCCTAATCAATCGCTGCTACTCTTGTGTCAGTCATCCCCCCACCACCACCATAATACTGGCTGGACAGAGTTATGTAACAAGAGCCAGCATGAGTCAAGATGCCATGTAGCCACTAGCTTTTCAGCTTTGTAGCAGGCAGCATCAGTTTGTTGCCCCTTCTAATGAGTATGTATACCATGCCACACTCAATATATCAGTAGCTATGCCCTTTTCTTGTGTCACCGTATAGCATAGTTAGCATTTCTGCAGCCAAGTGGCTGGTTTTCCTGATTTCTGCAGCCAGTACTGATTTCTGTGATCAGCCTTGATTTCTGCGGCCACTGCTGCAACCACAGAATCGCAGAAAACACGGGGGCCTGGGTATATGTATTTAAATCAGTAGTAGACACTCATTGTTGCATATGTGGACTTCAATAAAAATATTAATACAATCTGACATATGCACAACAATAACAAAGTTGCTATACTACTGGAAAACATATCACAACTAGATTATGAAACAAATAATGTACATTTACAAGCATTAAGCATGCGAGGTGCCAAGAACATTCCTAGGCTCTTACAATTGAAATAGCACAGAAGGGATGGGAGAGGCTGTTATTCCAGCCATATGCAGCAAGTCTCCCTATCAACTATGAAGTATTTCTTGAGGCAGACCAATACAATAAATAATAATAATTTAAACTTCAAACAACAAATTTCTGTATATTCTTTGTCTCAGCCAAAGTAAATGAAACATTGTATAATCACAGTGGCCACTACAGAGTGTTGGTGATGTCAGGATTTATCCACACCTGGTGTGTTTTGGCCACTCTGCTGTGCCTCATGTCCAAACAACACAACATGCATGGGTAAATCCTGCCATCACCAACACCCTGTCATGGCACATTGCTTAAACATTATGCATTTGAAGTAATACAGATTGCATGACTGACATACATGTATGATAGTAATTGGATTGATTGAATGCACATCCTTGCTATAAGTTTCAATGACAGCTGAAAACAGATCATCTAAATTATCTATAACAGTTGATGTGGTAGAAATCCAACATAATGGCCATATAGATCTGGGTATTTTTCCCTGATGGCCCATACACAACAGGATGGCATTACTTTTCTACTCTCCATGCCAAGGTGTCCATACTGTTGTAATATAAACTGTCTATACCCAGCATAACATAATTATTTATTATTGTCTGTAAATATATGTCCTGTTGTTCCAAATATATTGTCTCAATAAGCCCTAGCAATTGTGAGAACTGTTTTGTTTAATGTGATTAGTCTAAATGTGTCAGATATGCTAATATATGTTCATAATCCATTCCACAGCATACTGTCTCTCTTGCTGTGTTGGCATTTCTCTGCAACGCATGCACGTGCACCATGATGGTTCATTATTACTTGTTAAAGTCTCATTCCTTGATCTCATAATGTCGAATATCACACCAGGATGCTGAGCGATCACCTGCTGTACTAATGTATTCACAGCATCCCTGTCCAACCGTTCCAGTAGTTCCTATGTGACAGAAAGATTTGTGATATCAGTTAGGAAACAACTAGCAATGTAGTTACGATTTTCAGCATTATTTAGTAAAACAGACGTGTATTCAACCGTATTAGTTTCATCTCGTTTTTTTTTGTCATGATAATCAGCATAGTCATAGTATGATGTAATAATTCATTAAGCAGTTTTGGATGCTCAGGCGTATAAATATTATAACAGTAAACAAAAACTGATACATCAGTTGAATTACAACTGATTATATCACAGTTGTCTAGTCTCAGCCAATCAGAACACATGAATAATGGAAGTTATTCTCCCACAGTCGCCCATCTACATGCCCACAGTAGTGTTTCCACCTATGATAATGGTCACAGTAGTTTATTAGTGTGGTTATCACACTGTAACACACAACCCATGGTGTCGTATTGCTTATGTAACTCAATGGTAGTTACATATAGTATAACGAATGACTATACTTAGTTTGGGCAACAGTGTTTGATGCACAATAGGGAGTGTCGATAAATTGCTGTTTCATATCTCATACATAGAATAAGAGCACATGATGTAAGTTTGCATGTTTTTAATAGTTATTCTCCATTTATTAATCATGTGTGTTAGTTGATTCATGTTCACATAAGTATGTGATACTTTCGATAGAATGTCATCTACTGCAAAGAAACATGGACGTCCAAAACTCCCAACTCCAGAGGAAAAAAAGAAGAAAAATTGAATGAGACAGGTTACGAAATAAGACAACAGTCAACATAGGAAATGCGATAGAGCGATGGCTAGAGATGAAGGTAGCATTGGGGCTTCCAAATGACCAGTAACTGGCACAGTTACTACTAGACAGCTACAGGTTTGTCTATGTTATGTAATTAATAATACCTGGTAGGGTGGGTGTTATTGGTATATAACAGACTGCCCAGGGGTTAATGAAGCCCAACACCACAGACAGAGGGGCTTATAGCCCCTGGAAGGTCCTTTATATCCCATTACACCCACCCTGTCGGGTATTGTTACACTTAGATACTGTGTAAGAATTGCAATTTTTTAAAAAACTATGCAACACTAAAAAATGTACATACAAGAAAAATAAAAAGCAAGGAGATATAATGTTTACTGTAAAGTAGCCCATAGTGTGAAGTGCAGGAATTATCACTGCAGGTTGCTGATGTGTATTTCTGTATGCTGTTTCTGATTAGCTTGCCCTCCTGGGTTGTGTCTATCCGTTGATGAAGAAGTGTGGCACAAGTGTACAGCTTGGTTTAAAAGCAAGCACGGGCTTTACAGGAATCATGACTATGTTTGGTGAGTGAAAATGGAATATTGAAGGTCAGGAGGTAGAGTGAGATGGTACTGTAGGTATTCCCAGCTTCCCTGAATGTTACCTGGACCATGCATGTATGCATGCCCAGCAGCAATCATTCTGGCTGAGTATGTTTGCTGCTGCTACCGGACCTTGGGATGAGTGCACAATGGGCTATGGGCTGGTGCCTCTTAATCTTTGGGCTAGCTGCTAGCAGACAGTGTTGTGGCTCGAGTAGTCAATGCCGGATTCAGTCAGGAAGGGTCAGGAGATGAACAGGCTGGGCCCGTGGACTTCTGAAGTCAAGTCAGAAGAAGGACTGTGAAGTGAGATAGTCAGTTGGTTGAGGTGAGGAAGTTGGGGAACTTTTTCAGTGTACCCCAGCAGGCCAGGCCCCCAGCAGCAACGCCAATGAGAGTGAGAGGTTGCACTCAAGGAGGCAAGGCAGGCCAGCCATCAGTGGTGCTGCCCACTGTGGTGTCTAAGTTATGAACAACGGCTCATCAGCTCTGCCCTGGGCTCTTCTTTGAATTATACCCTGGCTGGCAGCATATTGGCCTACCCTGTTTGTGGACAGTTGGAGGACCGATGTAAGTAGACCACTTTTATTAAAGCTAACCTTCACAAAGAAAGAATTTTAGGGCAATGGACACATTATGACAAAAAATATCTATTGTCATCAGTAATGGTGGAAAAAGTTGGAAACCAGTTAGCCAGCATTGATGCTAGGTTAGGGAGAGCGACATATGCTACTGTTATGGCAACGGAACACAAGAAAAAAAATTCCTGCAATTAAAATGCATGATATCTAATGCCATGCATTTAGGGACTCGTCCCTGTCATAGAAAGAAAAAGAATGGCCTTTAGGAGATACAAGAGCTCATGGACCTATAATGCAATATTTCATTTTTAGATTGTAAATGCTGTGCTGCTGGTTTGTTTATATATTTAATGTTGCCCCATTCCCTCTAATTGGGAGGTATAGATGGTGTGTGTGAGGAAGCGGACGCTACACTATGCTAGTATCTTATGCTGTTTTAGTCAGTTAGCTTGTGGAGTAATGGAAATACTTCATGTGGAAATTCTGATGGCAGGTTATTTATTATTTTTTTTAACTAAAGGAAACTGCATAGTGAAGACTGTAGTAGCAGTTCATCTTATTCTTCATCTTCATTTTCAACACCTGTTGAGCCGTTCTCACCAAAACCTGTCCATCTAATATCAACTCCACTGTGTCATGCATCAGTATCACATAGCGTCAATGCAAAAGAAAGGTAATTTCATCTTCCAGTGTTATTATTACATGTATACCCTATATGAAATGTTGTAAAACATTTCTGAAGGTTGCATATTTCCACATCCTTGTTATTTTGTTTTTGTTTTCAACACAGTATTGCTTCATATAATTCAGACACTGCAGCTAATAGTGGAAGTGATACAGAATATATTGTATCTGATGACACATATACACCCAATTTGGATAGGTGAGATATAGTGCATCTGTGCTACATATACAGCTAATACATGAGGTATCACCGAAATTCTTACAGTGTCCGATGACCGTATTTTATTCTTCTTATATAAGCTATACGAAGAGTGATCCAATGGACACTTCTGTGGAGTACAGCTGCACTGCCATATAGGATCCAATTGATGAGTCAAGACATGGAATATCCACAGAAGATCCATACACTAACTATGAATGTAATGATGTTAATATTAAGAGTAACAATGCCTTCATATGTTTTGTTGAAAACATACTTGACCATGCCAGACTTGCTTACTCAACCTGAATAAGTAATTGATGTGATGTATGTGTGACAGTAATGCCATGATATGTAGGAACATTGGTAATACTAGATATGAAGTGTAAGTCAAATCACAAATGGACATGGCGCTCACAACCTTTGGTCAAGAGAATGTCACTCAGAAATGTACTAATGGCAAGTAGTATTGTCCTTTCTGGCAATAACTATGGAAAGATAGCTCTTCTGTTTAAATTTATGAACTTGACACCTGTTTCTAGAAGTACCTTTTTTGCTGTACAGCGCAAATATATGTGCCCCGTCATATCAGACTACTGGAACAACATACAGTATGAGATGAAACAATTCAGTCGTTAACAGGACCAATTACAATAATTGGAGATGGTAGGAATGATAGCCCTGGCCATTCTGCCAAATATCTGACTTACACTGTTATGGAGTTTAACAACAAGAAAATAATAGAGACCAAGACAGTGGATGTATATGAGGTACATGGTAAATCTCCGAACATGGAGGTGGTAGGGTTTAAACGCTGTGTTGATCATTTACTCGACAACGGCATGATCATAGAAGAGATTGTTACTGATGCACACATACAGATCATGTCACTAATGAGTCAGTATAACTAGTTATGATTTTTGAATGTTTTTTATTGATTTGATTAACTGTAAAACAACCATATTTGCCATAATAACACATGTATTCTTTTGTATGCAATGTTTCTGAATCAACTTTATTATCTATTGCATGTGTAACAGAATGTCAGTATCCAAACATACATCATCAAATTGACCTATGGCATGCCAGCAAGGCTGTGAATAAGCATTTGATTAAGGTGTGGTAATGTTTGATATGAATATTTTTTATTTTATTTATTTATTGAATTGTTTCACCAGGAAAGATACACTCAGCAACTCAATGCTTGTCTCACGGTAAGTATAACTTACCATTCAATTTGCCTTAATCAAAAGCACACTATCTTCAAAACTGAAATTGTGAGGATCTTTTATCCTCTGTTTGTTTTTATCCTGACTGCAGTGTTCAAGATCAAAGGATTGTAAGGAACTGTCAGTTTGGTCACACGATATTGTCAACCATTTTTGGATCAGTGCCGTTAATTGTGGTGGTAGTGTGGAACATTTTATGGTATGCTTAGTTTGACTATGCACTACATACAGTGTGTGATTGATTTAAATGAATATGACGTGTAAAAACGTTGCAGCACCCATTAGGTATTTACGATAACAACATAATATCCCGTGCAACATTTTTTTAAATGTATGTGTTCTCTTGTCTTTTTCTCATTTGTGCAACATCTCAAAAAAATCAGCCTGGTGGATTGAAGAGTCTATGGTGTGGTGTTATGCACCATCCTGTAAACGTCCATGAATGGAACATAGTTTCAGAAGATGATGTCGACAGGTGTTCTCATGACAAGCTGATTGAACATGACAAACCTTGGCTGACTCCAGATAGTGCAGCACACAATGCACTCGGACAAGTAGTGTTTGATCCTTGGATTTGTAAAAAAACACACCATATTTTGTTCATGCACAGTTGGTTTTCATTTATACTGACCAAATAAATAGCATACAACTTACTGTGCAAATAAACAGTAATCAGTCAGAGCATAGAACAGCTCTGGAGTTCTGTTTGTAAAGAATAATGATGACATGCTTAAAATATTAAGGATACCAGATCATACAGTGAAGTTCTCACTTATGTGTCCAAATAGTTTCTACAACCATAAATGTTGGAGTATATATTGTTAGGTGTGGTTTTGAGACAAGTTTGTTCAATTTAGTGTTAATATTTTGAGTAGTATATTTGGAAATTGAAAGCCTATGCAACGCATAAGTCATAACTCAGTTGATTTTATTTTTTTTTCTTTATTTGAAGAACAAGTGAGTTACAATCTTACCACAATCACATCCTTTGCTTATGCGTGAGTACTTTATCGACTTAATTAATATAGCAAGGGTTTAGCATTAAATGCTGACATGACATCATGATGGCATCATTATGTGGTGGGTGGAAAAGCAGCCCTTTCTATAAACACAATAAGACACTCCATGATGTGCATTGAGCATGTTTTAACCAGGGGGCTCGTACCTTACTACACCCATAGCCATGCAGTAAAATGTTACATGCATACCCTGTCGTATCTTATTGCTTACTTAGGCAATTCAAAATGTGCATTATTTAAGCAATAAGGCACAACAAGATGTGGGTTATTTAAGCAATATACCATGACAGGGAGTGGGTAAATTGGTGGATTTACCACGCCTGGTGTGGTCCGGTCATGAGGCTCAGCCAAGTGACCTAACCACACCAGAAGTGGTAAATCCACCCATATACCCACTCCCTGTCATGGTATATTGATATTATACAATGTTCAACTTGTTTTTTTTTTTTTTTATAGTGATATAAAAATTTTACAGTAGGTATACTGGAGGATTTATCACGGTCATGTGATGTGTTTTGACCAATGAGCTTACTGGGTTTTCATACCACATTGTATAGTAGAGATTTTATTGTTTACATTTTTGGGGGGAGGCTACATTTCAGGAACGAATCATATGAGACAAGGATTAAGCTAGCGGCTATTGATAACAATTAACACATTATGCGTGATGTTCTTAGGAACGCAGATGGCAAAGTAATGTAAGTATCTCCTGGCCTGGAAGGTCAACAGGGTGGTTAGAGTGAAGAAGGTGATAAAGGAGCAGCTATTGGCCAGTGAGATCAGGATGGGGGAATTAGGGATTCTTTAGATACATTGTGGAAATGAGGGCAGTGAGGGGGCAGATCAACGGGGTTAGAATAGGGGAGGGATGGGCACAGGATCCAGGGCAGCAGTCTGAGGTTCTAAATGAGTAATTTGCAACAATTTTTACCAGGGTGGATGAGGCTTGGGGGGTTATGTTTTTCAGGGGGAGAGTGGGTAAACCGGGGGCAGGGATGAGACCCTTAGAGATCTGAGGCCCTGATGTGTCTGGGGTGAGAGAGAGGCCAGCATCATCTTATGGGGGGTGGCAGTACAGTGAGCAAAGGGGGAGGATGTGGAGGGTGAAATCTCTGCAGAGAGACAGTGAGTGAAGCCATCAGGTCCTTTCTGATGGAGAAAGAGCACCAGTGTTGGATGAAATTTATCCCAAGATGCTAAGTAAATATGGCGGCTGTCCTGGCGGCCCCAAAACATGTGAACCCTGGAGAAGAAGAGGGATGGGGGGACATGATAGAGGTCTTCAAGTACATAGTGTAATGCACTGCCCAAGGGACTGGTGGCGGCAAAGACTGTGGAGGGGTTTAAGAGAGGAGGAGGAGGAGGGTGAAACTGACAAACTCAAATACAATGAGACCATATTGGACTTCAGATAGAGACCCCCAAGGGGGTGGGTAGGGGACAGCAAAGTTGTCACCCAGTATGGGTGCTGACTGTCGAGCAGACATGAAAGACCCTTGTGATTCTTTTTATGGCATTTTAGTATGTTAGTATGTTACACACTTTATGTTTAAGCAGTAAAAAAGTAAACACTGTAAATGTATTCCAGTTCATATATCAAGTCTCTGACTATTCCTCATGAATGCATTTTTTTCAGCCTTCGAATTATGTATTTTATTAAGGATTACTTTTGTACCGTACATGATCCAAAGCCTTGTTTTTAGGATGAGAATCATTCTGTATGGGATAAGGGTGTGAATGTACGTAGGAGGATGACTGGCATGGTCCATTTGGAAAAGCTGGGAATGCCCTACACTTACCAGAGATAGCAGATATGGTTATATGGATGGTCATTCCACATTATGGTCTGCGGTGGTGTCCAGAGAACCTTTACTTGCAATATTCTATACTGGCAGGGTCAGAATGTGGGGAAAGCATGTGTTATATCTTTATGGTATGTTAATACATTAGTGTCAGGTAATGCACTGAAAAACTTAGGCTATCTACTAACTTTTGTGCAATCATCTATAGCATGATAAATCTTTTTTGTTTTAATATTTAGACTCAATTACTTAATTCTTAAATTCAATTTATAGGTACACTAGGCACTTCTCTAAGAGATCTAAGCAATGGTGCGTAATACCAAGAAAGGTACCAAAAACATACAGTTACATCACAATACTGCTTGATGACATTGTTCAGAGAAGAAAGGATGACAACAGTATTCTACATTCTTCAAGATGTCTGCCCACTGATCATCCAAATAATATAACCTGTACAACTGCCTCAGTCAATCCACCACCTGTGGCTGACCTTGTGCAAAAGCACATGAAAAGACTGCATACAGAAGAGTAGTTTAAAGTACCAAGAACATGTAATGCTGTACTCTATGCATTCTGAGGATCGGGGCATGGGTGGAGTGGGGAAATTGGAAATCGCGCATTGCTGGCTGTAGAAATAGTAGTAAAATGTGACATGCATATAAGTGCTTATATAATTGGGTCCTCAGTTGTAAGTAATTAGTGTACCTGCTTACACGCAATCCCTGGTAGTCTATTGCCCCCACACACACACACGGCAGTGCCAGTCCACCCCCCAAACATAAACGCATTCATAATCTGCAACTGGCACATCCCACCTCTCACATCCACAGACAGCAGCCGACTGAGCTCCATCCAAGCGCGTACTACTTTATACAGTTGTCTCTCAATGAGTGGAACATCCTTCATCAAGCACATATGGTACACAGTAGTACACGTTGGGAGGGAGCATGGTCAGTGACTGCCCACAAAGGTGAGAGGTGGGATGCGCCAGTTGCCGAATGGGAACTGGTTTGTGGAGGGGTGGGTGGACTGACACCACCAGATGGGGGAGGGGTGAAACTAGACTGCCACGGATTACGGACAATCAGTTCTGCTATTTCCTTACCAGACAGCTGGTGAACATAGAAACATAGAAGTTGACGGCAGATAAGGACTGCAAAGCCTGTTGAGTCAGCCCATTTCTTTTTCTACCTTATAAATGTGCCATCAGCCTTTGCTCTGTCAATGGCCTATCTATTCATACTCATCTGTATTGCTCCCTTATGCCTATCCCATGCCTGTTTGAAGCCCTGCACTGTATTCATATCCACCACTTCCTGAGATAGGCCGTTCCATGCATCCACCACCTTTCTGTGAAAAAGAACTCCCTCACATTACCCCTTAATTGGCCTACCTCTAATCTCATGCTGTGTCCTCTTATCCTGCTATTTTTCTTATATTGAAACATGTTAGACTCCTTCACCTTGTTAATGCCCTTAAGGTGTATGAATGTTTCGATCATATCACCTCTCTCCCTCCTTTGCTCTAGGGTATACATATTGAGCTCCGTTAATCTGTCCTCATATGTTTTCTGATGCAGTCCCTGCACCATTTTGGTTGCCCTTCTCTGGACTACCTCAATTTGGTTAATGTTCTTGTGAATGTGTGGCCTCCAGTACTGCACGCAGTACTCCAGATGGGGCCTAACCAGTGTCTTGTAAAGAGGGATTATTACTTCCCTTTTCTGACTTCTGATACCCCTACTACACCCCAACATCCCCCTAGCCTTACCTACTGCTTTAGTGGTCTGCTTGGATGATTTGAGGTCTTTGGTGATGATGATGCCCAAGTCTCTTTCTTCCCTTGTGTCTGCCAGCAACTCCCCTCCCAGCCTATAGGTGACTTCAGGGTTTCTCTTCCCTATGTGCATGATCTTGCACTTCCTTGCATTAAACCCCAGTTGCCACTCTTCTGACCATTTTGCTAGTTTATCCAGATCTCTTGTCATTCTGCCCACCCCATCTGGATCATCTACTCTGTTGCAGATCTTGGTGTCATCTGCAAACAGACAAACCTTACCCTCCAGTCCATCTGCAATGTCAATGATGAAGATATTGAAGAGGACTGGCCCCAGGGACTGATCCCTGAGGTACCCCACTTGTGACTTGCATCTCTTCTGACTATATACTGTTTACCCCCACTCTCTGTTTTCTGCCCATCAACCAGTTTGCCACCCACTTGACCAACTTCTGATGCAGCCCAAGCCTACCCAGCTTATTAATCAATCTTCTATGTGGAACAGTATCGAAAGCTTTGCTGAAGTCAAGGTAGGTGACATCAACTGCTCCCCCTTGGTCCACCACTCTGGTTACCCAGTCAAAGAAATCTATGAGATTAGTTTGACAGGACCTTCCTTTTTGTAAACCCATGCTGTCTTGGATCCTGTACTCCTATGGATTCCAGGTGTTGCACGATCCTTTCCTTAATGAGTGACTCCATAATCTTGCCCACTACTGAGGTAAGACTGACTGGTCTGTAGTTCCCTGCCTCCGCCTGCTACCACTCTTGTGGAGCGGGATCACATGAGCCCTTATCCAGCCTTCTGGGACCTCTCCTGTGTTCAGAGACTCACTAAACAGTTCTGATAATGGCTCTGCTAGTTCCACCCTTAGCTCCTTTAGTACCCTGGGTATGTATGCCATCAGGTCCCATTGCCTTGTCCACCCTGAGCTTATCGAGCTCTTGTAGGACCCTTTCTTTTGTGAAGGAACTAGTGCACACCTCCTTCCCCCCCTGTGTCCATGGTGCTGAGCTGTGGGCCCTGCCCTACCTTCTCTTCAGTAAATGCTGAGCAGAAGTATATATTTAGGATAGATGCTTTTACGTGGTCCTCCTCCTTGCATACACCCTTATCTCCTTTGATCTTAGCAATACCCCCTCTGGACTTTCTCCTTTCACTAATGTATCTATAGAACATCTTGTCACCTTCTTTTACTGTTTGTGCTAGTATTTCCTCAATTTGGGCCTTTGCCTGCCTTACTGTCTTCCCTGCTTCCCTTAGGGAAGTTTGGTGTGCCTCCCTATCTTCATCCTGCTGGGTTCTCTTATATTTCCTGAAGGCCAGCCTTTTGGCTCTGACCTTTTCTGCTACTGTTGTGACCAAAGTGGTTTCCTTCTTCTTTTGCACTTCCTTTTCTCTCTAACACAATGGGATGTTGCTTCAAGTATTGCATCCTTATTGCTTGCCCACTTTGCCTGTAGCCCCTCACCTGTATTTCTTTTGCCAGGGCTAGCTTAACTGTGTTGGCCATCCTATCAAAGTCAGCTCCTCTGAAGTCCCATATTCGTGCCTTGCAATGGGATGATTTAGTTGTAGTGGACAAATTGAACCATGCCATGTGATGGTCACTGGCCCCCAGGTGACCTTCTACCTGGAGATCTGTGATCCTTTCCCTGCTAGTCAGTACTAGATCTAGGATAGCCCTGTCTCTTGTGGGTTGTTGTACCAGTTGATTGAGGCCCTCCTCCTGCAGGGAATCCACCATGTCTCTAGTTCTGGCAGATGTTCCTGCTGGTATTGACCAATCTGTATCCGGCATGTTGAAGTCTCCCATTATCAGAACCTCCCCTTTAGCTGTCATGTTTTGCATATCTTCTAACAGTAATGTGTCTTTGTCCTCCCCCTGGTCTGGGGGCCTGTAGACAACCCCAGTTCGATGGCTGTCCCATTTCCTGTTTCCAGGGTGACCCACAGTTCTTCTGGCTCCTTATGTGTATTCTGAATTTTTGTAGCTTTGATATTTTCATTGACATACAGGCCACTCCACCCCCTTTTGCATCTCGGTCTCTTCTGAACAGTACATAGCCAGGTACTGAAGTCTCCCAAGTGTGGTTACTGGTCAACCACACCTCATTAATTGCTACTATGTCAAGTTTAGCCTCTGTCATTATTGCCTGCAGGTCTGGGATCTTGTTTCCCAGACTGCGAGCCTTTGTGTACATGATTTTCCATTGGCCAGATTTTGGTGTGTTAGTTGTTGGGCGAGGTCTGGCATTTCCCCTGTGTGTCATATGGGGAGCCGGACCTTTTTCCTTACCTGGTGATGGGGCTTGGAGGGTGGGGGGAGACAAGATCAGCTCTGCGGCTTAATTGTCGAGTATCGTGGGGTTCCTGTTCAGCCATGAAGGACGTTTCACATGAAGGGGAGGGGGGATTGTTCAGCCTCGAGGGGCATTACATGGGGGTGGGAAATGAGATTTTGTTGTTGTTTTTATAACCTGTAGAACTGAAATGTAAAGTTAATAACCTAATGCTGTTACCACACTCAAAGTCATTCATAATTTATAATTGTACTGTTATTTTTTAATTTATTTATAAAACTACAGTACAGCATACTTTTTCTTAAAATGCAAAATATGATAGTATCGTAACATTACTATATGCATCATAATGAACATGGTTTACCTAAAGGGATTTGCAATCTACATAGTGTCACCCACATCAGAAAAATTGTTGAACAAAGTATTTTTATTTTGTCAGGATATGTGATAAAATCTTTCAATATTCAAACATCTGTAATGCATATGTCAGCCCTTGTTGAAAACGTTCATTTATAATTGTACTGGCATATGTACGTCTTTGATTAGAAAATAAATTTATAGAACTACCACAGTTGTAGTACACGCAATAATATATGAAAGTAGTACTGTATGAGCATAAATTAATTTTTGACTTTGCAGTGTGCAAAAGCCACTTGCTAATGTTGATGAAGAAATCCTGAGTTGTGGATAGAAAGAGGGAAGGGGGTTGTAAATCACTTAACAGACACAAGTTAAAGCCCATAGAAGTTGTGCATTACTAAGCCTTATAAGTCTGACAATATAAAAAAATAACAAATATTAAGAAAATGTACTTACTTGTACTTCAACAGCCTGATGCCGCATATCATGTGTTGCATCAGATGCAACATGCATCATCCTGAAAGTACGGCGCCCAGATCCTCTTGAACGAGTAACACATCCTAACATTCCTCGTCTACATAATCTAGCTTGTCTGGTCCACCCTAGAAACCAATGGTGCCAGGACTCTGGAACACTTCGTATACTTGACTGAGGCTGATTATCCAACAAAGCACTACTTGATGAAAAGGTGCTGGAAAAAAACATTATGAGTCACATGTTACAAACGGTGGTACAACAATGTTTCGCATAACATATAGAAGGTGTGGTAAATAATGAGTGCCAGATTAATAAGTAAATAGATGCTTACATTACAGACAATTGACAAAGGTGAGGGATGGGTATGGTGGGGATAGTATAACAGCCATGTCAGTTGAGACTACATTCATGATATGAGGAACACTACAGGAGGAATATGTGGACCAGAGATATGGGGCATAAGGCAGTGTCACACAGAGACCCATTCAGGTTATTGAGAACAATGCAAAGGTGATGCAGGGCTAGATAGAAAGGAGTGAAATGCAGTATGGAATTAAATTGGCGGGAGACAGAATTAAAATGTGTGGCTTAATGACCGATGGCAGAGGAGAGTGTGGGGGTGGGGGGGAAACAGGTGTATGCATTGACCATTTGTAACATGTTATAGTGAACAGTGAGTGTTGTGTTCTGAATACAATTCCATCCCATTCAAAATGCTGCTGTACTGCAGATCAGAGGTCATGGAATGTTATTGTACCCTACTGCGGTAGAACAGCATTATATTACATCTAAAGACTGCGGAACTCAAAAAATACAGGATGAGCAACTACTGTATATTCACAACCACTGTGATTTGCCACCTTGGGGTTCTGATTCCCATGTACTTCTCAAGCATTACTTGCAAGATCAGAGGGAATCAGAACCCCACTATATCAGAACACACTGGTTGTCCATAGCTGAAGATCCAATATTCTCTAAGCTTCATATAAGAATTAACGCTGTTCATTTGCTCTGGGTTCTGTCCCTCAGCCAGTTTTCCAACCATCTGCCCATCTTTTCCCCAACTCCAAGATCCACCAACTTCCTGATCAACCTTTTGTGGGGCACAGACTCAAAGGCCTTGCTGAAATCAAGATAGAGGATGTCTACCGCTTGGCACCTGTCTACTGTCTTAGTGACACAGTCAAAGAAGTCAAACACTTCTTGATAGGTTCAGGAATATTTGATAACAAAGGTATTGTATGCAAAAAAATGCATACTGTATAGTTATCCAAAAATAAACTGTGTTTTCATCTAATTATGTGGATCAATGTATTTAAGGGTTAAGAGAACTTACACATCGTGCATGTGTGCATTGCTTTTGCTTACTGGATGGCTACAAAAGATTAACGTACATGTCTTTGGATCATACATCACTTCCTGACATCCATCAAGTAGTACAAGGTAATGTATGACTGCACAAAGAATGGTGTGCATGATTCCTGTACCATACCATCAACAGGTAAGCAAGTGCATGAACTAGACACAGGTGCCACAAGGAGCCAGGATACTGTGCTGTTGCATACAACAGGTATAGGATGATGCACACGGACAAAGATTTTATGTGCACAGCACAGGGCGTGTGGTGCACACTTGGGAGCCAGTAACGGGGGGCCCAGGATGGCTGCTGGTGTGCTGCCCAACTGTGACACATGGGCCTTGGTTTGGGATCATGCTGGGGATATACAGGAATGCTGCACAGCATGGTATAATCTGGATGATGCACGGTGGAGTGCAGTGGGTAATGATTCATCCCAGGGTAGCTCAGGATATCTTAGCATAGGTAGGTCACCAACCAGGGGGGTGGCGACAGAGAATAGGGGGTGTTGGGTGATGATGGACAGTATATGAGTGGCAATGGTGTACCGCAGGCATGTGGCCCAGCCCATGCAATATGAAGAGCAGCACTATTGTAGATGCCAGTCATGGCAGAGTGTCAGACATTGCACATGCTTGAGGGCCCCCATGTATAAGTGACATGCACTGTGGCATATATCAAAGGGAAGTGTGCTATGCACATGCCACATATGGGGTATAACAGCGGACTGTGATCTGCAGCCAGGCATGGTGATGCATTTAATAGGCACTCCCTCCGAGGATAGAGTACCACATGACTGAGGGGAGAAGCTGCTACTGGAGGGAGGGGAGTACAAGCCATTGTGGAGGAACGGTTAGTACCAGTCCACACAGCCATGACACCTGTAGGGAGTGTATCATATAGCTGAGGAGCTGCTGTGCAGTAATGGGGAAGGGTATGGAGTGCAACAGAGGGTGTGACTGCATCCCCCAGTTGTGAAACCTCTGTGGTGAGCTGCCCCCTTGGTACCGTGGCCAGTGATATATTGCACAAACCACCAACCTGACAGAAAGTCAAACAGCAGTGCATGTAATGCCAACATGGTATATGCAGAGCTAATGGGGAAGGCCTAACGGGGCCACTATTACATCACAAAAGAGACACACAATACTTTCCACAGTGGATGAGGGATTGGCAGGTATAGGGATGGTGTGATCAATTTAGGCAGAACAGAGACTGTGGTGGGACAACATGCACCCATGCCATGGGAGTGGCTTCAATGACACATTTGCACTGTGGCAGGAGGAATCTGGCCAAAGGCCGTGTGACAATACCCCTGAACAAAGGGGTGGTGGACACATGGAGTAGTGCAGCAGTCACCATGCCATGTGCTAGCAAAGGTAATGGAATACAGCACGGGTTGGAGTGATGGGTGTAGTTTTAGTCCCAGGGTGATGCCGCTAAGGAGCAGCTGGTGTGGAATCCGGGTTGCACCTTTTATGTGCCATAGGTAATTCATGATGGTAGGGTTCAGTAGTTGGCCTTTTTGAGACCTCAGTTATGTAGTACTATGCATGTCATGTGCACATGTATATGCTGCAATCCCAGGCAATGGCCTCTGTGTGACATACGGTACAGACCATTGCATACAGTGGCCCACTGACCATTCCCCCACATCACCCACTGCCCTGCAGATGTATGTGTGTGTTACAGCCTCCAACACTGACAACAGCCATAACATATCCCTTGTCAGTTCATAGGGCTTCTATGGGCCCATCTCTGATGAGCAGACCTCTATAGGCCAGCATCCCATGTTGTGGTGCAGGCAACATGACCCAGTGCCACACATAAGCTGTGTACCTGTAGCTATGGAGCTACAGCATATATGTGGTGTATAACCCATGCTGACACCTGCAGCCATCTGGGAAGGGTAGTAACTTGGCATTCTTGACATACTAGAGGGCTTGGTGCCTAAGAGGTCACTGCATGTCGCTACAGCATGCCCCGCTGGCTTGGTGCACGTGTCCCCCCCCAACACCACTATACCCTGGGCATGCAACCGAGGGGTCACTATACAGTCATGGCCATGTGCATGACCTGGCCACACATGTGTGGCCCAGCACCTGCAGTGACCAAACACTGACCATGCCTCCAGCCCCTTGCAGGCCACAGGTGCCACCTACTGGATAATGCTATACCACTTCCCCCAGGTTGTAGGGGACAGTATACCTATTGCCCTGGGTAATGGCTGAAAGGAGCTATTGGTGTGTAGCACAGGATGGAGTGGTAAACACCGCACATCCAACCTCTTTCATGGAGGCCCAATGCCAAATGCCACAGTTCCATATCTGCAGGATTGCAGTTTGCACTGGACTGAGTCACAGAGTTACTGAGATTAACAAATGCAAGAAAATCTATCTTCCGTGTTTGAACCCTTACACTGTGTTTAAATATTCTTTTAAAATAATTAATGATGTTATATCAATTGCTCAAAACTTGTCTTTATTACAAGTGCAATTAAATAATTACAGTTCTATAAGGTTTTCAGTGTTCTTATTCCAAATGCGTTTAATTATATTCTGGACTGGAATATGACTTGGTCCAACCTGTAAATCTAATTATTAATTGCTAACATTTCAAGAGCCCCTGAGTCTCTTCTTCATAGAATTGGGCTCTGCTATTTTTATAAGAACCATTCTTAATAATTACAACATTGTGCCCCTTATGGTTCCAAGTAATTTACAGCAATGTAGTAGTTCCTTATATGTCATTTAATCAATCTTGAAACATTTTCTCAGCAATGTCCAGTATTGCTTCTTATTATAGAGGTCCTAAATAAATTGAGCCAAACAAAATTCTCGACCATAACTTTTTTTTATTCCCTGGTCCCCATCATCAAAGATGACAGCCTGAGGCATGTCACTTACTCCAGCTTATTAAGAAGTGTTCCTATGCCAATAGCTGAGCCCAGTGCTCTGAAGAAGAGACTCAGGAGGTCTTCAAACATTAGCTACTAAAAATTGAACTTATACAGTGGGCCAAGTCATATTCCAGTCCAGAACAGAGTTAAACACATATAAAATAACACTGAAAAACTTATGGAACTGTGAAAATGTCATTACATTTCTCAATAAAAATAAATGAACAATTGCAATTACATCATATGTTATTTTCGAAGAATATTTAAACACAGTTTAAGGATTCAAGAACAGAGATTTAATTTCCTTGCATTTGTGTAACTATGGGAAATTTCTGTTTAAGCAAGGTTTCCTCTTCCTTTTTCTTCTCATTATTTAAAAAGAATTAATGAAAAGACACGCTGAGCATGTTCCTCCCTGGAAGATGCGGCCTCCCCTCAAGTCTCATCCCAATGTCTGTATGATGCACCCGCCCAGCCTCCCAATGATCCCACACCCACGGCCACCCTGGTGGCTGGTGTGCCTCACTCCAGATAGTCCCCTGACACTGCCAACACCACAGCCATAGGGGACCATTGCCAACCCCTCCCCTCATCCCATGTCCCTCACCCCATCCACACACTTTTTTGGGTGGACCCTAAGTGCTATCTGCTGTGTGCCACCACTTGGGCATTGCAGGGGTTGTTGCATAACACCTGCAGTGCTGCAGAACTGTGACAGTATGACAGGCATTGTGTGACATGTGTATCCATTGCCCTGGACCTACTGTAAGCTGTCACCTATGACCCCATCCCCTGACAGTATGTTTCACAGTTGCACCTGGAGCCAGTTCTTGACCTTGTATGTGTGCTGAATCTGCTTACTGTTTACCTATGTTGCAAGGTACAAATGGCCATGGGGCAGCTGCTGGGCTGGAGTGTGTCTCGGTGTCTCATCCTGCGTGGCCCAAGGTGACATGCAGGTGATTCTACATACCGTGCCCACATTACAGACCAGCCTGTACAAGACTGCCATGCAGCCTATACTGATGCTGTTCACTGTATGTCATTTCAGGTGCTGGAAGGCATGATGCAAGTGGGAAACCACTTCTGAGCCCTGGAAATGATCATGCACTGCCAGAAGAGTCAGTAAGCAAAAGTAAACACCCCAGCCACCTCACAGCTGCCTCTCTTTTCCACCTTTTCTTTCATGTAAGCACTTGTTACTTATTAACCCAGCACTTATTGTCTACTCTTTTTACCCATCATGTGCAACACTGTTGTAACAATGTTTGTAACATCTGCATTAAAGCATTTGATTTAGTAAACCATAGTATTTTGATAAACTTATTAATGAAAATAGTGGTGGAGGAAGAAACCTGTAATTGGTTTATATCATACCTTGATAAAAGATCACAATTTGTTGTCCTAAACGGATACCAGTCAAAAATGGACTATGTGACAAGAGGGGGTTCCCAGGGATCTATCCTGGGCCCCTCCTGTTCATAGTCTATTTAAATGACTTACCAAAGAAAATTGGATATTCAAAAATTCATCTATATGCAGACGATACGGTTTTAGTAGCAGAGGGAAAAACTACAAGTGAAGTAGAACTAAACTTACAGAGTGACTTTAGCAACATGCAAGGTCACTTTTCATCTCTGGGTTTATTAGTTAATAGTAAAAAGACACAGGTTATGTCATTTGCATTGGACTTAAAGGGAATTTCAAAATTAAATATAAAGACACAAGAGGGTAAGTTTTTAGAACAAATTGAAACATATAAATATTTAGAGGTACATATAAATCAATGTCTTACTTTTCAATATCATATAACAAATTTAATAAAGAAAACACATGTTAAGATTGGAGCTATGAGACGAATATCAAATTGTATGACAAGAGAAACAAGATTGATTATGATCAATCAATTAATAATGCCAGTTATTGACTATGGAAGTCATATTTACAGACATACAGCAAGAAAACATTTAAATAACTTGGATACACTTTATAATAAGCTTGCAAGATTTGTGTTAAGGTGTGATTTTAAAACTCATCATTGCACTATGTATATGGATTTGGGTTGGATTCCATTAGACTTAGGGCCAGGGAATCTGGCTAAATCAGGTTTGTAATATATTTAAAAATCAATCTTTAGATAACTTAAAAAACAAATTACAAAAACCAAAACATGGTTTAAATTTAAGAAAAACTGGTGCTAGAGATTTAATAATACCAAAGTTAAAAAATCGATTTAGTGAAATGACCCTTCAATATCAAGTAACTAAAAGCTGGAATTGTCTTCCTCCTTTTTTACATGAACTAACAACTACTGATCATGTTTTTAAAAATGGCCTGAATCACGAACTTAGTTTTCATAGTTGTTGTAATAGGTGAAATTAATGTAAATCTAAAAATGCTAACATGCCTGTTATTGATGAGTTTGTAAAACTCTGATATATTGTTTTTGTACTTTTTCTGTAACCTGTATTGTTATAAATGTATAGTTGTAATAATTTTGCATAATGTAAACAGGTAAGCCTTGTGAACAGGGATTTTTGGAACCCTAATGGCTGTATCACTGTATAAATAAAATTTTATCATACCATACCTTACAACAGTATGTTAATGTTGAACTTATAACTTGAATGTTTAATGTCTCATTTCTAATATACCCCTTCACCCCAGGTCGCACCGGGAAATGAGTGACTTGTCACTCAGTGTGCCTTCCTAGTGAAACATTCCAATAAATAAAAAAATAAATCTTTTTGGACTGAGTCATCCAGCTCCAGATTGCAAATTAAGGGTTCAAGTGCATGCCTATTTTCTTTCCATTCAGGGCCCCAGCAACAGCTGCAACGCCAGCCTACCCCGGTCAATGCTTCAGGATAGCCTGTAAAACAACTGGGTACCAGGAGTGTGTAAGGCTGTGTTAAGAGGGACTCTCAGGTGCATGTATAACAGCCTGCTAGTAGCTAACAAAATATCGAGAATTGCTTTATGCTCACTTGTTCATGATTCCCCTAAATAAATCAGACCTGGATCTTTTTGCAGTTACCCTGGTCGTATTGTGCTTTTGTGTAAAAGGTACTGTGACACTGCTGTTCATCTGTTACAGGTCTTATTTTCAAGGGGTGTCTCCAGGGCCAACTAGCAGACCCAGCCCTGGTGGTAAGTGGTTGCAAGGCGGGAGCCACTGTGTATGGTAAAAGTGTATTGGGACTGTGTTACCCAGACTTATCCAGGCCACTTGAGGGGAAAGAGGGGGGTATCAGTGTCCTGGATGACTGTACCCAGATCGGTCATGCTGCCATCAACCCTGTCCTCTGGGTTGGCACCCTTTCCATGAGCTCAGACCCCTCAACCTGCAGATACTCACGCAGGTAAGGGTAGTATCCCTTGGGGTAGCACCACCTAGGGGTTACACTGCACAACACTATTACTTATACAAGCACTTCTACTACCTTTAAATAGAAGAAGAAGATGAATTAGCATTTATATAGCGCTTTTCATACATCCAAAGCGCTTTACAAGCAATGCTAGACTGGTAGTGAAGTGACTGAATGTGTGGTGGCAGCCATATCGCACATCATCACCCACACACAGCCTGGGTAATTGCATGAACTGGTTTATGGGAAGGGGAATGTTGGCCAGGACACTGGGAATGTTCCCTACTCTTTGCGAAGAGTGCCTTGGGTTCTTTTACTTCCACCAGGACAACACCATGATGGGCAGAAGGGACCTCGGTTTAACGTCCCATCCGAAGGATGGCACACTCCAGCAGTACAGCACCCCCCAATACTGCACTCGGATGCCAGCGATTTTTAGGTGCAAGTCCAATCCTAGTGTGGGACAAGAACCCACGACCTTCTGGTCCAGAGGCGGATGTGCTACCAACTGAGCCATGCTGACACCAAATATAAAGTATTGAGGCTATAACCTGAGGTTTCTGGGATCGTGTGCTGCTTATATTACATCTCTGACAATTGGGAAGCACTCTCATGCTAAATAATGCTCTTCTGTATGGGAACATTGATGGATTCATTTTGTTTAACAATGTAGATTCTTTATTAAAAATAGAAAATCGTTCCATTTCATACACAGTACATTCTATTACTTCCATTGTACTATAAACTAAAAAAAAAAAAACTATGTAGTTTTCCGTTCTGATGTACCCCAACAAGAATACAAAGTGATATATTAATGGCATAACAATCTGGTCATGGCCTCACTGCTTTGTCATGTTACTTCTTCTTCACAAAAAAAACAAAAACCAAAAACTCTTTCACTATGCAAGGATTCATTTTATTATTTTAATAAAAAATCCTGTATCTTTCACTTGCCACATCACGTTCAGATAGAAACATAGAATTTGACAGCAGATAAGGACTGCTTGGCCCACCCAGTCTGCCCATTTCCCTACCTAATGGATAAGCTGCAGATCCTAGTTAACCAGCAGCCTACTTCTTCCTACCCCCACCCCCTAGAATTGCCTTATGACTGTCCCATGCATGCTTGAATTCCACCACTGTTTTTGACTCCACAACCTCCTCCGGAAGGCCGTTCCATGCATCCACAACCCTCTCTGTGAAAAATACTTCCTTAAATTACCTCTTGAGCCACCCCCATCTTCAAATTGTGCCCCTTGTTCTTGCACACCTCTTTTTGAAAGATGCTACCCTCTTGGACTTTGTTGATTCCCTTGAGGTACTTGAAAGTTTCTATCATGTCCCCCCTCTCCCTCCTTTCCTCGAGGCTATACATATTAAGCTCTTTAAGTCTCTCTTCATATGTCTTCCGGTGCAGACCCTGCACCATTTTTGTTGCCCTCCTCTGGACAGCTTCCATCCTGTCTATGTCTTTGTAGAGATTGGGTCTCCAGAACTGCACGCAGTACTCCAGATGGGGTCCCCCCAGTTGTCTGTACAGAGGGATAATAACTTCCTGTTTTCTACTGGTGATGCCTCTCCCTATGCATCCCAGTATCCCCCCAGCCCTCCTTGCTGCCCTGTCACATTGCTTGCCCACCTTTAGGTCATCTGATATGACTACCCCCAGGTCCCTTTCCATTTTGTTATTGTTAGTATCTCACCCCCCATTGTGTACTCTTCCCCTGGGTTTTTGTTTCCCAGGTGCATTACTTTGCACTTCTTACCATTGAATCTAAGATATGTTCAAATCTGAACCCTTAAGAAAGATTAAAAAAACATAACATCATTTATTTATTTTTTTTTTTAGTCTTTGAAACCTGAGAAAGGCCCACTAGGTACAAGTGCCTGTTTTTCATGGGTGACCTGGGAGCACTGGAGGGTTAAGTGACTTGCTTAGAGTCACACAGTATGCAAGTGGAGGTTGTGAGAATCAAACCCAGATCTGGTCTGCCGGATGTAACAAGCTCTTTCACAGCTCATTACTCTAACCTCTAGGATATACTGCCAGCCCCATAAATAAATAACAAATAAATAAAATAAAGTATTGAGGCTATAACCTGGGGTTTCTGAGTTAGTGGGCTGCTTATATTACATTTATTATAACCAATTCATAGCATAAAAACATCCAGACCCCTCTAACACCACAGGAATACACCAAAAATATTCACCCACTGTATAAATATTTTTCACACACACAAAAAAAAATCTTCTAGTCAATGGTGAATCACTTGATCTAGGGCTGCTAGACATTGTTCAGTTATAGATGCCTTGAGATAGTGTTTCACCTGTTTTACACAGTGCTGCCTCAAGATACTGATTTAAGCACTGCTGACTCAATAAAGTACTTCCGTACTCATAATATAGCACTTTTTCAATGGCAAATATTTCTATAAAACTACTGTTACCGGTACTGTCAAAACACAAAAACAGCTGCAGCTAACAGGATTTACAAGCTTGCGCAGCACGCTCTCAACTGACAGCGGACACCAGCATGCATTTGAACAGTCAACTACACAGCGTGCATGTCCATTGGCTAATGGCTAATGACAACACTGCGCATGTGTCATCACAACAGTTGGGGGTCCATTTCTAACATGGCAAGCCTGGCAAGAGTCCGAGCAGCACACCAGAAAGGAAACACTTATTACTGGATACAGCAAAGGATGCCATGTCATAAAAAGGCACACAACTAATTTTTATGATGACTGCTTAGGTTCTGTATGGCAATATGACCGACTTGTCTCAATGCACTGCTGCTTTAAGGTACACAGAATATGAAACAGGTATACCTTACTAAAGGAAAATTTAAAATGAAACAGTTTTTAAGAGGTTTTAAAGAACAGTGGTTCAGTGTCAGTGGCTCAGCAAGTAGCACACTTGCCTCTGAGGCCAGGAGATCAGAAGGCTGTGGGTTCTATCCCCACACCAGGCACTTGGGATAAATCCCAATATTGACACTGTAGTGCAACATGAGAGGGTGCTGCACTCCTGAGGTGCCATCTTCCAGATGAGATGTTAAACTGAGGTCCCATTTGCCTGTTCTGGTGGTGGTTCAGGTGGATGTTAAAGATCCCATGGCACTTCTCGAAAAGAGTTGGGGAATTTTTATTATAGGTGGACTTCATTACAACACAATCAATTAAGATACAATCAAAAATACAAGTGAAGAGTCCAATACATACACCTACACGATAATTCCAATAAAGTTAATACATGGTATGTTCAACTTCCAACCTAATATTCTAATTACTTCTAATTTAACCGTTCTGTACAATTTATCCATAAATGCCGGAATTTCTCCAAACGGTATCCTTTCATATCTGCATTTTGTATACTCTGCAATGAAAAACGTACATTACTCAAAATTTCCTGGTACGAGACAGTTTTCTGCTGTAAAACTAACATACACCTTGGCTGCCACAAGAAGTACCTGATTAATACCAAGGTGATGTACATTGTGGCTGGGATATTCAAAGGGGTTGCGCCTGGTGCAAGATAGTCACGCCAGTGCAACCATGCATTGCGTCCTGGCAGGATATTGAGAAGACTGCCTGGCACAGTGCAAATCCCAATGTGCTGGGGTGCAATGTAAGTGTATGCGGCACAGATGCAGGGGGCGTGTCCATGCATATGTGGCACATCCCAATATTCAGCCCGGGATGTGCGGTACATATGCCAGTGCTCCTCTGTATTGTGCTGCACAGGGGGCTCAAAGTTGAGCCTGTGAAACTGTGAAGTAACTCCTGGCCACCCACTGGCTAGCTGCTGTATGGCAGAGTGCAACACAGCAGCTGCCAGCTGTGAGTGACCGCCCGCCCACCCAGAACACCGTCCTGAAGCACCCACCTCTCTGTGGTGGGCTAGTGGTACCCCCCACCTACCTGTGTCCCCGATTCCCCGATAAATGTTATTGCAGACCTTTCCCTGGTGGTCAAGTGGTCCCCCCAACCTCCTGAACCCCTGATTACCCAATAAAGTACATGAAGACCGTCCCTGGTGGTCCAGTGGTCCCCCCACCACCTGTCGCTGTGATTGTGGTACAGCACCATCAGAACCATTCCTGGTGATCCAGTGGCACCCCCCACTCCTCCCACCCACACAGAACCCCTTGCCCACCCTGTTCCCCCCATCATCGGCTGGTGACAACACCCCACCTGCATACCGCCTGGCTGTCCGCCGAATGACAGGTACAGTATGGGTGTAAGCCCATTGGTCCCCAGTGTGGACCAATGGGCTTGCAGGGCATACTGTACTAGACCATCCCAAATATGTGAATGACTTAATTCGCATATTTGGGACTGTCTAAATACAGTATGCCCTGCAAGCCCATTGGTCCACACTGGGAACCAATGGGCTTACAGCCCATACTGTACCTGTCATTTGGCGGGTGGCTGGGGAGTGGTATGCAGATGGGGTGTTGCCACCCGCCAATGATGGGGAGGAGTGGGTGGACAAGATTCTGTGTGGGTGGAGGGGTGGGGTGCCACTGGATCACCAGGGATGGTTCTGATTTGTGCTGTACCCACGATTGTGGTGATGGGCGGGGAAGACCACTAGACCACCAGGGATGGTCTTTGTTTACTGTATTGGGGAATTGGGGGTTCAAGAGGGTGGGGGGACCACTCGACCACCAGGGAGAGGTCATCATTAACATTTTGTGGGGACTCGGGGGATCGGGAGGGTGGAGGAACCACTAGACTACCAGGGGCTGTCATGTTGTGAGTCTACCGCAATCATGGCTATGGGGCAAGGGATGCTCCAGGATCCCCATTGCACACATCATGCTGTGCAGGGTGCCAGGCGCAAGTCACCGAGCTGCCCTGCACAAGGCATGCAAATGGCGCCATAATGACATGCAAATGGCCCCTGTGAGGAGTGGGATAGCAAGGAGGACGCTTTTCCACAATTGTAGATGCACCAAAAAAATATATTTATTAACAGAAATCAAAATGATAAAGCCGAACTTCAGGCAAAAAAGAAAATAAATCATAAACACAATATATAATGTAACATCATCTTGAAACACTAGAATAAGCTAGTGTAACACACACTCTGAGATCATAACAAGTCTGCACCTCACCAGACTATCTGAAGAACTGAAGACAAAATATCACTTATATGCTCTTAAGAACATATGACTTAGAAGCTCCTCCCTTAAGTTAAAACCAAAAATACTTTTACAAAATAGAGGGAGTAATTTATCTAACTACTAACACCAAACACATTATATACTAACTCTAATACATTGCATCTTTCTGAATTGAAATAATAAAGGCTAGGAATTAAGCTAAGTTTTACAATTACCAAACTTAGCTCCACCTTCTAAACTGTATCTTTAAATATAGAAGGATACCAGCCACCCAGCTCTATACAGCCAAGAGGAGAGCAGAGAGTTTAAGCTTAGAGTGCTACTTGGAACTGCATAGCCACCAGAAATAGACATAGCTATATGTAAAGGTTGGTAAAGACCTCCAGTTTACATCATGTATAGCCTGTTCTTTTTAGGACTCTAAGTGTTACTAATACAAGTGTTATAACCATCTTTCATAGAAGGAAAAGGGGGGGGGGCTAATTCTGAAGCTAAGCATACTCTTTCAGTAAGTGTTGATACTTTAAACACTTAAAATGTTTTGCCAATCATATTTCAGGTTTAGAAAAGCATATGTTTAATAATAAGGGGATATTTAAAATATTTAAGGAAGAGAGAGAGATATCGCAATGTAACTACTTCAGGTTTTAGCGTTTTAAAAAAAAATAAACACAAAGCGGCATTTTATCCTGCCGACTGCCGAAAATAGGCAGGTATAGCGACATTTAAATAAATACTAGGTGACACTAAATACTTAGTATTTAGTGTCACGAAGTGAACAACGTACCTGAAACAAGAATGTCTATCCTCTAAGGGCACAAAATAACTTGAAGCGTAAGAATAAACACAGTGTCACTTCGGGAGAAACCAGGAAGTGAAAATTGCGCCTAGGTGAACGTAGAGGACCACTCGCACTATCGCAAAGCGGACATTCTCATTACAGGAGTGGGCTCGGGGAGACAAACGCTAGTATTCAAAAGACATGCGACATAAACTTATTTTATTAGTTTTTTCATAAAGTATTTAGTGACTAAAGACCCTAAATTCACCCCTGAGCACTATTATAAGGCAGTACACATGTTCAGTCTGTAAGCTGTCCCAAAGCTTTGTACAACTCTTTGAAAGATTTGCTATTAGGTGCCTTATCCATGCAATTTCACTCAAGTGATAAAAGTTTCCAGCCCTGAGGCAGCTCTAGCTACATTAAAGCTCACAGGAGTCATTCTTTTAACAGTGACTGGGCACAGAAAATTATGGCATCTAACAAAGCCAAAATGTTGCTACAAGGGAACTATATTATAACAGGGTTTTACATTCTTTTTTCTACTATACATATAGGGTGGGATATTCAAAAGGGTTGCGCCATGCGCAAGTCGGAATTTACGCCATTCTGCGATATTCAGCAGGAGGCAGTTGCGCCACTGAAAACAGGCTGAGCAACAGCGCAATGCAAATGAAGGAATGTGCAACCGAGGCGGGTGGACCCATGCATAAACAGCGCAATGCGATGTTCAAAGACTTGCGCAATGCGCGGCTAGCGAGATGAGCTGGAAAGTGCGCCCGCCCGGTAAGCCAAAATAAAAGGCTCAAGGAAGAGGCGCAAGAACGCCACAGGGAAGCCACATGAGGCAGAGAGAAACCGAGTGCGACAGTGAAAGAGTGCAGGCCAGGGAGTGCACAGGAGAGGAGAGGAGAAGGACAAGGGAGGGTGTGTTGGGCCACAGACTGCAGGGCCAGTAGGTGTACCCGGTGCAGTGGAGGTAGCAGGCAGGACAGCGGGGGTAGCACAGCAAGAACAGCCAGGGGGGGAACACAAGCCAGGGACATGGACAGTGCCAGCTTCCACATGGAAGCTGTAATGAGGGGGGTGAGAAGGCATGCTGCAGGGGGACGTGGCCATGGAAGGGCCCGTCGGTGGTATGCCCCCAACAGGCAGTACCGTGCCCGCATCAGCTTTGAGCTGTATTCAGACATAGAGATTGTTGGCCGGTACCACTTGAACAGGGCAATACTGAGGCAGCTCTGTGAGCTGTGCAGTGATGTGATGCAGGCACCCTCACGAAGGAGTCATGCTCTGTCAGTGGAGACAAAGGTAACAGCCTGCATGTGCCTGCTCACCACGGGTACCTTCCAGAGGCCGACAGGGGACACCACAGGCATAACACAGTCGGCCACGTCATGCATCCTCACCCAGTTCCTCAGTGCACTGCTGCCACATGCTGCGGAGTGCATCCATTTCCCCAGCACCACGGCAGAGCGTACAGCAAACATGCAGGAGTTCCACAGGGTAGCACTTATGCCTGGCATGCTAGAGGCCATAGACTGCACCTATGTGGCTATTCGCATGCTACCTGGCCCCGATGGGGCCGTGTACAGGAACAGGAAGGGCTTTTCCAGTGTTAACTGCCAGGTGGTGTGTGATGCCAGTGGGCACATAATCAATGCCTGTGCCACACACCCTGGTGGAGCACATGATGCCTTCATATGGTATCAGTCCGCACTGTGCCATTGATTCGAGAGTGGGGACATCCCCACAGGCCATCTAGTGGGTGAGTATGCATGTAGGAATTGCAAACTTGGGGCAAGGGTGGGAATGCCACAGGTGCCATGGTAGTGGCACATAGGGATGTGGGCAATATGGACCTGAACATGATACTTATCTCCACTATCTCCACACAGGTGACAGCGGATACCCACTCCGTCCCTGGCTGCTCACACCGTACCGGCGCCCCATGACCCCATCGCAGCAATGCTATAATGAGGCACATGCCGCCACACGCAACATCATCGAGCAGGTGTTTGAGATGCTTAAGGCACACTTCCGATGCCTAGACACCTCCGGTGGTGCCCTACAGTACAGCCCCTCAAAGGCCTGTGGGATATTCCTGGCCTGTTGTAGCCTGCACAACATGGCCAAAGACTGTGGGATAGCCATACAGGTTGAGGAGGGGGACAGCGATGGGGACGCCAGCGACGCTGGTGATGATGGCGATGAGCAGCCCCCCCTTGGACGGCGGGACCCCGACTGATCCAGCAGGCCCAGCTGCACCGGGACACCATCACAGAGGAGCATTTTGCATGACAGAGGTAAGTCAAGGGGCCATGTGCAACCAACACTGTCCAGGCGCAACCCACAAGCACACAGGGTAACACACCACGGGTGCATGATGGCAAGGGGAGTGTAAGGGTCCAGGCACACGAACACACCATCAGGGAGGGGTGAACAGTCATGTGGACACACACACACAAACACACACCAGGCAGAAAGCGTACATGGGCAGGTGCACAGCAGAGCAGGAACAGACATTTCAAACACACAGATTCACAGACCACCCCCACCACCTGTACTGTCCAAGTACGTGTGTCAGATGCTGGGCACCCTTGCACCTTGGTGTACAGTACAATGCAGGCATCATCATGCACACGCACCTGTGGACAGCAGTCAGGTGGGTGTGCAGGTGGTTCATGTGTCGGCGTGTTGGGCAGGGCACCCACCAGTGCACTGCCCACCATGACACACATTGCACACAGGGCAGCACCAGACAGGGCCCGCACTGGGAGACAGGTCAGTTATGTTGCACTGTGCCACGGCCACCTCGGATGCATGGGAGGCCCTGCCGTGACCCAGCAGCACTGGCAGGCTGAGCATGGGCCATATGGGGTGGCACCGATGGACCACCAGGGGTCCCACTGGGCGATCGTGACCTTGTCCGCACAGAGGTCTGCAGCATGCCAAACATACCTGCACCAGGGGTGCTCGGGATGGCCACATCAGAACCCGGCATTGACAGGCTGGGTGTCGCACGATGCTGGGAACGGGGAGTGGAGAGCGTACTTTGTGGGGTGCGCAGTACTGGGGCACCTGACTGTGTGCCCAATGCAGCCACGACAGTGACCAATGCCTGGGTCTGCCTGTCAATGGTGGCGGTCACATCCATCAGCATTTGGACCATCTCTGCAAGGATCAAAGCATTGTCCCTGCTGTGCCACTTAACAGCCACGCACAGTGCCTCCATGGATATTGCAACCCGCTCCTGCTGCTGTACTGATTCCCGCAGCAGGCGGGTGTGCTCATCAAATGGGTCCTGTGCCACATCGGCATCCTGTCCCCCAGGGTATGGAAGGTCCTGATGCTCAACACCCCTTGATGGTGGGCGCTGTTCACCAGGACCAGGTATGGGCATATCAACGGGTGATGTGCATGTGCCACCGCTGGACCCTGTATCCCCAGACCTGGTGGGTGACTGCTGCTGCTGCCCCCCAACTGCTGTGCCCCAGGGACCACTCGTTCCACTGCTGTGGCTGCAACAGTGCCAGAGACCTGCACAGCCACCAGTGCTGCCCCACCGGCGCTGACAGGTACAGCCTGGGACTGTGCTGACGTGCTGGCACACACGTTGGAACCAGCTAGGTCCAGGGACACGTGCTGGCCTGCTGTGTGTCCATCATGGGACACACACGTGTCACTGCCCATTGCAGTCCTTGCATCACCAATGGTGCAGGTATGTACAACAGCCACAGTCACAGCATGCTGGCATGCTTGCATGCCAGACTGCTGAGACACAGGCTGTGCACCCCCCACACCTGACTCACTGACAACAGAGGTGGCAGCCAGGCATGCATGCTGGTGCAGTGCATGCTGGCTGGCGACAGAGGTGGATGGACCCTCCTCCAACTCTGGCAGGTCTTCCTCACTGCATGGTCCCACCATCACCATCTCCTGCAGATGAACGGGATCTGTAACAGAAAGTGAGGACATGTTAGTGCATGTGATCAACCTCCCCCCCCAAACACCACCACCATGTCATACCATGCAGTGATGGGCTTCTACCTGTCTGGAATCCACCTCCTGGTACGCCCTCTATAGCACTCCGCTGCATTGATGCAGCCAGTCGGTCCTCAGCCAGGGTCAGCTCCGCCACCGCTGGCTGGCCCCGCCTGTGCCACTGCGCGTGCCACCCTGAGGCTGCCACCTTCTCCTTCACCCTTCTGCGGTCTGTCCCATTTTCTTTTGCATTCTTGCACAGCGCTGGTGGCTTCCGTGCAGGTTCACTGCCCGAGCTACCCCCTCCCATGCAGCTGCACGGGCCTGAGGGGTGCCCCACCGTCCACTCAGTAGTGGCTCCTCTTCCAGGTAGGCCTGGAAGAGGGCCTCTGTCTCTGCCTTGGTGAAGTTGGGCCTCCTCCTGCGCCCACCATCCTCACCCTCACCTTGGCTCTGCTCGGTCATGTCGGTCTGTATGGGTGGAAGTGGACACCTGTCACTGTGCAGTCTACGGCGTTATCCCATGACCATTGGCCAGAACATCACACAGCATGCAACTCACCCCTCACCTGCAGTAACCGAATCTGGCCAGCGCAGCCCAATGTCGCGTATTTATAGCACAATGCATGCAAATTAGGAGTGGCTCAACTTTAATGACATGCAAATCGCGCCACTGCACCTTTGAATGGCTGATCAGATGATTTGCATGTGTCGGCTGAATATCGCGCCGTTGCGCTTTGTGCAATATGGTTGAGCCGGCTGAGCCAATGGCGCATTTCTGAGACTGTGTAGTACACCGCATTGCGCATGCCCAGGTAGCTTACGCAGGCGTCTGCCGCGCTGATGACGTGCTGTGCGCAATCAGCAATTCAAGACATGGCCACCATTGTGCCAGTGGTGCTACAGTGCTGGGCACCAAATGGCGCTATGGCACAACTGCGCAATAGTCCACTGTGGCACTGGCACGCGGGTGACCATTCACGCAGGACGTGTAGACGTCTGATGGCGCTGTGCGTGGCCTCGCGCCACTGACCCCTGACCTTGTGCCTGACCTTTGCCCCCTGGCACTGTATGTCTGGCATGTGTACGGCTCTATCGCACTGTTCAGTGACAGCGTGATAGGGAATGGCGGCGATGTACCGCGCAGCACTTCCACGTGGGGTTGCCACGCTGCGGAGCGCTATATTTTCTACTATAGCATTAGAGATGGCACGCAGGAGAGCTCCTCAGTGGGGTGCCCTTGAGCTGGCCAACCTTGTGGCCACTGTGGAGCCACACTATGGCCCACTGTTTGGTGAGGTGCCACTGGACAGGGCCAGGACCCAGGTCTGGCAAGAGGTGGCCACTGACCTGGAGGTGGCCACTGGCTGCAGGAGAATGGCCAAACAGTGCAGGGACCTGAGATGGAGGGAGCCGGAGCTACTTGCACATCTGCGGTCGCATGCCAGGAGGGGCGTGGTGCCTCGTCCAGGTGGGTGATTCGTCTACACACTTGTAAGGTCCATATGGGTAACACTGTCTTATGTGTCCAGCACATAGGGGAGGGATGGTCTAGGGTTGGCTGTGGCGGTGTTTACAGGGTATGGGATGGGTGGTCTGGCTGGGTGGGTGGGCACATACATTGGGGCAGGGGAATATGCTTTGGGTTTGTACTGATGTGTTTCTCCTTTTGTCTCCCACAGGCGTGGCGAGTGGAGGAGGAATTTGGAGCAGCAGCAGAGGGTGGGGATGCTGCAGGGGGCATGTCGGGGACCAACCCAATGCCAGCAACATCCCGATGAGGGTGAGTGACCATGCTTTGCTGTGACAGGGTGGGAAGTAGGGCATGGCCACCATCCATGGACACCACTGCCATGCACACAACATGTGACAGTCAGCACTGTCCAGTGGCACTGCATGTCTGGGAGTGCGTCAATGGTGGTCCATGCATGCACTGGGCACATGGCTGTGGCACTGCCTGCTCACCGCATAGCCATGTTACTGTACTGCTTTGGTTGTGCTGTGCTGGACATGGGCAGTGGGTGTGTGCAGTGGTACACATGGCTGTTGCTGCCTGGTTGGGCATGTCTTGTGGACACAGTCACTGTGGGTGGGTGCACACCATCACAGGAGCGTGGCAAATGGCTGTATGCCATGCATAATGGGTGGGCTGCAGGGGGATGGACAGTCACACCCATTGACTCTGATCCCTTGTCCTAGGTGTGCGGATACTCATGTGAATTCAGCAGTCCATCCAGGATCTTGTGCGGGTGGCGCAAGAGTCCTTTGCCATCCTGAGGGATCTTCAGCAGCATAGGGTGAGGAGGAGGAGGCAACCCAGGCAACAGCCCCAGGCAGCAGAGGACCAGGCTGGCCACCAGTGAATACAGACAACCTCCCCCTTTGACCAACCCTCACACTCCGCCTTCCCTCTCCCATATGTTCACCCCTGCCCCTTACCCACCCCCACCTTGTTCCTGTCCCTCCACCCCATGTTTGTACATAATTGTACATAGTTGTTGTTGTTATATTTTTTGAATACAGTAATTTTGATATGAATACTGTGGTGGTCTCTGATTTGCAGCTGGCTATAAGTGCTCAGTTGCAGTGGTGTGCATGGCATCTGGGGTGGTTCAGTTATGGGTATGTGTGTGTGTGTGCGTGGGGAAGTGTCTCTGGTGTGGGAGTGGCTATCAGTCGGTATTTGTGGTGTGTGTGTTGTTCTCTGTGCATTGCATTACTGTGTGCAGTGGTCCATGGTGCCTGCTCTGTGTCCATTGTGCCCCTGTCAACCCATCCTTGGCCTGTGCAGCTGACATCCTTGCATGTCTGTGGCCTGCGAGGTCTGCTGCCTTGTCAGTGGTGGCTGTCCCTGCAGGTCATCCACTGTGACCGTCACAATGCTGGGTTGCCTCCTGTCAATGGTGTGGTGCATGTTTGCCTCGGGTGACACTATGGCCTCCGCAGTTGTCCCACCTCCATGCTGTGGCTTGTGTGTATTGCAGGGACTGTGCACCACTGTCTGTGACTTGTGATCCAGGCATATGCTGGTGGCATACAGGGCCACAGTTCATGCACAGGGTGGGTGTCACCCCTGTGCCATGAAAGACTGCAGGCTGTGCGTGCACAGTTTTCATGGGCCCACACTGGGGGCTTGGTTGCCACACTACTGCGTCCCTGTGTTAGTGTCCCCGTGGGTATGGGTGTGTGTTTGCCCCTGCACTGTGTTGCATCCAGTGTGCTGCATGCTTCCACACACCACTGTGGGTGTCTGTGCTGGCTGCTGTGGCTCATGGTGGGTCTGGCTTGTATGGTTCTGTGGTACACGAGGTTGCAGTGTGGCAGTGGGGGTGGTGGTATGCATGGGATTCCGCAGTGGTGGTCACTGCTCATGGGGGTGTCTTGAGGTCACAGTGCAGGGTGTGCTGTGCAGGGGGGGCTGCTGTGCCATGGGGTGGTCCGCCCTCCTTGTGTGGCAGCCTCAGCTTGCTGGTGGGTGTGCTGGGGCACCATGGCCCAGCTGTGCTTTGTTTGCTTGTCCCCATGGGCCGGTGGATATTCCAGCCCTCCACCAGTTGTGCTGTGCTTGGGGTGTGGGGGTGCATTGTCAGTTCTGCAGTGTGTTCCTGTGCCTATCTGTGGCATGGGTGGTGGGCCCCTACCTACTTCCCTGGTTGTGCAGTTCCATTGCTCTGCTGCTGGGGGACTCCCTGCTTGCACTATGGCACCTCTGGGCTGCTCAGCTGGGCAGCCCTTGTTGCGCCATAGCGCATCGTCTCTGCTCAGCTTCCCCTTCCTGGTTGCGCTATAGCGCAGGTTGTGCGATATTCAGACGTTGGCTGGTTGCACAATTTGGCTTGCTCCATGTTTGAATATCATGTCTATTGCACATGTGCGTAATTGACTTGTGCTTGCTCCTGCTGTTGCGCACTTTTTGGGCGCAGTTTGAATATCCAGCCCATAAACACTAGCTGGAAACTATAATACCAAGATTTATAATCAGAGGGATTTATATCCCAAGACTACATTTGTTTTACAGTATTTAACTGCCTTTCGAGAATTTAAATGTTCATATGATTATCAGCTGGTGGTGGGGTAAGTTTCCTATACCAGAGTCATAACAGAAGTATAGAGGAAGAGAAGACATTATATAGGTGGCCAGCCTATATATTTGGAAGGAAAGAGAAAAGGATAGAACAACAAGGGTTGTTGCAACAGACTCTAAAAAAAAAAAAAAAGAGTTATGGTCTGGTATACAAAGTTGTTCACCTACACTCCTCCCCACTCAAGAGGAAACCAATGTTTTGCTATCTAATTTCCATTGGTTTACTATGCTCTGTTTTGAAGAATGTGCCAGATCTCCACTGAAATGGAAAGGGAGATGGAGCTTTAGCCCTTCCACTCCCAAAGCTCCACTCCGGAGTCCCATTTGCAATAAATCACTCATAGATAAACATAAATACTCTCGAAATTTAAGCATCAATTTCTTTTACTCCGAGTCTGGTAACAAAGTATTCCTGTCTGCACCATAACGTGACAAATAATCAGCGTTATCATGTGTTTTTCCTGATCTATGTTGTATCTCAAACTTATAAGGTTGGAGAGCCAAATACCATCGCATAATGTGAGGGTTTTTATCTTTTATTATTTGCAACCAACATAATGGGTTGTGATCTGTTATAATTAGAAAAGGTCTGCCCCATAGATAAAATGTTAAGACATTAATTGCCCAACGAATGGCCAAACATTCTTTTTCAATCGTTGAATACTTAGTTTCCCTGGGATGTAGCTTCCTGCTAATAAATATGATTGGGTGTTCTTCTTCTCCATCAAATTGTGAGAGAATGGCCCCAATACCTTGATTAGATGTATTGGTTTGGACTATAGAAAGATTTCTGGAAATTTGGACTATACAAAACAGGATAGGAACAGAGTTTAGCTTTCAGTGTAGTAAATGCTTCCTCACATTGCACGGTTCATTGGACTTTTTCGGGTTTATTTTTCTTAGTCAAATCAATCAAGGGGCTAGCTATATCTGCAAAATTAGGTACAAATCGTCGATAATAAATAGCCAAACCTAAGAATGATCGTACTTGTTTCTTTGTCTGTGGCAGTGGGCTATTAGCGACAGCATCAACCTTACCAATTTCAGGCTTTACCCTCCCTTGTCCAATTATAAAACCTAGATATTTGGTTTCCTACATATCTAATGAGCATTTACTTGGATTTATGGTCAGACCTGCGTTAGTTATAACTGACAGGACATTCTGGAGATGTTTTAAATGGTCTTCCCAAGATGAACTGAAAATAATAATGTCATCTAGGTATGCTGCACTGTAATTCATATACGGGTGTAGTAGTTGGTCCATACATCTCTGAAAGGTTGCTGGGGCCCCATGTAAACCAAGTGGCATTTTTGTAAATTGGAATAGCCCTATTGGGGTACTGAAAGCTGTCTTATCTTGGGAATCGGTATCTAGAGGTATTTTCCAATATCCCTTTGAAAGGTCTAAAGTACTGATGTATTGGGCGTTGCCTAACCTATCTATGATATAATTGATTCGGGGCATCGGGTACCCGTCGAATCGAGATATAGCGTTTAACTTGCGAAAGTCTAGGCAAACCCTGACACCTCCTTCTTTTTTGTTTACTACTACCATAGGAAAACTCCAAGGGCTTTTTGAGGGTTTAATTATTCCCAGTTGTTGCATTTTCAATATTTCTTTAATTACCTCTTCTCTTAAACTCTCAGGTAACCTATAAGGTTTATGTCTGATAGGGTTATTAGTAGTTACTTCTATATAGTGTTCAACTCCCTCAGCTTTCCCCGGTATTGTTGTAAACATATTCTGGAAATTACTTACAATATCTTCTAATTCTTTCTTTTGTTCAGCATTTAATTTATTGTTAATAGTTATATCTTTCCTCTCATCTTGGCCATCCAAACGTTCATAAGTGAGCTCCAGTTCACTTTTCAGTATTTCAGGATATACAAATAAGCTTGATGAATTTCTATCATGCCACAATTTCAACAAGTTAGCATGATAGATTTTTAGTTGTTGTTTCTTTTCAGGACAAATTATTTCATAGTTCACTGGTCCTACTTGTCTATGAATAGTATAGGGCCCCTGCCATTTCATTAATAATTTATTCTCTGTGCAGGGTAACAACAAGAGAACTCTATCACCTGGCTGGAATGTTTTAGACCCAACTCCTTGATCATAATATTGTTTTTGGGACATCTGATGTTCTTCATTAGTCTGTTGGGCTGTCTTAGCATATTTTGCTAACCTTTGGCGTAAGGAAGTGACATATTCAATGTGGATACTGGAATAGTGTCTGCTAGACCCTACCAATTTTCCTTTATTATGTCTAATACCCCTCTTGGATTTTTCCCAAAAGTAATTCAAAAGGAGAGTAGCCGGTTGATGCCTGGGAAACCTCTCGGTAGGCAAACATTAAGTAGGGCAAGTACTTGTCCCAATATTTACCTTCATCAGTAATACATTTTTTTAACATTTGTTTTAGAGTTTTATTAAAGCGTTCCACCAGTCCATCAGATTATGAATGATAGGGAGATGTAAAAATGGAATGTACCCCCAAGGTCTGATAGAGATGTTTCAATACCTGCGAACAGAAATTACTGCCTCTGTCAGTATTTCTTTGGGTATATCCATCCTGGAAAATGCTTTGATTAATTCTTCAGCTACTTTTTCAGCTGTGACTGTTCGCATAAGTATTGCTTCAGGGTATTTCAAAAAATAGTCACATATAACTAAAATAAAACGGTTCTCTTTGGCACTTTTAGGTAAAGGACCGACTATGTCCATAGCAATATGAGTAAATGGGGTATCCACTAAAGGTAAAGGCTGTAGGGGTAACTTATCTTTCCTAAGTGTAGGTCTTACTTTTTGACACTGAACACAAGATTTACAATATTCAGTCACATGATCGTGTATACCTGGCCAAAAGAACCTGTACAGCAATCTCTGCAACGTACGTTCTTTACCTTGATGACCAGCTATAGGGATGTCATGTGCAAGTGTCAGTAACTGTTCTCAGTAGACAGTAGGTACAAGTAATTGTAATACAGTCTCTCCAGTTTTTACATTTAAACATTTCCTATATAATAGTCCCTTATACAGCACAAATTTCTGCTCTGTGTTTTGTTCATTGCCTACCTGTAGAAATAAAGGTTTTAATGAATTATCTTGCATTTGTGCTACTCTAAAGTCTGACCGCGAACTCAAGTCCTTAAAGTCAACAGTGTCTTTAGAGTCTTAATGTAAATGTTGCCACATCTGCTTTTCCTGCCACTTTTCTTTTTCTCGTCTTCCCAGGAAGCTCAAACAGATCGTCATCAAATGGGAAGGAATGTTGCAATTCTGTGTCTTTCTTTTCTTGAGCTCTGGTAGTCATTGCTCCTATATTGGTAGCATTGGCAAGTAACTGTGAGAAGTCTGGGTGGTCATGTCCTAAAATAACTGGTACTGGTAGATAAGGAACCACCCCTACTTCCATATTTCAGGGAACTTGCTTGTACTTGTACCTCAACTTGTTGCATCGGGTACATATGTGTATCTCCATGTGTACAAGTTACTTGTGTTTGTTTGGAAAATTCTGGGACTGTAGATATCATGCAAGCTTTAACCAATGTTTGTCTACTACCAGAATCTAATAGTCTGATCATATCTTTGCCATTTATTTTAATAGGTGTACTATACTGTCCCCAATTGGCCAATACTAAATGTGAAGGGCTAGCTTTCTTTTTCGGACAAAATCTTGCAATATGTCCTTTCCCTTGGCAAAAGTGACATATTATTTCAGTGTGTGGGGGGGAACATTTGTTGCTTTAGCAGTTCCACTAGATATGGGTGTAGAAGATGAAGAAGATCTTACCGTGGGATGGGTTATATTAGTTCCAGAATATCCTTTAGTCCTGTTTGATCTTGCAGTTAGGTAATCCTCTGCCAATTGTACTGCTTTTTTAGCTGTCTCTGGACGGTGTTCCCAACCCACATCTGAACATCTTGAGGTAGAATATGTATGAATTGTTCCAAGACAACAGCTTCTAACATCTGTTCTTTTGTGTTAGTGAAGGGTTGTAACCACTTGGTACACAAGTCTTTAAGTGTAGTAAAAGTTTCTTGTGGGGTATCTGATGACTGAAATCTCAGGGTTCAAAATCTTTGTCTATAAGTTTCGAGACAGATATCATAGCGTTTCAGAATAGCTTCTTTGACAGTGTCATAATTTTCGCTCATTGCACTGTCTACATTACCATAAGCCAGTTGAGCTTTTCCCGTCAGATAAGGAGCGAGATGTATCACCCACTGGTCCCTAGGCCATTGACAAGCCCATGCTATATGCTCAAACGTAGTTAAATATGTTTCTATATCATCAGTCTCACTTAATTTAGTCAATTTTATGTCTTTGGGGTTATCCCCTGCCGGAGGAGGGGGCCTATTGACACCAAGTGCTTGAATAGCCCTCAAGGTGTCAGTCCACCTGGCCTCATTTCTTTGCATGTCCCTTTCTCTCTGTTTCTCCAGGGCTATCTGCTGAATACATAGCCATTGCAGCAAGTCTTGTGTATCTCCAGTAGGGGGTTCTTTCTCCAAGTCCTCCTGCTCACCATCTGCAGTGTCACCATCTTCTTCAGGCTTTGCAATTTTACGTTTAACATCAGGTAGCCCAGTCATCAAAGGTTGTCCTAGTTTCTCCACCATTGTTCTGGTCAACACACCAACAGGTATCTTCTGGAACATCCACGACCTCCTTCAATACTTGGTGCAGTATCACAAAAATCCCACTGCTAGCACCACGTGTGAGGAGTGGGATAGCAAGGAGGATGCTTTTCCACAATTGTAGATGCACCAAAAAAATATATTTATTAACAGAAATCAAAATGATAAAGCCGAACTTCAGGTGAAAAAATAAATCATAAACACAATATATAATGTAACATCATCTTGAAACACTAGAATAAGCTAGTGTAACACACACTCTGAGGTCAGAACAAGTCTGCACCTCACCAGACTATCTGAAGAACTGATGACAAGACATCACTTATATGCTCTTAAGAACATGTGACTTAGAAGCTCCTCCCTTAAGTTAAAACCAAAAATACTTTTACAAAATAGAGGGAGTAATTTATCTAACTAATAACACCAAACACATTATATCCTAACTCTAATACATTACATCTTTCTGAATTGAAATAATAAAGGCTAGGAATTAAGCTAAGTTTTGCAATTACCAAACTTAGCTCCACCTTCTATACTGTATCTTTAAATATAGAAGGATACCAGCTGCCCAGCTCTATACAGCCAAGAGGAGAGCAAAGGGTTTAAGCTTAGAGTGCTACTTGGAACTACATAGCCACCAGAAATAGACATATCTATATATATAAAGGTTGGTAAAGACCTCCAGTTTACATTATGTATAGCCTGTTCTTTTTAGGACAGTGTCACTTCGGGAGAAACCAGGAAGTGAAAATTGCACCTAGGTGAACGTAGAGGACCACTCGCACTATCGCAAAGTGGACATTCTCATTATAGGAGTGGGCTCGGGGAGACAAACGCTAGTATTCAAAAGACATGCGACATAAATTTATTTTATTAGTTTTTTCATAAAGTATTTAGTGACTAAAGACCCTAAATTCACCCCTGAGCACTATTATAAGGCAGTACACATGTTCAGTCTGTAAGCTGTCCCAAAGCTTTGTACAACTCTTTGAAAGATTTGCTATGAGGTGCCTTATCCATGCAATTTCACTCAAGTGATAAAGTTTCCAGCCCTGAGGCAGCTCTAGCTACATTAAAGCTCACAGGAGTCACTCTTTTAACAGTGACTGGGCACAGAAAATTATGGCATCTAACAAAGCCAAAATGTTGCTACAAGGGAACTATATTATAACAGGGTTTTACATTCTTTTTTCTACTATACATATAAACACTAGCTGGAAACTATAATACCAAGATTTATAATCAGAGGGATTTATATCCCAAGACTACATTTGTTTTACAGTATTTAACTTCCTTTCGAGAATTTAAATGTTCATATGATTATCAACTGGTGGGGGAGTAAGATTCCTATACCAGAGTCATAAAAGAAGTATAAAGGAAGAGAAGACATTATATAGGTGGCCAGCCTATATATTTGGAAGGAAAGAGAAAAGGGTAGAACAACAAGGGCTGTTGCAACAGACTCTAAAAAAAAAAGAGCTATGGTCTGGCATACGAAGTTGTTCCCCTACAGCCCCATTTGCTCCTTGCATATATTATGGCCTCATTTGCATGCCCCCCACTGAATTTTGTGGGTGATGCACCTAGCACAACTGCACTTGCACTGGCACATCTCTGTGATACTTATCTGTGGCTTGTGCCAGTGCAGTGCCACTGCGCCATGCCCAGTTTGTGCACTGACCTTGCCATATTCAACTGTGCTGCACCATGGCACATCACCGTTGAATATCACCTGGTCCTGGCCCCGGTGTAGCCCAGTTGCGCTGCACCCAGGCTTGTGCCACTGCCCAGTGCAGTCTGAATATCTGGGCCTGTATCTTTATGATACCTACTTAAGTTATTTTCCTCTGGTCCATACGTAATGGTCTGATATGGCAGTATTTTTAAACTGGGTTCCTCCCAAGACTGAGATAAGTATAAATAAAAAGGAAACGGCATAAGGGCATTCTAGAAAAAGATGCTGCTGTGTCTCTACCACCTGAGCACAAGCTGACCCAGGGCAGTACCACTCAGATAACTGCTTGTGTTTACGATTCCCTTTTACTCCAAGCCTACCATATTTCCCCAACCAGGTGCAATCCCAGGCAAAGGCCAGAATTCTAGTATTGTTAAACTGTTTTAAGACATAAGGCATTTTAGATCTCTGGCATCCTGGGAACTCAATCTTTGCAGTATGTTCAGCTACTAAAATGGCTGCATATATAGCTTTTCTATCCATAGTAGCAATGTGTGCAGATGTAATTCCCCATTTTATCATATTTCTTATGAAGTCTTTCCCATAGCCTGGGATCTTTAGGGGCAGTGACCTCACTTTCTTACTTTCCCAAGCTACCAAACAAGGAGATAGCCATTCTTGAACTAATGCCACCCAATTTTTTTGAATTAGCATGAAAGGCAGGGCAAATGTATGCAAAGAACAAACTAAAGAAGAAGAAGGCAATGGGGTATACCATTCCCACTCCTCCTTTACTTATTCGAAGATACATAAATTCTCTCTTTATAGGGTTCAATCTTGAACTCCAGAAAGCCTGAAAGAACACCCCATATAGACCTGTAATTATAGATTGTGATGGGGAAAAGATATAACTTAGGTACAAAAAACTGGGGAACCAATAAGGTTTTAACTAATACAACGCTCTTCTTTTTGGACAATTGCTGACCCTTCCAGCTAGACACAATCTGGTTTGCATGTTGTATCTTACTCCCCCAATTTAACTCAACTATCTCTCCTGGTCAAAATGTAATACCTAAAATATTTATTGGCTCTACCATTACTGTAATTCCAGCCCACGATCCGGATATTGGTACTGGGGTATTTCCCAGAGTCACCCCTTTTCCCTAAATTGATCTTTGAACCTGATATATATGAAAATTGTACCAGGACTGCTGTTAGTGCTGATTCTGCGGACTCTGTAGTAAGGGTTAAAACAAGGTCATCGGTGTAAGCCAATACTTTTACTTGGAATGCATCTGCAAGTGCTATCCCTATTAAATTATCTTGTGCCATGACTAGCCTAATTGACACATCTATACCAAAGGCATACAGTAGTGGACTAAGGGGGCAACCTTGTTTTACCCCACTATGGAATTTCACCTTTCTTCCAAACCAACCATTAATAGTAGGACATAAAAAGGAGGCTCTATACATAGCCTGAATCCAATTAACAAAGGTGTCTGGAATACCAAACCCTCTCAAAGTGGAGTATAGAAAACCATGTGAAAGCCTATCAAAGACCTTCTCCTGATCCAAACTAAGGACATATCCTGTCCTGTTTTCCACCTTCCCTTTATAAAATGTTTCTCGTAGTGCAATTAAGTTATCATGCTGTCTTCTACCCTGCAGTGCACATGTTTGAAAAGGACTAATGAGAGACTGAGCCACTTTAGACATTCTTAATAAAATTTTGCTCAAAATTTTCAAATCTGAGTTTGACAAACTCAGTGGTCTTCAGTTTCCAATTTCCTGACGGAACCCTTTCTTATGACTCAGCACTAACACCACATCCCTCATTGTTCCAGAGTATTTGGAAGTACCTAATATGTGGGAATACAAAATTACTAAAGCAGGGAATAGATCCTCAATAAACGTTTTATAAAATCCCGAACTAATTCCATCTGATCCAGGAGCAGTGTTTGAAGATAACTGCAGTATAGCTGCTTTCATCTCACCCAGTGATACTTCTTCAGTGAGCGTCTGGGCATCCGTCTTGGATACCTGGGGCAATTCTGAGGAGTCCAAGATATCTTGTATCTCAGGTTCTGTGGGAGGATATCCGAAAGTTTGCATAACTTGGTCCTCTACCACACTCAGTAAGTCTTGTGGAGTATGAACTAGTTTCCCTGGGGGGGGGATTTAGTTCTGTTATTACTCTTTTCACAGTTCTGTGTCTGTTCTCTTTATATGGGTCCATGGAACCTTTTGAAATTGTGTTCCAAACCTGAGTTCCTGCTGAAGGGTTCTAGCCTTATTGTATTGTAAGGACATCATTTGTTTTTTCAGGTTACTCACTTGTGTGCTAAGATCCTGACCTGTGTTTTCCATCTGGGAAATTACCCTGTGTAGTTGATAACGAAACTGCAGATATTTTAAATAATCTGTAGTTGATCTGGTGCCCATTTCTGAAATAATTGCTGCCAGGACTGTTTTGTGTCTTCCTACCATTCCAAGATGTAAGTATAACAGTCCACTACTGAGAGTCTAGCCATCCACTCCCTTCATAATGCCTTTTGCAGTGAGGGGTCACTAAGTACAGACTCATTCAGCTTCCAGTATGTTTTTTTACATTGTGTACCTGACCCACATACAGCCTTAACCTGAAGAACCATATGGTCTGTAAATTCACGGGGGAAATACTAGCATTTTGTATGGTTAATGTAGAAGACATAAAGATGAAGTCAATTCTGGTCCTTAAGGGGCCCCTATGATATGTATATCCAACTTTGGTATGCTGTTTCCTATATGTGTCTATTAGTCCTGCATTTTGTATAATATTTTGTAATGCTATAGTGTCTGAGAATAAGTTTCCAGTCTGTAAACTCCTATCTGTTTTGGCCAAACCACAATTGAAATCTCCCAACCAGTACACTAATCTGGAGGTATGTAAGAATGGCTGTACCACCTTGAACAAAGAGACCCTCTGGGCTTTTGTTTGTGGGGCATAAATTGCTATGATCCTAATTCTATAAATATAATAAAAAATATCTAATAAAAAGACCCTCCCTGGATGAATATCCACTAATCATGATAATTTTAACTGAGGATTAGTAAATATATGCCTACCCCTTCACAAGCCTTTATACCAGAGGACCAAAATGTGGGACCTAAGGGCCATGCTCTAGAGGGCTGCTGCAGATCATAATTTGTTTTTAGGCATGTATCTAACACACAGACTATATTACTTTGTAAATTCTGTAAGTACAACATTGCCCCTGAGCGTTTCCTTTCAATTTTTATACTATTAATATTAATAGCACTGATTGTAAGATGGTCCATCTAAAAACTATAAGGAAAAGGAAAGGGAACATTTCTCTAGTCAATGGAGGGTAATTTCAAGTGGTCTTGGATACTGTACACTGCCATGTTCTTTTCTCTATGGATCCCTCCCCACCACCTTCCGTATCTGTGTTTGAGGTAATAGAAGAGTCCAACTCCTCACCTTCTGAGTCCCTATCTGTACTCTCCATAGGAAGAGCAACATATTTGTTCCTATTTTTCCAGGAGCTTGAGCTATTACTAGCTCTTGTTTGGTTTTGCTTCACTCTCTGACCCCATTATTCCCTGCCTAGGCCTTTTTTTCCGTGAGACTACCGTGAAAGAACTATCAGTAACCCTGGTGGGGGGCATTACTCTCTGCTCTGCACTGGCTACCTCTTGAGGAGTTTCTTTGGTAGGACAAGCATGATTTACACTTGTCTGTATGGTATAGGTTCTTGTGCATCCCCTACTATCTCCATTTGTACTGCCTGTGCTGGTTCTGCCTGTTGGGGAAGGGTCTGGGGAGATGCTACTGAAGGTGTTTGCAAATCCTGTACTGCAACCCTTTTAGCTTGCTGGTGTTACATTAATTAATCCTTCCTATGATGGGCAGTCTCCCCTATTAGGTGACATTGCCCATGGGAATGCCCAGTGTGTTCACACAAATTACATTTAAATAGATTCAGACAAGCTGAGAAAGCATGCCCAAATCCTAAACAATGACTGCAGCATGGTGAGTCACAGGCTGAGCTGAGGTGAGCTCTTCAGCTGCATTTAAAACAAGATATTGGTTGTTCATAATAAAAAATGGAACACTGGTCTCTACCCAGAAAAAATGAGCTAGGGAGATGTGCAGGCCCAAAGTCTGTGGAATGCAATTTAACTTTTATTTTACACCCCCCATCCCATATTTGTTCACTATCTAGAGTGGGCATAGGCTTCCCCAAAATTTCACATCTCTGACGTAGCCAGAATAGAGTATCTTCAGCATGTACTCCCTCATTCTTAAACATCACTGTGATGGTTTTAATCAGTGGTCTGGTTAAGGCTATGGCATGGAAGGGGATCCAGACAGAGGTGCTCTTCAGACTCTGATATTGTGACCAAAAGCACTCTAAGTTAGTAACACTCTTAAAACTTATGTCGTAATTCCCATTCCCTAAGCTGATAAGTGCAAACATTTCAGAAAAAATATATCTCATAAATGTTTTCAACAAATTCTTTGCAATGTGCATCATTTGGAGGTTCCTCAAGGCCTCCTTTATACAACAAATGGACCACATTGTGCCGAAAGGCCATCTCACCCTTGGTAGCAAAGAGGTCCAACATTTTAAATATAGGGTTTAAACTATCATCAGCATTTTCTATCACCTCTTCCTCTTGCCTAACCCCATCAGAGTCTGCTGTTCTGGGGGAGTTCAGTAATATCAGCATCATTTGTAACTACTTGTGTAGAAACTATAGCAACTTTCTCAACATTTAAATCATTTGCTACAGTAGCTTGTGAGTTACCCCAGGGTATTTGAAGTACTTCATTGGTGGCCACTTGAGGAACTGACTTCTATAGAAGCTCCTGAAAGGAAGGGTCGTTAGAGTAAGTTGACCATTTCCCAGTAAAGTTGAGCTCTCTTTCTACTATTTCATCCCAGTCTCTCTCCTTCGGTCTGTCTTTAAAGGAGTATGTATGCTCCACATTTGGAGCAGGAGCCTCTGAAGTTTGCAATGGTATCTTAACACTGGCCTGGGCCCTTGTAGCTGACCCCAGCCCTAAATGTTGTCTTTGTGACTTTGCAGATTTCTCAGGCATCACACTACTATGAGGCTCTAGGCACACAGGAGAAGTCCTGTTCTTACTGCCAGCCTCTATGTTGTCATCTCGTAACCTTTCTGGATCCAAAGCTCCTGTTTGAACTGTCTCAGAGATATTCGGGGGGCATCACTGTTGACTGAGGTGGTTTGTTTTTAACAGAAGCACCAGGTATACTGACAGCTGCCTGTGGTTGCTGAATGAAAGGAAGAGCTGTGTCAAGCTCCCTCCCTCAATCGCTTTAACTGTTTTTCTTTCTCTCTTCATAAAAACGTAAGTCTATCTTGTATTAGAACAGACTGCTCTTGCTCCGTATTAGATACAAAAATATCAGGCCCAACCTGTTCATTCTTTTTGCTTTGTAGCTGCGATCCAGAAGTCATTTCCATATGCTCCAACAAAGTAAGCTCTGCATCATCCAGAGATTCTGTAGTATCCATATTTTTAACTTGCTTTCTCAATTCAGTTTCTTCAGCCTCTTACAGTGTGGAGTCAGTAGGAGAGGCCATCCCTCCTGCCACATCATCACTTCCTCTTTCTCCTGTGTCTGGTTGCAATCTGGATCCCTCCATCCCATCCGCAGGAAGTGACAACACCACTGCAGGCAGAGTAGGGGAATTTCCCAGTGCCCTGCCCAAATTTCCCTCCATTCACTAAAAACACCACCAACAGCTTAATCTGATTCAAGGCCAGTTGGCATTCATCTGTATCCCCCTCCCCTGGGTTGTGCCTGAAAATAGGTTGAATGTGTCTAGTGCACTTACCCAGTCAATACAAACTAAATAAATAAATAACCTTGTTCTGTGAATATAACTATTGAGTCAATCTCCTTATTTCTTGTGGACTATCCAGAGGATGTATTATTTGTTTGTTGTAGACATTACAGAAATGTTAAAAGGTCATTCTTTATATTGCTATTTGAAAATAAAAAATGTTTTGAGAAAGACTGAGAAACAAAAGTGGACTGGCCCATCACATCTGTGCCTACTCTAGCTGTTCTGGAAAGGTCCATGCCATTTCAGGCACCTGCAGATTCAGAACAAACTGCCTTAACACCGTTTTATGCTGGAGGTCATCACCAGCTGTAACACGACACTGTACATGACTGAGTGCTTGTACAAGCAGTGCAATGTCATCTCAGAATATCTGCTGCTGTATACAAGCCAGGACAGTGCCAGAATATCCATGTCTCTGACAACAGACTATTGGTGATTAATGGAGGGACTGATTATGATTAGAACATGCAACACAGGTAGTGAGTGGAAACACTGCCTGTATCAGTCAAACTATCCCACTTTTATGGTGAGGCAGACTCTGTTGAATGTACAGCAGGTGCTGCAGGCAAGTGGTGATACAGGAAGTTGTGCCTTAATAGTAGACATGCTCCTTGTCTTGGACTTCAATACCCATATTTCCTGTATTAAGCAGTCTGCAGATTTTGGGATTGTCGCCATGTTGGATTTACTTTATGTGGCCAGTCATCAATAATTGAAGGTGGGCATGATCAGATTCAACATTTAACCAGTCTTCTAAAATGTTGGATACATGAGGCACAGATGTTAAAGTCACAATTATCTAAGGCACAACATGAAACTCAACAGAGACCAAGTGTTGCTACAACCTCCCATGGTAAAAGAACTTACAAGGTAAATGAAAAAAATACCAACAAATCCACTTTGTGATTTTTTTTACTACAGTAGTGCTTACAGATAAGTTGATCGGTAATGTGGTACACCAACTGGTGCAGACACTGTACCGATCGGTGTACCACTCAGAGTGGCAAGTCATGTAATGCTGCCATGCGATATACTTATCCTTATACTGTAATTCAGCGTTCATCCACGAAGTAGCAACAGCAACTCATCTACAGCCTGAAATGCCAAATTTTACCTTTCTCCACTTTTTATAGAGGTTCACCAGCAGGTGGCATTTTATTGTTACTTTTTTTGCTTCCAATTAAAGTACTGTTGTTCTTTACCACCAGGTGGCATTTTAATTAAAAAGAAAACGCACTACCCCTCTGTTCCTCCCTGGTCCCTGATATTGCCAGAACCATGAGTATAATAATATTTAAAAAAAAAAAAACACTTTCCTTGATGTCCTCCCTGATCCCCAATGTCACCACAACCATGAAATTAATAAAAAAATGCAGGTACCCTCTGGTCTCCTTGATCCTCGATTCCCCTTGAGTGCTGAAATGTTGCTTTGTAAAACTACTATGAATACATTAAATCTCTACCCACCACCATAAGATCCAAGTGACCATGAAAATAATATTTTTAAAAAGTGCTTTCCATCTGGTCCTCCATGATTCCCAGTGTCACCAGAACAATGAAAATAATAACAAAAAGCACTTTCCCTCTGGTCCTCGCCATTCACTGTTCCCCAGTGTTGCTGGAAAAAATTTCCCTCTAGTCCTCCCCAATCACCGATGTCACCAGAAACATGAAAATAATTAGTCCTCCCCAATCCACGATGTCACCAGAAACATTAAAATAATAATGAAAAAAAAAGCATGTTCCCTCAGGTCCTCCCCGATCCCCAATTTCCCTGGAATAAAACAAAAAAAAGCACTTTCCCTATTGTCCTCATTGATCTCCAGTGTTGCCAAAGCATGAGAATATTAATAACAGAAAGTTTGATGCTGGGGTTCATTTTCATTACATCAATCATCTGTTATGTTTTTTACCTCCAGAACTGATTCAGACAAAGTCTCATCTGTGGTGTTGCAGTTTTTTATATTCTCACTGTTAGTTCCAGCAAAGGTAGCAAGCACCATCACCATTGTACTGTACATTACTGAACATGTAAGAGCCCTCAATGATAAGAAGTTTTTGGCCAAAAATGGAATCAGTTACTGAACTCATAGCAGACGAGAGGCTTCACATCAAGAAGCCCCATGCAGTACATTCACAATATTTTTTTTCTTCTCGGATTTATGATTACAAATTGTGTCAAAAACTAAACATAGACAAAACAAACTAAAATTGAGCACTCTCAGTATTATGCCTGAAAATGCTACCGCTTGTATTTTATTGATATTCACGAGTGACTTGTGTGTCAAAATGAAAGAACTGCTCACAAAAAAAGGCTGAGAACAACACCCTTATTTGACACTCATCACTATTAACAATAACTTGTGTACTCGTGTTTCATAAATAATGATTCTCCATCAGCCAGTGTCCTGCTACACAGAAACTCATGTACTCGGATGGCTGACACAACATCATGTTTGTTTGTACAATCCAAGCATTCTTTGTTGATTTGCAGTTCAGATGGATTAAACGGAAAACCAAGGTGCACAATTTTTTTTTTTTTTAAATTTTAAGGACAGGTCATCCCTTTTTTGTGTGTGCAAGTTAGGGTGAGGTGGAAAGAGAGGGGAGAAACAAGTAATTCAAAAGTGCATGGAATCACTACCCTTCTCAGAAATCATTATGAAAATTAGTACCTGCATTGTTGCCCTCAGTTACGACACCATCAAACCAGTATTGATATTTTAAGAGGGTTCCTGTCAAAATTAAACAGAGTTTGGTGTTGCTAATGCTATAGTATATTACACTGGGATCTTTTTATATTTCTTAAAGTCAATTGGAAGTGCAATGCCATATGATTGATACCGGAAAAAATAAAATTTGTCAGTACTTGAAATGCTAAAAAATGTCACTATTCAGGCAGACATTCACTGACAGTATGTTGCCACCCATCTGAAATTACACTTCCTGTAATTATTTGCTACAGTCCAGACAGCTGTAATTCAATTAAACACATTCCTGCATTATTTGAGCATGATAGGAAGCTAAGAGAATGCAGCATCATTGGAAATGGCATCTGTGACATTGATACTGAACAATGCAGAATCAAACATGCTCCAATCAGTCTGGACATGCGAGTGAGAGATTTTAATAAAAAGGCAGATTTGAAGCATTGACTATAGATGTGCTAACATAGGCATACTATTGCTAAGAATTCTGTGTTGATTTAGGCTACATAACGACATTGAGACATACAGTATGGGAGCATGATGAATGTATTTCATGTACAGTATTTGATACAGCACCATAAAAAAAATTGTCTGTGAAAACCATTTAACCAAACATTGCATTAAATAAATCTGTGGGTATGAAAGCCCATGGGAGGGGCAGGAAAAGCACTGTGATGTTATTTGTAAACAGAGATGCCCATGAAAATGAGAGGAGGTGGAATGAGTCAAATCGCAAAGCTATCCCAAACAAACCTTAGCACTTTCCAGGTATTCAGTTATGGAGAGCAGTCCCAATGAACTGTTGTACAAAAGCTTTATTACTTGCAATGAATACAGCTGTAAAGTGCTTGGTGTTCTGTATGTGGCTTAGGCAAAGGACATCCACAGCTGTAACAAACTATCTCACCTGATGTCATTTCTTGTCAGTGGAAGCACTTTTTTAAGGGCATTCCCTCTGACATGCTTGGCACTTTAGATTTAAACTGTATGAAGATTAAGTAATGAAAAAGTTTTACTGCAGTTCTTTGAGTCTGTTTTCCATAGATGGGTAGCTCATTTCTGTGGGCATTTCTGTTTACAAATTTAGTTTCCAGGAGTTTAAGGGCTAGTGTACAAGAAAACAATTCTTATCATGGGGAGGGTTGCCGTCAGGGTTCAGACATGGCCTGGACTGTGTTGAAGTTGATTTTTGACAAGAGCTGGACCGTAGAGGCAATTAAACAGTAATGATCAAAAGGCTCCTAGCCATACACCATGGCAGGGGGCAGGACACAGCTCTGTCTATTTCAGCATGGCATAGGTTGTGTGTAATCGTCCTCTTTCTTTTTTCTGCTTTTCCTAGTGACAAACACATATCTCTGATTAATATGAGTAAACAAAAAAATAAGAGAGAGAGAGAGATGATGATTATGTATGTAATCAGCTGTGTGTAACAGTTTAAAATGAAAAGGAGGTTGTCTTTACAAGGATCGAGAAGTCAAGTGGAGCAATCAGATAAAAAAAAATCTGTTTTTTATGAGTTTGAGGTGAAGCACTTGTGAGATTGGAGAGTGGTAGAAAAGAATCCAGCCTGAGGGAGGACACCAGTAGTTCTATGATACACAAAAATTCATTGTGGGGGTAGTGAGGGAGGCTAAGGGAATGACAAAGACAATGCTCCCAGAGTGAGTTGGCATTTTCCCTGTAACTCCAGGACAGTTGTTCTGTTTTCCTGTAGATTACATTATTTTGAGCAGAAGCCAAAATACTCATTTTTCCCATGTAAGCAATGTAGGAATGTCCCTGTAGATGGACCTGTTTCCCTATAAAATTCAGGAATCCCTGTAGATCTGGGAGCCCTGCAAAGAGAAACATATAGCAACTGTAATGATGTCTATTTAGTATTTAGTTTATGCAGTATGTATGGGCACAGTCTGTGAATTAATTTCTATGTCAACCACTATATTTGTATTTGTATTTGATTTCTGAAAGAAGAGACTGTATGTCATATGTACCGCACCCCCACCCAACCATCAAACAATGGCTGTGGGTCTTGCTGGATTGAACAGATTCCAGAGGTTTTGTCACATAAACTCATTCACTAACTTTCTTTCTTTCCTCCCCCTCCATTCACAGACTGCTCTTGGGAAGGCATGATGGCCAGTTCACAGTTGAGAAGCACATTTAAATTCAAATTAATTAACATTTCCATTCAAAGTGTAATGTTGTAAAAAACTATAGCTAGTAAATTATCAATTACAGATACTTAGAAAGGAGACAAACGGAGACGAGACTGATGGCAGAAGAATTTAATGATTATAATAATAATCACAGCGAGAAATTACAAGTGGTACATTCTTCAAAAATAACAGAATGTGCAGGCTTGCTTATATACAGAAAAACAGTGTGTCTATTTTTATAACCTTTATGATTGGTTCAAAACAGCACAAACATCAACTTATAAAGTAATAAGGTACTTTCTCTTGGTATGTGTATGATCTCACCCTTGGTCAGCACAAACACAGATAGTGTACATTCCATTACCACCTGCAGCTAGCAACAACTGTTACTACCAGTCACCAAAGTCCAGGAGGAAGAGATAAGCTTTAGCTTATGAATGTGCTAACAAGCATTCTGGACTGTCCATATATGGACAATCACTAAAGTTAATTAAAAGGGAAATTTGGACACTATCCTGTGTTCCTGCTTGCAGTCACGTAGGCCAAATATGTACTATTACTCACATCTACAAAGTTACAATGTTAGAAGGCACATTATTATTGCAATTGTGGCTCAACTCTTTTCATGGCTTTATAAGCTTCATATAACTTAGCTCTATAGGCCAGCATTTGTTATACATGCACAGAATGTTTTCAAACCAAAATGAGGTTAGGCTGCAATGTAGGGACAAACTTCTTCGCCCCTTGTTACAAGCCCCCCTTGGCCCTCTATTGCCCAATTATTACTTGTGCAACAATGCAGCTCCTTGGAGCATGTACATTTCACTGCGTACATTACGAATGGTCAGTCTCAATCGACACAGGCCTATAATTAACAAGAATACTAAGACCACCTGCAATACAAGTAAAGCTTTAAAAGAGAGGACTCCCTAAGGGCCCCCCTGCGTAGCTATAAATTAAGTGCTCATTATCACTTTCACTGAGTAACTCATTTACAGCTGCTTGGGCTCTATGGGCGGAATTTTGGATTTGTAGTAAATGAGTATCTTTTCGGTTTAAAAGTGACTGCACGTTAAGGGACAGAGGAGGTATCACAGCTCCAAATGATGGCGCATACTTGTTAATATCATACGCCTGGTGTGGGGTATCAAATGTCACATTATAACTCTTATCCTCCGAGTTGGTAATAGGGTGCAACACCTTGTCACCAATATATACATTATGTTTGGGAATGATACAAAAGTTTGGGTTGTAAATGGTACACATTTGTCCTTCATAAAATAAGATGGGTATATTAGTAACAACACAGTATTGGTTAGTACCATTATAGGTTACAATGACTTGTGGAGTGTACCACCGTCTTAACTGGACGGGGGCACCAGGCAGTATTATTTTCAGCTTGGCCTATGGGGATTTCCTCACAGATTGGTTGCATTTGTGACATGACGTCACACTGGCATATCCATTGACTGTTTATTTCCTCACAGCAATGTAAGTTGGGCGCTACCCATGACCCATCATTGCTGCGCACTAGGACCTCTGGGGGTGAGACTCGATATGCATAATACTGACCTTGTAGGTACCCTACGGAGTGTACTTTTACTATTTGAGAGTACACCTCCTTGTTATACTCAACTTGTGGTAGTCTTACCATGAGGAACACCCTCATGGTGCAATCAAGTGTACTGTTGGGTTCAAATACTTGTGGTTTAACATATACTTTGGTTACCTTGCATAATCCACCACATAGGTGGGGCTCGACTTCAATACAAAAGTTATACACTTACTATCATTAACATTAAGGCAATCTGGACAATACCACAATTTTAACTGTCAGTCAGAAATTTGATTAGGCAATTGATTATTAGTAATTTCCTGTAGCAATTGGCTAACTTGAGTTAAAACATAAGATCCATAAGCACTACACACTATAGCTTTATTTATGGTATTATTAAAACCTTCTTCATTATGCTCAGCCACAACTTCATTAATTTCGTGCTCCACCTCTTTAAACAGGTGGCCCACCTCATGTATATTGTACACAGATAAATGCTCTTCCATTGCCCAACCTTGCTGGCCTAATGTAAGTGGTAGCTAGACCCTTTCTCCTGTGTTAGTATTAAACTGGTCTTGGTACCCCTTAATGGCCTCTAGGTCTGTCCTATTCCATATGCTCATTCCTGATCCAAAAAGTCCAGCCAGGTCTCCCCACAAATCTCATTTTTTCCTAGTATTACTGACCCTTCCTTTACTAATAAGAGGTGCCATAATACTCCTAGATTTAGCAAGGAAGGCACTTAACATGTCAATCAACATAGTGGCATAAAACTTTGACACACTAGTGTCAGCACAACTACTGTTAACATTTATATTCCAACCAGAAAAATTTAAGTTTATATGCACTCTACTGTACTTCACATCATTTACAAGCATTTGATCAATGGGTGTTGATGTAAGCCCACTCTCTGGCCCTGTCATCACATTTGGGCATTCGGTTGGTGTTACAGTTAAATGTATGGCATCTGAGGCTGCAAAACACAATGAGTTGTTTACACTAGCATAGTTACAGACACTAGTACTACCCCAAAGACAGTAGGACAGAGTTAACACATAAACACCATTGTCCTTTGGTGTGGCCCTGTTTATAACAAGAGACCCATTTTTCTGTTTCCAGTCCATGTAGCTTTGCTGTGATCCAGTCTTAAGCTCTGATGCACAGCTGGACCAGCTGTTAAGTATGTCCACACACCAATTTGTAGATATAAACGTACGGTTATTTTTGGTCCAGGTGGCTTTCCATGCCCGCGTCGTGTAGGTGTTTGTATCAACAGGGTCCCAGTTCCAACTGACTAACAGAGTAATGGACTTTTCATACTCACATGTGACATTAGTCTGTGCAGGCTGAGGATTATAGAAAGTCTTATGGCTGTTACCAAGCCAATGATAATGATGCCTTGGGTCTTCATGGCTATAAACATCAAGTGTAGTATTTTAATTTTCAACCAACTTTGTTTGACGCTTTTTTACACTGATCAACATGTACCCAGAATTCTTGTTTCTTTCCTCCAGCCCCCCTTTTACCACTTACTTTAACCACATATACCGTACTTTCACCTAACCTTTTACACACTTGGTACAGTCCTAACCAATTAGCATCTTTCCAAGGATTTTTTTGCTCCCAATTTCGTACCATTACTACATCTCCCTCCTCTATAGGTAGCCCCCATCCTGCTACTGGCTGTATTCCCTTTTTAATCTATGTTTTAGCCATTTGGAGTCTAACATTAGTAGATAGTGCTCTTGTTGATGTCGGGTTGCTACTGACATGGCCCCCCCCAGCTGCTGTCATTTCTCGTGTGCTTACAGGTGCCATTTTAATTGTTACTGTCCCACCCCTTTTTCCAGTAAGGAGCTCGTTTAACTCATCTTGTTTTTCCTGTAACTCCTGGATCTTGCTTGCAGCATCCTGGAGCTCAGTGTACCAGCACCTAGTCTTATTAGCATGCTCTTGTGACTGTTGGTCTAACTTAATCTGTAAGAGGGCATTATCCCTGTTTAACAGACACAGATCCCCTTGTGTTTTTATTAGCTGTGTTCTAAAGTCAACACACTGTTGTTCTAACTCTTGATGTTTATCTATTGGAACGCTATCTTTATACTTTGATGTTAATTCTTCTAGTTGTTGTTGCAACTTAGCATTTTGATCCCTTTCATCCCTCAACTGAGCTGCTTCTTTATTTCGGTGACACACAATAGTCTGATTATACTGCCACAGCCCTGGAAATGCATTTGCAAAAATTTCCTTTTCATTTTTTACTCTCTCATTACAGAGGGACACTTGCTCAGTAAAATACAGTTATGCCTGTTGATCATCAGGCACTGGCTCATATGCTCCCCCCTTTAGGTGCTTTCCTAGAAAATGACCTATTATTGTTTCCATACTCATTTTTATCTTATTTGCCTGCCTAGCCTTCACAGCTGGGCTCACCCGTGCACTGGTGCCCCGGTCCATTTGGCTACGTCTTACGGCTCCATTGTGAGGTCCGGTTTGCAAGTTCCAGCACCTTCACTCACCTACTCTGCCCCATGAGTTCCTACAGAGTTAAGTATTACTTTTTATTTCATGTAAGTTGAGAAGCATACATCACCTGATTGTCAAGTGGCTGTGGCCATCTGTGTGTACCTTTTCTTCTCGCTTTAAGCCAGCAGCACCACGTCTCCAAGCGTTGTCACCCTGCAATGGGGCTCGCAACCCAACTGACCAGCAATTAGGTGGCCTCCTCAGCATGCAGCATCAATGATCCGAGTCTTAAGGCACCAATTGAAATGTTGTAAAAAACTATAGTTAGTAAATTATCAATTACAGATACTTAGAAAGGAGACGAACGGAGACGAGACTGATGGCAGAAGAATTTAATGATTATAATAATAATCACAGCGAGAAATTACAAGTGGTACATTCTTCAAAATAACAGAATGTGCAGGCTTGCTTGTATAGAGAAAAACAGTGTGTCTATTTTTATAACCTTTATGATTGGTTCAAAACAGCACAAACATCAACTTATAAAGTAATAAGGTACTTTCTCTTCGTATGTGTATGATCTTACCCTTGGTCAGCACAAATACAGATAGTGTACATTCCATTACCACCTGCAGCTAGCAACAACTGTTACTACCAGTCACCAAAGTCCAGGAGGAAGAGATTAGCTTTAGCTTATGAATGTGCTAACAAGCATTCTGGACTGTCCATATAGGGACAAGCACTAAAGTTAATTAAAAGGGGAATTTGGACACTATCCTGTGTTCCTGCTTGCAGTCACGTAGGCCAAATATGTGCTATTACTCACATCTACAAAGTTACAATGTTAGAAGGCACATTATTATTGCAATTGTGGCTCAACTCTTTCATGGCTTTATAAGCTTCATATAACTTAGCTCTATAGGCCAGCATTTGTTATACATGCACAGAATGTTTTCAGACCAAAATGAGGTTAGGCTGCAATGTAGGGACAAACTTCTTTGCCCCTTGTTACACAAAACATGGAAAGGCAAGTAGTTATTAAATTACAATATGAAAAGAAAGAGGATAAGGGATGGAGGGAGTGAGGATGCCTGGGGACTCATTGCCTCAGAAGACTCTACATTCTCTACTTAGTGAAATTTGCAAGACCTCTCTTGGCTGTAGTAATAATGTGCTCATAAAACATAAATATACTGTAGTATATCCCTTTACTACTGATTCTTGAAACAAGTTTTTGATTTTTGATGTACTGTATGGTTATCCTTACCTGTCTTAAATATATGGCTGGCAGTATAGCCTAGAGTTTAGAGTAATGAGCTGTAAATGAGCTTGGTACATCCAGCACACTAGACCTTGGTTTGATTCTCACAACTTCCACTTGCATACTGTGTGACTCTGAGCAAGTCATTTAACTGCCCAGTGCTCCCAGGTCACCCCTGAAAACAGGCACTTGTGCCTAGTGGGCCTTACCCAGTTACCAAAGAATTAAATAAATTAAAAAAAATAAATATATTTTTATAAGGCAGTCAGAAATACAGTATCTGCATAATGGCCCCTTACCAGCTGTCCAAATGTGGACCCTTGTAAATGAGAAATGGACTTCAGACACATCTATTACAATATAATGAAGTTCATGACAGCCGCTGTTGTAATTGTGAGAACAGTTCACCATCTGTATGTAACTGATTGTTGTCACTGCTGTATTTTCATGCTGTGATCTCCCAGGTCATCCCTGAAAATAGGCAGGATTGTTGCCTAGTGCACTTACCTGGTTACCAAAAGCTAATAAATAAATAAATGTGGTTGGTTATCGATTTGCTTCTGTTAAAAGGTTATTAGATTTTACCTGAATAGTTGATGAAATATTAAGTTCTTTTCCAACTATTTGTTTTTACTATTCAAGCTGACATTTCACTGTATTTAATACTGATTTGTATTTGAACTAAGTTTAAACGAACATCATATACTGTAGTATTTATAATACAGTCCTGGATTTCTTTATGAGCTTTAAAACTACAGTAAATCTATTTAGCAATTTATGAATTTGTTAGAACAGGTTGAATTATTTTTTTGCAACATCATGTGTTTCTTAGAAAGCAAAAACACCAGGATATAATGCACTCTTTTATCCAATGTCCATTGTCAGACATGGTGGTAGAAAGGAAGTTTGAAAAAGCAAACTGTATTTGCTGTTTTAGAATTTCTGGTCATTAAAAAGCTAGACATGTTACACTGGCATCATTCACCAGTACCTGACCCATACCTCAAATATGCACTCCTGATGGACCCCCTTATTTTACATCTTCAGCAGAGTTATTTTTAGAAGTGCTCATCATTAAACTGCTGGATCCAAGAAATAAACGGATCACATAAGCCATTCCAATCAATGATTAATCTTTGATTAATACTACAATTATTCACAAAAAATAATAATAATACATTTTATTTATAACGTGCCATAGACTTTAAAAAAACTAAATATTAGGTATATTTAAAAAAACACATTTAGAATAGTTCCATCATATGGTGACTGAAATCTAGCAATAGAAATAATATAAGTATGAAAATAAACTTAAATGGGGTTCAATGTTTAACAATTCATCTTGCATACTGTATCTCAATTATACAGTATACTGTAAGAACCAATATCCAGCAGTATAACAAAACTGCTATATCAATAGTGCTTGGAATGGGGGCAAAGAACCAACTGAAGCACTGTGTTAGTAGCCACAATGAAGAGTAGTTCAGCCTGGTTTCATATTATAATCCAACACTTTTCCCAGCCCCCACTACCCACTGCTAACTTTCTTTCCATTGGCGGAGGAGGGGTTCCTGCAGAAAACAGCTCAAATTCTGCATGTAATTAATCTGTCATGGTCCGTTTAAACCTTTAGCTGCAGTATTGTGCAAAGTCTGCTAAAGTTGAGACTGAAGTGCTGTCCAGCAATGTTTTAATCCATATAAATTGTTCTGAAGACAGTATACGATGCTGACCATGCCAGACACCCCATTCCCACAAATAGAAAGCTTAAAAAATCAGCACTGTGATTCAGGCAACAACTACAGAATACAGTACATACTGTATTTACAAGTGAAGCCTATTAAAGATATGCACTGTATTCAGCAAAATAAATCAGTATACGGAATACAGTTCTGGTTCACTGTAAAGATTTTAGTCCAGCTTCTGATTTTTATCCACTGTAACATTAGCAGCTTATAACCACCATGGTTGACAAACTTTAATTTAGAGCATTATGTCTGTAAGTAAGCAATAGGATCCCCTGCAATAAATGTGTCTGATGAGGACAGCTCAGTATCTATGTTCTTCCTTTAGAACATTATGATTGACAATCTGCCTTTCGTGAAAACTGTAGTACAGCTCAGACTCATTACAGGAATAAGGTGACCAAAATGTGCCCTTTGCTGGTCATCTACAGGCAGAAATAGACTATAAGTGGGACCAAAAATAACACACTGGATGGAGAACTGGCTATGGAAAACATAAAGGAAGCCAGTAAAGTCAGCATGTGTGTGTCCACAGAAGAAAGAACCCCTGTACTGTACCTTGGTTTATATGCTTGCTAGCCACACACAATCCAACAGTTCTTTCCTTAGGCCCTATGACACTGTGATCAGTAATGATATTTTACTCTCTATACTATCACATACTAGCTACTGCAAATATAGCAACCTGCATTTAATGCCTACAACCTCCACTGGCATACTGCGTACCCCTGGTCAAGTCACATAACCTCTCTGTTCTACTGGGATGTACCTGGAAATGAGCAACAGATACAAATGGCATATTTTAGCTTTAGTAGATTAACTCTGAAACAGCTCTGCTCCACAGGCACCAAATCACTAGAAATACCACCAATATTGTGTTGTAGGATAAAGAATCTTTATTAAAGTAGACACAGCAGCAGCTCTGATGCTCCCTTCACAAAGGCCATACCTTTTCACACCAACTGATGCATTCTCATGGCTGACATTGACCATATGAGCATTCATGAAAAGCTCCAAATTTAAAATGACACTGTGATGTTTTGAGAATGAATGAATGATATTTTGGCTTATAGTAAAACCTGATTGACTGGGCCTCTGCCAGTCAAGTTTTATTATAGGCAAAATGACATCCATTCACTCCTACATTTAATCATTCATTCACCTGATACAAGCCAATGAGAGAGGACATCTGATTTGTGAACCATAGTCAGAATGTATCAATGATTATTTAATAAGCAGTAAGGTGTGCAATATGTGACTGATAGGTAATATTTTTTTGGTTTTTACTGGAAGGTACGATGCATTTACTGCTTTCTGTTTTCATTTTTTTTTTCTTCTCTGTTACTGTTAGGGCTGGCATTTGGTCACTTTAATAAAATACAGTGTGGTAAACCTACTTTACAGAGCTCTGTTACCATGACCCCCGCCAAACACAGACATGCACAGGCAGTTACTGTAAATGTTAGTATCACTATACTACACCACATACAGTATATTAAAATATATTTTGTTTGATTTTGATGTCCCAAAACAAAATCTGACTCACTTCAACGCACACTATTAACTATGCCTTTATTATTAATGTAAAGAGGACAGGAAATTAATAAAGAAATGTAAACACACAGGTTGTAGGCTGTGGTTAATTATATTTGTCATTGTTTTTGAGTAATCATCTGACTAAGTCTGTTTCATAGACTTAGTAATTTAGTCAATGTACAGAAAATGTAAAGATGGCTGTTAATGATGATGCCTTTTTCATATTGCCTGTTTTTTCATTGGAATAGTGAGCGTACCTGCTAAATGATTATGTTGGCATTCATGAATTCCATGATGGTAGTCTCGCTCACATGCTGTTGTTTACACTCGGGTGAACCTGTCAGAAACTGACAGCAACCCATAAGGGAAGTAGTACAGTACTTCTTTCTAGTGGGTATTTTGTTTGCCATGTGGATATTTTGCTGTTACAGCATAAATTTTACGTACCTTATTTGTTTCATTTGTAAATGAACCCTAACCTTTTCATTGTTTTCTAACAAAGTGTATGGTGCTATCAAATTTTCTTTGGATAGGTAAAAAGAAAACTCAAAAGATATGCAGAAATCACTTTTTCCTTCTGTGTCTTTTGTTATGTTGTGTGTGTGTGTGTGTGTGTGTGCATTTGCACTTCAAATGAATCTTCATTTCTGATTAACATCTGAAACAGCTTTATTTTCTTCTAAGTAGTTAAATATATACTGCCATGAAATGTACAACCTGGCCCCCCCCCCCACACTAACATACAATACACCGTTATTTGATGTTCTGTTGGGATTGAGCTCTTGAATGTGATTCAGAAAATGCTTATCAATTCCTTTCTCAAACCCTCAGATGTTTCTTTTTCTTTGGCTGTGTCAGCTTGGCTCTGTAATGCTGCAGCAGACTTCAGTGCTTGTTGCACAGTCACATATAATTCCACTACAAATCAGACCTCAGATGTGTAGTTTTTGTAGTCCATTTTCCTTCACTTTGCTTGCAGTGCTGCAGTTTGTAATTTTAAGCATACAACAATTCAGCTATTTTTATGTATACCCCAGAACACTCTCTCAGCCACTCAGGAATGACCTTGCTAAAGATTGTAAGGTACAACTCGACTTGTTTTGTATACTGCATACATGATAATGGTGACATTGTGTCAGACACACTTATTAAGCAATATCTTGAAGTATTTATTGTTTGTATTTCCTAACAGACCGTTTATACGCTGTCTGAGTGTGGCCATGTAATCATGCACACTTTTATTTACTCCTTGCACATCCCCATACTATCTGACTTCAAACCGGACCTCTGATTTCAAACCAGACCTCCACTGATTATTTTTTTTGTACTATGTGTTCCTTCCTTATTGATAGTGCATTGGTATTTTTTTAACTAGACTTTTAGCTGTTTTCAAGGATTTCCCTTAACACTCATACTGCCAATTGGGATTGACCTTGCTAAGGATCACAAGGCAACATTTGACTTGTTGTGTGTGCTGCATGCATGAAAACAATGACAACTCTGCAAGCACTATAAATATACTAGATTGTGAAGGTACATTTTAAATTACAGTTGTATTACTCCTTACTCCCAGCTGATTGGAACTATCCTGATTGTAATTCTCAGCTACAATTAAATTATTGGAACATTCTAAATTAACCCCCCAAAGCTAATCAAACATTTTCTGTTTAGAGCTACTGTCAAAATTAAACACTGCCCCCACTCCCAACTAATTAGAAACTGCCCCACTGTAAGTTCCAGGCAGAACAAACTCCACAACATACTGTTAATACCACTCCACTTCCCGCTGATTAGCATATACTAATTTTACATCCCCATCTGGGTTATCTCTTTCTCAAGTGATATTCAACATTATCTCCTCATTCCTAACTTGTTAGAATGATTGAACCTCTGTCTCTGTTATCTGATGTTGCTTACAAAACAAATGGAAATAAGAGTCTTACATCAGGAACAAATGACTACTGTAACAGTAATAATGAAACTGATATTGAACACAGAGAAAAATACAGAGCAGCAGATGCATAGGATCTCGTACAGTACTCTCAAAGTTCCAGTAATAAAGAGTGTTTTAGAGCAGAAACTGATCTACAGAATGAAACATGAAAAGGTGCTAGTAGTTGTTGTGAGTGGCAGTGTGGTGTGGGGAGGAGGTTGTCTGGTGTGGTACCAGTAGTTGAGTGCACAGTAGGCATTCGGGTGGGTCAGGGGAGAGGATGTAGGTGAAATTGGTGGTGGACTGTTTTATTGTAGCAGGTTGTGAGAAAAAAAAAAGCCCAATGGTTGCTGCATGGCATAGGGTGCTAGAAAAAATAAGCATACATAGAGGAACCACTGACATAATCCCAGGTTTATAGGGACATTGGGACATTGGAAGTTGAGAGGGAGTTTCACTGCCCACCAATAAAAGGTATCATATAAATTTGTGAAAATAGAAAAGCCTGTTGGAGGGTGGGGGGCTGTGATTCAACTAGACAACAGGATTCATTACATAAAAGTGAGCTTGATGTGGCAAACAGATGGAGGTGGTAGATATAGCTGAGCAATAGTTAGAAACTGTTGACACTCAAAAAATTGTAAGAGGGGTTTGGGGGTGGGGTGTTCTAGGATCACCAAAATACAAAACAAATTAAATTATATCTAATACAAAATAATAAAAAAGGACCATGATATATAGCAAATCTTATGGACAAGGTTACCACACTTGTTTTTTAATTACAGTATCACACGAGCAGAGGGCCTAAATTATTAGTAGGTAAATAAAATGTGTTGCTAATTTGAAGGTGTGAGGTGTGTGCTTTACAAATACTGTGCATCATGGGCACTAAATGTAAGATAATTAGGTTTATGTACACAGTAGAACCAGATCAGAATCCTCAGTCGGGATACCCGCTTCCCAACCCCACACAAACACACAATCATGGTGTCCATTGTAAACCATGAATATTAATAATTTCCATTGATTATGCCATTTTATTTTATATTTTCTATTGTGACAACACAATACAGTCCACAGCAGTTCATGCCATCACCTCTCTCTAACCAGATCTCTACTGAGTGCACTCTACCCGGATCCACTCTAGTTGCACCCTCTCCCACTCAGCAACAGCACTAGGCTGATCTTTTGCAACGAAGAACATTGTATTATTGATCTAGGCTTACATTTGGAACCAGCTGCTGCTGTAATAGCAGTAATGTAAATGCAGTCAAAACACAAGGAATTAGCTAACCACAGATGCATTTAAACCAGCAAAGTATTTTCATGTTCAAATAGTAAGAAATATCTGACCTCTAAGATGAAACTTTACAATGATATCAAAGGAGTTGTGATCAGGTGTTTTACAGAACTGTGTAGAAGGGGATGGGGGAAGGGAATGACATGGAGGGTTAGCAGCAGAGAGTGTACTGTGGGTGGTAAGGTGAGGATGCGGGTGAAATTTGTCATGGAGGGATGCCATCTTGTCAAAGATGGGGAAAAAAGGCAATACAGACATTGAGGAATCCTTTTCATAATTGTATTTTATAATGCCCTTGAGTATGTGGGAAGGTACTGCTGGCCACCATTGGAAAAACAATTACAGATATTGGAACATCTGAAGTCATGGGGGGGGGTTTGGTATGTCAAATAGTCTCAGGTGCTAATGATGTTCAAAGTCATGGGGTCCAGGTTACAAACGGAAGGCATGGGGTACAATTTGAAAATAAAATAAACAAGGACACAGGGAAAATTGAGTGAGACAGTCAATGTGTGTGTGTGTGTGTGTGTGTGTGTGTGTTTGTGTACGCGTTTGTGTGATGTGGTTTCCATATCCTTCCTATAGGCGCTATATCGTGGCTTATATTTTTGCTACTGTGCATTTTTTTGGAGCACTTCCATAAATATGGCAGTCCAGTGGTCCCTTCCCCTCCTGTCCTCTGATCACCATCCCCTTGCTCTTTGGTAGTACAGTGGTCCCTTCCCCATTGTCCTATCACTGTCCATTGTCCCTATTTGTAACTGCCTCAATTTACAGTATAATAATAATGACAAAAAAAATGCAATAGACAATCTGTCTTCTAAACTGTGCAGCTAAGGGTGATAGTGCCATAAGTTTGGAACTCCATCTACATTCCTTTTTCAGCAGTTCCCCCTATCTATCATCTTTTGATGGGGAGGGTGGGACCAAGTCCAAATCTAGGCATTTCAGCACTTTAGGATAAGATACAGAAAAATGTCAGAGGGATCATTAATAATCGCTTACTGGCACAGTAGCCCCACATTGTCGTACAACACATCAAAGTGACCCTCAAGTCTTGAAATTCTTAGGATTGGACTGGCTCCCACCCTGTATAGAAAAGTGATAGAGAGAGGTAATGCTTAAAAATGGAAAGTACTCTAAATTGATTTCTAAACTTAGGGTACTATCACCATCAGGAATGAATGAATGAGGAAATGCATTTAACTCATTTGTTTTAGATCCAAATCATTTGATGCCCCATTTTCCCTGGTTCCAGATTCTAAGAGCACTTGAAATGTGCTATATAAAATGTAGTCTCTAATATAATAGAAAACATTTTATCAATCAAGATTTAACAGGTAGATTCACCAAAATAATCACAAGGAAGAGAGGCTGGTGGGGATGGAAAAAAAGGGAGTACAGATAAAGATGTGGTAGGAATGAGTAATAGGGTAATTGTATCAGTTAGACTAATACATGTACTGTATAACACAGGACAAACACCAACATTAATCAGTGCAGAGCTGGGGTGTGGAGTTTGTGGACACAAAAAAGTTACAAAAACAAACATAGGAAGTATTGTATTCCACTACTTAAAAGCTGCCCTCCAATTAAAGCCACAAGCCAAAAAAATAAACAAAAAAAAGCACTTTATTAATAGAAGCCACCACCGTTTTGTAGACGCAGTGGTAAGATATGAAATCTGCCAGTATGTAAAAAGTAATGATGTTGCGTTGCCTGTTACTTTGTAACCTCACATGAACAGCAGTTTAATAATGTTGGCATATGATATGGTCCCCTGAGATTAGAGAGACAGTAGAAAAAAGCAATAGGTTGGTGTGAAGAATCAGGCATGTGTACTAGGCAAATCCTGCCCCTCCATGTCTACAGCTATTATATATTGTAAAGGCAAATGTCCGATAAGTACAGATACACCTCCACCCCACAACCCTCTGCCAGCTATTGCCAAACAACAGCTAATTAATGCCAACCTACCAACCATGTGTGCCAGAGAGACAGAGAGAAAATCAGATACTGGTACCAGTACACCCTTCCCTTATTGCCTCCAGCTAATACTGGGTACACTGTAAACTTAAGAAATGAAATGCTGCACGCTATGAGTTTGAGCTTAGTTGTGCTGATTGGACTCTGACTCAGTCGTTCAGTAGACAGCAAATGGCCAGTGTAGCTCTTTAGCATAAGCACACCACAGCTCAATTTTAGAAGTAACACAACTTATTTTGTTCTGTGACTTGTGCGAGCATCGTTTAAAGTCTAGAACTGCAGAGACTATAAGGGACATAGGTATGTTATGAATTAAAGTCACCACTAATTTGTAACAACCTCCGTTTAGAATAGAAAACTGCAACAAACACCCTCACTTCTAAATGGTGGAGTAAACAGCAGTTGCAATTAGTTTTTATTAAAAAGCTGCAGTGTGTGATGTCTCTTTTCTTGGGGGGCACAACAGGTCACAGGGGAAAGAAAAAATGTTGACTCTTTTTTGATCTCTTCACCCCTCAGTAGTATCAATGCTCTCAAGCCCATCATTGTAATGACACTGTACCACTGCCTTCCTTCTGGAATTCTGTGGTGGATATTCCCATGGTGCTTTCATTGATGTGAGAGGTTACAGTTTTATAGTGCATACTAAAGCATTTAAGAGCATTGCCCCCCATTTATAAAATAAAATATGAAATTTGCTCCCCTCCCGGAACTCATGAACTATCATTGGCAAATGGAGAAAGCAATCAGAATGGCTGATCATTGAAATCTGCTGCTCAAAATCACAACACATTTACAGACGTTTGTGGCATAGGTTCTGAAGTTATCAAAATCAATTCTGCCATCTCTACCGATGTGCCAGAAAAAAGGAAAAGCTGAGGAGTGGAGTAGGAAGGGGAGATATGGGGGGCTCTCACTCTTGGATTATCTTTACGGTTCCCAAAAGATTTACTTGGGAGCTGCAGACCAGGACCTGCTATTTGAAAGCAGACTACAGGATTGTATTGATGTATTTAAGTAATCAGGACCTAGGTAAAGGGGACTGGTTTAGCTAGATTCAGAAGCTTTTGTTTAGGTAATGAGAAGAAGAAATACTGGCACTGAACATCCCATGTGCACAGCTTACCAAGAAGAGACCTTCCCCTGCGTTCTCTATATGAGAACTTCTGGACTTTCTTGACTTCTGTAGCCACAACTGGAACTCGTGCTGCTGGCTGGAGAGAGAGCAGTGAGCCGATGTTTCCCAGATATCTAGTGGTGCCCTCCTAACCCTCACTATAGGAGAAAAATAATCAAATCGCTTCTACACCATTGAACAAAGAATTCTTGTTTACTAGCATTGAGAGGGGGAAAAGTATTAATAAAAGATGCAAATTATTGATTTACACAGCAGGTACCAATGTGTTGCATGGCACTTTGCCAAACATCGGACTTCCATTTATTTTGTAAAAGCCTGTTTCCAAACAAACAAAAAAGGGAGAGAGCACTCCTACTGTAGCAAGTGAGTATGGTCCTCTGTTTTTAATATAGTCACTTTCCTATTTAAAAATCATGTTTGGACTATTAGATTCAAAAGAGACTGCTTCCGCTGTTCTGGCCATTATCTACCTAATGTTTCATCTAAATCAGGAGGCAATCAGTGGTGTAGAAGTGGAGCAAAGGTTCTTTCTCTCTTGATCCGGTGCAGAAATTCCTGTGAGCAAGGAGTGTTCAGTTTAGAAAAGTCTCAGCACTGGACATATGGATGCTGTTAATCATCTAGGCTTTGTCTCTGGGTGGTTGTTGTCAGGGTCCCCAGCAGCTGCACAAAATACCCAGAGAGAAGAGGAGACTGGACTGGGATTTACAGGTGCTAATCACAAACAGCCAGCTTTGAGTGTTGCTCAAAGGCTACCATATCTGCAGAGAGAGCGAGTGTATGTGTGAAGTGGTTATTTGTTGCTGGATAACATACTAGTCAGCAGCAACTGGGGCAGAATTAAAATGGGGGGTGGATTAAACAAAATCCCTTAATATATGATGGCCGAAGGTGATTTAAAAAAAGAAAGAAACAAGGTGTGGAAGATGGAGAGAAACAGTGAGGTGTACAGTATAGGCAGATATGGAGTAAATTGCTCATTGTGTGTGACATTCTCTGCATTAATATGACTTTTAGTTGACATTTCTTATGTCTTGTTGTAATTGTGAGGCAGCCGTGGCATATTTTGATTCAAATATGGGGGGCAACCAGAACATGCACTTTTCAATTATGAGAGGCAGTACCTGGTGCCCATCAAAATGAGGAGTCATCAGCAATGATCGGATGGACTTAGTTTAAAAACATTTATTTGTCTCATGTGGCGCCCTCCAAGACAGAGGGAAAAATAAAAATACACACACATGCAAGTAATCATACAAACACTATAATTTCCGTAATTCAGACACCCAATTTTTTTTTCACAAATATGTGTGTATGTGGGGGGGGGTGCATGGAATATCTGCTGCTTTTGAGTTTCATTTTATTTCTTCTAAGTTACTGTTAGGGCTGGCTTTTGGTTACTTCAATAAAATGCAGTGTGGTAAACCTACTGTACTTTACGGAGCTCTGCTACCATGAGGAGGAAGGATACAATGAGTGAGACATTCATGAAATGCAGCTATTTTACAACCTTAAGACTACTAGATAGCTGCTGGAGGGAGCTTCTAATGATATCCAGATCCGGGATTCTATGCTGACTGGGTATCGCTCACATAGAGTTACTGGCAGTCTTCATTCTACCAGACTGAGTTGTCAGTGTGGCAGCTTGAAAACGGAATATTTGCTGCTTTCGTTTTTCATTTTTTTCATCTATGTTACTGTGAGGGCTGGCATTTGGTTACTTTAATAAAATGCAGTGTGGTAAACCTACTGTACTGTATGGAGCTCTGCTACCATGACCCCCCCCCCCCAACACAGGCACGCACAGGCAGTTACCATAAATGTTAGTATCATACCACACAACATACTGTATATTAACATATATTTCATTAGATTTCAATGTCCCAAAACGAAATCTGACTCACTTCAATGCACACTATTCACTATGCCTTTATTATTAATTTAACATTGCTGAGGTGTGGAGGGATAGCGTGTTTTCAAGCAGTGCTACCACATCTTTGCCAGTGCAGCAGCTTGAAAATGAAATGAGTGGACATTACAAAAACAACTATGGAGTGACTGTACAGTATGTAGGGAAGGGGGCTGAATCAATATGCCATGGTATGGTGAAAATCCAATGGTGATACAGGGAGAACAACATACTGTAGAATGAACATGATTCACTTATAGCCATTGGGACTTTATAGCTCCTGATATGAACAGTGGACTGTGAGGACACCTACCTGAAAACTGACACCATTGACTTAAACAGGAAACAGTGCCACTTGGCACATTTAAGCCTCTGCTGATGCCAGTTCAGTTAATTCAACTAATGAAAAACTCAGCAGCTGCTTACCGCATTACTGTGTGGTAACGAGGTATTTCTCAGTACCACTCGGTGTAACGCTCAGTGGGCGGTACCCACCGAGAAATACTGCATTACCGGTAAACTAATCTGTAGCAAGCACTGTAGGTGGGACTTGAAGACTTGGAGGAAAAGGAGAAGGAGAAGGAGGCTGATAAGGCAGCAGGACTGCAGGCAGCACAACACATGGTGGATGTATATTTGGCAGACACCAGACACCTTATTATCATGGATAATAGGCTATATTGGAGTATCAAGACCACTGACTGGCTAGCACTGACCACATTACCAATTAAATACCTGAAGCTGTCCTCCCACAACTGTCAGTATGGAGTGGGTATTCAGTACTGCAGTGGCCATTGTGTGGTACAGGTGCACAAATCTGTCACCAACAAATGTTGGTATGCTAACATTTAGTAAAATGAATGGAAAGGAGGAGGTTGATGATGTAGCAGGATTGCAGGCAGCCCAAGGCATGGTGAAATGTTGGTATGCTAACATTTATTCAAGTGAATGTGTGGCACATTACACAACACAGTCATGATGGGGTTCCTATCACATGATGGTGGCAGTGGTGGTGAAGATGAATTTGAAGAGCATTAGGTTGGCAGCACTGGCAAATTGCTTTCTTTTTTTTATCATGTAAAAGTTTATTGGATTTCAATCATCAAACAGGCAAAACAACATTTTTCATACTATCCGTTATACAGAAAGTTTTAAGTGAAAGACACAACAGTAAAAACATTCTATTACTGTACTAAAGAACAAACCTCCAGGCTCAGATGACAAGGTTGTATCTTGCCTACAAATACATGAAATATAGAAACATAGAATTTGATGGCAGATAAGGACCATTTGGCCCACCTAGTCTGCCCATTTCCCTACCTAATGGATAAGCTGAAAATCCTAGTTAATTAACAGCCTACTTTCTCCTACCCCCCCCCACTAGAATTGCCTTATGTCTGTCCCATGCAATCTTGAATTCCTCCACTGTTTTTGACTCTATGACCTCCTCAGGAAGGCTGTTTCATTCATCTACAACCCTCTCTGTGAAGAAATACTTCCTCACATTACCTCTGAGCCAGTCCCCCCCTCTATCTTCAAATTGTTCCCCCTGGTTCTTGCACCTCTCTTTTTCTGAAAGATGCTACCCTCTTGGACTTTGTTGATTCCCTTGAGGTATTTGAAAGTTTCTATCATGTCCCCCCTCTCCCTCCTTTCCTTGAGGCTATACATCTTAAGCTTCTTTAGTCTTTCTTCATATGTCTTCTGGTGCAGACCCTGCACCATTTTGGTTGCCCTCCTCTGGACAGCCTCCACCCTGTCTATGTCTTTGTGGAGATGGGGTCTCCATAACTGTACACAGTACTCCAGATGTGGTCTTACTAATTGTCTGTACAGAGGGCCAACAACTTCCTGTTTTCTACTGGTGATGCCTCTCCCTATGCATCCCAGTATCCTCCAGCCCTCCTTACTGCCTTCTCACATTGCTAGCCCACCTTTAGGTCATCTGATATGACTACCCCCAGGTCCCTTTCCATTTTTGTTGTTGTCAGTATCTCACCCCCTTCCCCCATTGTGTACTCTTCCCCTGGGTTTTTGTTTCTCAGGTGCATTACTTTGCACTTCTTTGCATTGAGTCTAAGCTGCCATACATTTGACCATTCCTCTAACCTTGCCAAGTCCCCATTCATCCTTTCCACCCCACCTTGCATATCAACCCTGTTGCAGATCTTTGTGTCATATGCAAAGAGACATACTTTCCCTTTCAGTCCCTCTGCAATGTCACTTATAAAGACATTAAAAAGGACCAGCCCCAGTACTGAAACCTGCAGTACCCCACTAGTAACCTTCCTTTCTTCACTGTGGATTCCATTTACTATTACCCACTGTGTCCTGTTGTCCAGCCAGTGTTTTACCCAGGCTACCACCCTGGGACCCACTCCCAGGCTGGCCAATTTGTTTATTAATCTTTTGTGCGGGACTGTGTCAAATGCATTGCTAAAGTCTAGGTAGGCCATGTCCACAGCCCCTCCCTAGTCTACTACTTTGGTCACCCAGTCAAAGAAATCAATGAGATTTATCTGACATGACCTTCCTGCTGTGAATCCGTGCTGCCTTGGGTCCTGTGCCCCACTGGCCTCTAGGTACTCAACAATTCTTTCCTCCAGAAGTGATTCCATCATTTTCCCTACCACTGAGGTCAAACTAACAGGTCTGTAGTTTCCTGCCTCTGTCTTGCTCCCACTTTTGTTAAGGGGAATCACATCCACCCTCCTCCAGTCCTCAGGTACCACACCATCCTCCCATGATTCATTAAAAAGGGTAGTCAGTGGTGTTACTAGTTCTTCCCTTAGTTCTTTTAGAATTCTGGGGTGAATCCCATCAGGCCCCATTTGCTTTATCCACCTTCAGTTTTAAGAGTTCTTTCAGAACCCTTTCTTCTGTGAAAGGACTAATATCAACCCCCATCCAGAGTGCTTATATTGACTGGATTAGGTATCTCCCCTGCTTTTCCATTGTGAATACTGAGCAGAAGTATTCATTCAGTATCCCTGCTTTTTCACTGTCGCTCTCTGCCCAACCACCTTCTTCTTTATTCAGCCTCAGTATCCCTGCCTTAGTCGTTCTTTGCTCCCTAATGTACCTATAAAAGGTTTTATCCCCCTTCTTAACAGAGTTGGTTATCTTGTCCTCAGTTTGAGCCTTTGCTATTCTGACTGCTTTCCCCGCTTCCTTCTGCTTTAACTGGTACAGTTCTCTATCCTGCTCCTGCTGTGTTTCCTTATACTTCCTGAGTGCTGTCTTTTTCTCCCTTACCTTCCCCGTCACTTCTTTTGAGAACCATAGTGTTTTTTTTCTTTCGTTTTGATTTGTTTGCCTCACACAAAGGCTTGTTGCCTCTGTGATGGCGGTTTTGATGTTTCTCCATTGTTGCTCCACCCCACCTTCTTGCCTGTTTGCTAGTGCTTTTCTGAGGCACTCTCCCATTTTGACAAAATTAGCCCTCTTGAAGTCCAGCACCTTCACTTTTGTATGGATTGACTCTACAGCTAAGTTTATCGTGAACCACACTGGTGGTTGCTTGTTCCCAGATGGCTACCCACTTCAAGATCAGAGATCCTCTCTCTGTCCCCATTTGAGAGGACCAGGTCTAAGATTGCACCCTCCCATGTGGGTTCCAAAACTAGCTGTCTGAGGCATGCCCCCTGTAGGGTATCGAGAATGGCCATGCTCTTGGATGTGGCTGCAGCAAAGGTTCTCCAGTTAACATCTGGCATATTCAGGTCCCCCATCAGCAATATCTCCCCTTTCTCTGCCATCCCAAGGATGCCTCCTATCATTTCCTTGTCTATTTCCTCCCCCTGAGATGGGGGTCTGTATGCAACCCCTGTGCAGAGAGTAAACCTATGCTGTTCAGAAAACAATCAACTACAACTCTGACCCTCCACCCCAGGGAGTGCCTTCCTTCCTTTCAGACACCTATTTCACAGAGGTTAAGTAACAGGTCTAGTCACAAATGACTGCAAATATCTCCCAGCTACAGTTCCTCCCTGGTAAATTAAATTTAAAACTAAGAAAAGTCAACCCCAAAAACAGAATCAATACCAGTTACTTACACAGGTCCAAAAAGTAATAATTCAGTTTAGTGTAGTCTAGAAAATAATCTCCTTGTTTCAAGGAAGCTGTGGTTGCTTTCTCATGTGAACCCACAATTACCTTCCAAATATGATGACCATATGTATGATCATCTGGATACAGTGCTGCAAGTTTAATTTGTCAGCAGATTGCTTTCTATTGAGGTAGATGAAGCATGGATAGAGAAAGAATTCCCATGTGGGACAACTCCAGTCTGAAAAACAGTGAGAACTGCTTCCTTAATAGGGATAAAACTTAAACAAAGATATGTATTCTGTCCATCCTTTCCTCCTTATCAGTTGAATAACTTTTTTATGATTTACTCTTTTTCTACATCATTTTACTTTTCCCCAAGTTGTGTAACTATTCCCTGCACACATCCAATTCCCTTTCAACCCCCTGTCCTATGTGATGTCTACAGACACACTAGAAAATCACTGAACACTGCATAATTAAATCTAATAATATCATGGGACACCACTGCCTCCACTGTATGTATCCAGATTGAAAAACCCAGACTCTTAATACAACATAAATGCTAGTGCTGTGTGGAATTTTCAAATTCCAGCGGAATGCAATTTCATGGAATTTTTGAAATTCTGCCAATAGTCTGACAGAAATGGAATGGCAGAATTCCACAACATTTCCACTGAATTATATTCTGCGGATCACAATATTTTCCATAGAAATGGTTGCGAAATTATTTGCCAAAGAAAAAATGCTGTTCTGCGTATCTCAATATGTTCCACAGAAATGGTTGAGGAATGATTTTCCACAGGAAAAAAAAAGCTGTTCAATGGAATATTATTCTGCAAATTGCAGCAAGCAGAATTCCAAAGAAGAACCAGGGAAATTCCAGTACAAATTCTGCCAGCAGAATGGTCATTCCATGCTAATTTCACCAGCAGAATTCTGCATTCTGCACAGGACTAGTAAAGTATAGTTGCATAAGAACATGCTGTAAAAGTAGATCTTCAAGAGCATCTCTTGCAGCAGGTCATAACACATGGGATTACAGCCACAGGCATCATTTCCTCTGGATGACTTCTCAGCAGTTGACCTTGGGACCTCCCCCTAGCACTACTACGTGGTGTCTACCTGGCAGGTATAAAAAGGGGAGGTCCCAGCTACTTCTCAGTTCTTTTCCTTCCTGGCGATCAAATGAAAAAACATATCCCAGGCCTCTGATGGGAACCGAGGAGGGAAATCAAGGCAGTAGCTCATGCAGTTGTAAAAGGCAGGAGCAAGGAACTTTTCTTAAGTAACAGCAAGGTGGAAGGAGAGTGAGGATGCATGACCTGCTGCAAGAGATTAGGGCTGTGTGAATAGCTTTTTCTGAATATTCAGCTGAATATTCGGTATTCAGCTACCAAATATTTGTTATTCAGCCAAATACTCGTATTCAGCACAACCCTGAAAAAAAATCTTCTCCCCAGCACCCCAAAAACAGCACTGTCTCCTCACCCACCCTCTAGCAACCAGCATATCCCACCCTCCTACCCACCCAGCACCCACAATTTATTTATTTTTCTCCTGAAAAAGAGTTTTTAAAGGGGACCAGCACAATCCACATGCTTCCACGGCCAGCCCCCATCTTATATGCTAGCAAGAGCCTGATTATTGAGGTTTGTAGAGTGTCATCAGCTGTGCTTGGTGGGACTTTTGTTAATTTCATCAGTGCAGGAGGAGGGGCAGTAACAATATAAAAGGCTTGTGCTGCTAGAAAACGAACAGGTATGCTGTGTTAACATCTCACATTAACAGCAACTGCAGCCAGACTAAAAGAACTTTGTGCTTGTGTGTGACAGTGTATTTCTGTGCTTAAGCTCCTTCCTGCAGCAGCCCTGCTAGCAAGAGCCTGATTACTGAGGTTTGGAGAGTGTCATCAGCTCTGCTTGGTGGGACTTTTGTTAATTTCATCAGTGCAGGAGGAGGGGCAGTAACAACATAAAAGGCTCGCGCTGCTACTGTACGAGTGAGAGTGGTGCGAGCGCCACTCGGAAGAGAAACAGGAATAAGTTTGTAACATTTTAAAAAGCAGGTAATCTGGAAACTTATAAAACCGGGGTAACAGATCAAAAACTATTGTTTAAAGTATCTGAGACTACAGACTGATTTTAGAGGAAGCTTAGAGTATTAAATGAGAAAGTATTTATTCTAAATATATTGTTGATTTTTTGCATTATCTCTGATAGTAATTAGCAATAGGGGAGTTACTCCTGAGAGTATATTATTAGTTAAGCTTACCATAATTGCTAAACATATCTTAATAAACACTTATATAGCAGTATATGGTAACCTTAAATAAGATGTATAATGCTTAAATAAGTCTCCAGTTTGGGGTTTAGATTTTGGTAGCATTGACTTACGTAAGGTACTGTTACCTAAATAAAAATGTTAATGTTCTGATTGTTTTTTACTTTTATAAACAGGCATCTATAGATTATTTCCTTTGTATTTGGACACAGCTGTAAAATGAAAAAGATGTTGTCATCTAAGATGATGGGGTTGATAGTGGGTTTGGTCTGTGTCATTCAGCTATTTGTTATCCTGAGAACTGATGTTTTGATGAAAAGATCAAGTGCTCATGTAAATTGTTCTAATAATTTCAAGTTACAAACAGCTAAGCTGACCTCACGATGAAACCCTTTCAACCTCATCAGAGAAGAACTTCATGTTAAGGACATGGTAATCCAAACAGGGTATATCTGTTCAAGTAACCAGGCATTGTTATTGCCCTTGGCTCTCTGTGGAGATACTAAATTGAACCCAGGTCCTGTAATTAAAATGGTCTTAGATAATGCTCGAAGTATGATAAATAAAATGGACTATTTTAGATCCTGGGTAGAACATGAAGAGCCGGACATAATGATGTTAATGGAAACCTGGCTAAAAAAGGGAACTGTATATAAAGAAATAGAATTAAGGGACTTCTACCACTTTAGGAAGGACCGGGAAACACGGGGGGGGGGGAGGAGTTTTGGTGTACATAAATCATTCAATTGGTAACTCCAACATTTTATTCTCTGGGTCAATTGAGGGCATTGAATGCCTGTTAACTGAGATACAAGAATTAAAATTGGTTATTGGAGTAGTTTACTCTCCACCTGAAATAAACCCTATCCATTTTGACAAATTTTCACATGTTTTAATGGAACACCTGGGTCAACTACAAGTAGTTCTGGCTGATGATTTCAATGCAGCTTGGGTTGTCCCAGGGGTCAAAAGTTGGAAAAATCAATGAGCTGTTTAAACCTGATACAAATTATAGATACACCTACAAGGAAAGGTTCCTTATTAAGTAAAGGTAATATTTTGGATTTGATGTTTGTTTCACCTGAATTGACAATCTTGGAGAAAAGTGTATGTGCCCCCAGTTTAGGAGACCACAATATAGTTAAGTGTGTATCCTCTACAATAAAAAATTCTATTCCCATAAAATCAGTACCACAAATATCTAAAAGATGTTATTTAAAATTTAATAGTTTATCATTTAGAAAATATCTTCAGGGACTCCCTTGGTATAGGATTTTTCTTATCCCAGATTTAAATGAGGCTGTATTAGAATTTACAACAATGTTTATTAATGCTTGTGATAAATTTGCCCCATATAAAAAAGTAAATCATAGAATAAAACATTTATCATGGCTAACTGTAAAAATAAAAAAAAAGATTTGGATTAGAAATCATTATTGGAAAAAAAGCAAATAAAACATTAAACAGTGAAATTTGGGAACAATGCAAAAGGTTAAGGAATCAAGTAATACAGGAAATCAGGAAATCAAAAGCTCATTATTATAAACAGCGGATTAAAGAATCAACAAATCCAGGTGCTTATTGGTCTGTTATAAAAAATCTTATGAATAGAAATAGTAAACAAAGTGAAATAAAATTGAGTCAGAATGGAAAAGTGTTAGAAACAAATAAAGCTCCGGAAATTTTGAATAATTATTTCATAAACCTCCCCGATCTGAAATTAGATCTCATAACTAAAACTAATACCTTGAATGAAGTAAAGGGTGAGAGTCCCCAAGATGAGAAAGAACCCAAATTCAGGTTTAAGAGATTGATAAACAAAGAAGTTCTAAAAAAATATAAATAGATTAAAAATAAATAAAGCAAGTGGCCCAGATAGAATAGATAATAAATTATTAAAAGAAGCTGCTATGGAATTGTCACCTATACTAAGGAACATTTTTAACTGGAGTCTAAGAGAGGGACAGTTTCCCTCTAGTTGGAAATTAGCCAAAGTGATACCAATAGATAAGGGAGGGGATCCAAAGGATGTTTCAAATTATGTCCAATAGCCTTGTTGTCCACAGTATCCAAGATATTTGAAAAAATTGTCCATGATCAGTTAATGGACTACTTGGAAAAATATAATGAATTGACTCAACAACAGTATGGTTTTAGGCAGGGTAGGTCCATGGCTACCACACTCACTGACTTTTTGGATCTCACAGCAACCCCTCTTGGGGAAGCGAAGTCCGTGGGTGCAGTATACGTGGACCTATCTAAAGCATTTGATTTAGTAAACTATAGTATCTTGATAAACTCATTAATGAAAATAGGGGTGGAGGAAGAAACCTGCAATTGGTTTATATCGTACCTTGATAAAAGATCACAATTTGTTGTCCTAAACGGACACCAGTCAAAAATGGACTATGTAACAAGAGGGGTTCCCCAGGGATCTATCCTGGGCCCCCTCCTGTTCATAGTCTATTTAAATGACTTACCAAAGAAAATTGGATATTCAAAAATTTGTCTATATGCAGACGATACGGTTTTAGTAGCAGAGGGAAAAACTACAAGTGAAGTAGAACTAAACTTATAGAGTGACTTTAGCATCATGCAAGGTCACTTTTCATCTCTGGGTTTATTAGTTAATAATAAAAAGACACAGGTTATGTCATTTGCATTGGACTTAAAGGGAATTTCAAAATTAAATATAAAGACACAAGAGGGTAAATTTTTAGAACAAACTGAAACATATAAATATTTAGGGGTACATATAGATCAATGTCTTACTTTCCAATATCATATAACAAATTTAATAAAGAAAACACATGTTAAGATTGGAGCTATGAGACGAATATCAAATTTTATGACAAGAGAAACAAGATTGATTATGATCAATCAATTAATAATGCCGGTTATTGACTATGGAAGTCATATTTACAGACATACAGCAAGAAAACATTTAAATAACTTGGATACACTTTATAATAAGCTTGCAAGATTTGTGTTAAGGTGTGATTTTAAAACTCATCATTGTACTATGTATATGGATTTGGGTTGGATTCAATTAGACTTACGGGCTAGGGGAATCTAGATAAATCTGGTTCATAATATATTTAAAAATCAATCTTTAGATAACTTAAAAAACAAATTACAAAAATCAAAACATGGTTTAAATTTAAGAAAAACTGGTGCTAGAGATTTAATAATACCAAAGTTAAAAAATCGATTTAGTGAAATGACCCTTCAATATCAAGTAGCTAAAAGCTGGAATTGTCTTCCTCCTTTTTTTATGTGAACTAACAACTACTGACCATGTTTTTAAAAATGGCCTGAATCACAAACTTAGTTTTCATTGTTGTTGTAATAGATGAAATTAATGTAAATCAAAAAATGCTAACATGCCTGTTATTGATGAGTTTGTAAAACTCTAATGTATTGTTTTGTACTTTTCTGTAACTTGTATTGTTATAAATGTATAGTAGTAATAATTTTGCATAATGTAAACAGGTAAGCCTTGTGAACAGGGATTTTCAGAACCCTAATGGCTGTATCACTGTATAAATAAAAAATTTTACCATACCATACCATACCATACCATACCATACCATACCATTATATACTGAAGAAAAGTAAAATCCCACCTTGCTACCCACCAAGCAGTGCCGGGACCTACAATTTATTTTTATTTTTTCTGCAGAAAAAAGTTTTTAAGGGGACCAGCACAGCCTGCCAGCCTCCTCATTCAGCCCCCATCTTATGTACTAAAGTAAAGTGAGAAGTGACAGCATTGTGAAAACAAACAAATAGTAATCCCTCCCCCATCAGGAGCAACAGACCATGCCACCAGACAGTGCCCCTACTAGTACTCTGTCCCCTGCACACCACACCCAGCACCCAATTCTCTTTATTAGGAGATATCAATTGCCCGCCACTGGTCCGGCAAAACCCTCCCTCCTCCACTGCCAACTCTGAGTGCCTTCTATGAATGAAATTGTGCTGCTTGTTGCTACAGTAAAGCCAAGCAAGCAGATCATGTGGTATGCTGGCTTGGCTTTACCATAGCAACAAGCAGCTCAATTTCATTCATAAAAGTCAGGTGCACGGAGTTGGCAGTGGAGGAGGGAGGGTTGTGCCAGACCAGCGGCAGGCAATTGCTATCTCCTAATAAGGAGAATTGGGTGCTGGGTATGGGGTGTGGGCTGATGGAGTACTAATTGGGGCACTGACTGGTGGCATTGCTTGTTGTTCCTGATGGGGGGATTACTCTTTTTTTTTTTCATGATGCTGTCACTTCTCCCTTTTCTTTAGTACTTAAGATGGGGGCTGGCCAAGGAGGCGGGCCGGTTGTGCCACTCCCCTTTAAAAACAATTTCTGCAGAAAAAATAAATAAATTGCAGGTCCTGGTACTGCTGGTTGGGTAGCAGAGTGGGATTTCACTTTACTTTGGTACATAATATGGGGCCAGCTGTAGAGGTGGGTGAGTTGTGCTGAACCCCTTAAAAAACATTTTTTCTGGAGAAAAATAAATAAATTGCAGGTACTGGGTGGGTAGGAGGGTGGGATATGCTGACTGCTGGAGGGTGATGGGAGACATTACTGTTTTTTGAGGTCTTGGGGGGGAATTGTTTTTCTTTTTTTAGAGCTGTGCAGGTGGGTGGATGATGAATACGAATACCTCCCAAATGGTCTTCTAATCGGGAAGGGCTTCTGAATATTCAGAAGCCCTAATATTCATGGTATTTGAAAATTAATATTCGGCCCCTGCACAGCCCTACAAGAGATACTCTTAAAGATCTACTATTATGGTAAGTTCATATAATAATAATAAATAATAAAATTGTATTTATTAGGCACCTTATCAAAAACCAAGGCACCTTACAATTCATAAATAAACACATTTTAAAATATTAACACACAATAATGAAATAATAATTAAAAGAAAGAAAAAAATACCAGATAATAAGAAACAACTATTTCAATTTTCAAATGCCTGAAGCCACAGATACATTTTTAGGGATTGTTTATGCCCCGTTCTATCTGCTTCAAGGCAGTCTCTTGCAGCAGGTCATAACACATGGGAAGATTCCAAAACAGTTGTTATATTTAGTGGGAGGAGGAAGCAAATCATTAGGATTTAGGACAAGAGGCCTTGTAGGATGGCCCATCCAAAAAAGGAGCACTTCTCATAAGGATGTCTAGACTGTAATGCTTGGAGAAGGTATGTACAATAGACCACGTGGTGGCTTTGCAAACATCCAGGGCAAAAACACCCTGGAAACACACTGTGGAGTTGGCCATGCCTCTGGCAGAATGGGGTTTTACAACTCCTGTGAGAGGTGTTTCATATTTTGCATACATAAACGTAATGCAGTTGATCAACCATGTGGACAAGCACTGCTTTGAAACACTAATGCCCTGTTTTCCAGGGGCGAACAAAACAAAAAGTTGTACAGTTTTGCTGAACTGCAAGGTGTGGAGAAGGTAAATGCTCAATGTTCTATGCACATCAAGAGTATGAAGCAGGGCTTCCCCTGGACTTATAGGCTCCGCAATCTGCATTGGTAATTGAACAGTCTGATTTAAAGTAAATTCAGAAACAACCTTTGGCAAAAACAATGGGTTTGTGCCTAAAGACACCTAGTCTTTATGAAACTGCAGGCGTGGAGGTTTGTACATTAGTGCGTGTAAGTCTGAGACACATCTGCCTGATGTAATGGCAACTAAAAACATAGTTTTCCAAGAAAGATTACTGAAGTCACTGGATTCAGTGGGCTCAAATGGATTCAAAGTCAATTTTTCAAGTACAAAATTCAAATCCCACAGGGGGACTGGATCCCAGATAGGGGGATGCAGGTGCAAAATACCTTTTAAAAGGTTAAAATCAAAGGTAACACAGACAAAGGAATGCTGCCCACAAGTAAATGAAATGTAGCAATGGCCAAAAGGTAGACTTTCACAGAGGAATATTTCTGTTCACCTTCCGACAAGGAGAGCAAATAATGCAAGATGCGCTGAGGGGAACACTCATAAGGATCTAAGTCCAGTGTAGACACCCAAATAGAAAAGTGTCCCCACTCCAAGGAATAGGAAGTCTGAGCAGACAGTTTCCTAGCAGTCTGAAGAACTTCCGTTGCCTTTGGAGACACCCGGAGGCATGAGAGGACTACATCCTCAGAAGTCAGGCATGCAGGTGAAGGGAGCAAAGGTCCGGGTGTAGCAGGGAGCCTTGTGCCTTGGACAGTAAAGCCTGTCAAATTGGCAGAGGCATGGGGTCTGGTTCCGAGAGCTGTAGAAGTAGAGGGAACCAAATCTGTCTTGGCCAGAATGGCACTATGAGAATTATAGATGCCCTGTCCTGGACCAGTTTGAGTACAGTGGCAGCCATGATATGGTCAAATATTTCCAGATATTTTGCAAAATATCGAAAGAGATTCTTTCTGGTGGCCCATAGTGGTACTGCAGACAGATAGAAAATTTCCAGATATATCACAGGCACTTCAGGAAATATCTGACCATGTCTATGGCTACCATGGTAGTACTCTCTGAACTAGCAGAAAGGTGAAAAGAAATCTTCCTGTCCAGGAAAAAGATAATGAGTCCCGCCACACAGTTCTAGGACCTTGCACAAGAGAGCAGTAAAGCGGCAGTTTTGTGTTTTGCTAAGAGGCAAATAGGTCTGCCTCACAGGTGGAAGACATTGTTTAGAATGTTGGATAAGATTTCCCACTCATGGGCCTGGGCAGTGGATCAGCTCAGGGCATCCACCAGGGTGTTGGACACCCCTGGGATGTGTACTGCCAGAAGATGAATATTTCTCTGGATCTCCCAATACCACACCCTCACTGATTCTCTACAGAGAGGAAGAAATGGGTGTCTCCTCATTTGTTTAGGTAGTGAACCACTGTAGAATTGTTTGATTGCACTTAAAGGCAACCTGGGGGGAGGTGAGTCTTGAATACCTGTAATGCATAGAGAACTGCTTTCAGCTCCAAGATATTGATGTGGAGGTGGGCCTTCACTGGTGTCCGAGATCCCTGGGACCTGACATGCACCCCACCCTGTCAAGGAGGCATCTGTAGTCAGAGTGAGACTCGGGACAGGAGAATGGAACAGCATGCCTTGCATTAAGTTGTCTTTGGAGTTCCACCATTGTAAAGCTCGAAGAGCCAGGGAAGATAGCAGGACCAGGACATCAAAATTGTCCTCCTTCTGGTACCATTGGACTCTGAAGGACCCATATATGTAACCTGGCATTGGGGGCCATCGATACTGTGGCTGTCAAATGTCCCAGGAAGCAGAGATAGTCTCATGCCGAGACTAATCTGCTGGACTCTAATCAGTGTACCTAAGCAATCAAGGTGTCCGCTTGAGCTATGGGCAGATATGTCTTCCTAACAGAGGTGTCACACATGGTTTCTATATATAGGAGGTGCTTTGTAGGGTCCATTTTGGACTTCGGATAGTTTACTGCTATTCACACCTGAGCAAACAACTGCAGGGTTTGAGAAAGCATGAGTAACAGCTATTGGTTGGAGGATGCTTTCAGGAGCCAGTCGTCCAGGTAGGGAAAGAAATAGAGGCTGTCTCTGCAGAGGGCCACTGTGACCACCACTAGGCATTTTGTAAATACCCTCAGGGCTAAGGAAAGGCCAAAAGGGAGGGCTGAACTGGTAATGATGGTATCCCATGGTTAGCACGCTGGGGAAAGGGCAATGACAATAATGACAACCCACTCCCCAGAGCATCCCTCGAGGGCTATGGCAGGGTAGGGGGGCCAGATGGGGGGTCGGCAAATATAGTGACACAATGTCACTATGTGTACGTGCGCAGAGGGGAGCAAGCATGCACAGTGAGAGGCGGGAGGGGATGTGATGGGTTGTGCTGTGGTGGGTTGCTGAACCAACCCATGGTGTGGTGGGTGGGTTGCCAGCACTGGTCAGCAGGGTATTGGGTTCGGGTCCGGGCACTGGTGCGTTTTTGTAGTACGCGGCCCGAACCTTTTATTTTTTTAAATGTTTTCACCCCCCGACATGCATACCCTTGGAGTTGAGAATCCTTTAGTAGGGGGGTGCGGGGATGCATCTCCCACATAAAACATTAAAAAAGTAAGTCCCTGGCTCCATTTTGCTGTGCATCAGGGAGTCAGAGAGCTTAAAAATGTTTTTGCCACTCTTGACTTCTTCATAATGGCGATTGCCTTTAGGCTTTTATCATTATCACATAGACCCAGTAATGATGACACTGAAACATGAAACAAAGAAGCCATCTGTGGGATGGGTGCATCAGGATATGGAGGTATGCATCCTTCATATCCAGAGAGTAGAGCCCATCTCCCATATTCAGCAAAGGGAGAAGGGTCATTTGGAACTTTTGGTATGTGATGTAGAGGTTGCGGCACCTCAGATCCAAAATAGGGTGTAAATCCCCTGTCCATTTATGAACCAGGAAAAAGTGGGAGTAAAATACCACACCCTTTTGAGGAAGAACTGGTTCAATGGCCTTTTTTGAGAGCAAAGCATTTATTTCAGTCCATAAGACCAATGCTTGGTCTGGGGTAGTGAGTGACCCTGGGTGACAAAGGACGAGGTATCTCTGTGAGCTCCAGTGTGTGCCCTGTCATGAACAATTGCAGGAGCCACTGATCAGAGGAGATAGCTTGCCACCCATGTAGTTGCAGAGAAAACCTGCCCCCAATGCCCATGGGTAGGGTCTCTAGTCTCACAACTGAAAGAAGACTTTTAGGCTGAAGACTGGCCTTGCTGGAGGCAGCAGGGATGTAACAGGGTTTCTGAGCATTTCTAGGACCTGGCAATTGTAATTGAGGTTTTCTCTTATTGGCAGGCGGTCGTTGAGCCACAGGACAGCCCCTATAGGGGCGGCCCCTCAAGGCCATTTTGACTTTTGGATGGTACAATGTCTGTGCTTACTGAAGGGTACAACCTGAGTCTTGTAAGTCTTTGAATACATCTTGGGTCTGTGGGCTGAACAGCTGAACCCCTTAAAAGGAGCATTCAGAATAGATTGCTGTATGCCCTGTGAAAATCCTGACATCTTGAGCCAGGTGTGTCGTCTGAGACACACTCCTGCAGAGGACGTATGAGCTGTAGCATCAACGCCATCATAAGTTGCCCTTTGCAGGTGGTAGCATACAGCTGTGGCAGTAGACATTTTGACAGTCAGCTCCTCCTGGACAGACCCGGCTGGGAGGAACTGTACTGTCACCTGGGAGGCCTATAGGATTCTCTCCTGATATTTCAGGAGGTGTCCCATGTAATTAAGTATATATAGAAACAAGATGGCTGAGGCAAAAACTCTTTTTCCCATAACATCCAGTTTCTTGGACTCCTTATCTGGGGACTGATCACTCATGTGTTGAGGCCTAGAGGACCTATCAAGTATGGCATTGATCACCACTGAGTCCACACGAGGTGGAGACATGCAATGGGGTGATCCACTGGAGCCTGATAAATCCTAGCAGCCTCATGGGCATTGGAGGGAACCTTGAAAGGTTGCTTCCATGCAGACAATATAGCCTCTTCAAAGGTGTCGACTAAAGGGGGGATGACCAGAGTTGGGCATTTTGGCACACCTAAGTACTAAGCCAATTTCTGCTAGAAGCATCCTGCTCAGTACCCTGGAAACCAAATGTTTTCTGGAGGTGGATCATGTCTGAAAACATTGGGTCACCTGGTGGAGAACAAGGAAGCTCAGGGGTAGGTTCTGCCTGAATAGAGGAGGCAGCAGAGGAGGACTGAGGAGAATCCTCATGGTCCATGCTGTCCTTATCCTCCATGTCAGCCAGATCCCAGTTCTGCAGGAAAAGGTCCTCCATTTTTCTAAATGATCTGCCTTCCATCTGTACCTCATCTTCTATACACATGTATGCTGATGATACGGTTCTTTTCATCTCATGGTCTTCACCCGTGGATGTCACCTCCAGGCTCCAAAGCGACTTCAATAATGTCTAGAGCCAGTTTCAATCTCACCAACTCTTCCTAAATGCAAAGAAAACTGTGTCTATGACATTCGGTACACACCAGAAACTGTCCAAACTCCAATCTCCCCCCTCTTTCACTGCCCTCGATGGGTCAACCATAATTGCCACTGAATCATCAGTTATCTGGGCATTTGGTTGGATCAACATCTCATTTTCTCAGCCCACAGAGATGCCATAATAAAAAAGCTTTGCCCCAAACTCAGCGCCGTGTACAGAAACCGCTCCTGCCTTCCGCCCCAGGCAAGACGTGAACTGATCCAAAAAATGATCCTCCCGACTTTTGACTATTGCGATATCATTTATTGCTCGGCTCCTGCCTCCTCCTTAGCCAACTTGGATACTCTCTTCAACTCCTTCTCAGTTTGCTCTGGATGCACCTCCCCTTACCCACTACTGTCACTTGTACTGCGCTTTAGCCTTCCCTTCCCTGAAAAATAGGCGACTACATCACTGCACAAAATTCATCTCCAAGTACTGGCTTAGTACACTCCCTCCATATCTAAACTCCCTAATCTCCCTCCAGCCACCCACTCCCTCTCAACTTCTAAGATCCCATGACCACAGAACTCTGACTGTTCCCTGGAGATCCACCTCTAGTGGACAGGCCTCCCCCTCCTATCGTTTCTCTAAATTGTGGAATGCTCTTCCTACTCAAATCCGATCCTCTTCCTCACCTGGCTCATTAAATCAAGCTCTACACAACTTCCTCTCTGTAAATTGCACTTGCCCCTAGCTCCCCCCAACCTTTGCTTGTCTCACACCCTGCCTGTTGCCCTGGTTGCCAAACCACAACCAAATCGATGCACTTATAGTTGGAGCTAATCCCAGCCCCTATTATGTATGCCACCTTTGATTCAGCTGT